>CAWUFW010008834.1:67500-667500 GCA_963921515.1 Calotriton arnoldi | reverse complement strand
ACGACCAATCCACCCCATCAAAGGCTTTTTCGGTATCAAGCCCTACCAGAATTGCCTGAATTTTAAATTTGGACACCTTCTCGATCAGGTGCAAGGTACGCCGGATGTTTCATGCATCTGCCGACCCTTTATGAAGCCTGACTGATCAGGGTGGATTAGTGTGGGCATCAGGTCCTCCAACCGGGTGGCCAGAATTGAGGAGTAGAGTTTCGCGTCTAAATTGAGCAGGGCTATGGGCCTATAGGAGGCGCAGCTCTGGGGGTCCGTCCCGTGTTTTGGAATGACGGATATCACTGCCTCAGCCATCAAAGTCGAGACCTGGGCGTCTTGGGCTATTGCATTAAACAGCGCCGTGAGATGCGGGATAAGTTCGGACGCAAAACACTTATAAAACTGTGCTGTTAGGCCATCCGGCCCGGGAGCCTTATGGAGCTTAAGTTTGGAGATGGCCTGTCCAACCTGTTCTGTTGTGATGGGTGCATCTAAGGACTCCGCGGGCGCCGGGAAAGATGGGGAAGGTCCACCGAATCTAAATACTGTTGTTGCAGTATCAAATCGGGGGTGGTGCCACAATAGAGCTCCCCGTAGAATTTACCAAAAATGTTGGCCTTAATATCATCGGAGTAGGTGAGACTACCGTCTCCATCTAATATACCCCCGATAAATTCGCGTTCCCTCTTCTCACGCAGTTGACGGGCTAAGTGTGACCCCACCTTATCGCCGTGTGCATAGGATGTCTGTCGCAGTTTCAGCAACGTGTACTCGGCTCTATTGTTATAGATGGAGCGCAGTTTGCCGCGGAGAGTGGTGAGCTGGCGTTGCAATGCCCGAGTAGATGTTTCCTTATGTGCTTTCTCCACCACCTCCAGTTCCCCCTCAAGTGCTGTGCGTTCCTTCACCCGTTGTTTATTCAGGACTGCATTAAGTTGGATACATTTGCCCCTTAGGACCGCCTTAAAAGCATCCCAGTTATTCTGGGGTGAAGTGGCTTGTGGGAGATTGAGTGTGAAGTATTCAGTGATGGAAGCTCGTAAGTCGTCCCGTAACATCCTATCCCGTATGATCAATGTTGGGAAATACCACCTAGAAGTGCTTGGATTTGCCCCCCTCCAGGCTAAGCTAATGGAGATCAGGCTGTGGTCCGAGATGGAGATGGGCAAGATCTGGGCGGCCTGTAAAGAGCCCAACAGAGCCTGGCTGATAAAGCTGTAATCAATCCGGGAGTAGGATTGATGGACATGGGAGAAGTACGTAAAGTCCTTGGTAGACAGATAGAGAGTGCGCCATGCATCGCGTAGGCCCAGGCCGTGCAGTTTCTGTTTAACCCCCTTGGGAAAGCTGCTAAGAGTCGCCCTATGAGAACGGGAACTGTCCAGAGCCTCATGCCACGTCAAGTTAAAGTCGCCCAACAAGACCACCGGGCCTTCCGCAAATCCTCCAACCATGTCCAAAGCGGAGTTCAGGAACGCTGTCTGTCCCACATTGGGTGCATAGAGTGAAATGAAAGTGCAAAGGACACCCCGGAGTCTCCCCTTCACCATGAGTAACCTCCCCTCCCGATCAGCCTTTATTGCCTCAGGTTGGAACTTGGCTGTACTACGGAAGAGGAGAGCAACCCCTTTTTGCTTAGTACTGGCGGAGGACCTGAAAATTAATGGGTAAGATTTGTGACGGCGTCGTAATTCCTCAGACTTCTTGAGGTGTGTTTCTTGTAGCGCCACAACCTCAAACTGGCAGTCGTTGAGGTACTTCCAAATCTTTTGCCTTTTATAGGGGGAGTTCAGCCCCTTGACATTCCAGGACGCTATGGAAACCATGGGAACAACTGGCCCCCTCTTCCCTGTCCCATCACGCCCCCACTTGAAGCACATACCTGTGGTCGCGTCTCAGCCTCCCGCCAACCTCGCAGCTCAGACGTACCTCCCAGCATGAACTGCTTACCCCCAAGAAATCATAAAATAACTGTACTATTGCACCACCACCAGGGACCCACCCCCCCCCAAAAAAGAAAACCCCCAAAAACTGCATGCCGAGTTGCCAACGGGCTCTCAGCTTGTAACTTCTTAGAGAAAAGTGAAGAAATTCTGGGCAATACGGACCAGGCCCGTACCCCAGAGTGCCAAACATCGAGTACACAGAGGACAGTTTGTGGTCCATTAGTAGCTCGGAGGAACAGGTGCGTCTCAGCAAGCCCTGGATGAATGTTCAGCTCCTCCATGTTGCACCATCAGCGCACGGTTAATGTCTCATCTGTGGGCCACTGCGGGTGCGTAACACGAGTGCCGTCATGTCCAGAGCAGTCTCCACCAGGGGACTTCATTTTGGTGTCTGTCTGTTCTTGGAGACCGTGTGCCAAGCTCGGGGTGCCTTCCTGGCCAACCCCGAGTCGGTAGAAGGACCTGGGATGTTGTCATCTTCCGGGATGGGGAGACCCAGAATGCGTAGACCCTCCTTCAAAACCGAGACATGGTGAGACTTATTCTTTTGTTCAAAGGAAAGCCCAAAAGGGAAAGTCCAACGATATCTCACACCGTCTTCTCGCAGCTTAGAGGTGATAGGGCGTAACAGTTGCCTACGTGCTAGGGTTGAAGGTGCCAAGTCCTGATAAAGCGCACATTTGTAGCTTTGGAACGAGGTTTCCTCCTTTTTCCTCGCCGCACTTAAGATGGCTTCTTTGGTGGTGAAGGAGTGCATCTTGACAAGAACGTCCCTGGTGCGTCTACGCTCTCCAGACTGTGCGGTCCCCACACGATGGACCCGGTCGATCTTAAGTTTCAGCTGTTGTGGGCTTAGGATTTCCGAGAAGAGGTCTACCACGAATGCCTCCAGGTCTGGGCCCTCCGCGCCCTCTTCCAGGTCCCGAATGCATATGTTCTCCCTCCGGGATCTGTTCTCCAGATCCTCCGCCTTCAAGAACACCTGGTGGAGCTGGGACCAAAGGTCTTGTTGAGTTTCTTTCAGTTTGGTCAAGCGAGCGTCCAATTCCTGCGTCTGTTCCTCCACCTCTAACACTCTGGATCCCACTGCGTCCACCACTTGCCGAAGCGTCACCATCTTCTCCGAAAGATCGACCTTAAGTTGATCCATGGAGGAACGCAGGTCCTGTTTTATTTCCAGGCAGAGCTCGGATTTAAAGTCCCGGAGGGAAGCCAACAGGTCCTCCCTGGTGAGCACCATTTGGTGGGTCTGGTTGCCTTCGGGAGTAGCAGGGCCCTTATCTGTGGCTGCGAAGTAGCGAGAGACCTTATTCGTCGCCTTTTTAGGTGGCATAGGGGCAAGAAAACACACCAGGTCGAGGCAGGGCACTGGGAGCCCCTTAGTGTATGGTCGCTGCGGTGTCAGACGGCCCGATGTCTGGTGACCTCGTGGGATAGGCTTAGTGATAAGGCAGAGTTTTGCTGTGATCAGGCTCTGGCAGCCATCTTAAGGTCAGGCACTGTGGAAGCCTCAATGCCAGCCCATCATTTGCATATTGCCCCCTCACCGTACTTCAAAAACGTCCCGGGCACCAGGGGGGTGCTTCACTCGCTGACCTCCCTCCAACTCCACTAAGTACTTGTAGGGGCCCCCACTCGGGAACAGTCACTGGACAGGCGCCATCTTAGAGTCAGGCAAGGCCTCACCGGTAACACTTTCCCCCGGGCCTTCTTCTTGCCGATAGGTAGAAAAAGAAGGGGAAGCTGACTAACCCCCTGGATGGGCACTGCTGCCGTCGCCTTCCACCGCTCTCCGGTCAGCAATGTCACTCCCGCCGGGGCCTCGCAGAGTTGCAGTCGTGCTTCCAGCGCGGAACGCACCACACCGCGGCTCCTCTCGGCCCGGCTCCCCAGGCCACTCGGACTTGCACAGGATGTCCCGCAGTGCTCCGGAGCCCGGTACAGCCCAAACCACCGCTGGACATGGGCCGAATCTCCTCTCAGGAGCCGCAGGCGGAGGAAGTCACCGCTCCTGCCGCTCCACCCTCCGCTTGTCTCCGCACCATCTTGAGGTCGTGCCCGGCTCCCCGGCCTGCCGCAAGTTTGAGCTGCAGTTACAGCTCGGAGCCGGACACGGAGCAGGGATTGCGTTCCTGGTCAGCGCAGCCACCAGCAGGAGCGGACCATATGTGTGCTGGTCCTCTGTGGGCGCCATATAGGTCGTGTGGCAATACTCAGGGGCCGGAGCTGAAGAGGCTCACGTCCGCTCAGCCATCTTGCTTGGCCACGCCCGTGAAAATTGCTTTTACTTATACTTCCTACGTGTTCTTTAGTGCTGTTACATTTTTAAACTCTTGAAATCTGGAGCGAAGAAAGGCAGCTTGTCCACCTACATCCAACAGGCAAACTCCCTGCATGCATAATTTGCCTCGAAAGGAAACCATTGATAAGGGCCGTTCAGGGTTCAGAGCAATACTGCAGCCTCCCAGATAGATTGTGGAGGGATTCTGGACTATTTATAAAGAGTTTGTTTGAGGAGGGAGCGGGTCAGCCACAGGTAATTTTACCAACGCAAATTCTTAGAACACATTTGATTTACGCAGACATATTTCAATATTGCATTTCCACTACAATTCCAGTGCGCCTTCTGTCTAGTAGTAGCGTAGTTATACCTCTGAAGCACCCAGCGTTGCCACAGCAGTCCCCAGGCACTGCACGGGGCACCTAGATGCATCTCGATTAGCTTCAAGGCGCTTCCACACAGCATAAGAGTTTTTATTTTTACGTACATTTTATATTTACTTATGTTCAGCCTGTGTCCGACTGCTCCGATGTTGGCAGATGTATATTTTGGGAAGGAACAAGTTACTTATTGAAATTGTATTTTTACTTCACTTCTGCCACCTTCGCCCTTACAGTAATCCTGCGCAGAACTGAAAATGAGAGACAAAATGGTATAATTTCTTGAACACATAAATGTCTTTATTTAATTGGATTTGTAGAGCGCTATATCATTTTAACCTCACAGTACTTTGAGGAGGATGGTATATTGAAATATCCTGCCTGTATAGCCATGCCTCACTCACACCGTCTCTTTCTGTTCTTGTTCACTTTGGATTTTAGTTTGCCTCTTTCTTGGCCAATTTAATGGTAGAAGGGGCGATCCAACTTCCGCCCTAATCTGCCTATGCCCCTCTCTCTTTTAGGTCGAGCCTGCAGGCAGTGCTCATGCGCTGCTGTCGCTTGGTAGCATATTGTTATGTGGTCACATTTGGCCCGAGTAGGAGCAACATCATTTTGCATGCTCATGTTTAAAGTTGAGATCTTTCCTTGAATGTTGACGTTTGATACAAATTTGCTCGCATGCTTGTATGGGATAATGTTTCATAAAATAACTTTGCTTACATTTACACATCTTCCTAGGCATATTATCTGAGCCGTGAACATTCTGTACGAAAGCTAAGTTCACTGTGCAAAATATTGTTGTTTGTCATTATTCGCTCTGTAACAGCTTTGTCAGGATAGAATCAATAATGACGGCCTGACTAGGACTTCGGCATGGCAACATGGGTCAAGATTATTATATAAACAACATCACTCCTTTGTTTCGCTAGAGGAGCATTTCACTGACACTGTCGAGGTCGCCCCATGCCAGATTTCCAGCAAAGCTGAATCCTGTTTACCTTCAGAGAAGGATGGTGCCCAGCTCTACACAAAGATGGGCTCTCAGATGAAACATACCCACAGGTAACTGGGGAGTTAAATCACACTACCAGGATTCTGACAGATTCATCCACCCTAGGCACACTAGGATACAGAGCACTAGGTAGGAGCATAACTGTAACTATACTCATATGCAAGCATATATTCTATGTAACAGCACAATGGTTGAACTGTTCATTTTCTATACTATTCTTGTGATGCCGATTACTCTGTTTTGTTTCCTTCTATTGATAATTGCAGCACATGTATTTTACACAAGAATCTTATTGCGTCAATAAATATTTTAAATGCCAATTTGAGTATTTCTTGTGTTTCTCTTTGGGCATGCATGAGTTACTAAACGAAATAGCTTTAGATCTGTTTCCACGATTTCCTTGGGGAGTCAGGGTTGTCATGTTCTAACTGTTACCTTGCTAAGTTAGGGGTCCAGATGGTGCACTGTGAGCTAGCCAGGACTAAGGCCAACATATCCCAATGGTGTGTGTGGATTCAGTCTCCCGCAGTTTTGATGTTTATGTTGTCCAACAAAAGCACAGTTTTACTGAGAAAGTAGGAACTGTACAACACTATTGCATCTAAAAATAAATCCTTTAAATGGATTTTCAGCCCGCCTTTTACTTACCACTCGTCTGCATCATTATCACTTTTCTTAACTGCCTTGTATTTTGGCAACACATCCCAGGCGTCAGTTCCCGTGTCACTTTCATTCTTTGTGCGGCGCATAGACAAAGTATGAATTGATTTCTCTTAATTAGTGTCCGTCCGCTACTCACACTGTGATTGAAATACTATTTATTCTCTTTTTTTACAATTTTTTGATAGCTCAAACTCGACCCGAAGACATTTGATCACTTTACATGTGCACAAGTTACATTACACAAGGTTACATTCAGCAAATGTGCAAGGACGACTCCTTGTGTATACATTTGTTTTATACATCTCTCCACACCACTCCACTCTTCTCTGCTCCACTCTGATCCACTCCAACCCACTCCACTTTAATCCACTCCACTCGAATGCACTCTTATCCACTCTAATTCACTCTACTTAAATCCACTCCACTCCACTCCCATCCTCTCCACTCTAATCAACTCCACACCACTCCAATCCACTCCACTCCACTCTCATCCCATCCATTCCACTCTGATCCAGTCCACTCTAATCCAGTCCACTCCTATCCACTCCACTCTAATCAACTCCACTCTAATCCACTCCAATTCCCACCACTCTAGTCCACGCTATTCTAATCTAGTCCAATCCACTCCACTGTTATGTTATGTTAAAAATTTCTTATAGAGCTCACGTACACCGATTGGTTTATTGGCGCTGTCCCTAGGATTTTGATGGAGCCCTACGTGCTTGGACGTTTGCTTAGATTTTAGGCATATGCTTGGATAAATAACCAGGTCTTAAGAAGCCTTCTGAATCTCGGGAAATCGGTGCAGGTTCTGATGTCCAACGGGAGAGTGTTCCAGAATCTAGGTGCCAGTCCTGCAAACCTGCCTCCACCTAGTCGTTCCCGTTTGTAAGGGGGAATAGCCAAGCAGTTCTTATGTGCTGAGCGCAGGCTTCGGGAAGGTGTATACTTTTGAACTAGGCTGGAGATGAATTTTGGGCTTGCGCCATGCAGGGACTTAAAGATAAGGCAGCCAACTTTAAATGCACATCTTTGTGGGATGGGAAGCCAATGCAGCTTTTCCATAAGGGGTTAGACATGTTCCCATCTGGGCTGCTGAAAGATCAGCCTGGCTGCCTGGTTCTGCACCAGTTGCAGTCTTTTAGTAAGATATAGAGGAATGCCAAAATATAAAGAGTTGGCATAGTCTATATGTGATATAACCATAGCTAGGACAACCTGGACCAGTGCTTCTCGAGTGAGTAGTCTGCTGATCTTCCTGATCTTTCTCAGCTGAAATAAACAGGTGGAAATTACTGATCCGACCTGGGATTTCATGGTAAGGTCGCTATTAATAATCTCCCCGACACTCTTAGCTGAGGGGGAAGGAGTGGGGGGAGAGCCCAGCTTGCATGGCCAAAAGTGTGAGTTCCAGGGGTTCAGAGCGCCCCCTATCAAAATGAGTTCGGTCTTGTCTGGGTTAAGTTTTAAGTGATTGCTGTTCATCCAGTCACGGATGTGCAGCATAGTGGCTTGGAATTCGGACACCGAGTCAGGTGTATTATTGATAGTGAACATTAGTTGCAGGTCATCTGCGTAGTTGTATGTGCACACCTTCCTGTCTTTCAGGGCTCGAAGTAGAGGAAGAAGCTATAAGTTGAACAAGTGAGGGGATAATGAGGAGCCCTGGGGTACTCCACATGTTATTTTCATTTTAGGTGCGGAAAACTGGGATAAGCGGATTGACTGGGAGCAATCCTCTAGGAATGACAAGATCCAGCTGGAAGCTGCTCCCTTGAGGCCAGCATCCCTGGCACGGTCAATCAAGATGCCATGATCGACCGTGTCGAAGGCCGGGGACAGGTCCAGTAACACCAGGGCCTGGGGAGAGCCCTTATCGGCTTCCTTTCGATGTGTGTCCAGCACAGTCAATATCACTGCCTCAGTTGAGTGGGCTGGGCGAAACCCTGCTTGGTTAGGGCAAGGTAGTCAGACTGCTCGATAAAGGTGCAAAGGCATTGACCACATGAGATTCTAGTACCTTGGCCAAGTAGGGGAGCAGGGAAATAGGCTGGTAGTTGGTCAAAGTCTCAGGATCCATTCCTGGCATTTTTAGGAGGGAGACGACAATCGCTTCTTTAAAAGCTCTCGGGACACAGCCCTGAGACAGTGAGTCATTTAAAAGGGCCAGGGCGGGTCTGGGGAAAGTGGTAAAGACTTCTTTTAAGATATGGGGCGGGCAGCTATCAGTAGGTGCCCCCGATTTTACTTTGGACAGAAGATCTAAAAAAGTCTGACTGTCTATTGGCGAGAATTGATCAAGAGAGCAAGAGTTTTCCAGCATTAATGGCGGTGCCTCCGGGGTGGTGCCGGGAGGGATACTGGCTTTTATCGTCACGATTTTGGCGATAAAAAACGTATTCATAGAGTTACAGAGTGCTTGAGAGGGTGTAGGTTTTACTGTGACTCTGTCAGGGTTGGATGATTCGTTGACAATAGAGAATATTTCTTTAGACCTATTGGTGGAGCTCAGGATTTTAGAAGAGAAGTAAGTAGCCTTGGTGGTGGAGATTGACTTTTTATACTCCTTGAGTTGGGCTAGGTAGATCTCTCTTTTATCAGGAGCGTAGCTAATTCTCCATTTCCTTTCGGATTGATGAAGGGCTAGCTTTGTGATTTTAAGTCAGAAGAGAACCATCTCTGTGCCTCATGGCGCCTTGCAGATCTTATTGTTCTGAGAGGGGCGTGTTCATTACTGGCTGCTGTAAGCCATACTGTGAGGTTTTCCTCACTGGAGTTAATTGATGCCTGATTGACTGGGAGTGTGTTTGCCAGTGTGGCGTAGAAATGGGTTCTGTCTGTGTTATTCCAGTTCCTAGCCAGGGTTCCTTTAGTAGTTGAAGGTTTTACCATAGTGATGTTCTTAATGGTGAACTGTATTAGGAAATGGTCGGACCATATACAGGGGGAGACAGTAAGTGCAGACACTGTGATGTTGGCTGTCCATACCTGATCTAGTAAATGTTCCTTATTGTGTGTGGCCGTGGTTATCTGCTGACCCATTCAGTAGGTCAGTCAGTTCTGTGGCATGAGGTCCATCCTGTGTGTCATTGGCCCAGTAGTTGAAATCGCCGATCAGCAAGATTTTTGCATGATTGTTAGTAAGATGAGCTATCTGTTCGCCCAGAGAATGGGGGAACAGGGGCATATTCTGGGGGGGGCCTGTATAATAGTACACAAATTAAAGGGGTCGAGACCGACTGCAGTTTGATAACTAAATTGTCTGCCAAGGGTAGGTCTAACGGGGTTAGTGCTGTGAATTTTAGTTCTTGGCGTATGATGGCGGCTACTCCACCTCAGATTTTTCCTGGTGGGCGGTTCACCTGTAAAATATAGTAGTTATTAGGGAGCGCTGCCAGAATATCTGGGGCGGATTGCTGTGCCTGCCAAGTTTCCGTTAGGAAGAGGAAATCTGGGTGGCTTGAGTCCAATAAGTGGAATATATCAAGCTGGTGTTTTACCAAGGAGCGGGTATTTAGGTAGAAGATTGTTAGCTTGGAGTCGGTGTGTATGGTATGTGTCTGAGTGGTTCCAGTAGAGTTAATCCATTCCACTCTAATCTATTCTAATCTACTACACTCTAATCCACTCCACTCCAGTCCACTCTAATTCAATCTATGCCACTCTAATCCACTCCAATCTACTCTGATCCACTCCAATGCGCTCCACTCTTATCCACTCCAATCTAATCCAGTCTAATCTACTCCCCTCTAGCCCACTCCACTCTTATCCACTCTAATCCACTCCACTCTACTCCAATCCACTCTAATCCAGTTCACTTTAATCCACTCCAGTCCATTCCTCTCTAATTCACTCCACTGTAATCAACTCCAATCCACTCTGATCCACTCCAATCTCATACACATCAATCCACTCCACTCTATTCCACTCTAATCCACTCCAGCCCACTCCAATCCACTTCACTCCAATCCAATCCACTCTAATTCACTCTAACCTACTTCACTCTAAACCACCCCAATTCTCTCTAATCCACTCCACTCTAATCCACTCCAATCCACTCTACTGCACTCTAGTCCAGATCACTTAAATCCACTCCACTGTAATCCACTGTAATCCACTCTAATCTACTCCAATCCACTCCATTCTATTCCAATGTAATCCGGCCATTTGACAGTCGATTTAAAAAAAATCAAGGACGAGTACATCATAGAATCCTTCCTGGTTGACATTCAACCAACTCTGGCAAGGAAACTATATGTACAGTTTAGAGATGGGGGTCTACCGCTCCGTGCCTTTTTGAATAAATGATCCAAAACTCAACCCGGAGGGTGCCCGGCCTGTAACTACAAGGAAGAGACAGAGTTACATGTTTTTTTTGTCCTGGCTATAAACTACCTAGACAGCATTGGCTCATTCAACTCTGCAGGAATTTAGGTTTCGTACATTGTGCAGAGGCATTTAGAGTCCTAAAGTACGACACTCACGCCACCATTGTTTTTGCTGTATCTCGTTTTTTAACCTTTATGTGGCGTGTTCGTTGGACCTTTTTAAATAAGCCATTACGGCCTTAGAAACTTGTATTGTCTGTATTTTTTTTTTTATCACTTTTTGCACTTATTCATTCCTTTTTAATGTTTTAATGATAATATCTTGTGATGTAATAAGTTTTTAACCTCTGATTGTACTGTATTACATAAGTTCCTGTTTTAAGTGATCCCTAGGCAGTTTGATTTGGAAGGGTTGAATTTTGACTTACCTAGGCTTATTCCCTGGGAAATTCTAAAATGCACTTTATTATCACCAAATTTGTCATACTGTACAGTTATTCATTGGGACACTTTTTAGCTTATTCTTTTTTATATGAACTAATTTTACGCTTATGTATTATCTATGGTTTAAACACAATCCTCAGCACACGTCTTTTAAGTAATATGCAATTATCCAATTTGTTTTAGTCAAGCATAAATGATACAGAGAAATTTTCGAGCTTGGTTTCTTTTCTTTATTCTCTTTGTTCTTGCATCAGCCAACACGTGTTTTGTCGCACAAAGGAATTTTGTCCCGCGACTTTCTCAAGGCTTACAAGAGTCCAAAATGTTCCTTTATCAGTGGTGATAATTCCATCCCACTGGAAAAATAAAATCTATGTTCCGATGTCCACGTCGCATTTAACCGTGGATCTTCGTCATCAGCCAAACCTAGAGCACGTAAGAAGGACGTGTAGGTCCCCACATCAGCGCCGTGTTCTCGAGTTCCAGTGGGATGGAATTATCACCACTGATAAAGGAACATTTTGGACTCTTGTAAGCCTTGAGAAAGTCGCGGGACAAAATTCCTTTGTGCGACGAAACACGTGTTGGCTCATGCAAGAACAAAGAGAATAAAGAAAAGAAACCAAGCTCGAAAATTTCTCTGTATCATTTATGCTTGACTAAAACAAATTGGATAATTGCATATTACTTAAAAGACGTGTGCTGAGGATTGTGTTTATGTTTATGTTGGTTTCGACCACGTGTTTGTGGAGACTGGTGGTTCTTCTCACCTTTCAGCACCGTCCATATAAATTTCTCAGAAATCTAAATAGAGTGTAAGTGCTACTCATTCTTGGAGCGCCATTTTACCTATAACCATACCACTGCACCGTCGTGAATTATTATCTATGGTTTACCTGTGTATACTGCTTCGGGAGAAAAATGTTTTACTGATTATGTACTTTTATGGTCCATGGGACTGAAATAAAGTTATGGAATGGAATGGTAGTTAATTACACTCATTCTACTCAATCCACTCCACTTCAATCCACTCCACTCTAATCCACTCCACTCTAATCCACTCCACTCTACGCTACTCCACTCTACCTCACTATATGACACTCCACTCTACGCCACAACACTCTACAACACTCTATGCCACTCTACGGCACTCCACACTACAACACTCTACACCGCTCCACTCTACTCCACTCTACAACACTCTACACCACTCCACTCTACGACACTCTATGCCACTCTACAGCACTCCACTCTATGACACTCTATTCCATAACACTCTACTCCACTCTATGAAACTCCACTCCACTCTACGGCATCCACGCCACTAACTTTTAGCCATGCTGAACAGCAGCCACACTAGTTTACAACATGGCTCAAACACATTGCTAAAGCCAACAGCTCTCGCAAAGGAGAGACCTATTGGGTTTGCCATTGCTTGGGGTTTTGTGCAGCTGGAGAGGCTGTGAAAGGTGAGCTTTTGCACAGCCCTTTGCCTGGGTTTATCTCAACCTACCGCCTCACTGTCTTAGGTTTAAAAGACAAGCCTATCCTGGTGCCTTTTATGTCAAACACACAATAGTATCATCCAACACCACAACCATCTCAGCATGTTTCCATTGCAGCTGGCCACGCTCTCAAGCTCTTCCCTGTCATACAAGTGTGCCTCCTAAGAACCAAACTTTAAAACATGCCTTTACACATCACAGTAGCCATTGGTTCTACTCACTCCCTTGCCCTTGAGACCAAGGGGTAATTTGCTTGCCAAGCTCTCAACACCTGACAGAACTCAGCATAAATCAAGGAGTTCCTTGGTGAAAACAAGCCTCCTTCAGGTTGATCTTAAGAAGCGGTACTCCTTGCTTTGCAAAATATAGATTTGCCTACCCAACAACAATTATAAAAAAGCATGCCAGGACTTCAGAGCCCACAGCAGAACACACTCAGCAACCTTCACCTGTGCCTTTCGACCATTTTGTTTGCGATCAACCATTTGTGACACTTGGTGTGGCCGGGAACTCCGACATGGCGGCCGCATATTAGCGAGGCTCCGTCCCGGTCCCTAACTAATCCTGACCTTAACCGCTCTGGGGCGACTCCGTTGCGCACCGGAGGTGTGGACACCCCACGGCCCCGCACTGGCAGCCAGAGAAGTGGAGAAGAGGCACCCGACGCCATGCAGCTCCACCGCACAGCACGGAGAGAGATCAGCGGGCTGTAGGCCTTGTGACCCGGAGCACTTGCAGAATGGAGGCGGCCCCTGGAGGGACCCGGCCTGGGGCGCGTCGGAGCTGTGCTACCTGGGGCCCTGCCGGCAGACAAACGAAGGGGCAGGAACAGCAGAAAGCGGTGCACCGGGGTTCGGTGCCGGACCGACGGGAGGAAGCCGTGCCGTCGTGAGCTGGCTGCAGATCCCTGGAGGAGGCCTGGAGGGATATATCCTGACCAGCTGCTGCCAGGTGACGTCTGCAATCCGGTGCCCACCCCCGCATTGGGAATCTGTGCTCGTGCGGACGCGGTGGCCCGAGCCGGAAGCAGGTGGCGGTGAGACACGCACTCTGGACTCCTGCGGTGCCATATGTGGGCAGCAGACGGTAGGCTCTGAAGCTCCAGACTGGTGGGGGAAGGAGGTGGCCCCCGGGAGGGCCTTGCCAGATCTGGACTGTGGTGCGCCACAGTGGAGGCTCCCCCTGCCATTGGGGCTCAGGGGGTGAGAGGAAAGGCACACAGGGACCACAATACCCAGCGGAGGCGGTGCTGCAGGCATGACACCATTTAGCGGTGCAGGCAATAGAGCTTCTTGGCCTGGCAGCACTGGGTGGTGACGTGCTGGACCTGGGGTGCATTCCTAGTTCAGTCAGCGGAAGACAGAGGTGAGGTGGCACTGTTCGGAAGGGGTATCTGTACTGGGCCCTCTTCCCTAGTGAAGAGGATTGGGAGCGTGGCTCGAGTGGAGAGGGGCTGGCCATTGTCCCCCCACCCTGGTAGCAGGGAGGACCTGGGGGAGTAGAACTGTGATCGCTCATCGAGTGCTCCATCGCCCCGGTGGACTTCTGTGATGCGGGGGCCACGCCTGATGGCCCTGGGTGCCTTGGAGGACCCCATGACGGAGTGGCGAGCACACCAGAGGCGCGCTGTAATGTTGCGTAGAGGAGGCCGGAGAAAGGGGAGCCGTAGCCGGCTAGTTGGCAGTTGAACCTCGATCACAGAACATCAAGACACCAGAATAAAGGCACGGTTCAAGGCTACTCAGAATTGGAGTACTAGCAGTGTGACGCAGGTGGAGAGGAGGAGCGGAGGAGACTTTGGCCCCGGGTTGTGCCTGGCCGGATACCCATTGGTCCGAGAGGTGTCCAGTGGCCGTGGGGGGCTCCAGCGATCAACTGGTAATGCAGCACTGGCTGTTCAGAGCCTACGGATGGTGTAACCTCCACAACTGATGGTTTTGGGGCGAAAGGAGTGACTATCTTGAGGCATTGCTGTTGGGGCAGGCGAGCAGTAGACACACAAACACGTAGTTTGGGCCCCGGCTGCTCTGCTGAGTGGACGCATGCACCTGCGGGGGAGGCTTTGGAACCAGGCCCCCTGTGAGCAGAATGAGGCGTCCAAAAACCAAGAATGGGGCTACCCAGCCTAATACCAGGGATCCCTCCACGCAGCATAGCGACCATGAGAAAGGGGAGGCGACTGATAAAGACATCTCCTTGCACCTTCACCTGGTTAAAATCCTTGGGGCGATATCTGACACTAGAACGGCACTGCCGCAGGATATCGGAGCAGTGTCGGTTGGGATGGGACTCCTACAGGCAGAACACCGCAAGCTGGCAGACAGGGTCACTGAGGTCGAGACCTTCCTCACGGCACTAGTGCCGGAACATAAGCAGGGGCCTGCTCGGCTGGATGACCTTACATTGAGAGTGGCCGAGCTTGAGTGAAGAGCAGAAGATGCCGAAGGAAGGAACAGGCGAAACAATGTTCGTGTGGTTGGAATTCCAGAGAAAATGGAGGAATCAGATATGGTCTCTTTCTTGGAAAAATGGCTTCACGAGGTGATGCCAGCTGGCGCACTGACTCAATTCTTTGCCATAGAGAGGGCACACAGAGTGCCAGGATGGGCACCGCCTCCAGGGAGGCCTCTCAGAACAGTGGTGGCCCGCCTCCTTCACTATAAAGATAGAGATGCCATATTACAACAATCAAGATCTCACGGCCCATACACGTTGGGCAACAGTAAAGTGTCCATGTTCCCGGACTTCACCGCTAGAGTACAGGTGCAGAGAGCCTCCTATATATCAGTTAAGAAGGCCCTTCGTGAGGCGGGATTGCAGTACTCCTTGCTGTTTCCGGCCAGACTCCGAATAATACTAGATGGCACTACTCACTTCTGCAGCACGCCAGACGACGCCTGGACATGGCTAGAGGCATATGGGAAAGGTGCGCCGCTGCCTAAATCACAGTCCAGTGCAAAAGGAGAGAAACGAGGAGCTGGAGGACGGCAGCGTCGCCCTAAGAAGACAAGAGCATTGCAGAAACCCACCGTTTCTCAGACGCAGCAGGAAAAAGAGGCAGCGCTGCAGGCGGTGGCTCGGTTGATGTCCCCAGGAGGTCCGGATCAGAGCAGAGACACCTCCTCGGATAGAGTGAGCCACACATCCAACTCAGACGACAACACCGGAAATGACACTGAACTCCCGAAGCTGACCTCGCGTACAGCCGATGACATTGCCTAATGGTAGTGTACAGCCAGGAGGATTCACTGTGGCTGGGCCACGATTGTTGATGAGTGTGGTGAGAAGGAGATTGCCCCTGTATTTCATACGGGACCGGACGAGGCTCCAGCCCCTTTTCTTCTTTGTTTTCTATCTTTGAATTGCTGGACTTTGGTGTTCCTTGCCACCCCTCTCCAGAAGATACCGCCACTGGAATGTGGCGTTCCACTGGACTAGATGGTCTGTTGTAAGTCTGTGCAGCTGACCGTTGTCAGTCCGCTCATGGGATGGGGAGTTTCACAGTTGGGGTTATTGTCTTATTTTAGGGAGTCCACTGCAGATGCTGATGGGGGGAGTGCTCGGGGGGACGGAGGGGAATTGCTCATGGGTAATGGCTGGAAGTCACAGACAGGCCGAGGAGTTCAGGCTCCTAACTTGGAATATTAGGGGTATGGGTTCTACTGCAAAAAGATATAGTATTTTTAATTACATTAAGCGTAGAGGTGCGCATATAGTGATGTTGCAGGAGACCCATCTTACGGAGGCAGAGGTTGCACGATTGAGGCGCAGATGGAGAGGTCAACGATACGCGACTGGGTACTCAGCGTTTGCTAGGGGGCCCTTGTGTGGATTAGGCCGGGGGTACCATTTCGGGCTTCTCGTATGATACTTGACCCAGATAGGAGGTATGCTATTGTTAAGGGCAAGCTGAAGGATAAAGAGGTGACACTGGGTAGTGTTTACGCCCCTAACCAGGACCAGGTTGCTTTTCTGACTTGTCTCTCTAAGCCACTATCTGGGGTTGCTGAGGGTGATCTGATATTGGGGGGTGACTTCAATTGTGTCAGCGATTTACAGATGGACAGGTCCACTCTCCTGTTGAGGGGCACGACGGCGGCTGTGAAGGCCCAAGGACTCAGGGCTTGGATAGCGGGTTGGGAGCAGCTGGATATCTGGAGGGTGCACAACTCTCGGAAGAGAGAATACTCTTACTATTCCCCCCTTTATGATCTACATACTAGATTGGATATGTACCTTTGTTCCGATAGGTTGGCCCCCATGTTACGTGAGGCGGAATATTTAGGACGCTCCCTATCGGATCACAGCCCTCCTCTGATGCGCTTCGCCCCCACACCTGAAAGAGCCCCCATACCACTGTGGCGCTTAGACCCCGCCTTGCTTGAAGATGATGGCTTTAGGCAGACGCTCTCCAGGGCTATAGTAACACACTTTGAGGAGAACCAGGGGACAGCTAGTTCCGTCTTAGTCGAATGGGATGCCTTCAAGGTGGTAATTCGGGGAAAATGTCTGGGACAGACGGTAGGTGCTAGGAAATCGATCAATCGGGAACTCGAAACACTTGAGGCCCAGATTTTGGCACTGGATAGGGGGTGCGGAGTGGGGGCTGACACTCGAAGACAGCTGGCGGACGTGAGGACAGTTTATAACACCACGTGGGCTAGGCCTACCGCGAAAGGCAACATGTGGAGGGTGGCAGAGCTGGGAAGTTGCTGGCCTGGTTGATTAAGCCAGAGGGTAGGGGGACCCCGATCACTAGCGTCCTTGATCCGGCTGGACAGGTGATCTGTTCCCCGAAGGGCATTAATGCTGTGTTTAGAGATTATTATGAAGAACTATATGGGAAACCAGCGGATCTACAGAAAGAGACCCTGGTGAAGTATCTGGAGGGATTGGGTTTGAGAGGCCTGGATCAGGCTGCCAGAGATGCAATGAAGGCACCGATAGCCCTACAAGAGCTTAGGTCCACTATTAAAAACATGGCATGGGGGAAAACTCCGGGCCTGGACGGCCTCCCAGCTGAATTTTATTTTACGTTTGTAGATAGTCTAGCCCCGAGGTTGGTACAGATGTATGCAGTGGCGTTTGGTGATGGTCATCTTCCTCCGTCGGCTAGAGAGGCACTGGTGATCCCTTTACCGAAGACCAAGAAGGAAGTGGCGAGCACGAAAGACTTTAGACCGCTCTCCATGTTGATCCTTGATTTTAAAATTCTCAGCTCGTGGTCCGGCTCTTGCCGCACATGCAGAGCTTGGTACACACGGACCAGAACTGATTCATTCCTACTCGCTCCACATCTAATAACCTGCGGAGATTATATCATGTGATGTACCACCCAGAGTTGGAGATGTTTCCGGACGCAGTAGTGATGGCTGTAGACTTGGAGAAAGCGTTCGACTCCTTGCGGTGGGACTTTTTGTTAGCGGTCATGGAGCGGATGGGGCTAGGTGACGAATGGTTGAAGTGGGTCCGTCTGTTATATGCGTGCCCTAGGGTCAGGGTGCGAACGGGAGGCACGCTATCTACCCAGTACCCTATCTATAGGGGAACCAGGCAGGGGTGCCCTCTGTCGCCACTGCTTTTTGCTTTGGCGATGGAGCCGCTGGCAGACCGTCTTCGGCAGGAGGGCGCAAACCATGGTGTATTGCTGGACGGGACTGTGCACATGGTGTCACTTTATGCTGACGACATCCTGATCTATTTATGTAATGGCCCCTGTGGGATCCCGATAGTGATGCAGATACTGCTGGAGTTTGCGGAGCTGTCGGGACTGCATGTAAACACCAGAAAAACATGCATATTTCCATTGAAACCAGGCCGTAGCAGACCACCGGACCTCCCAGTCGATTTGGAGTGGACCCCGGGCTCCTTTAAATACTTGGGAATTCAAGTGTACCATCGCAGGTAGACCTGATGGAGGGGAACCTGGGGGGAGCCCTGAGATCTCTGCGGGCGAGTATAACATTTTGGCACTCCCTTAGGCTGCCCGTGATGGCGAGAGTGGCACTCTCTAAGATGGTGGTCTTGCCGAGACTTTTGTATTTTTTTGTTAACCTCCCTGTGGTGGTTCCGAGAAGTTGGTTTAGGACCCTGGACTCGTTGTTGCGTGATTTAATTTGGGATGGCCGACGCAATAGGGTCTCGCTGCAAACATTACGAATGCCCTGGGGGAGAGGGGGACTGGGAGCCCCAGACTTTGAGGTCTATTACTTAGCGGCGCAGCTCCAGTGGCTGGCTAGATGGCTCGATGGAAGAGGGCTGGAAATGTTGATGCTACCCGCTCGGACACTCCGGGGAACTCTACTCCCCATAATGCTTATACCTGGCCGAAGGATTAAACCCTTGGGGGGACTTCTCGGGGTGGCAATGCCTTGTTGGGATAGATGCACCAAGAGAGCGGCGGATGTGCTGCCTTATTCGCCAGACTTACCCCTTACAGGCATACCACAGAAGGGAATGGGTCCTCCCCTCACTTCGACCCAGCTACGGGGCTGGGAAGAGGCAGGAGTTTTGACTGTGGGAGACTGTTATCGGGATGGTGAGTTGCTCACACCTGCTGATTTTTTAGAGTACCATGACCTGCCACCGCGTAAGTTTTTAAATTACCATAAAATAAAGGGGCGATGGCTGAACTGTGGGGGAATAGCACGAGAGAACCTGCCACTCATGGGGCCCTTCCTGCACTGGTGACGTTGGGGTCGGCGGGCCATTTGGTGAAGTGGCTTTATCTGGCAATCATGGAGATAAATCGGAATACTTTGCCCCGTATAAAAGAGAAATGGGAGGCCTCTCTGGGCAGGCAACTGTTGGAGAAAGAATGGGAAAGGGTATTGAGGAGTCCGAAAAAGGTATCTAGGAATACAGCATTTAAGCTCACACAATTTAATGTTTTGCATAGAACGCATCAATTGAATGTAATATATAAGAGGGATGACTTGTCCTGTGCTAGATGTCAAAAGCTAGATGCCGATTTTGATCATATCATATGGTCCTGCCTGGAATTGCAAAACGTTTGGGACACCGTTGTTGAGATGGTAAATAAGGTCCTGGCCCGCAGCCTGTCATGTAGTCCGGAAATTTGCCTGCTGGGACTCTTCCCGAGGCCTAAACCCAAGAAGATGGGACACAGATTTGTGGACTTGGCCTTCTTGCTGGCGAAACGGAGAATAGCTCTGAGATGGAAGACGGTGCAGGGCCCACTGATAGTTGACTAGGAGAAGGATTTTGATGGCTGGGCCAGAGCAGAGTAGAGAGCCTTGATCTGGGAAGACAAGGTCATGAAGAGGCGTAGACCCCTGGCAGAACCGTGGGCTGAGATACTGGGGGCCTGGGACACCCGCAATGAGACGGACCGAGAGTCGCAGTCGGATGACTTGGACTCCGAAGGGATATTGGCATGGGGACCGGTCCTGTGGGGGACGGGGGCCAGCGGGGGCTCCATGGGCTTGTTGACTCCGGCTGAGGAGTCAGGCACAGCTTCTCCTTGCCCCAGGAAAATGGTGGGAGGCTGCTGCACCATTTTGTCTCTTTTTGGGCTCACTTCCTTCCCTCTGCCCGGTTTTCTGTCGACCTTCTGTTCCTCCTTCCCCTCGGGGCTCCCCCCCCCTTGACTCTATTAGAGCGCTAAACCCCCCAAATGCGTAGAAACGGAGAAAAGATGATTTGCTATGCAGGCAGTGGATCCCCCGGAAGTTGTAGTCAATGTTCGGCTTAGATGGGTGTCTACTGTTTCACAGATGCCCTATTGTTGGTTTCTCTTTTTTCTTTTGTCTTCTAACTGGTCTGTATACTGACATATACGCCAACGCATAAAGGGCACAGGTGTGCGAACATGATACATGGACAGAGGATACAGCTGCTCCCCGTAAGATATCCTAGTATGTCAAGGTCTTGATAACAAGATCAAGAGATAAGAGTCAGCTGCATCTTACTGAACAGGGTTAAAAATGGGGTTAGAATCCTGGAAGTGACTTACTGTTTCTTTAACCCTGCTGTTTATAATAGCTGCTGTTAGATGTTTCAGATGGTTGAAACATGCACATATTGCGAATGTACTCATAACGTATGGTTTGTTTTGTTTGAATGTCATAAATGCCAATAAAGAAGATTTAAAAAAAAAAAAACGTTTGTGACACTTTTTTATTAGAAGCTATTGCAAAATTTATTTTCACAACATTTAACAATGTTCTTAAAATACTGCAGCTCTGCAGTGGTGGCCACAGGATTGTAAAACGCTTTTACATTCACTTCAGTCACATGATTAAGCTTCTGTTGCAGCAACTTAAACATTTATGCCCCAATGTAGGATACAATTACCCTAAATGCTGGTTCTTATTTACTGTAGATAGGTTTTGTTTGGCTATATACGGTGTAGGACTGCTCTGCCAAATGCAACATTATGAAGAACGAATTTGATTTGAGGTTTAGTTTAATATCTGCAACTTTAAGTAATTAAAATAAATAAACCTTGAATTCACTCGCTTACCCCATGTACAGGAAACAAGCCTCTTACCCTGTCATCAATGACAATTGGCATTTACTGCCTCAGGTTACATTATGTAGTGCCATGACTTATAGTAAAGTGATGGAGCAGCGTAATTTTTATCCCATCCTGAGATACTGTAGAAGTGCGTTATAATCATGTGCAATGTTCCCTCTATTTTTATTTCTTTGTGTGCGACAGTGAAAGATCTCTGTGCGCTGCAGCCAAGGCTGTGTGAACCAAGGAACTGATCAGGAATGCGAGCACAGCGCTCAGCTATATAAATCTGTGGAAATTACCACTCAAAACATTTGGTTACTACAAGAGTGAAATGCATTTCACACATATTGATACCAGTATGAGATATTAATGTTTTCCTAGGAAAATATTAGTGAGAGTTAATGAGCAAGCAGGGCCGGACTGGGCACCGAAACCGGCCCTGGGAAACAGCTCGGCCGGCCCCCCCTGGGGTGAGGGGAGATGCAGCCGAGCTGTTTGCGAGGGCCGGTTTCGGCCGATTTTGTTACAGGGGGCCGATATTGCCGACCCCCGGTAACAAACACGGCACCCCAGTGGCCCAAAACCGGCCCCCAACCTGGCGGCCCACCTGGGAAACGCCCGGTGCCCGCTACGGCCAGTCCGGCCCTGTGAGCAAGTGGTCGGAGATAAGTTAAGAAAAATTGCTGTATTGAAGTTGATTACTGAGTGTAATATTGAACTTGACAAGGTTTCTATGCATATTGGAAATGTGTGATTGAATCCTTGTAATTGACCCAGATTTCTTGATGGCACAGATATGGAGTGGGGGTTGTGAGAATGAAAATAGCCAGTGGTATGGATATTTCATGAAAGATTGAGCCCACACAGCCAAAATGATCGAGAGTTCCTTAAAGGCAGTAGCGGTCGGTGGTGGGAGTGCCGCCGGGCGCTGACGTGGGGCGGGGGAGGGGCAGGGTGGGGGGTAGTAAACTACGGATTACAGCCGATTACAGGTAAGTACACATATAAATTAATAAAACTAATTTCATTTCTCGCGCTGCATCGCCAAATGCGAAGCAGCGCGCGCAACGAAATTCGTTTTATTTATTTATAAGTGTACTTACCTGTAATTGGCCGTAATCCGTAGTTTACTACCCCCCACCCTGCCCCTCCCCCGCCCCATGTCAGCGCCCGGCAGCACTCCCACCACCGACCGCTACTGATTAAAGGTGAAAACTCAATGGTTTGGTGGAGTGTCTCAGTGGGTAGAGGAGATTGCTAGTGCTTGGTGTGAGGAGGCACTGCTGAGAGTGATCATATAATTGCTGAGTGTTAGTGAAGTGGAATGGCAATGTGGGTTGGTGGATAGTATGGTAGACCATATAAACCTTGGGTTTTAGGAAGCATAGAGCGTAGACGTAGGAAAGATAGGATTATGGCCAGTGGCATTGTGGAAGGAGATGAGGCTTTTAAAATTAATCAAAAGCATAAATAAGGTATTAGATGTCCCCAGAAGATGAACACTGTAAGGATGATTCACTTAAAAATTAAGTATTAACAAAAATATCAGCAGCATTCATAATGTGCAAAAATATAAACTTTCTTTTTATTGTATATGATTAAACACTTGAACAACGGGTCCATTCAGAATCAGCAAAAACAAAAAGATTAACAGGACTCATAAGGTTCAGATGTGAATATTTATATGGTACTACGAACATGTACTGCCTAAGCTGTGAGTAATGACAAGGAACTATATGGTTCCTCAAGTTCTGTAAAGACAAGGACATTGCACTGCTTGTGAAGTAGGACAGGGCACAGCTGTTGAAAATTAACATTATGCAGATACCTGCAGATTATAGTCCCTTTACCGTACAAATGCTTAAATTCAAAGCAATTCTACAAACAGAGGAATGGAGAGGAACACTTAAATGGTAAAAACACAAGATTAGAGGTCAGGGGCTGTATGATGGAGTCATTTGAAAGGAGGACCATCCCCAAACAGGTTCTGTTGCACGAGACAAAAGATGCACTTGTGGTGAAGAGAGTTTATTCTTCAGCGAAAACGCTACACCACAACAATGGCATGTTCTTCAATCATCCAAATGCCGAAGTAAATTTGGGTTTGATTGGCAATATAATTTAATTCCGGTTGGGGGAGGAATGAATGATTTCGAATTTTATATAGAAAGCTAATACAAAAGGCAATACAAAATTAAAAAGGACAAGGCAGGGATTGATATGTATCTTTTCGTAGTATGAGAGAGGTTGCCCTTATTTGTTTATCTTAAAAAATATTTTGCAATTTCCTTATCAACAAATAAATGGCACCACAGAATTCTGCAACAAGAGGGGAAAAAAGGGAAAAGTACACAACTTGACATTGATCCTCTTCTCTTGCAGAACTTAATCAGCAGCATCTTTGCCACCCTTCCCTGCATCCAAGATGCTAAGGTTACAAGGTGCATGAGAAGTAGTCTGCACACAAACTAGAATGTGCAGTTTTACAGGCACAGTTTAAAACAAACATTTATGTACAGTTATATAGATATATTTTGTGGGTGTAATTTCAAGGACATGTTGATCACACAACTCCTTACAGGGTGGGCATAGGGAATCAAATGCACACAACAGCGTTTACCTGCGTCTCTCTTCTTTAATGTGTGCAGCAAGATGTCACGATATTTCCTAACACCACAATATCACCGGATGGTCACTGTACTCTTCTAGTCAGGTGTACGTGCTCTAAAATTGCTGGGACTTTCATAATAGCAACAACAATCCAAGATCTTGAGCACCTTAGGGGCATATTATCAAGGGGCCGCAATAAGATTATCGCCGCTTTAGCGTCCGTTTTCGGGCGAAAAGCGGCGATAATATTATCGCTTTATTGACAAGGACACGCTAGCGCGTGTTTCCTTGCCTTAGCGCCCGTTGTCAGCACGCCTCGCATCGCATCGCATCGCTAATGAGATGCAAGGGGGGCGTGCCTGACAAAACCCCATGTGAAAATATCGCTAACCCAGCTTCACGATATTATCAACGAGGGGTAGCGATATTTGAAATCGCGTTAACTATGCCTTAACGCTGGAATTTAACGTCTGTTAAATTCCAGACTAAGGCAGACCTAACATGGGGGGTGGATTGTGTGGCTAAGACCACAGGCACTATCATCAAGGAGAGCGCTGTTTTCCATGGAACATTGCTGGAAAACCAGCGATGTTCCATGGAAAACACCGCTATCGCTGGAATAATTATCGCCATTGCGCTAAGCGTTGTTAATACAGCGCTAGCATGGCGATAATTTCCGGCGATAACAATTCTCACGCTAAGCGCGGCCAGCGATAATTTTCGCTGCCGCTTGATAATATGCCCCTTAGAGCGTAGAGTTCGGGGGAATGGGAAGGGCGGTGATAACTTTCAGCGCAGAAATGGATCTCGGGCCAGAAAGTTTTACAATTACGCATAAATCATTGGCTTGAATATAGCAAGTAAATGTAAAGGGCCTATATTAATAAACACTATTTGCCACACTCTAGCCCAGTGTGACTGGCCCCATTGGTGTTACATGTGGCAATCGGGCCTGTACATTAAAAGCATTACTTCATGTAATATCTCCCTGGCTGAGGGTTGGAGGTTTCCACAGGCACAGGCGCAAGTGCAGAGGGCCTCAAATAGCAGCAATGTGGGAGTTAGTTAGCTAATCCTACAACCCTATTTGCCTTTAACAAAAACACCAGATGCACACCTTGCTGCCTTTACCCAGCGTATTGTCCTTCCTGGTGCATAAAGTTTACACATGACGTGACTGACCCAACCCCAGCCTTATTGGCCTTTCTGAGTCACCAGATATACACATATGGCATGCTCTACTCCAGTCCTACTAGCCTATGCAAAGCATTAGGTTTACATTTGACTGTATCCTCCCGGCCCCACAAGCTGTCAGTCATCTTGTTGATAAAGGAGACAAACTTGTTGTTGATGCCTTTAATCTGCTACTTTCCTATTCAGCAGATTTGGAAAAGCCGGGAGTCGATGTCCAGACTGGGCGGGGAGGAGAGCAGGAAGCCAAGGGGTATTGGGTCACTCCCCGCCCATTCCTAGCCAGGGACAAGGCACTGGTCTACCTCTATAACCCGGGCTGGCAGCCCACCACCTTGCTGCTGGGCCAAAGGAGGCTGAACAAGGATCTCTGCTGCTGAAGTTGCGTCTGTCCCCATAGTGGATCCCATACAGAACCATGTCAGGGTCACCATTTACACCCTGTCCCTCACTCATTCTTCAGCTCCTGCAGAGCCCTCACCCTCTGATTCCATATAGATTGAGCAACTTCATGGCTACCAAATCAAACACCAGAGTTTTTTGTACAGTGGAGATCATGCACTCTGTATTTTAAGGTGTTCTCATACGTGATAATGCACAAGGATGCTCCGTGAAATAAAGTATTGCCAAGGAGCCCACATTTTGGTCAAGCTGGAAAGCTGGGATTGAACCCAGATTTTCCAGTTGCACAATGCGCAATTGAGCCAAACGCTTGGTATCTCTTTCTGTCACCAAAGGTTAACACGTTGGGCTTAATTCTTGAAGGATGAAATTAGCGTTTGAGTGAGAGGCAGAATCCAAATTGTATATCAGGTAGTTTTCCAGATTCCAAAACCTTGCCCAAGTACATAACAGCTCTTAACAATGAACACACACTATGGTACATGTTTTTTTAAAAACATTGTTGGGATTCGTAGGAATGTGAGCCAAGCCTGGATTTCGAGCCCACCTCCTGAAAATTCACAGTGGGGAACTGTATCTACCAGGCCTAATAAACAGACCGAGCAGATCTTTAAATGCGCCAATAAACCTGAAAGTAGTGTAAAATATTGTGGTATCCTTAGGCAGGATCAGTGCCACTGCCACCAATGCATGCACCATTCATGCGTTGTGGCCGGATGCTGCTGCTGCATACCTTGCAGGCCCCTATCTCTGACACCAATAGAGAGCAAGCGGCATGAGTAGCCGCCGCCTGCTCAGTGCCCTGTGTTGTGCATCAAAGTACAAAAGCTGTGGCAAAGGAAAACAAACCTGTTACTAGTCCGTGCACAGTGGCCTCATAAAACCGCAGCCTCATGTTTTGTGCTTCTCATGTGTTAAAGCCAGTGGCTGATACATGGTCTCACGTGAAGCTGCGATGTGCACGTTTTGTGAGAGTGAGTGCGTGAAGGGGGAAGGCAATCTGTGCGCGTGCGCAAGCTCGCATGCTACAGGGAACAATGATCATGTGTAGTCAGCACTCGAAAATATTTTGTGTGATTAACGTTACTATAAAAAGATGTCGTACCGTATAAATCAAATGTGCTTCACGTAAAAACGGGTACAACTTATAAAACATGTAATTAAGAAATGTGACTAATGAAGAAGTTTGATGTACTTATTTAATTAAATCTGAAGAGGAGAATCTACATACATGATGAGAAATATTGTGGGAACTAATGAAAATATGTGCAAGCTAATGTTTAGAAGATTCATGTATAACATTAATACCTCTTGAGTGTATTTTATTAAAAATTCTTGATAGTCTTTTGCATTATTCATGTATTAAGGGATTTTATTTGTGATGCATCTACATTTGTGCAGGTATTTGTAACCTAGTGCACTTGCTAAATTAGCTCTACTTTTGAGGCCTAACGTACAATTTCACTGTAGCCTCACGTATAATTTCAGTGCAAATAGACAATGCTGTTTAAAATTTGTTTGTGCCTAACCTTCAATGTGGAATGTTTTCGTTGCATTTTGTTTCCACTGCAGGTGTGGACCAAGCCTCATTAGTTAGCATAGAAGAGTTTTGTTTTCATTAGATAGCAAGGTGTGAGAAGAAGTAGTTGGCACAGAGAAACGGTGTAACAAGCCGGGAGATGAGTTCTCATGGCGGAGGAGAAGATTGGCCAAGGACGAATGAAGTTGCAACTTATCGATGTGGGAAAGGTGGTGCATGTATCCAGTTTGTACTGGGAGCTGTGGAAATTTACGGAAGGAGTTCATGTGGGATTGTTTACCTTGAATGCAACTATTATGTGGTGTAACTTAGTGAGAAGGGAGAGACATTTTAAGGCTTCATGGGGAGCAGATCAATGCTTTGGCTCTATGTGGCTTTATGCACTGTGACCCATGATTAGAGTGCTTCTACTGAAGACTCTGACAGCTGACACCTTTTTATTCTAATCCTGAGATTTCTAATGCTTCTTAGAGTAGATGGTCCTGTTAAGGTAGAGTAGGGAAAGTTAGGGCTAATGCTTACTATTGAGAACCAACTGATGCAATTTAACTCTCAATTCTTTTTCCTGATTAGATATATGGCCATAATTGAATTGGTAGCATTTTCCTTCTATATAGGGTAAATCTCTTCAAGAGATTTGGATACATTCTACTTGTTTTGTATTTCTATATCATTATGTTAGGATTGGAATATGTGAATCTATTTTTGAATTTATAATTAAACCCTACTAAACTCATATTCAGTTGTGGACTGGATTACTGTGTGGCCACTAATTGGCTACACTGTATTAAAAAATTTAATTGTGAATGTGTTCTCCCTGTTACCTCTCATGCAGCTAATAAAGGTCCTAGCTTTGAGGGTAAATGTTTAAATGGTCCTAAGCTCTTTCAGTGACTTCACCTGATGGCATTACTTTCAAAGAATGGTGGGGAAAGGGTGGGGAGGGAAGCTTTGTGACTGTAATGATCACAGTTGTGAAAAATCAGAAAAGGGTGGAAACCTGAGGCAAGTACAATAAAATTAAGCGTAGAAAACTGGACAAAAGGAAAACAATCGACAACTCTGCATGCTACTTTCAGTGCATTACACAGGCTTGTATCCACTTCAATGTCATCAGGTTTTCAGAGTCCCTGCATAAAAATGAGCTTTTCTGCACAGAGATTGGAATGGGAACACATTTTGCTGCGCTCGATGTTCGGAAACCAGATATAGGATCTGCAACGGGCAAGCAAGGATGGGGAAAGAGGGTGGCATAAAAGTGGACAGTAACACGGAGAAGTGGTGGGTGGAAGGGGAAAGCAGTAACACAGGGAAAAAATAGTACCTCCATCACGGACGGAGACACTTGTCAAAAGAAATCAATTAATGCTTCGTTCATGCACCAGAGAAGAACCTGGAAGTGATGCCTGGCACACGCTACCAATTAGGAGGAAGCAAAGCAGAGTGACAACAATGCAAACAAATGGTAAGCAATAAGCGGGCTCCAAGCCCTTTATTGTAAACAATAGTGTCTTGCAAGCGAGAGTGCATGCGTTGTTGCAGGCTTGACATAAAAAACACTATCTCTGCTAAAGAGGGCGCTCCGTGGGAGAGTCGGGAGAGAAATTTGTTGTGCCATACCAAACACCTGCTCTCTTCAAGACTCTCTCTTTTCTGGAGCTGACAGATGCCCTCCAGAATTTCCTCACAGCCCATCAAATACCAGACACTCGCTGGTGTCCCACTGAAAATGTTTATTTTGCTGGTCTAAATTTGGGTTGTATGAGCCTTTCATGCAACCCTCAGTTATTCTAAATTGGCATTCGGGTAGAAAATGAAAAAGGTCTCCAATAGTCCCTGTCAGTAAATTAATGAATCAAAATAATGTATTATTTTAGTTAAACAGAATAATTTACAATTCATTTCGCACTAAAATATCACGGTTAGAAGAGCCAGGTTTGAAAGAAATAGTGACCAAAAGAGAAAGGAGTGTGGACCCCATGAAGAAACCTCAACGATTGTTCTTAAGACATCCTTTCTCCAATATAATATACATTATGTACATTCCACATCATTTAGTGCAGGTATTTATGTATCGTTCTGTAGCATGATAAACATCTGAGGGGTATATTCACAAGAAAGTGTGATAACTACAGCAAGAGTAGCGTGACGCAACTTTCAATAACGCAGCCTATCACGGGAAAATAACCCTGTGTCAACGTGGAATTCACAACAAGGCGGTAGCATGCGAAAGTCACCAGATAATGCGTCAAATGCCAGCGTGAAAATCAACACCACGCCTAAAAAATGCGAAACGCGAATGCGAGAAATCATGCGATGAGGCCAATCGCGGTACAGAAATCAGCGAACACCAGCCACAGGCCTATAAATCCCACGCGTCAGGCGGGAAAAAGCACCATAAAAGAACGGAAAAAAAAGCCCAAAAACAATTCAAACTGCGTAGCAACATGGATGCACCCGGAACAAGTGCAGAGGACAAGCCGAACACCACTAGCCCTACGGAGGACCACCCAGGAACCCCGCTGTCGGGGAAGGGCAAGGACAAGAGGAAGAGGAAGACCGGGTACAGTCCGCAGGAAGACCAGATCATCGTCACGGGGTGACCGAACACCATCAACAACTGTTCGGCACCTCCACTGCGGCACTGGCAACCCAAACCGAAATATGGCAGGCCAACGTCACCAACGTCAATGCAGTCGGAGTGTCCAGGAGGTCACTGGAGGAGGTCAAGAGGCGCTGGCATGATCTGAAAAGGCAGACCAAACATAAGCTCGCCGCCAACAGGGAGGCAGCAACGGCGAGTGGAGGTGGGAGTCCTGCGACACAGGAGGAGCTGGATGAGCTGGAGCAAATGGTGGCCACAGTCAGCAGTGAGGAGACGGTGGCAGGATTGGGGGGCCTGGACACAGCACAATACGACCTGACCCAACAGCAACAGGGTGAGTAACCACTAGGGACGGGGGGAGATGGGCACAATGGCACACATGCACAATTACGCGCAGCACACAGCACACCCACAATGACTGTGGAACATGTCCCTGAATGCCTTGGCACACTGCAGCACACATAGAAACGCCAAGTAGGCCCCCATCCACAATGTGCACAGAGGGGCCCCCCCCTATCACCCATATCACAACCGACCCGTGCACATGTGCTGAATTCAGCAAAGCAGCGGCTACGTGACCCACACTGACTATGCAAGTAACACTGCATGTCCGATAGCATGGCAGCTGCCCCAAAAAAATGACATGGCCCGCGAAGCGACATGGAGGTAGCCAAGTGCGGATCACATCCGTAAAGGAGCAGGTCACACTCCGACGTGTCCACGTGCACCCACAACCCATGCCTTACAATACACGCAACAGACGAACAATGCACCAGGCCACAAAAACAGTTCGCGAGCACACATGACCCAAGTCAAAAGCAAATCAGGCCCCGAAAAGCACACAATTCAAAGGCACCCCGCCTCAAAGGGAGAAGGCTACACGAAATCAGAGTTGCAGGGGCAACTCCCCCACAATGCAGCACACACATAGCAATCACAGGACATCCGCAATTAAGGCAATGTAGTACAAAGTGCAACACCAGCACCACAGGACAGAGCCCACAACATGTTCCTCTCGTGCGTAGTAACTGTCCACCCACATCTGGCATTGCCTGACACTGTGTGATGATAATGTATGGGTACTACCACACATCCGTCATGTAGTCGAAAAACACACTGACTGCCATCAAATAGCCAGCTCCCCCAAAACAGTCACAATGTACATTGGCATGCAGTCTGAATGTGAACATCTGCAAATCATCACCATACATGTGAAACTCTGTTAACCTGCATCTCCCCTTTACATTGCAGAGGGACAAACAACACCCCCTGCAGAGCACACCACACATCCCACCATTGATGATGAAGAGGACAACCTGCATACATGTCAAGACACCCTCCAACGGATGCTGGACAGCCTCTGCACCCCACCCCCAGGAGCAGGCCAGGCCAGCTGCCTCGAGGTGACCCCACCACCTGCACAGACCACACAGCAGGAAACACACACCACCACGGCAGTCTCCCAGGACCCCCCCGACCAATACATGGAATTCCAACGTCATGTGTTGGGTTGCCAGGTGGAGTTGGCTCATCAGCTGCGGGTGGGTTTCGAGCTTGTGGCAGCCAAACTCCATGCCATACGTGGGTGTCTGAGTCCCATTAGGGACCACGTACAGTCCCTATCGGACACCCCCTGTACGCACCATGCTCCGCCACAGACCTTGGCTAACCTCGCTGGTTCCATGAGTCTAATACAAGCACTGCCTAGTCAGACAGGCACCAGCCATGACAGCACAGAGTTGGCACGGATGCAGAGGGCAATGGACACCATGGAGCAGATGCAGGCCAGAAGTATGTCTGCCACTGCTGGACACCAGCGAATAGTGGCTGGGAACAGCAACGCCCTGCAGTACTCCAACTTGCCATTGCTGTCACTGAGCCCTTCCCAGATGACTGCAGCGGGAACATCGACACACACAGCTCCGAACCCTGATGTGCCCCTGGCACACCGTGATGCTGCCCCATCACCTACGCAGTCTGATGTGTCAGGGGCACACAGCCATGCAGCCATCACCCCACCACACACACCGGACACACCGGACACAGAACCCGTATCAGGGGAGTGAGAAGGGGATGGGAACTACTGTGTGAAGAAGGAGGCAGTAGCATCCATCACCGCCATATGGCCTGTCCCTGCCTGGTCATGACCTATGCATCATGGCCTGGGAAATACCTCTTACTGACCTCCGGAACACCCTGGGATATTCACCCGGACCCTGACACGGACTGCCATTGCTTCACCGCTGAACAATCACACAGCAATCCTGCTGCGGACTGCACTCTCCCTCTTCCCAATCACTGTGCATTCCCCAAAGGACTCTGGTTGGGCCACCACTGGGCTTCCATGTGTTGTGGGCTTGGATGGGCAGCTACAGCTACAGCTCCAGCTCCGTCAATCACCTGAATGTGAATAAAACATTCTGAATCACACAGATGTGTCATCACTATGTTCACTCACGTATGGAAGTATGGCTGGATGTGGGGACGATGATTGCACATGAAGGTACACCCTGCTAACTGACATCTATGCGCATGTCTATCCCTGAGACACATGGCCAATTGGATGACTGTGAAGGTGAGTACTAGCTGTGACCCCATTGCACATCAACAGCAATATCACAACACCCCAACTTAGGCACACGTCCATGTGTTGAATAGGGCCGTGTGTAGGAGTGACCAAACCGATGGCAGGCCAGGAGTGGTATCCCACGCCACGTGTGACAGCAGAACTTCACGTCGCATACCGACTTACACACATCTGTGTGGACACATTCTGTTGTGATGTATGACATTGCTCCACATGGGCAGAGGTTGGACACCATACACACATGGCTGGAGTCGTGTAAGTGCACATGTCGTCCAGCACCTATCCCAAAACAATGTCTGGCTCACAGAGGCGGAGCTTGCCAAAGGGACACACCCCCATTGCACATGCGACAGTCAGTTCCTCCCTGTGTTGGGACGAGGCTCATTGTGGCACACGAGTGGACAATCTTAACAACACACCTCACAGTTAGACACCAGTGGAGTGGCATAGGCTTTATTGGCATGTGCGTGTCAGTACGACGAGGCAACGGCCACAACAGGCAGGGACATGCTTAAGACACACGCAGCATGGGTACATGTCGAGGGGCAGATAAGGTTGAGGCTGAAATGGACAAGATTCATCACGAATGTAAATGCTCACAGCCCACCTTACCTTGCTGGACGAGTCATGTGTTGTTTGGTGTCTGCACAGTGCCCCGTGTGAGGGGGCACGACTTACTGCACGTGGGGTCTGCATGGTGCTCTGCCTCCGGGGTGCGCCGATTGTCTGCTCTGCCGACAGTGATCAGGTGTGAGGGTCCGACAGGTTCACATGTCGTGCTACATCGCCATGTGTGTGCTCTCACCCAGCAGTGTGTTCAAATTGGCAACGTTGCCAGAAGACGCTGTGTTGCTTGGACCATGGACCTGCGTCGCCTTGCACAGGTGTGTGTGCACACGTGTTATTCCACGCACATGCATCCAGAGCCCGACCGAAGGCAGACGTGTCCTCTGTTTTGGTGGGATATGTGAGCAATCCCCACTGTGCAACAAGTTGTTGGGCCATGTGCTGTGGGTGGCAATAGGATGTGGCTGCAGGTACGTAGTTACTCGTCCATGAATGCCCGTGCAGCTTCATGTGCAATGTGTCCCAATAGTACGTCGTTGTCGTGTTCAAGGAACACCAGGGTGAGCCAATCCATTAGGTGGTCCGGGCAGGTGTGCTCAGCCCACGCCGTCTCACCGATCCGCAACACAGCCCAATAGGGGAGCGCCTCGATGTGGTCACTGCACACGAGAAATTGTGCCATCTCCCATGCACAACTACCAATACATACGCAGTATGTCAAGGCATCCCATGCACGGCTGTCTCGGTTACACTCCTGTTCGTGAACCAACAAGGGGCGCAGACACAAGTCATAGTCCAATTCATCAACAGTTGTGTTGGATAGGCAGACATCCATGGGACACTCGAATGTGCATGTTCGGCAGTGGAACCAGGGCTGGACGCAGGTGACGTGGGCAATGCGGGAGCTGAGCCTGTAACTGATCCGCAGCACTGCCAATGGCAGTGCGCCCAGTAAATGCAGCATACGTGCACGGTACTGTTCCACGTGACGGGGGTTGTGCATGTGCCCGGTATGGCCTGCCATTGCGTTGGTGCGTCTCGTGAACAGGCACTCTTCTGGACTACGGCTGTTGTGTGGAGGATATGCCACAGCTCTGAGCAATGATTCAAATGTGTGTGCAACGTTGTGGGGCATGGGTTGCTGTTTCCGTGGGTGTCAAGGGCATCCCATGCGGGGGTACCACAGGCAGGGGCTTCTATGTGCGGGCTGTGAATGAGTCGGAAGGTTAATTTGCAGAATGCGTGGTGTGGGAGTCGTCCCCATCTGCAACTGCATCTCTAACAGGGTGTTCCAGGCGTGTTCGGGACCAAGGTCAGAGGTGCAGGTGTCCTCCCGCCTTCTGCATTGGGACAATGGTGCTTTCATCCCTGATGTTTGTCTGACTACTACTTTCGTTTTGGGAATGTAATGTGGCTTTGGCGCTGAGATTGGGACACGGCCTTGGGCTCATGGTGTACGGATGGCGATGCACACACACATGTTGGCATGTGGAGCCAGATGCCCGTGCTGCCTTGCGCTGCTTGTGCTATCTCACTCCGTCTCTCTCCCTCGCTCTCTCCCTCTCTTTCCTTTGTTGCGCGCATGGCACACCTTCTCTTGGATTTGGTCTACCGGGCTGTGTGCTACAGATTGTCCAGTGGGAGCAGCTAGGACTCATCCTAGGGGTTGTTTCTGCTTTTGTGTGTCTGGTGTTTTGTGTTGGTGGTTGCATTGCTGTATGACTGATTCTCCATTTTCAGGCCACGCATGTATGTTTATTTTCCTGCTTGTGCGACATCAGGCAAGATGTTTGTTTTGGGATTCGTGGTGTTGGTGTGCAATTTCTTAGTCCGGGGTTGGGGGTGGTCCCGGGGGGGGGGGTTCCGGGTGTGGGATGGTGGCGGTGGGTGTTGTGGCCCTCTTGGGTGTCCGGGCCGCATGATGAGTTGCTCCATGGCATCTGTTGCCATCCGGATGTGGCCCTGGGCTGTGCTCCCTTTTGTGGTGCTGGCTGCCGTCCGACTTTACACCAGGTCAGAGCAGGTGTAGATTTCCTGGTGCTAACGTGCCTTATCGCCTGTTTTGTGTTTTTATCGCGGATGTGGCTGGTCGTTGTGAATGTTGAGGTGTGCTGTTGTCTCGGCTTTTGTCACGGGAACGCCTACTCTGCATCTCATTAGCGATATTTGCGAGGGTCCTCTGTGGCGATGTTTTTTGCGGCTGCTATCGCGGGTAAACTTGTGCTGTGGGCTGTTAACACCGGCTTGTGAATGGGGGGGTAAATTTATCACGACTTTGGCTGCGATAAAGTGCCGTTAATTCGGCGATGGCTCCTTGTGAATATGCCCCTGAGTGCTTTCTCAACATAAAGAGCAAGAGATGTGAAATGTATTTCATTTTGAACGATTTTAAGCAGCTTGACCTATGACTATGCTACTTCATGCAAAACAAGAATAATTGTGACAATTCCCCCATAACATTATGGAACAAACAGATTCAATATGACCATTTTTTATTTTCTTGTGCAGTTTATCCCTAACTTTCCAATATATTTATAACATTCAAATCAGCAAAAAACCTAATTAGACTGGTCATAAACTCATCATAACCGAAATATTCTGTGATGATTGTAACATATAATTTAAAACAGTTCTGCAACATTAAATTGAGAGCACCCAATCACAAGAAGCTACATTTTTCTTCAAATTTGTAGCTTCCAAATATTGTTTCAAGAATGCACTGGTAATAAGAGGTTTCATACAGCACAAAACTTACAAAAAAGCAGAAGATTTACAAAAAAAACCTGGGTCTTCTCCAAAATATGTACATTTCTTCATAATTGCCTAATGAAACATCAAAGGGAGACACCGGAAATCGACCAACTCCGCTTCTTTGAAAAAGGTATAACTTGGCCCAATCAAACATTTGTAGATTTCCTCCTAATTTGGACGCAGAGCTTTCTTATGAATATCTTTCCAACCAGAAGGTGTTTATGCACAATTATATATGTAAATATTTCTTTGTTGCAATAGCACATATCTGCTCAATTCCATGTTCTTTACCCGCTGTTTTACTATTTTCTTCCAACTATGAAGTCATAGTACGCATTTAATGCCTCATAATTATCTCCTTAATGCTCAAGTTGATTCAGTTTGCATGTCATAGGGTATGAATCTTGTTCTTGTAGCAACGTCATCACTGGATTGTTTTTTGAGGAAGGTCTTCTACTCAACAAAATCATGAGACCTTTCATTTTCAGACTCAAATCTTTCAGGCAGATATGTCTACACATGGGACAGAAAGCATGGCCCTAAGATGTAAGTCAAGTGTCATCCACACGTTTTCCTTTTTGCAACATCCACCAGAATCAAAGGGCTTCACTCATTCTCCACATCTTGGCCTCTGCTGAGAAATGACCTTTGCCTCTAAGGCTCGGATCATGGGTACTATTGAGATTCCACTAAAGAAACCATTAGCCCTCATTGCTATGAAGGGGCCATCAGGTTAATGTCACAAAATGTATCAAAAGGAAGAGAACATCATCAAACAAAGGAACATTCTCATTCTAGAATGCCTATTGTTGATGATTGTCAAGACTAGGTAAAGATTCAAGACTAGGTAAAGAGAACTGGGGGAGGTTCTCTACACTGGATGGAGCCTTTATGCTTATTTTTTTTTATGGGATTTCTAAGTGCAATTATTACTAAAATACATTGCAAACTTTTTCATTGGTTTGTTGTTTATTGACCATTTATTGCTTGCCCATGTTTTCCCAAAGGACACAGGCAATTACTTATACGTTTATTAGTTGACACATAGCCTTTAAGGCATCCATTTGTCTCTCTAGACCAATGTGAGGTAAATCAAGAGCTGCAGCATAATTTGTGTATTGAATGGTGTTATTTCATTCTTTACCAATCTTTGAGAGCTATGGGGATCATTACGATGGCGGAGGGCCCGCGACCGCCAGCCGGTCGGTGGCTGGCCCTCCGCCATCGTACTGCTGTTTTCCCCCCGCCATATTATGGTGGAGGGGGAATCATTGGTTAAGCGTGGCAGTCGTAAAGACCACCCGCCATGGTTCTGACAGGCGGTCCTTTTCCGATCGCCTGTCTGAACGAAAACATTGCCTATCATTATCGCTTTCCTCCGTTAGTTTTGCGGCAGACAACCCGCCGCAAAACGAAGGGCAGAAACGGATTTGGGGGCCCGCAGCGGGCCCCCCTCAATCCCAGGTGCAGGGACATGTACCCTGGTGGGCACCTATGGTCCCCCCTACATATCCCTGCCCCATGTGGCAGGTACCGCAGGGTTCCTGCCACGTAGTACAGGGATATGTCTGCACCCTCTAATTTGCATTATGGTGGGGGCTGCTGACCGCATCCCTGCCACAATGCAAAATATAGGTGATACGACCGCCGTGGTGGCGGTCTCATCGTGATTTGGATTGTGGGGAGGCTGCCTCATAGGCGGCCGGTCCCAAATCTGTATCAATGGCGGACGGACTAAAGTCGTCCGCCATCGTAATGAGGACCTATGTTCCCACAACTGGTCCCGGCAACAAAGAGATTCAATTCAATTGGAGCTTGTATACGGCCCTGTTTAAAGCCTATATAAGTTTGAATTTTAAACTACCCTCCTGATGCTGTATTCTGATTCTCAAGAAAGCATAGACATGTCCATCAATGTTGATCGACTTAAAAGAGCACCATCCAGACCCATTAACCCATTTACTTCACAGTAAAGATCTTTTGACCTATACAATGTATAATAGAATACAATATAGTTAGTGCAGAAAGAACTTTACCAAACTTATCCAATATGGTGTTTCCGTAATGGTTCACTGATAGACTATCGACCCCCAAAATATCCTCATACACAAATATCGAGTTATGAATATCGATGTAAAAAATATCGACATCCTATATTTATAATAGTAAGTACAAAAATATCGGGAAAAAAATATCGATGTAAAAAATATAGTTGTACAAAATATCGATTTTAATATCTGTATAAAAAATAATATTAAATATATTAAATAATAAAATTAACTTTAAAAAATTAATTAAATTTAATATAAATTTTAACAAATATAACATATAAATTAAATTTAAAAAATGTAAACATACCTATATAAAATGTAATATATATCTATATTTACTTTAAAACAATTAAACTATTAATTTTAATTTATTTTATAATTGTATAAATGAAAATTTACAAATAGATATATATATATACATACACTAATTAAATAAATCTAATAAAAAAAATTATATTATAAATTAAAACAAACTATTTAAAAGTCTTTAAACTTAAATTTTCCACTTCAGTGAGCGCAACAGTAGGTAAATTGTTGGATAGCGGAGGGGTAAAAATTACTATTCCCACTCCAGTGAGTGCAACAGTAGGGAAAGTGTTGAATAGCGGAGGGGTTAAAATTACTATTCCCACTCCAGTGAGTGCAACAGTAGGGAAAGTGATGGATAGCGGAGGGGTAAAAATTGCTATTCCCACTCCAGTGAGTGCAACAGTAGGGAAAGTATTGGATAGCGGAGGGGTAAAAATTACTATTCCCACTCCAGTGAGTGCAACAGTAGGGAAAGTGTTGGATAGCGGAGGGGTAAAAATTACTATTCCCACTCTAGTGAGTGCAACAGTAGGGAAAGTGTTGGATAACGGAGGGGTAAAAATTACTTTTCCCACTCCAATGAGTGCAACAGTAGGGAAAGTGTTGGATAGCGGAGGGGTAAAAATTACTATTCCCACTCCAGTGAGTGCAACAGTAGGGAAAGTGTTGGATAGCGGAGGGGTAAAAATTACTGGTCCCATTCCAGTGAGTGCAACAGTAGGGAAAGTGTTGGATAGCGGAGGGGTTAAAATTACTATTCCCACTCAGTGAGTTCAACAGTAGGGAAAGTGTTGGATAGCGGAGGGGTAAAAATTACTATTCCCACTCCAGTGAGTGCAACAGTAGGGAAAGTGTTGGATAGCGGAGGGGTAAAAATTACTATTCCCACTCCAGTGAGTGCAACAGTAGGGAAAGTGTTGAATAGCGGAGGGGTTAAAATTACTATTTCCACTCCAGTGAGTGCAACAGTAGGGAAAGTGTTGGATAGCGGAGGGGTAAAAATTGCTATTCCCACTCCAGTGAGTGCAACAGTAGGGAAAGTGTTGGATAGCGGAGGGGTAAAAATTACTATTCCCACTCCAGTGAGTGCAACATTAGGGAAAGTGTTGGATAGCGGAGGGGTAAAAATTACTTTTCCCACTCCAATGAGTGCAACAGTAGGGAAAGTGTTGGATAGCGGAGGGGTAAAAATTACTATTCCCACTCCAGTGAGTGCAACAGTAGGGAAAGTGTTGGATAGCGGAGGGGTAAAAATTACTGGTCCCATTCCAGTGAGTGCAACAGTAGGGAAAGTGTTGGATAGCGGAGGGGTTAAAATTACTATTCCCACTCCAGTGAGTTCAACAGTAGGGAAAGTGTTGGATAACGGAGGGTAAAAATTACTATTCCCACTCCAGTGAGTGCAACAGTAGGGAAAGTGTTGGATAGCGGAGGGGTAAAAATTACTCTTCCCACTCCAGTGAGTGCAACAGTAGGGAAAGTGTTGGATAGCGGAGGGGTAAAAATTACTATTCCCACTCCAGTGAGTGCAACAGTAGGGAAAGTGTTGGATAGCGGAGGGGTAAAAAATACTATTCCCACTCCAGTGAGTGCAACAGTAGGGAAAGTGTTGGGATAGCGGAGGGGTAAAAATGACTATTTCCACTCCAGTGAGTGCAACAGTAGGGAAAGTGCTGGATAGCGGAGGAGTAAAAATGACTATTCCCACTCCAGTGAATGCAACAGTAGGGAAAGTGTTGGATAGCGGAGGGGTAAAAATTACTATTCGCACTCCAGTTAGTGCAACAGTAGGGAAAGTGTTGGATAGCGGAGGGGTAAAAAATACTATTCCCACTCCAGTGAGTGCAACAGTAGGGAAAGTGTTGGATAGCGGAGGGGTAAAAATTACTATTTCCACTCCAGTGAGTGCAACAGTAGGGAAAGTGTTGGATAGCAGAGGGGTAAAAATTAATGTTCCCACTCCAGTCAGTTCAAAATCAAAAACAAACAAAATATCACCAACACAAAATATTCTTTAAAAAAAATGAAAAACATATAAAAATATTTTAAAAATCTAAAAAATAGAAACATATTATAATGTTAAATAGATATGACAAAGACCTAGAAATATTATATAAATGTAAAAATAATTTACAAACAACTATTTTTAATTAGAAAATATTTATAAATAAAAACATTAATTATTACATAAATGTATTCTTTTTTATTTCCTGCCCTATAACACCGCACAATTCACAACACACATCTACATTTTTTTTAAAAATGTACCTCCATAATTAACACAATTAACTATCAATTAAAGAAATATTATTAATTAAAAAACCAATTAAAACAGATAAAAATGTATTTACTCCCCAAACGTTACCCAATAAAACCAAAACTCACACATGAAAAAAATAAACAATGACCCTAATTAATTATCAATTGATGAATTAATATTAATGATCAACTAATTAATAATTAATTCAACATACATTACTTTCCACCCTCTACCCCTTTAAACCCACAACCCACACCTAAAAATCATCACAAAATTTCCATAATTAATTTTAAAATAATTAATTAATATCAATTAACAACTACTTAATAATTAATTACAAATAAATTACTTTCCACCCTTTACCACTATAAACCCCACAACTCACATCTAAAACTAATTACACAATTGCCATATTTAAATTTTAATTAATTAATTAGCATTAGTTAACAAATAATTATAAATTAATTAAACATAAATTACTTCCCAGCCTTTACCCCTATAAACCCCACAACCCGCTACTATACAAATGACACAATTAACATAATTAACTACCAATTAATGAATTAATAATAATTAACAACCAATTAATAATTACTTAACAATAAATTACTTCCTACAATTAGCGCTATAAAAACGTAATGAAATAAATATTAATACATTTAAAAAAATCATTAATTTATGATAATTAAATTACTTCCCACCCTTTACCCCTATAAACCCCACAACCCGCTCCTAAAAAATAACACGAATACCATAATTAATTACCAATTAATTAATTAATATTAATTAACAACCAATTAATAATTAATTAATAATAAATTACTTCCCACAATAAACACTAGAAAATCTAAATTAAATAAATGTTACTAAATACATAATAATCATTAATTTATTATAATTAAATTACTTCCCACCCTATTCCCCTATAAACCCACAACCCGCTACGGAACTAAAAAATGCAAAATTTAATTAAAATAAAATTGCTAACTACTAAAAATGTAACACATATACTAAAAAACAAAAACAATACTTATACAAAAAAATCACATACATGTAAAATACATACTAAAATACATAAAACTAATTAAAAATCGATATTTTAAGCAACTAAGGGGCCCATTACGATACCCGGCGTAAATAAATCCGCCAGGCATGGAATCGGCAAAATACCGCCCGCATACACCGTCTGAACACCGACCACGCCATTACGATAACACAAACCGAAAACCGCCATCGGCGGAAAAATCACACAAAATACCGCCCGCCATCGTCCGAGTCGGAGTCAAACCGCCCGCCACGGACGGAAACACGCCCGACAACACAAAACCGCCCGCCCTCACGGCCGACACACCGCACGTGAAATTACGATCGCACCGCCATGAGCGCGGGAAAACCACAAATATACCGCCCACCAGCGCAAACAACGCCGATGCCAATCGACACGGCAGAAACCATGGCGCCCACGTCCCTGCACAGAAACCATCCGCTCACAAAACCAATAGCACACAACATGGCCAATAAGTCCACACAGCAAGGCACGCACAAATACACAAGCACAGTACACATCCCGAAAACACCCCCCGGACAAACAAAAACTACAAAGGCCAGAACACCAGACACAACACACCTGAAAACAACAGACCATGAGGACACACCCACATAGGTAAGTACAAAAGCAGAACTCCCACAGACCACAACCCCTTGCAACATTGCAAACCAGAGAGGAGAGGAGAGGACACAGTGACACAGCAAGGACAGCAGCACACCACAGAAACGCACACATCACAACCACCACCATCACCAAACACCGGCACCACAAACCCCCTGCACATTACACAACACACACCGCACCAGCACCACAAACACCATGGCACCACAAAGAATGCCCAAGTTCACGCCCATGGAGCTGACGGTCATGGTCGACGAGATCATCAAGGTGCACCCACAAATCTATGGGAACATGGTCCAGCACACACCACTAGCCACCAGAAACAGAATGTGGAACCGGATCGTAGACCAGGTCAATGCAGTCGGGACCCTGCCCAGGAACAGAGTAGAAATAAACAAACGGTGGAATGACGTCAAGAGCCTGGTCAAGAAGAAGGAGGGCAAAAACAGAGAGCTGGCTGCAGTCACTGGCGGAGGGAATCCCGCGCTCTTCAAGACCTTCAAAGCGTGGGAGGAGAAGGTGCGAGTCATCATCCATCCCGAGATCCTCGCCGGATTAGCAGGGGGAGTGGAGGCTGGTAAGTACAAACTAATGTATACCAGCACACCGCTATGTACTCACATGCACTACCACCATGCCACAGCTCCCAGGGACAAACACCCCCATGTCCAGCACACAATACACAACACATCACACACACATACAACAGACACCACCACACACAGCCCAAACAGAACAACTGTAAGATGCGTGGGGACATGTGTACACTCAGCCAGCCACGTAACCACCAACAGGTCCCCAAATATGCCAGAAGCGCCACAACGAGCACCCACCACACCCATGTGTCCGCCATAGCTGCACTAACCGACAAGTAACAGTTAAGTGGCAGGAACACAAAGTGCAGTGGGTGGGAGGGTGGACAGCCCAAGTACAAAACACACCAGGCCCCTAGTCCCACAGTACAGCAAGGAGGAGCATCCCCCACACCCCACAGCCACGTGTCAGCCACCGCAGTGCACAACGACAGCCGAAAGGTAGACATCACGGTCCACAGCAATCGGTATCAGTGGGTGTCCAGCCACCACTACGACCCACAACACCCCCCCACCCCCACAGACCTGCAACATGGAGCACCCCCCGCTTAGAGCCATGTGGCATCCAGTACAGTGCACGCACGAACAACTTGCAGGTGGGAAACTGGACAGGGCTGGATTACTGGAGGCATGAGGACCGGAACACGACCAACACATGGGACATGTCACGTAGCAGACGAACACGCAGCACCGCCCACCGTCACGAACAAGTGAACAATGTGCACACGGATATGAACCACAGAGTCACACCCCACATGACCCATCACAAACACAGCAACACCCAAGGAGCCACGTCTGCATGCACAAGCCACACTGAACATAGTACCACACGGCAGCCACTGTGCAACCCATCACACACAACCGAAACACCATTGAAGTCCTGTCCATGTAGCCCCCACTGCCTGTCAACCCCACACCCCACAACTACGCCTATGTAAGACAAACAACACTAGACGCAACAGAGCGGAACAACAGAAATGCACACGAACACCACTGAACCCATCAAACTCACAGACACACCATGCACATACAACATACCATCCATCCCATCCGTCAGCCCCAGTCTCATGAAAGGCATGTCATCCGCACAGCTGCCACACATACAGCAGTCACGCTAAGACACATGCCCATGACCAACCATGTGCCAGAAGTCAATTAAGCGCACGACACACTGTGAGCAACAACACACAACATGGGCCACACCCCCCCGAGCACTGCAGTGATGCACATGGCACAGGGCAGCACGCATACCAAGGAGATGGGACAACTGCAATACGTTGGCTGGCACACAACTATCACTCACTCATAACGATGCGTCCAATGCCATGTCCAGTAACCACAACAGACAGCAAATATGCAGGGCATGTCAGGCATGCACACACCTCAGACCATGCACTGTCATGCTGCCACAACACATGTCACGTTCGGCACCCATGGCTCACAGCATGTACCCCAAAAGCATATCCCCTCCCAAATGCGAATCTGGGGCATGGCCCCCATGTTGCCATATGCGTTCCTAAGCGTTCCATTTGAACCCCAAAAGCATATCCCCTCCCAAATGCGAATCTGGGGCATGGCCCCCATGTTGCCATATGCGTTCCTAAGCGTTCCATATGAACTCCAAAAGCAAAGTAAAAACCAGACCCAGGATGGGCCAGGAGCCCGCATACACCAGAGTCACAATGAGTAGGGGCAAAGCAACACACCCATCGGCATGGCCAATCCGTCCCATGCCACATGTGCACAGCACACAGTCCCATTGCCTAGCACACACAACTACAGATGCCACAGCCACACACTCGCCTCCGGGAAACCCATGTACGAGATTGCACGAACTGCCAATGTCAGACGACTAATACATACTTCGCCAGGTGCAACACAATAACAAATCTCATTCTCTCCACAGGTGACGAACTGCTGGACGCTGGGGATGGAGACAGCAGCCAGCACAGCCAGCCTACAAGCCCCCAACGAGGACACACGGATCTGGAGGATCTGTCCACCTCTTCGGACACGGACCACCAAGCTGGCCCATCTGGCGTGGCAGGGCCCAGCCGCTCCCCAGGACCCCTCCTACCCACCAACCCATCATCCAGGGCTGCTGAACAGTCCCAGCCCCCTGCTGCCACTGTCGTTGCGGCCACTCCCACGGTCATTGCGGCCACACCCACGGTCATTGCGGCCACTACCACTGCCGCAACCGCCACCATCGCCGCACCGACCACCACCGCCACCACCACCACCACGTCTTCGCTGGCACCAGCCCCAGCGCAGGTGGTGGCCCGGCCGACTGGATCCACCCTGGGAGCCACAGCGAGGACCGCGGTATGCAATGTGGCTAGTGGGCAGGCCGGTGGCAGCAGGACTGGTAGGAGGAGCAGGGTCAGGGAAACGCCAGCCTCCCCTGGGAGCCATGCCCTGCCTCAAATGGCCAGAGTCCTTGGGGCCTATGAGGAGGCCCAAGAACAATGGGTCAGGTCTGCCACAGACACGCGGGAGGTGCTGGGGGTGCTGAGGTCCATGGACGCCCATATGGGCCAAATCGTGTCCCGTATGGACCAACTCGTGGACCTCATGGGCCAGCTGGTGGTGGCGGTGGGGTCACAGGCAAAGCCAGCAACACCACCTCCGCCACCACCTGCTAGGGCGCAGGGTCGGCCAGCAGTGTCCACATCCCCTGCGACCACAGCCAGTGAGCACACCTCACCCACCACCAGCAGGTCGCCACCACACACCCCCTCCCAAACGTGGAAGGGGCCGTCCGAAGAGGAAACAGGTCTCCCGGGAGGACTTCGCACGCACCAGTCGCAAGTGAGGCAGCCAGCCAGCCTTCCGCCAGCCTGCCTTGACCAGCCACTGCATTGACTTGCTCTACGATCCCACTCCACACAGCCAGCTGGATGGCATGTGTGTGTTGGACCATGGACATAGAACCAGTGGGTACACCCTGAGCTTCACGCAGCCATGACCGACAGCTCATTGACACTGCACGCACCACTTTTGTCATCACCTTACGCACAATCACATGTCACAGTTTGTAATAAATGCACCTTTTTCACTAACTGCTGTCTGTGCCCTGTGTTTTATTTGTACGGAATACAACGGCCACCTTGGGCGGAAAGGCACCTGATGCGTGGCATGGCAATGGAATCCGGACGGCCTGTAGGGACCTAGGGGTGGGAGACAGAACAGGAGCACATTCAATGAGTGTGTCACACACCCATCACACAGTACATGTCAACAACTACAAGCAATGTACACACATCGCACAGAGCAATAGGGCACAATGCCACAGTCACCAACAGTGGCATACTACCCTGGCCATGGAGCGTTGACACACAGCACGTAGTGAACAAACGGCCACCCTGACACAGCACACACACACCTGCACAGATACAGCCACATCAGCCGTCGTACATGGACACTCACCGTCAAGTGAAGTAGCGGGCGATGAGCTGCTGCCGCACATTCCCAGCTTCCTCCTCTCCGCTGTCCTCCTCACTCGAGCTGTCCTGGTCTGCGGGCTGGGGCCCTGGTTGATCTCCGTCATCCACAATGAGGGGGATCTGCTTCCGAATGGCCAGATTGTGCAGCATGCAGCACGCCACCACTATCTGGCACACCTTCTGTGGGGAGTACGCCAGTGCACCCCCGGTGCGGTCCAGGCACCTGAACCTGGACTTGAGGAGGCCAAAGGTACGCTCGACCACACGTCTGGTCCTCCCATGTGCCTCATTGTATCGATCGTCTGCTGGGGTGCGAGGATTCCTCAATGGACTGAGCAGCCATGCCCCATTCGGGTACGCAGAGTCACCTGGGTGTGAGGGACACAGAGAACCGTTGCTATTCCAACTGGACAGGGGACAGCATCGCACAACCAGCACGCTACACCACTCCACATACTCACCGACAATACAGCCACGATCCTGTTGCAGATTGGCCATCAGTCGTGGCAAGATGCTGTTGCGCATTATGTGTGCGTCATGGGCCGAGCCTGGAAACTTGGCACACACGTGGGTGATCACCATGTCCGCAAGGCACACCACTTGCACATTCAGGGAGTGCGTGTGCTTCCTGTTGCGGTACAGGTGCTCAGTGGCCTGTGGTGGGACAAGGCCAACATGTGTGCAGTCAATGGCTCCCACGACGTGTGGGATTCTGCCAAGGGCATAGAATGCACCCTTCACTGCCGCCAATTCACGAGCCCTGGGGAAGCGGATGTACCTGTTCCGGTAAAGCATCATGGCTGCCAGTACATCCCTCAGCACCTTGCTGAACATGGGCTGGGACATCCCACCTCCACTGCCCACTGTGTGCTGGAATGACCCAGTGGCGAAGAAATGCATGGCGGCCATCACCTTAGCCGTGGGGGTGACAGCAGTCGGATACACCCTGCGGGGACGGAGATGGGGCTCTAACATGGCACACAGTCGATGCAGGGTTGGCCTGTCCAGCCGAAACTTCCTGATAACCTCTGTATCGTCCATGTCCGCCAGCAATTGGTATGGGCGGTCAATGTTCGGTCTCCGCCTGGGGAAAATGGCAGAGGACACATGTCAAAGCAACACGACACATAGCAATTTCGCATACACATCACTGACATGACTGAGCAAGCACATGTGCCACAGCCCAGCTGTCAAGCTGGGACGGCACGGCCACAATACACTTACACAGGTCTCCCAACAATGGCAATGGCAAGTGAGACATACCACTGCCATGGTCATGCACATGGGGATCTAGGCCCCAATGACTTGCGGGGCGTGCTGATGGGGACTGACTGCATATTCGTCAAGCGGCAACGCCACGGCGACATGAGTGTCTGCTGAGCATGGAACTGCTTCCGAGGCTGGATGAGTATGGCACACGACGACGACGATGTGGGCACGGGCTGAGCGGCCAATACAAGTGGGACCTGTGGCACGAGGGGATATGAGACAGTAGTAGGTGTCAGCACTGCACCCTATGTACAGCACTGTACGGATCACAGCTCCCGAAACATTGACTGGTGTCCACATTGACAGCCCCATGCCAAGACGGCTGTGTGCTTGCAGTCACACGTCACAGGTGAGAGGTTACATTGCACGTGCCAGGTGGCAGACGTACATAGTGGGAGCTGGCATGTGTGTGCATGTGTCTCCTGTTCAGGATCCACCAGATGGGCGCTGACTCTGTACTGACCATTGGACACAGCATGTTCCGTGGAAGGCTTGTGTGTGTGGGATGGTGGCACTGGATGTGCCTCCGTTGGGTGGGGGGCCATGCACAGGGCGGGTACGTCGATGATTGCGCATTGTTGGTCACGGTGGGTGCACCCACTAAGATGTGTTGCCCTGTGTTCAATTCCTATGTCCGCATGATGATGGACTGTGGATGTGGGCAGACTACACATTGGTCGATGTGCTGTCTATATGCATGTGCCTTCACACCAGGCACAGCTGCCCCTGCACATGTGACCCCTGCTGGACTCGCTGCTGGGTCTGTGGAGCTGATGCACCTTCTGCGCGTGGGGCGGACAGCTCTCCTCACTTCCCTCATTGCGCATGTCATGTCTTTGCCGCAGGTGACATGGATCATGGAGGGCCCACATGTACGCGTGGGTAGGCTACACATGATTGTTCACTGGTCGCCACCCCCAGTCAGTGTTTCGAATGGGAAGGTTGTCGTGCTGGTGGTATGTTCGATGTGGCGGATGGGCGGGCCTAGGTGCGGGCTTACATTCCGGACATGGGGGGTAGTTGAATTGGCGACTAGTTGCAGTACACACGGGACACGTCTCTTCCTTTCCACATCTGGGTCATCCCTTGTACTAACTGACAGTGATACAGTCATCTTCGCCCCAGCCCTCATGTCCTCCCCTCGCCCCCCAATATGCATGCTCACCTGCGAGGCTAGCGCTTGCACAGGCAGCCCCAAGCTCGCACCAGAGAGGGCAAGGAGTGTATGTGTGGGTCCAGTTGCACGAGTGGGCTGTCTCAGGGTATGATGTGTGGCGGGACGCCGTCCACCTGCGTGGTGCCCCAAATGGAGACCCGGCCTGCATGGACTATGCATCACAGTCTTCGCCTTCCGGATCCGCCACCTGCGACACCCAGTGGCTGTGGCTGCCCTTGCGGCCAGGCCGCGTCCGTCTGTGGCTGATGGCCCACACATTCACTCTTTGGCCTCTCTGGGGAGGGCTCAGGGGTGGTGGCGCACGCGCTTGCACTTAGTCGCAATGGCATGTGTCGTGGTTGGTATGATGGGCAATGGATGGGATGGTGCGAGCCACCTCCCGTGACGTCAGTGCTGCTCGTGCTGTGGTGCGTCCCCCTACACTTCCATGTGACTTGTGCCATGCTAGACGTTGAGGTACTATTGCCTGCGTGATATGACCAGGAGGAGCGCGAGGAGACCTCTCACACACCATGCTCCACTGCCATCCCGTGCCCTGTATCGCCTGTGCGGATTGACTATGTTGGGGTTACACCTGGTCGACTGGGGCTGTGTGTGCCTTGTCAAGGGGCATGGCGGGCGCACAACAGGATCCAGCTTGTCCACAGAGGGTGGGCTGAGGTGCGCCTGGTACCGCTTTGTACGTGTGCCCGGCTGCTGTGCACACACGTGTTCACTCCCCCCCGACAGGTGTCCTCTCACAATGCCCAGGGAAGCGGTGGTGTACTGTTCATGACCCCTCCCAACACGGCGTGCTCCGACTTGGCATGTGCGCATCTACCCGTCGCACCCACCCACCTGAGCACTGCGTCCATACGACTTCACACGACACATGTGTGTCTTCCACAGTAGTGCTACTCATTTGCGTTGACATCCAATACCAGTGGACTACATGGTCATGTCACGACTGCCGTGTACTTCACATACTCTCATCCTCTCTCATTCGTACTTGTGAAATGAGTCAGCGGAGACAGTTTTGGTTTCAAACATTATATTGAGTCTTCTGTCCTCTGTGATGCAGTATAGTGGACACTACTGGCAGCGGAATACATGTTGAGGATATACTGAGCATGATTACAAATGGGATAGGGTGTGGGGTTACATCTGCTTGGCCAAGGCTGTGCTAATGTACATTTACGTATAGCTGCGGAGCTGCGGACTTTGACACAGACGGTATACATGTAGCCTACCAGACCGCTCGGCATCATGGGCACAGTCCATCTCAGTTCCATGTGACAGGTTTGCTGCGGTTGTTCCTCATGCACGCGTGCATGTGAGATGACATCAGGGCATGTGCTTGCGTGCATGCAGCGGCGTGCCACTTGTTGTTGCACTGTGGTGGTTACTGGACATGTCACAGTCACTGGGGTCGTGTTGTTGTTGTATGCACTTGTCGTCCATGCAAAGGTCCTGGTATGGGATTCCCGGGGCGGGGGTGGGAGGGGTGCAGCACCCACAGACTCCAGGCGACCTATTCATGTCCACTGAGCGGTGTGTGTGTCCATGTGCGCTGGATCCATGTCGTGTCCTGGTTGTTCGTGCAGTTCCGTCCATGTGGGTGCGATGCACAGAGCCCATGCCACTGCCTCCCACGATGCATGCGGTGTTCCTGGATGTGATGGGGAACAGTGTGCATGTCCCGGTCATATCCGATGTCATGGCGATGTCGTTGATGGTGTGGTTACAGTTGCCGGTCGTTTGGTATGGCTGTTGTGGTGGTGACTGGCCAGTCCGTGCGGAAGCTAAGCATGGGTGCGGGGTTGGACATCATAGGTCACTCGGGGAACCTGCGTTGTGGTCCGACGAATTTACAGGTTGTCAGGTATGCGATGCCGTCCAGCAGGGCTTCCATGTCATTGGTGGTGTACATGTTTGCCAGCCAATGAAGCGGATGGTGGCTGTCAAGGTGTTGTTCGTAGGTTGTCCCTTGGAGGACCATGATGGGGCATGCTGGGTGACATTCGATGTAGCTGTTCTCGATGATCCGTCGTGTGGAGGCACAGTGGTTCCATTTCAGTGCGCGTGCGATGTTGGCCACATACGCCATGCCCCCATAGGCAGAGCAGGCCCTGTCGTGTGCGTCCAGAGGGAGGAGTAGTGGTAGCAGGTCCGCCTTCAGACATGCCGGGTTGGAGAGGCATATCTCGACGGGATGCTGGTAGGGACACCTCCGACAGTAGAAGACGGGCATGACGCAGCTGAACAATGTGATGCGGTAAGTCAGTCGGTAACTTACGTTCAGCAGGGACAGGAGATCGCATCCCAATGTATGTATCGTGTTGGTTTGGTACAGCTTGAGCTGTTCGGCGTAGTTGGGTAGGTGTGTTGCGGTTGCCATTTCGCAGCGGTTCGTAGAGGTGGCGTGCTCCGGCTGTGTGTGCAGTCTGCAATGTGCACGCTCCGGGGTTGCTGTGAGCTCTGTGTAGTCGTGGGGAGACAGGACTTGTGTTCTGTTGGCTTGTTTGGAGGACACGGGCCCTCTTCCCACATGCTTCTCAGACAGTTCAAGGTCGGTGCTGTGTGACTCCTTCCAATTAACTTGCATGTGGCCGACATGGGGGAGTGTTTTCTTCTTTCTTCCCCGTCCGTTGTGTGCTTCTGTGATATGCGCTATCTGCCCTGTGGTCGGTCTCCTCGGCATGCCTGTGTTGGTCTATTCTTGGACAATGGCTGTATTCACCGGCTTCTGTCGTAGGGCTGTGGTTTCGGTGTTGGAATGGAAGGTCATTCAGTGCTGTCTGCTCTCCCTTGTGTGGGCGGCAGGCTGCCTTTCCGCTCTGCGTTGGGCCTTGTGTGTGGATGTAATTCTTGGGCCACCTGTTGTCGGTCCCCGTGCTCTTTGGTGTTCCGTTTTATATGTCTTGTTCATATGTGCAGGGTGGTATGGGTTTTTCAGTGTGGTACTGGCGTTCCTCTTCCCGAAGGGGCCCTGCTTCTCCTAGTTGGTGTTGCCGCCGCTGTGTGCTACGCCATGTTTGTTACACTGGGGTGTGTCCTGCTGTTGCGTGACTTCACTGACATGTGTGCGTCGGTTGTGTGGCGTTGGGTGTTGTCCGTGATTTGGGCGTTGGGGACATGTCTGTGGCAGGCCTGTCACGTGTCATGTGCGTTCGGGGTGGGGCTGATGTGTGTGCTGCTTGGTTGTGTCCCTGTGTCTGTGTGCGACGCATGCATGGCGCTGCGGTTGGCCTCTGCGTTGTGCGCATGTGTGGCGGCGTCATCGGCGCTTTGTGGCCGTGACGGGGTGGTTGGTTCCTAGTCCCAGGTGGTGTGTACACATGTGTTCCGCGATGTTAGGATTTGGCCTGTGTGTCATATGTGGATGCGATGGTGGATGTGTAGTGTACACGCGCTGGTGGGGGGTTGTCCGCTTTTTCCGCCCTTGCACTGTGTGCGCTGTTTGCGTGCACTTGTTGTGTGTGTGCCTACCTGCGTCTCCGCGGTACGTTGCGTCCTTGGTGGTGCATCAGCAGAAGCATGGGGAGGGCCTGCAGTGCTGGATTCATGCTCGGGATGCCGCTTCTTCGTTTTCCGTGCTCTGCGTCCGTGTTACCGCCTCTCTTTCACGTGCGGTGTCTCTTAGCCGTGGGAGCCGTTTGTTTGCGGCATCGTAATTTATACGCCGGGCGGGACGTGTTTCGTCGGACGGTGTGTGTCAGTTGTGCTGCGCCGCTACGTGTACGGGCGCACTTTGATGGCGGACGGTGTTGCTGGCTTGCCGGCGGTGTTTGGCCTACTTTACGCATCGTAATTGGACGGGCGTGTGGACTGCTGCGTGCCGGCGGTAACTGGTGGTTTTTGCATCCGCCAGCACGGCGGTTGTGCTTCCGCCCGCCATCGTAATGAGCCCCTAAATCTTTGCAAACGATAATAATGACTTCGATATTTTTAAAAACAATGGGGCATATTAGCAAGGGCAATATCGCCGCCTAAGCGGCACTTTTTGCCGCTAAAGCGGCGATATTATTTTCACCCTATTAGCAAGCTGTCGCTAACAGCTGTTAGCGACAGCTTCCTGGAGTAAGCGACCATTATGGGTGCCTCTTTGCATGTCAGCGATATTTATCGCTAATGACATGCAAAGTAGGCGATCCCAAATAAAACTCCACCAAAACGGCCGCTCACAGACCCAACTCCTATTACCAATGAGGCCCCGGACCCGGTTAGCGATGACAGAAGTCTCGCTAACCGTGGTCATCGCAGGAATTCTAACACCTGATAAAAGCATGACTTATGGATACCTAAAATGGGGGTGGATTATGGTGATACGACCACAGGGTCGTATCAGCAAGGTGTTCTCCCTTCTCCATTCAACATCGCTGTTTTTCCAGCGATGTTGACCCATTTCCCCCGCTATCGCTGGAATAATTATCGCCATAGTGCTAATTGTTGCTAATACAGCATTAGCGTGGCGATATATACCAGCGATAGCTGGCGATAGAAAATTTCGCGCTGAGCGCGCTCTGCGATATTTATCGCATTTTGTTGCTAATATGGCCCGATATTTCTTACCTTAAAGTCGATATTCTTGACCACGATATTCTTGCTGTCGATATATCTGTTACAGCAAACAAATGATGGACGGAATGCTGACAATGCAAACATTCTCCCCCAGTCAAAAGATCTGGGTTAAATCCATCGTTCTTTTGCCCACTACGCCACCCCAGTTTAGACCCAGCCATATGCAACTCAGTCTTGACCCTGTGCCCCATGGGAACAGTCCAGACCGAACTGCCAGGCCAGGTCCTCCCTGGACCGGAAACAAGCATCCTGGGACCGGTTTCAGGGTATGTCACCCTTCTTCAGCCAGGCTAGCTTGAATCCAGTGGCACAGTGAGCAAGGGACCCACGTCTGGGCATACCCATCCCACTTAGAGTGAAAAGTGATACAGCAAACAAATGATGGACGGAATGCTGACAATGCAAACATTCTCCCCCAGTCAAAAGATCTGGGTTAAGTCCATCGTTCTTTTGCCCACTACGCCACCCCAGTTTGTACCCAGCCATATGCAAATCACTCTTTACCCTGTGCCCCATGAGAACAGTCCAGACCGAACTGCCAGGCGAGGTCCTCCCTGGACCGGAAACAAGCATCCTGGGGCCGGTTTCAGGGTATGTTTCCCTTCTTCAGCCAGGCTAGCTTGAATCCAGTGGCACAGTGAGCAAGGGACCCACGTCTGGGCATACCCATCCCACTTAGGGTGAAAAGTGTTACAGCAAACAAATGATGGACGGAATGCTGACAATGCAAACATTCTCCCCCAGTCAAAAGATCTGGGTTAAATCCATCGTTCTTTTGCCCACTACGCCACCCCAGTTTGTACCCAGCCATATGCAAATCAGTCTTGACCCTGTGCCCCATGGGAACAGTCCAGACGGAACTGCCAGGCCAGGTCCTACCTGGACCGGAAACAAGCATCCTGGGACCGGTTTCAGGGTATGTCACCCTTCTTCAGCCAGGCTAGCTTGAATCCAGTGGCACAGTGAGCAAGGGACCCACGTCTGGGCAGACCCATCCCACTTAGGGTGAAAAGTGTTACAGCAAACAAATGATGGACGGAATGCTGACAATGCAAACATTCTCCCCCAGTCAAAAGATCTGGGTTAAATCCATCGTTCTTTTGCCCACTACGCCACCCCAGTTTGGACCCAGCCATATGCAAATCAGCCTTGACCCTGTGCCCCGTGGGAACAGTCCAGACCAAACTGCCAGGCCAGGTCCTCCCTGGACCGGAAACAAGCATCCAGGGACCGGTTTCAGGGTATGTTTTCCTTCTTCAGCCAGGCTAGCTTGAATCCAGTGGCACAGTGAGCAAGGGACCCACGTCTGGGCAGACCCATCCCACTTAGGGTGAAAAGTGTTACAGCAAACAAATGATGGACGGAATGCTGACAATGCAAACATTCTCCCCCAGTCAAAAGATCTGGGTTAAATCCATCGTTCTTTTGCCCACTACGCCACCCCAGTTTGTACCCAGCCATATGCAAATCAGTCTTGACCCTGTGCCCCATGGGAACAGTCCAGACGGAACTGCCAGGCCAGGTCCTACCTGGACCGTAAACAAGCATCCTGGGACCGGTTTCAGGGTATGTCACCCTTCTTCAGCCAAGCTAGCTTGAATCCAGTGGCACAGTGAGCAAGGGACCCACGTCTGGGCAGACCCATCCCACTTAGGGTGAAAAGTGTTACAGCAAACAAATGATGGACGGAATGCTGACAATGCAAACATTATCCCCCAGTCAAAAGATCTGGGTTAAATCCATCGTTCTTTTGCCCACTACGCCACCCCAGTTTGGACCCAGCCATATGCAAATCAGCCTTGACCCTGTGCCCCGTGGGAACAGTCCAGACCAAACTGCCAGGCCAGGTCCTCCCTGGACCGGTTTCAGGCTATGTCACCCTTCTTCAACCAGGCTAGCTTGAATCCAGTGGCACAGTGAGCAAGGGACCCACGTCTGGGCATACCCATCCCACTTAGGGTAAAAATGTTACAGCAAACAAATGATGGAAGGAATGCTGACAATGCAAACATTCTCCCCCAGTCAAAAGATCTGGGTTAAATCCATCGTTCTTTTGCCCACTACGCCACCCCAGTTTGGACCCAGCCATATGCAAATCAGTCTTGACCCTGTGCTCCATGGGAACAGTCCAGACCGAACTGCCAGGCCAGGTCCTCCCTGGACGGGAAACAAGCATCCTGAGACCAGTTTCAGGGTATGTCACGCTTCTTCAGCCAGGCTAGCTTGAATCCAGTAGCACAGTGAGCAAGGGACCCACGTCTGGGCATACCACACTTAGGGTGAAAAGTGTTACAGCAAACAAATGATGGACGGAATGCTGACAATGCAAACATTCTCCCCCAGTCAAAAGATCTGGGTTAAATCCATCGTTCTTTTGCCCACTACGCCACCCCAGTTTGGACCCAGCCATATGCAAATCAGCCATGATCCTGTGCCCTGTGGGAACAGTCCAGACCGAACTGCCAGGCCAGGTCCTCCCTGGACCGGAAACAAGCATCATGGGACCGGTTTGAGGGTATGTCACCCTTCTTCAGCCAGACTAGCTTGAATCCAGGGGCACAGTGAGCAAGGGACCCACGTCTGGGCATACCCATCCCACTTAGGGTGAAAAGTGTTAGAGCAAACAAATGATGGACGGAATGCTGACAATGCAAACATTCTCCCCTAGTCAAAAGATCTGGGTTAAATCCATGATTCTTTTGTCCACTACACCACCCCAGTTTGGACCCAGCCATATGCAAATCAGTCTTGACCCTGTGACCCATGGGAAGAGTCCAGACCGAACTGCCAGGCCAGGTCCTCCCTGGACCGGAAACAAGCATCCTGGGACCGGTTTCAGGGTATGTCACCCTTCTTCAGCCAGACTAGCTTGAATCCAGTGGCACAGTGAGCAAGGGATCCACGTCTGGGCATACGCATCCCACTTAGGGTGAAAAGTGTTGCAGCAAACAAATGATGGACGGAATGCTGACAATGCAAACATTCTCCGCCAGTCAAAGTATCTGGGTTAAATCCATCGTTCCTTTGCCCACTATGCCACCCCAGTTTGGACCCACCCATATGCAAATCAGTCTTGACCCTGTGTCCCATGGGAACAGTCCATTCCAAACTGCCAGGCCAGATCCTCCCTGGACCGGAAACAAGCATCCTGGAACCTGTTTCAGGGTATGTCACCCTTCTTCAGCCAGGCTAGCTTGAATCCATTGACACAGTGAGCAAGGGACCCACGTCTGGGCATACCCATCCCACTTAGAGTGAAAAGTGTTACAGCAAACAAATGATGGACGGAATGCTGACAATGCAAACATTCTCCACCAGTCAAAAGATCTGGGTTAAATCCATGGTTCTTTTGCCCACTATGCCACCCCAGTTTGGACCCAGCCATATGCAAATCAGTCTTGACCCTGTGCCCCATGGGAACAGTCCAGAGCGAACTGCCAGGCCGGGTCCTACCTGGAACGGAAACAAGCATCCTGGGACCGGTTTCAGGGTATGTCACCCTTCTTCAGCCAGACTAGCTTGAATCCAGTGGCACAGTCAGCAAGGGACCCACGTCTGGGCATACTCATCCCACTTAGGGTGAAAAGTGTTACAGCAAACAAATGATGGACGGAATGCTGACAATGCAAACATTCTCCCCCAGTCAAAAGATCTGGGTTAAATCCATCGTTCTTTTGCCCACTACGCCCCCCCAGTTTGGACCCAGCCATATGCAAATAAGCCTTGACCCTGTGCCCCGTGGGAACAGTCCAGACCGAACTGCCAGACCAGGTCCTCCCTGGACCGGAAACAAGCATCCTGGGACCGGTTTCAGGATATGTCACCCTTCTTCAGCCAGGCTAGCTTGAATCCAGTGGCACAGTGAGCAAGGGACCCACGTCTGGGCATACCCATCCCACTTAGGGTAAAAGTGTTACAGCAAACAAATGATGGACGGAATGCTGACAATGCAAACATTCTCCCCCAGTCAAAAGATCTGGGTTAAATCCATCGTTCTTTTGCCCACTATGCCACCCCAGTTTGGACCCAGCCATATGCAAATCACTCTTTACCCTGTGCCCCATGAGAACAGTCCAGACCGAACTGCCAGGCGAGGTCCTCCCTGGACCGGAAACAAGCATCCTGGGGCCGGTTTCAGGGTATGTTTCCCTTCTTCAGCCAGGCTAGCTTGAATCCAGTGGCACAGTGAGCAAGGGACCCACGTCTGGGCATACCCATCCCACTTAGGGTGAAAAGTGTTACAGCAAACAAATGATGGACGGAATGCTGACAATGCAAACATTCTCCCCCGTCAAAAGATCTGGGTTAAGTCCATCGTTCTTTTGCCCACTCCGCCACCCCAGTTTGTACCCAGCCATATGCAAATCACTCTTTACCCTGTGCCCCATGAGAACAGTCCAGACCGAACTGCCAGGCGAGTTCCTCCCTGGACCGGAAACAAGCATCCTGCGGCCGGTTTCAGGGTATGTTTCCCTTCTTCAGCCAGGCTAGCTTGAATCCAGTGGCACAGTGAGCAAGGGACCCACGTCTGGGCATACCCATCCCACTTAGGGTGAAAAGTGTTACAGCAAACAAATGATGGCTGGAATGCTTACAATGCAAACATTCTCCCCCAGTCAAAAGATCTGGGTTAAATCCATCGTTCTTTTGCCCACTACGCCACCCCAATGTGGACCCAGCCATATGCAAATCAGTCTTGACCCTGTGCCCCATGGGAACAGTCCAGACCGACCTGCCAGGCCAGGTCCTCCCTGGACCGGTAACAAGCATCCTGGGACCGGTTTCAGAGTATGTCACCCTTCTTCAGCCAGGCTAGCTTGAATCCAGTGGCACAGTGAGCAAGGGACCCAAGTCTGGGCATACCCATCCCACTTAGGGAGAAAAGTGTTACAGCAAACGAATGATGGACGGAATGCTGACAGTGCAAACATTCTCCCCCAGTCAAAAGATCTGGGTTAAATCCATCGTTCTTTTGCCCACTACGCCACCCCAATTTGGACCCAGCCATATGCAAATCAGTCTTGACCCTGTGCCCCATGGGAACAGTCCAGACCGACCTGCCAGGGCAGGTCCTCCCTGGACCGGTAACAAGCATCCTGGGACCGGTTTCAGAGTATGTCACCCTTCTTCAGCCAGGCTAGCTTGAATCCAGTGGCACAGTGAGCAAGGGACCCAAGTCTGGGCATACCCACCCCACTTAGGGAGAAAAGTGTTACAGCAAACGAATGATGGACGGAATGCTGACAGTGCAAACAATCTCCCCCAGTCAAAAGATCTGGGTTAAATCCATCATTCCTTTGCCCACTACGCCACCCCAGTTTGGACCCACACATATGCAAATCAGTCTTGACCCTGTGTCGCATGGGAACAGTCCATTCCGAACTGCCAGGCCAGATCCTCCCTGGACCGGAAACAAGCATCCTGGAACCTGTTTCAGGGTATGTCACCCTTCTTCAGCCAGGCTAGCTTGAATCCAGTGACACAGTGAGCAAGGGACCCACGTCTGGGCATACCCATCCCACTTAGAGTGAAAAGTGTTACAGCAAACAAATGATGGACGGAATGCTGACAATGCAAACATTCTCCCCCAGTCAAAAGATCTGGGTTAAATCCATGGTTCTTTTGCCCACTATGCCACCCCAGTTTGGACCCAGCCATATGCAAATCAGTCTTGACCCTGTGCCCCATGGGAACAGTCCAGAGCGAACTGCCAGGCCGGGTCCTACCTGGACCGGAAACAAGCATCCTGGGACCGGTTTCAGGGTATGTCACCCTTCTTCAGCCAGGCTAGCTTGAATCCAGTGGCACAGTCAGCAAGGGACCCACGTCTGGGCATACCCATCCCACTTAGGGTGAAAAGTGTTACAGCAAACAAATGATGGACGGAATGCTGACAATGCAAACATTCTCCCCCAGTCAAAAGATCTGGGTTAAATCCATCGTTCTTTTGCCCACTACGCCCCCCCAGTTTGGACCCAGCCATATGCAAATAAGCCTTGACCCTGTGCCCCGTGGGAACAGTCCAGACCGAACTGCCAGACCAGGTCCTCCCTGGACCGGAAACAAGCATCCTGGGACCGGTTTCAGGATATGTCACCCTTCTTCAGCCAGGCTAGCTTGAATCCAGTGGCACAGTGAGCAAGGGACCCACGTCTGGGCATACCCATCCCACTTAGGGTAAAAGTGTTACAGCAAACAAATGATGGACGGAATGCTGACAATGCAAACATTCTCCCCCAGTCAAAAGATCTGGGTTAAATCCATCGTTCTTTTGCCCACTATGCCACCCCAGTTTGGACCCAGCCATATGCAAATCAGTCTTGACCCTGTGCTCCATGGGAACAGTCCAGACCGTACTGGCAGGCCAGGTCCTCCCTGGACGGGAAACAAGCATCCTGAGACCGGTTTCAGGGTATGTCACCCTTCTTCAGCCAGGCTAGCTTGAATCCAGTGGCACAGTGAGCAAGGGACCCACGTCTGGGCATACCCATCCCAATTAGGGTGAAAAGTGTTCCAACAAACAAATGATGGACGGAATGCTGACAATGCAAACATTCTCCCCCAGTCAAAAGATCTGGGTTAAATCCATCGTTCTTTTGCCCACTACGCCACCCCAGTTTGGTCCCCAGCCATATGGAAATCAGTCTTGACCCTGTGCCCCATGAGAACAGTCCAGACCGAACTGCCAGGCGAGGTCCTCCCTGGACCGGAAACAAGCATCCTGGGGCCGGTTTCAGGGTATGTTTCCCTTCTTCAGCCAGGCTAGCTTGAATCCAGTGGCACAGTGAGCAAGGGACCCACGTCTGGGCATACCCATCCCACTTAGGGTGAAAAGTGTTACAGCAAACAAATGATGGACGGAATGCTGACAATGCAAACATTCTCCCCCAGTCAAAAGATCTGGGTTAAATCCATCGTTCTTTTGCCCACTACGCCACCCCAGTTTGGACCCAGCCATATGCAAATCAGTCTTGACCCTGTGCCCCATGGGAACAGTCCAGACCGACCTGCCAGGCCAGGTCCTCCCTGGACCGGAAACAAGCATCCTGGGACCGGTTTCAGGGTATGTCACCCTTCTTCAGCCAGGCTAGCTTGAATCCAGTGGCACAGTGAGCACGGGACCCACGTCTGGGCATAGCCATCCCACTTAGGGTGAAAAGTGTTACAGCAAACAAATGATGGACGGAATGCTGACAATGCAAACATTCTCCCCCAGTCAAAAGATCTGGGTTAAATCCATCATTCTTTTGCCTACTACGCCACCCCAGTTTGGACCCAGCCATATGCAAATCAGTCTTGACCCTGCGCCCCATGGGAACAGTCCAGACCGAACTGCCAGGCCAGGTCCTCCCTGGATCGGAAACAAGCATCCTGGGACCGGTTTCACTGTATGTCACCCTTCTTCAGCCAGGCTAGCTTGAATCCAGTGGCACAGTGAGCAAGGGACCCACGTCTGGGCATACCCATGCCACTTAGGGTGAAAAGTGTTACAGCAAACAAATGATGGACGGAATGCTGACAATGCAAACATTCTCCCCCAGTCAAAAGATCTGGGTTAAATCCATCGTTCTTTTGCCCACTACGCCACCCCAGTTTGGACCCAGCCATATGCAAATCAGTCTTGACCCTGTGCCCCATGGGAACAGTCCAGACCGAACTTCCAGGTCAGGTCCTCCCTGGACCGGAAACAAGCATCCTGGGACCGGTTTCAGGGTATGTCACCCTTCTTCAGCCAAGCTAGCTTGAATCCAGTGGCACAGTGAGCAAGGGACCCACGTCTGGGCATACCCATCCCACTTAGGGTGAAAAGTGTTACAGCAAACAAATGATGGACGGAATGCTGACAATGCAAACATTCTCCCCCAGTCAAAAGATCTGGGTTAAATCCATCGTTCTTTTGCCCACTACGCCACCCCAGTTTGGACCCAGCCATATGCAAATCAGTCTTGACCCTGTGCCCCATGGGAACAGTCCAGACCGAACTGCCAGGCCAGGTCCTCCCTGGACCGGAAACAAGCATCCTGGGACCGGTTTCAGGGTATGTCACCCTTCTTCAGCCAGGCTAGCTTGAATCCAGTGGCACAGTGAGCAAGGGACCCACGTCTGGGCATACCCATCCCACTTAGGGTGAAAAGTGTTACAGCAAACAAATGATGGACGGAATGCTGACAATGCAAACATTCTCCCCCAGTCAAAAGATCTGGGTTAAATCCATCGTTCTTTTGCCCACTACGCCACCCCAGTTTGGACCCAGCCATATGCAAATCAGTCTTGACCCTGTGCCCCATGGGAACAGTCCAGACCGAACTGCCAGGCCAGGTCCTCCCTGGACCGGAAACAAGCATCCTGGGACCGGTTTCAGGGTATGTCACCCTTCTTCAGCCAGGCTAGCTTGAATCCAGTGGCACAGTGAGCAAGGGACCCACGTCTGGGCATACCCATCCCACTTAGGGCGAAAAGTGTTACAGCAAACAAATGATGGACGGAATGCTGACAATGCAAACATTCTCCCCCAGTCAAAAGATCTGGGTTAAATCCATCGTTCTTTTGCCCACTACGCCACCCCAGTTTGGACCCAGCCATATGCAAATCAGTCTTGACCCTGTGCCCCATGGGAACAGTCCAGACCGAACTGCCAGGCCAGGTCCTCCCTGGACCGGAAACAAGCATCCTGGGACCGGTTTCAGGGTATGTCACCCTTCTTCAGCCAGGCTAGCTTGAATCCAGTGGCACAGTGAGCAAGGGACCCACGTCTGGGCATACCCATCCCACTTAGGGCGAAAAGTGTTACAGCAAACAAATGATGGACGGAATGCTGACAATGCAAACATTCTCCCCCAGTCAAAAGATCTGGGTTAAATCCATCGTTCTTTTGCCCACTACGCCACCCCAGTTTGGACCCAGCCATATGCAAATCAGTCTTGACCCTGTGCCCCATGGGAACAGTCCAGACCGAACTGCCAGGCCAGGTCCTCCCTGGACCGGAAACAAGCATCCTGGGACCGGTTTCAGGGTATGTCACCCTTCTTCAGCCAGGCTAGCTTGAATCCAGTGGCACAGTGAGCAAGGGACCCACGTCTGGGCATACCCATCCCACTTAGGGCGAAAAGTGTTACAGCAAACAAATGATGGACGGAATGCTGACAATGCAAACATTCTCCCCCAGTCAAAAGATCTGGGTTAAATCCATCGTTCTTTTGCCCACTACGCCACCCCAGTTTGGACCCCAGCCATATGCAAATCAGTCTTGACCCTGTGCCCCATGGGAACAGTCCAGACCGAACTGCCAGGCCAGGTCCTCCCTGGACCGGAAACAAGCATCCTGGGACCGGTTTCAGGGTATGTCACCCTTCTTCAGCCAGGCTAGCTTGAATCCAGTGGCACAGTGAGCAAGGGACCCACGTCTGGGCATACCCATCCCACTTAGGGTGAAAAGTGTTACAGCAAACAAATGATGGACGGAATGCTGACAATGCAAACATTCTCCCCCAGTCAAAAGATCTGGGTTAAATCCATCGTTCTTTTGCCCACTACGCCACCCCAGTTTGGACCCAGCCATATGCAAATCAGTCTTGACCCTGTGCCCCATGGGAACAGTCCAGACCGAACTGCCAGGCCAGGTCCTCCCTGGACCGGAAACAAGCATCCTGGGACCGGTTTCAGGGTATGTCACCCTTCTTCAGCCAGGCTAGCTTGAATCCAGTGGCACAGTGAGCAAGGGACCCACGTCTGGGCATACCCATCCCACTTAGGGCGAAAAGTGTTACAGCAAACAAATGATGGACGGAATGCTGACAATGCAAACATTCTCCCCCAGTCAAAAGATCTGGGTTAAATCCATCATTCTTTTGCCCACTACGCCACCCCAGTTTGGACCCAGCCATATGCAAATCAGTCTTGACCCTGTGCCCCATGGGAACAGTCCAGACCGAACTGCCAGGCCAGGTCCTCCCTGGACCGGAAACAAGCATCCTGGGACCGGTTTCAGGGTATGTCACCCTTCTTCAGCCAGGCTAGCTTGAATCCAGTGGCACAGTGAGCAAGGGACCCACGTCTGGGCATACCCATCCCACTTAGGGCGAAAAGTGTTACAGCAAACAAATGATGGACGGAATGCTGACAATGCAAACATTCTCCCCCAGTCAAAAGATCTGGGTTAAATCCATCGTTCTTTTGCCCACTACGCCACCCCAGTTTGGACCCAGCCATATGCAAATCAGTCTTGACCCTGTGCCCCATGGGAACAGTCCAGACCGAACTGCCAGGCCAGGTCCTCCCTGGACCGGAAACAAGCATCCTGGGACCGGTTTCAGGGTATGTCACCCTTCTTCAGCCAGGCTAGCTTGAATCCAGTGGCACAGTGAGCAAGGGACCCACGTCTGGGCATACCCATCCCACTTAGGGCGAAAAGTGTTACAGCAAACAAATGATGGACGGAATGCTGACAATGCAAACATTCTCCCCCAGTCAAAAGATCTGGGTTAAATCCATCGTTCTTTTGCCCACTACGCCACCCCAGTTTGGACCCAGCCATATGCAAATCAGTCTTGACCCTGTGCCCCATGGGAACAGTCCAGACCGAACTGCCAGGCCAGGTCCTCCCTGGACCGGAAACAAGCATCCTGGGACCGGTTTCAGGGTATGTCACCCTTCTTCAGCCAGGCTAGCTTGAATCCAGTGGCACAGTGAGCAAGGGACCCACGTCTGGGCATACCCATCCCACTTAGGGCGAAAAGTGTTACAGCAAACAAATGATGGACGGAATGCTGACAATGCAAACATTCTCCCCCAGTCAAAAGATCTGGGTTAAATCCATCGTTCTTTTGCCCACTACGCCACCCCAGTTTGGACCCAGCCATATGCAAATCAGTCTTGACCCTGTGCCCCATGGGAACAGTCCAGACCGAACTGCCAGGCCAGGTCCTCCCTGGACCGGAAACAAGCATCCTGGGACCGGTTTCAGGGTATGTCACCCTTCTTCAGCCAGGCTAGCTTGAATCCAGTGGCACAGTGAGCAAGGGACCCACGTCTGGGCATACCCATCCCACTTAGGGTGAAAAGTGTTACAGCAAACAAATGATGGACGGAATGCTGACAATGCAAACATTCTCCCCCAGTCAAAAGATCTGGGTTAAATCCATCGTTCTTTTGCCCACTACGCCACCCCAGTTTGGACCCAGCCATATGCAAATCAGTCTTGACCCTGTGCCCCATGGGAACAGTCCAGACCGAACTGCCAGGCCAGGTCCTCCCTGGACCGGAAACAAGCATCCTGGGACCGGTTTCAGGGTATGTCACCCTTCTTCAGCCAGGCTAGCTTGAATCCAGTGGCACAGTGAGCAAGGGACCCACGTCTGGGCATACCCATCCCACTTAGGGCGAAAAGTGTTACAGCAAACAAATGATGGACGGAATGCTGACAATGCAAACATTCTCCCCCAGTCAAAAGATCTGGGTTAAATCCATCGTTCTTTTGCCCACTACGCCACCCCAGTTTGGACCCAGCCATATGCAAATCAGTCTTGACCCTGTGCCCCATGGGAACAGTCCAGACCGAACTGCCAGGCCAGGTCCTCCCTGGACCGGAAACAAGCATCCTGGGACCGGTTTCAGGGTATGTCACCCTTCTTCAGCCAGGCTAGCTTGAATCCAGTGGCACAGTGAGCAAGGGACCCACGTCTGGGCATACCCATCCCACTTAGGGCGAAAAGTGTTACAGCAAACAAATGATGGACGGAATGCTGACAATGCAAACATTCTCCCCCAGTCAAAAGATCTGGGTTAAATCCATCGTTCTTTTGCCCACTACGCCACCCCAGTTTGGACCCAGCCATATGCAAATCAGTCTTGACCCTGTGCCCCATGGGAACAGTCCAGACCGAACTGCCAGGCCAGGTCCTCCCTGGACCGGAAACAAGCATCCTGGGACCGGTTTCAGGGTATGTCACCCTTCTTCAGCCAGGCTAGCTTGAATCCAGTGGCACAGTGAGCAAGGGACCCACGTCTGGGCATACCCATCCCACTTAGGGCGAAAAGTGTTACAGCAAACAAATGATGGACGGAATGCTGACAATGCAAACATTCTCCCCCAGTCAAAAGATCTGGGTTAAATCCATCGTTCTTTTGCCCACTACGCCACCCCAGTTTGGACCCAGCCATATGCAAATCAGTCTTGACCCTGTGCCCCATGGGAACAGTCCAGACCGAACTGCCAGGCCAGGTCCTCCCTGGACCGGAAACAAGCATCCTGGGACCGGTTTCAGGGTATGTCACCCTTCTTCAGCCAGGCTAGCTTGAATCCAGTGGCACAGTGAGCAAGGGACCCACGTCTGGGCATACCCATCCCACTTAGGGCGAAAAGTGTTACAGCAAACAAATGATGGACGGAATGCTGACAATGCAAACATTCTCCCCCAGTCAAAAGATCTGGGTTAAATCCATCGTTCTTTTGCCCACTACGCCACCCCAGTTTGGACCCAGCCATATGCAAATCAGTCTTGACCCTGTGCCCCATGGGAACAGTCCAGACCGAACTGCCAGGCCAGGTCCTCCCTGGACCGGAAACAAGCATCCTGGGACCGGTTTCAGGGTATGTCACCCTTCTTCAGCCAGGCTAGCTTGAATCCAGTGGCACAGTGAGCAAGGGACCCACGTCTGGGCATACCCATCCCACTTAGGGCGAAAAGTGTTACAGCAAACAAATGATGGACGGAATGCTGACAATGCAAACATTCTCCCCCAGTCAAAAGATCTGGGTTAAATCCATCGTTCTTTTGCCCACTACGCCACCCCAGTTTGGACCCAGCCATATGCAAATCAGTCTTGACCCTGTGCCCCATGGGAACAGTCCAGACCGAACTGCCAGGCCAGGTCCTCCCTGGACCGGAAACAAGCATCCTGGGACCGGTTTCAGGGTATGTCACCCTTCTTCAGCCAGGCTAGCTTGAATCCAGTGGCACAGTGAGCAAGGGACCCACGTCTGGGCATACCCATCCCACTTAGGGCGAAAAGTGTTACAGCAAACAAATGATGGACGGAATGCTGACAATGCAAACATTCTCCCCCAGTCAAAAGATCTGGGTTAAATCCATCGTTCTTTTGCCCACTACGCCACCCCAGTTTGGACCCAGCCATATGCAAATCAGTCTTGACCCTGTGCCCCATGGGAACAGTCCAGACCGAACTGCCAGGCCAGGTCCTCCCTGGACCGGAAACAAGCATCCTGGGACCGGTTTCAGGGTATGTCACCCTTCTTCAGCCAGGCTAGCTTGAATCCAGTGGCACAGTGAGCAAGGGACCCACGTCTGGGCATACCCATCCCACTTAGGGCGAAAAGTGTTACAGCAAACAAATGATGGACGGAATGCTGACAATGCAAACATTCTCCCCCAGTCAAAAGATCTGGGTTAAATCCATCATTCTTTTGCCCACTACGCCACCCCAGTTTGGACCCAGCCATATGCAAATCAGTCTTGACCCTGTGCCCCATGGGAACAGTCCAGACCGAACTGCCAGGCCAGGTCCTCCCTGGACCGGAAACAAGCATCCTGGGACCGGTTTCAGGGTATGTCACCCTTCTTCAGCCAGGCTAGCTTGAATCCAGTGGCACAGTGAGCAAGGGACCCACGTCTGGGCATACCCATCCCACTTAGGGTGAAAAGTGTTACAGCAAACAAATGATGGACGGAATGCTGACAATGCAAACATTCTCCCCCAGTCAAAAGATCTGGGTTAAATCCATCGTTCTTTTGCCCACTACGCCACCCCAGTTTGGACCCAGCCATATGCAAATCAGTCTTGACCCTGTGCCCCATGGGAACAGTCCAGACCGAACTGCCAGGCCAGGTCCTCCCTGGACCGGAAACAAGCATCCTGGGACCGGTTTCAGGGTATGTCACCCTTCTTCAGCCAGGCTAGCTTGAATCCAGTGGCACAGTGAGCAAGGGACCCACGTCTGGGCATACCCATCCCACTTAGGGCGAAAAGTGTTACAGCAAACAAATGATGGACGGAATGCTGACAATGCAAACATTCTCCCCCAGTCAAAAGATCTGGGTTAAATCCATCGTTCTTTTGCCCACTACGCCACCCCAGTTTGGACCCAGCCATATGCAAATCAGTCTTGACCCTGTGCCCCATGGGAACAGTCCAGACCGAACTGCCAGGCCAGGTCCTCCCTGGACCGGAAACAAGCATCCTGGGACCGGTTTCAGGGTATGTCACCCTTCTTCAGCCAGGCTAGCTTGAATCCAGTGGCACAGTGAGCAAGGGACCCACGTCTGGGCATACCCATCCCACTTAGGGCGAAAAGTGTTACAGCAAACAAATGATGGACGGAATGCTGACAATGCAAACATTCTCCCCCAGTCAAAAGATCTGGGTTAAATCCATCGTTCTTTTGCCCACTACGCCACCCCAGTTTGGACCCAGCCATATGCAAATCAGTCTTGACCCTGTGCCCCATGGGAACAGTCCAGACCGAACTGCCAGGCCAGGTCCTCCCTGGACCGGAAACAAGCATCCTGGGACCGGTTTCAGGGTATGTCACCCTTCTTCAGCCAGGCTAGCTTGAATCCAGTGGCACAGTGAGCAAGGGACCCACGTCTGGGCATACCCATCCCACTTAGGGCGAAAAGTGTTACAGCAAACAAATGATGGACGGAATGCTGACAATGCAAACATTCTCCCCCAGTCAAAAGATCTGGGTTAAATCCATCGTTCTTTTGCCCACTACGCCACCCCAGTTTGGACCCAGCCATATGCAAATCAGTCTTGACCCTGTGCCCCATGGGAACAGTCCAGACCGAACTGCCAGGCCAGGTCCTCCCTGGACCGGAAACAAGCATCCTGGGACCGGTTTCAGGGTATGTCACCCTTCTTCAGCCAGGCTAGCTTGAATCCAGTGGCACAGTGAGCAAGGGACCCACGTCTGGGCATACCCATCCCACTTAGGGCGAAAAGTGTTACAGCAAACAAATGATGGACGGAATGCTGACAATGCAAACATTCTCCCCCAGTCAAAAGATCTGGGTTAAATCCATCGTTCTTTTGCCCACTACGCCACCCCAGTTTGGACCCAGCCATATGCAAATCAGTCTTGACCCTGTGCCCCATGGGAACAGTCCAGACCGAACTGCCAGGCCAGGTCCTCCCTGGACCGGAAACAAGCATCCTGGGACCGGTTTCAGGGTATGTCACCCTTCTTCAGCCAGGCTAGCTTGAATCCAGTGGCACAGTGAGCAAGGGACCCACGTCTGGGCATACCCATCCCACTTAGGGCGAAAAGTGTTACAGCAAACAAATGATGGACGGAATGCTGACAATGCAAACATTCTCCCCCAGTCAAAAGATCTGGGTTAAATCCATCGTTCTTTTGCCCACTACGCCACCCCAGTTTGGACCCAGCCATATGCAAATCAGTCTTGACCCTGTGCCCCATGGGAACAGTCCAGACCGAACTGCCAGGCCAGGTCCTCCCTGGACCGGAAACAAGCATCCTGGGACCGGTTTCAGGGTATGTCACCCTTCTTCAGCCAGGCTAGCTTGAATCCAGTGGCACAGTGAGCAAGGGACCCACGTCTGGGCATACCCATCCCACTTAGGGCGAAAAGTGTTACAGCAAACAAATGATGGACGGAATGCTGACAATGCAAACATTCTCCCCCAGTCAAAAGATCTGGGTTAAATCCATCGTTCTTTTGCCCACTACGCCACCCCAGTTTGGACCCAGCCATATGCAAATCAGTCTTGACCCTGTGCCCCATGGGAACAGTCCAGACCGAACTGCCAGGCCAGGTCCTCCCTGGACCGGAAACAAGCATCCTGGGACCGGTTTCAGGGTATGTCACCCTTCTTCAGCCAGGCTAGCTTGAATCCAGTGGCACAGTGAGCAAGGGACCCACGTCTGGGCATACCCATCCCACTTAGGGCGAAAAGTGTTACAGCAAACAAATGATGGACGGAATGCTGACAATGCAAACATTCTCCCCCAGTCAAAAGATCTGGGTTAAATCCATCGTTCTTTTGCCCACTACGCCACCCCAGTTTGGACCCAGCCATATGCAAATCAGTCTTGACCCTGTGCCCCATGGGAACAGTCCAGACCGAACTGCCAGGCCAGGTCCTCCCTGGACCGGAAACAAGCATCCTGGGACCGGTTTCAGGGTATGTCACCCTTCTTCAGCCAGGCTAGCTTGAATCCAGTGGCACAGTGAGCAAGGGACCCACGTCTGGGCATACCCATCCCACTTAGGGCGAAAAGTGTTACAGCAAACAAATGATGGACGGAATGCTGACAATGCAAACATTCTCCCCCAGTCAAAAGATCTGGGTTAAATCCATCGTTCTTTTGCCCACTACGCCACCCCAGTTTGGACCCAGCCATATGCAAATCAGTCTTGACCCTGTGCCCCATGGGAACAGTCCAGACCGAACTGCCAGGCCAGGTCCTCCCTGGACCGGAAACAAGCATCCTGGGACCGGTTTCAGGGTATGTCACCCTTCTTCAGCCAGGCTAGCTTGAATCCAGTGGCACAGTGAGCAAGGGACCCACGTCTGGGCATACCCATCCCACTTAGGGCGAAAAGTGTTACAGCAAACAAATGATGGACGGAATGCTGACAATGCAAACATTCTCCCCCAGTCAAAAGATCTGGGTTAAATCCATCGTTCTTTTGCCCACTACGCCACCCCAGTTTGGACCCAGCCATATGCAAATCAGTCTTGACCCTGTGCCCCATGGGAACAGTCCAGACCGAACTGCCAGGCCAGGTCCTCCCTGGACCGGAAACAAGCATCCTGGGACCGGTTTCAGGGTATGTCACCCTTCTTCAGCCAGGCTAGCTTGAATCCAGTGGCACAGTGAGCAAGGGACCCACGTCTGGGCATACCCATCCCACTTAGGGCGAAAAGTGTTACAGCAAACAAATGATGGACGGAATGCTGACAATGCAAACATTCTCCCCCAGTCAAAAGATCTGGGTTAAATCCATCGTTCTTTTGCCCACTACGCCACCCCAGTTTGGACCCAGCCATATGCAAATCAGTCTTGACCCTGTGCCCCATGGGAACAGTCCAGACCGAACTGCCAGGCCAGGTCCTCCCTGGACCGGAAACAAGCATCCTGGGACCGGTTTCAGGGTATGTCACCCTTCTTCAGCCAGGCTAGCTTGAATCCAGTGGCACAGTGAGCAAGGGACCCACGTCTGGGCATACCCATCCCACTTAGGGCGAAAAGTGTTACAGCAAACAAATGATGGACGGAATGCTGACAATGCAAACATTCTCCCCCAGTCAAAAGATCTGGGTTAAATCCATCGTTCTTTTGCCCACTACGCCACCCCAGTTTGGACCCAGCCATATGCAAATCAGTCTTGACCCTGTGCCCCATGGGAACAGTCCAGACCGAACTGCCAGGCCAGGTCCTCCCTGGACCGGAAACAAGCATCCTGGGACCGGTTTCAGGGTATGTCACCCTTCTTCAGCCAGGCTAGCTTGAATCCAGTGGCACAGTGAGCAAGGGACCCACGTCTGGGCATACCCATCCCACTTAGGGCGAAAAGTGTTACAGCAAACAAATGATGGACGGAATGCTGACAATGCAAACATTCTCCCCCAGTCAAAAGATCTGGGTTAAATCCATCGTTCTTTTGCCCACTACGCCACCCCAGTTTGGACCCAGCCATATGCAAATCAGTCTTGACCCTGTGCCCCATGGGAACAGTCCAGACCGAACTGCCAGGCCAGGTCCTCCCTGGACCGGAAACAAGCATCCTGGGACCGGTTTCAGGGTATGTCACCCTTCTTCAGCCAGGCTAGCTTGAATCCAGTGGCACAGTGAGCAAGGGACCCACGTCTGGGCATACCCATCCCACTTAGGGCGAAAAGTGTTACAGCAAACAAATGATGGACGGAATGCTGACAATGCAAACATTCTCCCCCAGTCAAAAGATCTGGGTTAAATCCATCGTTCTTTTGCCCACTACGCCACCCCAGTTTGGACCCAGCCATATGCAAATCAGTCTTGACCCTGTGCCCCATGGGAACAGTCCAGACCGAACTGCCAGGCCAGGTCCTCCCTGGACCGGAAACAAGCATCCTGGGACCGGTTTCAGGGTATGTCACCCTTCTTCAGCCAGGCTAGCTTGAATCCAGTGGCACAGTGAGCAAGGGACCCACGTCTGGGCATACCCATCCCACTTAGGGCGAAAAGTGTTACAGCAAACAAATGATGGACGGAATGCTGACAATGCAAACATTCTCCCCCAGTCAAAAGATCTGGGTTAAATCCATCGTTCTTTTGCCCACTACGCCACCCCAGTTTGGACCCAGCCATATGCAAATCAGTCTTGACCCTGTGCCCCATGGGAACAGTCCAGACCGAACTGCCAGGCCAGGTCCTCCCTGGACCGGAAACAAGCATCCTGGGACCGGTTTCAGGGTATGTCACCCTTCTTCAGCCAGGCTAGCTTGAATCCAGTGGCACAGTGAGCAAGGGACCCACGTCTGGGCATACCCATCCCACTTAGGGTGAAAAGTGTTACAGCAAACAAATGATGGACGGAATGCTGACAATGCAAACATTCTCCCCCAGTCAAAAGATCTGGGTTAAATCCATCGTTCTTTTGCCCACTACGCCACCCCAGTTTGGACCCAGCCATATGCAAATCAGTCTTGACCCTGTGCCCCATGGGAACAGTCCAGACCGAACTGCCAGGCCAGGTCCTCCCTGGACCGGAAACAAGCATCCTGGGACCGGTTTCAGGGTATGTCACCCTTCTTCAGCCAGGCTAGCTTGAATCCAGTGGCACAGTGAGCAAGGGACCCACGTCTGGGCATACCCATCCCACTTAGGGCGAAAAGTGTTACAGCAAACAAATGATGGACGGAATGCTGACAATGCAAACATTCTCCCCCAGTCAAAAGATCTGGGTTAAATCCATCGTTCTTTTGCCCACTACGCCACCCCAGTTTGGACCCAGCCATATGCAAATCAGTCTTGACCCTGTGCCCCATGGGAACAGTCCAGACCGAACTGCCAGGCCAGGTCCTCCCTGGACCGGAAACAAGCATCCTGGGACCGGTTTCAGGGTATGTCACCCTTCTTCAGCCAGGCTAGCTTGAATCCAGTGGCACAGTGAGCAAGGGACCCACGTCTGGGCATACCCATCCCACTTAGGGCGAAAAGTGTTACAGCAAACAAATGATGGACGGAATGCTGACAATGCAAACATTCTCCCCCAGTCAAAAGATCTGGGTTAAATCCATCGTTCTTTTGCCCACTACGCCACCCCAGTTTGGACCCAGCCATATGCAAATCAGTCTTGACCCTGTGCCCCATGGGAACAGTCCAGACCGAACTGCCAGGCCAGGTCCTCCCTGGACCGGAAACAAGCATCCTGGGACCGGTTTCAGGGTATGTCACCCTTCTTCAGCCAGGCTAGCTTGAATCCAGTGGCACAGTGAGCAAGGGACCCACGTCTGGGCATACCCATCCCACTTAGGGTGAAAAGTGTTACAGCAAACAAATGATGGACGGAATGCTGACAATGCAAACATTCTCCCCCAGTCAAAAGATCTGGGTTAAATCCATCGTTCTTTTGCCCACTACGCCACCCCAGTTTGGACCCAGCCATATGCAAATCAGTCTTGACCCTGTGCCCCATGGGAACAGTCCAGACCGAACTGCCAGGCCAGGTCCTCCCTGGACCGGAAACAAGCATCCTGGGACCGGTTTCAGGGTATGTCACCCTTCTTCAGCCAGGCTAGCTTGAATCCAGTGGCACAGTGAGCAAGGGACCCACGTCTGGGCATACCCATCCCACTTAGGGCGAAAAGTGTTACAGCAAACAAATGATGGACGGAATGCTGACAATGCAAACATTCTCCCCCAGTCAAAAGATCTGGGTTAAATCCATCGTTCTTTTGCCCACTACGCCACCCCAGTTTGGACCCAGCCATATGCAAATCAGTCTTGACCCTGTGCCCCATGGGAACAGTCCAGACCGAACTGCCAGGCCAGGTCCTCCCTGGACCGGAAACAAGCATCCTGGGACCGGTTTCAGGGTATGTCACCCTTCTTCAGCCAGGCTAGCTTGAATCCAGTGGCACAGTGAGCAAGGGACCCACGTCTGGGCATACCCATCCCACTTAGGGTGAAAAGTGTTACAGCAAACAAATGATGGACGGAATGCTGACAATGCAAACATTCTCCCCCAGTCAAAAGATCTGGGTTAAATCCATCGTTCTTTTGCCCACTACGCCACCCCAGTTTGGACCCAGCCATATGCAAATCAGTCTTGACCCTGTGCCCCATGGGAACAGTCCAGACCGAACTGCCAGGCCAGGTCCTCCCTGGACCGGAAACAAGCATCCTGGGACCGGTTTCAGGGTATGTCACCCTTCTTCAGCCAGGCTAGCTTGAATCCAGTGGCACAGTGAGCAAGGGACCCACGTCTGGGCATACCCATCCCACTTAGGGCGAAAAGTGTTACAGCAAACAAATGATGGACGGAATGCTGACAATGCAAACATTCTCCCCCAGTCAAAAGATCTGGGTTAAATCCATCGTTCTTTTGCCCACTACGCCACCCCAGTTTGGACCCAGCCATATGCAAATCAGTCTTGACCCTGTGCCCCATGGGAACAGTCCAGACCGAACTGCCAGGCCAGGTCCTCCCTGGACCGGAAACAAGCATCCTGGGACCGGTTTCAGGGTATGTCACCCTTCTTCAGCCAGGCTAGCTTGAATCCAGTGGCACAGTGAGCAAGGGACCCACGTCTGGGCATACCCATCCCACTTAGGGCGAAAAGTGTTACAGCAAACAAATGATGGACGGAATGCTGACAATGCAAACATTCTCCCCCAGTCAAAAGATCTGGGTTAAATCCATCGTTCTTTTGCCCACTACGCCACCCCAGTTTGGACCCAGCCATATGCAAATCAGTCTTGACCCTGTGCCCCATGGGAACAGTCCAGACCGAACTGCCAGGCCAGGTCCTCCCTGGACCGGAAACAAGCATCCTGGGACCGGTTTCAGGGTATGTCACCCTTCTTCAGCCAGGCTAGCTTGAATCCAGTGGCACAGTGAGCAAGGGACCCACGTCTGGGCATACCCATCCCACTTAGGGCGAAAAGTGTTACAGCAAACAAATGATGGACGGAATGCTGACAATGCAAACATTCTCCCCCAGTCAAAAGATCTGGGTTAAATCCATCGTTCTTTTGCCCACTACGCCACCCCAGTTTGGACCCAGCCATATGCAAATCAGTCTTGACCCTGTGCCCCATGGGAACAGTCCAGACCGAACTGCCAGGCCAGGTCCTCCCTGGACCGGAAACAAGCATCCTGGGACCGGTTTCAGGGTATGTCACCCTTCTTCAGCCAGGCTAGCTTGAATCCAGTGGCACAGTGAGCAAGGGACCCACGTCTGGGCATACCCATCCCACTTAGGGCGAAAAGTGTTACAGCAAACAAATGATGGACGGAATGCTGACAATGCAAACATTCTCCCCCAGTCAAAAGATCTGGGTTAAATCCATCGTTCTTTTGCCCACTACGCCACCCCAGTTTGGACCCAGCCATATGCAAATCAGTCTTGACCCTGTGCCCCATGGGAACAGTCCAGACCGAACTGCCAGGCCAGGTCCTCCCTGGACCGGAAACAAGCATCCTGGGACCGGTTTCAGGGTATGTCACCCTTCTTCAGCCAGGCTAGCTTGAATCCAGTGGCACAGTGAGCAAGGGACCCACGTCTGGGCATACCCATCCCACTTAGGGTGAAAAGTGTTACAGCAAACAAATGATGGACGGAATGCTGACAATGCAAACATTCTCCCCCAGTCAAAAGATCTGGGTTAAATCCATCGTTCTTTTGCCCACTACGCCACCCCAGTTTGGACCCAGCCATATGCAAATCAGTCTTGACCCTGTGCCCCATGGGAACAGTCCAGACCGAACTGCCAGGCCAGGTCCTCCCTGGACCGGAAACAAGCATCCTGGGACCGGTTTCAGGGTATGTCACCCTTCTTCAGCCAGGCTAGCTTGAATCCAGTGGCACAGTGAGCAAGGGACCCACGTCTGGGCATACCCATCCCACTTAGGGCGAAAAGTGTTACAGCAAACAAATGATGGACGGAATGCTGACAATGCAAACATTCTCCCCCAGTCAAAAGATCTGGGTTAAATCCATCGTTCTTTTGCCCACTACGCCACCCCAGTTTGGACCCAGCCATATGCAAATCAGTCTTGACCCTGTGCCCCATGGGAACAGTCCAGACCGAACTGCCAGGCCAGGTCCTCCCTGGACCGGAAACAAGCATCCTGGGACCGGTTTCAGGGTATGTCACCCTTCTTCAGCCAGGCTAGCTTGAATCCAGTGGCACAGTGAGCAAGGGACCCACGTCTGGGCATACCCATCCCACTTAGGGCGAAAAGTGTTACAGCAAACAAATGATGGACGGAATGCTGACAATGCAAACATTCTCCCCCAGTCAAAAGATCTGGGTTAAATCCATCGTTCTTTTGCCCACTACGCCACCCCAGTTTGGACCCAGCCATATGCAAATCAGTCTTGACCCTGTGCCCCATGGGAACAGTCCAGACCGAACTGCCAGGCCAGGTCCTCCCTGGACCGGAAACAAGCATCCTGGGACCGGTTTCAGGGTATGTCACCCTTCTTCAGCCAGGCTAGCTTGAATCCAGTGGCACAGTGAGCAAGGGACCCACGTCTGGGCATACCCATCCCACTTAGGGCGAAAAGTGTTACAGCAAACAAATGATGGACGGAATGCTGACAATGCAAACATTCTCCCCCAGTCAAAAGATCTGGGTTAAATCCATCGTTCTTTTGCCCACTACGCCACCCCAGTTTGGACCCAGCCATATGCAAATCAGTCTTGACCCTGTGCCCCATGGGAACAGTCCAGACCGAACTGCCAGGCCAGGTCCTCCCTGGACCGGAAACAAGCATCCTGGGACCGGTTTCAGGGTATGTCACCCTTCTTCAGCCAGGCTAGCTTGAATCCAGTGGCACAGTGAGCAAGGGACCCACGTCTGGGCATACCCATCCCACTTAGGGCGAAAAGTGTTACAGCAAACAAATGATGGACGGAATGCTGACAATGCAAACATTCTCCCCCAGTCAAAAGATCTGGGTTAAATCCATCGTTCTTTTGCCCACTACGCCACCCCAGTTTGGACCCAGCCATATGCAAATCAGTCTTGACCCTGTGCCCCATGGGAACAGTCCAGACCGAACTGCCAGGCCAGGTCCTCCCTGGACCGGAAACAAGCATCCTGGGACCGGTTTCAGGGTATGTCACCCTTCTTCAGCCAGGCTAGCTTGAATCCAGTGGCACAGTGAGCAAGGGACCCACGTCTGGGCATACCCATCCCACTTAGGGTGAAAAGTGTTACAGCAAACAAATGATGGACGGAATGCTGACAATGCAAACATTCTCCCCCAGTCAAAAGATCTGGGTTAAATCCATCGTTCTTTTGCCCACTACGCCACCCCAGTTTGGACCCAGCCATATGCAAATCAGTCTTGACCCTGTGCCCCATGGGAACAGTCCAGACCGAACTGCCAGGCCAGGTCCTCCCTGGACCGGAAACAAGCATCCTGGGACCGGTTTCAGGGTATGTCACCCTTCTTCAGCCAGGCTAGCTTGAATCCAGTGGCACAGTGAGCAAGGGACCCACGTCTGGGCATACCCATCCCACTTAGGGCGAAAAGTGTTACAGCAAACAAATGATGGACGGAATGCTGACAATGCAAACATTCTCCCCCAGTCAAAAGATCTGGGTTAAATCCATCGTTCTTTTGCCCACTACGCCACCCCAGTTTGGACCCAGCCATATGCAAATCAGTCTTGACCCTGTGCCCCATGGGAACAGTCCAGACCGAACTGCCAGGCCAGGTCCTCCCTGGACCGGAAACAAGCATCCTGGGACCGGTTTCAGGGTATGTCACCCTTCTTCAGCCAGGCTAGCTTGAATCCAGTGGCACAGTGAGCAAGGGACCCACGTCTGGGCATACCCATCCCACTTAGGGCGAAAAGTGTTACAGCAAACAAATGATGGACGGAATGCTGACAATGCAAACATTCTCCCCCAGTCAAAAGATCTGGGTTAAATCCATCGTTCTTTTGCCCACTACGCCACCCCAGTTTGGACCCAGCCATATGCAAATCAGTCTTGACCCTGTGCCCCATGGGAACAGTCCAGACCGAACTGCCAGGCCAGGTCCTCCCTGGACCGGAAACAAGCATCCTGGGACCGGTTTCAGGGTATGTCACCCTTCTTCAGCCAGGCTAGCTTGAATCCAGTGGCACAGTGAGCAAGGGACCCACGTCTGGGCATACCCATCCCACTTAGGGCGAAAAGTGTTACAGCAAACAAATGATGGACGGAATGCTGACAATGCAAACATTCTCCCCCAGTCAAAAGATCTGGGTTAAATCCATCGTTCTTTTGCCCACTACGCCACCCCAGTTTGGACCCAGCCATATGCAAATCAGTCTTGACCCTGTGCCCCATGGGAACAGTCCAGACCGAACTGCCAGGCCAGGTCCTCCCTGGACCGGAAACAAGCATCCTGGGACCGGTTTCAGGGTATGTCACCCTTCTTCAGCCAGGCTAGCTTGAATCCAGTGGCACAGTGAGCAAGGGACCCACGTCTGGGCATACCCATCCCACTTAGGGTGAAAAGTGTTACAGCAAACAAATGATGGACGGAATGCTGACAATGCAAACATTCTCCCCCAGTCAAAAGATCTGGGTTAAATCCATCGTTCTTTTGCCCACTACGCCACCCCAGTTTGGACCCAGCCATATGCAAATCAGTCTTGACCCTGTGCCCCATGGGAACAGTCCAGACCGAACTGCCAGGCCAGGTCCTCCCTGGACCGGAAACAAGCATCCTGGGACCGGTTTCAGGGTATGTCACCCTTCTTCAGCCAGGCTAGCTTGAATCCAGTGGCACAGTGAGCAAGGGACCCACGTCTGGGCATACCCATCCCACTTAGGGCTGAAAAGTGTTACAGCAAACAAATGATGGACGGAATGCTGACAATGCAAACATTCTCCCCCAGTCAAAAGATCTGGGTTAAATCCATCGTTCTTTTGCCCACTACGCCACCCCAGTTTGGACCCAGCCATATGCAAATCAGTCTTGACCCTGTGCCCCATGGGAACAGTCCAGACCGAACTGCCAGGCCAGGTCCTCCCTGGACCGGAAACAAGCATCCTGGGACCGGTTTCAGGGTATGTCACCCTTCTTCAGCCAGGCTAGCTTGAATCCAGTGGCACAGTGAGCAAGGGACCCACGTCTGGGCATACCCATCCCACTTAGGGTGAAAAGTGTTACAGCAAACAAATGATGGACGGAATGCTGACAATGCAAACATTCTCCCCCAGTCAAAAGATCTGGGTTAAATCCATCGTTCTTTTGCCCACTACGCCACCCCAGTTTGGACCCAGCCATATGCAAATCAGTCTTGACCCTGTGCCCCATGGGAACAGTCCAGACCGAACTGCCAGGCCAGGTCCTCCCTGGACCGGAAACAAGCATCCTGGGACCGGTTTCAGGGTATGTCACCCTTCTTCAGCCAGGCTAGCTTGAATCCAGTGGCACAGTGAGCAAGGGACCCACGTCTGGGCATACCCATCCCACTTAGGGCGAAAAGTGTTACAGCAAACAAATGATGGACGGAATGCTGACAATGCAAACATTCTCCCCCAGTCAAAAGATCTGGGTTAAATCCATCGTTCTTTTGCCCACTACGCCACCCCAGTTTGGACCCAGCCATATGCAAATCAGTCTTGACCCTGTGCCCCATGGGAACAGTCCAGACCGAACTGCCAGGCCAGGTCCTCCCTGGACCGGAAACAAGCATCCTGGGACCGGTTTCAGGGTATGTCACCCTTCTTCAGCCAGGCTAGCTTGAATCCAGTGGCACAGTGAGCAAGGGACCCACGTCTGGGCATACCCATCCCACTTAGGGCGAAAAGTGTTACAGCAAACAAATGATGGACGGAATGCTGACAATGCAAACATTCTCCCCCAGTCAAAAGATCTGGGTTAAATCCATCGTTCTTTTGCCCACTACGCCACCCCAGTTTGGACCCAGCCATATGCAAATCAGTCTTGACCCTGTGCCCCATGGGAACAGTCCAGACCGAACTGCCAGGCCAGGTCCTCCCTGGACCCGGAAACAAGCATCCTGGGACCGGTTTCAGGGTATGTCACCCTTCTTCAGCCAGGCTAGCTTGAATCCAGTGGCACAGTGAGCAAGGGACCCACGTCTGGGCATACCCATCCCACTTAGGGCGAAAAGTGTTACAGCAAACAAATGATGGACGGAATGCTGACAATGCAAACATTCTCCCCCAGTCAAAAGATCTGGGTTAAATCCATCGTTCTTTTGCCCACTACGCCACCCCAGTTTGGACCCAGCCATATGCAAATCAGTCTTGACCCTGTGCCCCATGGGAACAGTCCAGACCGAACTGCCAGGCCAGGTCCTCCCTGGACCGGAAACAAGCATCCTGGGACCGGTTTCAGGGTATGTCACCCTTCTTCAGCCAGGCTAGCTTGAATCCAGTGGCACAGTGAGCAAGGGACCCACGTCTGGGCATACCCATCCCACTTAGGGTGAAAAGTGTTACAGCAAACAAATGATGGACGGAATGCTGACAATGCAAACATTCTCCCCCAGTCAAAAGATCTGGGTTAAATCCATCGTTCTTTTGCCCACTACGCCACCCCAGTTTGGACCCAGCCATATGCAAATCAGTCTTGACCCTGTGCCCCATGGGAACAGTCCAGACCGAACTGCCAGGCCAGGTCCTCCCTGGACCGGAAACAAGCATCCTGGGACCGGTTTCAGGGTATGTCACCCTTCTTCAGCCAGGCTAGCTTGAATCCAGTGGCACAGTGAGCAAGGGACCCACGTCTGGGCATACCCATCCCACTTAGGGCGAAAAGTGTTACAGCAAACAAATGATGGACGGAATGCTGACAATGCAAACATTCTCCCCCAGTCAAAAGATCTGGGTTAAATCCATCGTTCTTTTGCCCACTATGCCACCCCAGTTTGGACCCAGCCATATGCAAATCAGTCTTGACCCTGTGCCCCATGGGAACAGTCCAGACCGAACTGCCAGGCCAGGTCCTCCCTGGACCGGAAACAAGCATCCTGGGACCGGTTTCAGGGTATGTCACCCTTCTTCAGCCAGGCTAGCTTGAATCCAGTGGCACAGTGAGCAAGGGACCCACGTCTGGGCATACCCATCCCACTTAGGGCGAAAAGTGTTACAGCAAACAAATGATGGACGGAATGCTGACAATGCAAACATTCTCCCCCAGTCAAAAGATCTGGGTTAAATCCATCGTTCTTTTGCCCACTACGCCACCCCAGTTTGGACCCAGCCATATGCAAATCAGTCTTGACCCTGTGCCCCATGGGAACAGTCCAGACCGAACTGCCAGGCCAGGTCCTCCCTGGACCGGAAACAAGCATCCTGGGACCGGTTTCAGGGTATGTCACCCTTCTTCAGCCAGGCTAGCTTGAATCCAGTGGCACAGTGAGCAAGGGACCCACGTCTGGGCATACCCATCCCACTTAGGGTGAAAAGTGTTACAGCAAACAAATGATGGACGGAATGCTGACAATGCAAACATTCTCCCCCAGTCAAAAGATCTGGGTTAAATCCATCGTTCTTTTGCCCACTACGCCACCCCAGTTTGGACCCAGCCATATGCAAATCAGTCTTGACCCTGTGCCCCATGGGAACAGTCCAGACCGAACTGCCAGGCCAGGTCCTCCCTGGACCGGAAACAAGCATCCTGGGACCGGTTTCAGGGTATGTCACCCTTCTTCAGCCAGGCTAGCTTGAATCCAGTGGCACAGTGAGCAAGGGACCCACGTCTGGGCATACCCATCCCACTTAGGGTGAAAAGTGTTACAGCAAACAAATGATGGACGGAATGCTGACAATGCAAACATTCTCCCCCAGTCAAAAGATCTGGGTTAAATCCATCGTTCTTTTGCCCACTACGCCACCCCAGTTTGGACCCAGCCATATGCAAATCAGTCTTGACCCTGTGCCCCATGGGAACAGTCCAGACCGAACTGCCAGGCCAGGTCCTCCCTGGACCGGAAACAAGCATCCTGGGACCGGTTTCAGGGTATGTCACCCTTCTTCAGCCAGGCTAGCTTGAATCCAGTGGCACAGTGAGCAAGGGACCCACGTCTGGGCATACCCATCCCACTTAGGGCGAAAAGTGTTACAGCAAACAAATGATGGACGGAATGCTGACAATGCAAACATTCTCCCCCAGTCAAAAGATCTGGGTTAAATCCATCGTTCTTTTGCCCACTACGCCACCCCAGTTTGGACCCAGCCATATGCAAATCAGTCTTGACCCTGTGCCCCATGGGAACAGTCCAGACCGAACTGCCAGGCCAGGTCCTCCCTGGACCGGAAACAAGCATCCTGGGACCGGTTTCAGGGTATGTCACCCTTCTTCAGCCAGGCTAGCTTGAATCCAGTGGCACAGTGAGCAAGGGACCCACGTCTGGGCATACCCATCCCACTTAGGGCGAAAAGTGTTACAGCAAACAAATGATGGACGGAATGCTGACAATGCAAACATTCTCCCCCAGTCAAAAGATCTGGGTTAAATCCATCGTTCTTTTGCCCACTACGCCACCCCAGTTTGGACCCAGCCATATGCAAATCAGTCTTGACCCTGTGCCCCATGGGAACAGTCCAGACCGAACTGCCAGGCCAGGTCCTCCCTGGACCGGAAACAAGCATCCTGGGACCGGTTTCAGGGTATGTCACCCTTCTTCAGCCAGGCTAGCTTGAATCCAGTGGCACAGTGAGCAAGGGACCCACGTCTGGGCATACCCATCCCACTTAGGGCGAAAAGTGTTACAGCAAACAAATGATGGACGGAATGCTGACAATGCAAACATTCTCCCCCAGTCAAAAGATCTGGGTTAAATCCATCGTTCTTTTGCCCACTACGCCACCCCAGTTTGGACCCAGCCATATGCAAATCAGTCTTGACCCTGTGCCCCATGGGAACAGTCCAGACCGAACTGCCAGGCCAGGTCCTCCCTGGACCGGAAACAAGCATCCTGGGACCGGTTTCAGGGTATGTCACCCTTCTTCAGCCAGGCTAGCTTGAATCCAGTGGCACAGTGAGCAAGGGACCCACGTCTGGGCATACCCATCCCACTTAGGGCGAAAAGTGTTACAGCAAACAAATGATGGACGGAATGCTGACAATGCAAACATTCTCCCCCAGTCAAAAGATCTGGGTTAAATCCATCATTCTTTTGCCCACTACGCCACCCCAGTTTGGACCCAGCCATATGCAAATCAGTCTTGACCCTGTGCCCCATGGGAACAGTCCAGACCGAACTGCCAGGCCAGGTCCTCCCTGGACCGGAAACAAGCATCCTGGGACCGGTTTCAGGGTATGTCACCCTTCTTCAGCCAGGCTAGCTTGAATCCAGTGGCACAGTGAGCAAGGGACCCACGTCTGGGCATACCCATCCCACTTAGGGTGAAAAGTGTTACAGCAAACAAATGATGGACGGAATGCTGACAATGCAAACATTCTCCCCCAGTCAAAAGATCTGGGTTAAATCCATCGTTCTTTTGCCCACTACGCCACCCCAGTTTGGACCCAGCCATATGCAAATCAGTCTTGACCCTGTGCCCCATGGGAACAGTCCAGACCGAACTGCCAGGCCAGGTCCTCCCTGGACCGGAAACAAGCATCCTGGGACCGGTTTCAGGGTATGTCACCCTTCTTCAGCCAGGCTAGCTTGAATCCAGTGGCACAGTGAGCAAGGGACCCACGTCTGGGCATACCCATCCCACTTAGGGTGAAAAGTGTTACAGCAAACAAATGATGGACGGAATGCTGACAATGCAAACATTCTCCCCCAGTCAAAAGATCTGGGTTAAATCCATCGTTCTTTTGCCCACTACGCCACCCCAGTTTGGACCCAGCCATATGCAAATCAGTCTTGACCCTGTGCCCCATGGGAACAGTCCAGACCGAACTGCCAGGCCAGGTCCTCCCTGGACCGGAAACAAGCATCCTGGGACCGGTTTCAGGGTATGTCACCCTTCTTCAGCCAGGCTAGCTTGAATCCAGTGGCACAGTGAGCAAGGGACCCACGTCTGGGCATACCCATCCCACTTAGGGCGAAAAGTGTTACAGCAAACAAATGATGGACGGAATGCTGACAATGCAAACATTCTCCCCCAGTCAAAAGATCTGGGTTAAATCCATCGTTCTTTTGCCCACTACGCCACCCCAGTTTGGACCCAGCCATATGCAAATCAGTCTTGACCCTGTGCCCCATGGGAACAGTCCAGACCGAACTGCCAGGCCAGGTCCTCCCTGGACCGGAAACAAGCATCCTGGGACCGGTTTCAGGGTATGTCACCCTTCTTCAGCCAGGCTAGCTTGAATCCAGTGGCACAGTGAGCAAGGGACCCACGTCTGGGCATACCCATCCCACTTAGGGTGAAAAGTGTTACAGCAAACAAATGATGGACGGAATGCTGACAATGCAAACATTCTCCCCCAGTCAAAAGATCTGGGTTAAATCCATCGTTCTTTTGCCCACTACGCCACCCCAGTTTGGACCCAGCCATATGCAAATCAGTCTTGACCCTGTGCCCCATGGGAACAGTCCAGACCGAACTGCCAGGCCAGGTCCTCCCTGGACCGGAAACAAGCATCCTGGGACCGGTTTCAGGGTATGTCACCCTTCTTCAGCCAGGCTAGCTTGAATCCAGTGGCACAGTGAGCAAGGGACCCACGTCTGGGCATACCCATCCCACTTAGGGCGAAAAGTGTTACAGCAAACAAATGATGGACGGAATGCTGACAATGCAAACATTCTCCCCCAGTCAAAAGATCTGGGTTAAATCCATCGTTCTTTTGCCCACTACGCCACCCCAGTTTGGACCCAGCCATATGCAAATCAGTCTTGACCCTGTGCCCCATGGGAACAGTCCAGACCGAACTGCCAGGCCAGGTCCTCCCTGGACCGGAAACAAGCATCCTGGGACCGGTTTCAGGGTATGTCACCCTTCTTCAGCCAGGCTAGCTTGAATCCAGTGGCACAGTGAGCAAGGGACCCACGTCTGGGCATACCCATCCCACTTAGGGCGAAAAGTGTTACAGCAAACAAATGATGGACGGAATGCTGACAATGCAAACATTCTCCCCCAGTCAAAAGATCTGGGTTAAATCCATCGTTCTTTTGCCCACTACGCCACCCCAGTTTGGACCCAGCCATATGCAAATCAGTCTTGACCCTGTGCCCCATGGGAACAGTCCAGACCGAACTGCCAGGCCAGGTCCTCCCTGGACCGGAAACAAGCATCCTGGGACCGGTTTCAGGGTATGTCACCCTTCTTCAGCCAGGCTAGCTTGAATCCAGTGGCACAGTGAGCAAGGGACCCACGTCTGGGCATACCCATCCCACTTAGGGTGAAAAGTGTTACAGCAAACAAATGATGGACGGAATGCTGACAATGCAAACATTCTCCCCCAGTCAAAAGATCTGGGTTAAATCCATCGTTCTTTTGCCCACTACGCCACCCCAGTTTGGACCCAGCCATATGCAAATCAGTCTTGACCCTGTGCCCCATGGGAACAGTCCAGACCGAACTGCCAGGCCAGGTCCTCCCTGGACCGGAAACAAGCATCCTGGGACCGGTTTCAGGGTATGTCACCCTTCTTCAGCCAGGCTAGCTTGAATCCAGTGGCACAGTGAGCAAGGGACCCACGTCTGGGCATACCCATCCCACTTAGGGCGAAAAGTGTTACAGCAAACAAATGATGGACGGAATGCTGACAATGCAAACATTCTCCCCCAGTCAAAAGATCTGGGTTAAATCCATCGTTCTTTTGCCCACTACGCCACCCCAGTTTGGACCCAGCCATATGCAAATCAGTCTTGACCCTGTGCCCCATGGGAACAGTCCAGACCGAACTGCCAGGCCAGGTCCTCCCTGGACCGGAAACAAGCATCCTGGGACCGGTTTCAGGGTATGTCACCCTTCTTCAGCCAGGCTAGCTTGAATCCAGTGGCACAGTGAGCAAGGGACCCACGTCTGGGCATACCCATCCCACTTAGGGCGAAAAGTGTTACAGCAAACAAATGATGGACGGAATGCTGACAATGCAAACATTCTCCACCAGTCAAAAGATCTGGGTTAAATCCATCGTTCTTTTGCCCACTACGCCACCCCAGTTTGGACCCAGCCATATGCAAATCAGTCTTGACCCTGTGCCCCATGGGAACAGTCCAGACCGAACTGCCAGGCCAGGTCCTCCCTGGACCAGAAACAAGCATCCTGGGACCGGTTTCAGGGTATGTCACCCTTCTTCAGCCAGGCTAGCTTGAATCCAGTGGCACAGTGAGCAAGGGACCCACGTCTGGGCATACCCATCCCACTTAGGGTGAAAAGTGTTACAGCAAACAAATGATGGACGGAATGCTGACAATGCAAACATTCTCCCCCAGTCAAAAGATCTGGGTTAAATCCATCGTTCTTTTGCCCACTACGCCACCCCAGTTTGGACCCAGCCATATGCAAATCAGTCTTGACCCTGTGCCCCATGGGAACAGTCCAGACCGAACTGCCAGGCCAGGTCCTCCCTGGACCGGAAACAAGCATCCTGGGACCGGTTTCAGGGTATGTCACCCTTCTTCAGCCAGGCTAGCTTGAATCCAGTGGCACAGTGAGCAAGGGACCCACGTCTGGGCATACCCATCCCACTTAGGGTGAAAAGTGTTACAGCAAACAAATGATGGACGGAATGCTGACAATGCAAACATTCTCCCCCAGTCAAAAGATCTGGGTTAAATCCATCGTTCTTTTGCCCACTACGCCACCCCAGTTTGGACCCAGCCATATGCAAATCAGTCTTGACCCTGTGCCCCATGGGAACAGTCCAGACCGAACTGCCAGGCCAGGTCCTCCCTGGACCGGAAACAAGCATCCTGGGACCGGTTTCAGGGTATGTCACCCTTCTTCAGCCAGGCTAGCTTGAATCCAGTGGCACAGTGAGCAAGGGACCCACGTCTGGGCATACCCATCCCACTTAGGGCGAAAAGTGTTACAGCAAACAAATGATGGACGGAATGCTGACAATGCAAACATTCTCCCCCAGTCAAAAGATCTGGGTTAAATCCATCGTTCTTTTGCCCACTACGCCACCCCAGTTTGGACCCAGCCATATGCAAATCAGTCTTGACCCTGTGCCCCATGGGAACAGTCCAGACCGAACTGCCAGGCCAGGTCCTCCCTGGACCGGAAACAAGCATCCTGGGACCGGTTTCAGGGTATGTCACCCTTCTTCAGCCAGGCTAGCTTGAATCCAGTGGCACAGTGAGCAAGGGACCCACGTCTGGGCATACCCATCCCACTTAGGGTGAAAAGTGTTACAGCAAACAAATGATGGACGGAATGCTGACAATGCAAACATTCTCCCCCAGTCAAAAGATCTGGGTTAAATCCATCGTTCTTTTGCCCACTACGCCACCCCAGTTTGGACCCAGCCATATGCAAATCAGTCTTGACCCTGTGCCCCATGGGAACAGTCCAGACCGAACTGCCAGGCCAGGTCCTCCCTGGACCGGAAACAAGCATCCTGGGACCGGTTTCAGGGTATGTCACCCTTCTTCAGCCAGGCTAGCTTGAATCCAGTGGCACAGTGAGCAAGGGACCCACGTCTGGGCATACCCATCCCACTTAGGGTGAAAAGTGTTACAGCAAACAAATGATGGACGGAATGCTGACAATGCAAACATTCTCCCCCAGTCAAAAGATCTGGGTTAAATCCATCGTTCTTTTGCCCACTACGCCACCCCAGTTTGGACCCAGCCATATGCAAATCAGTCTTGACCCTGTGCCCCATGGGAACAGTCCAGACCGAACTGCCAGGCCAGGTCCTCCCTGGACCGGAAACAAGCATCCTGGGACCGCTTTCAGGGTATGTCACCCTTCTTCAGCCAGGCTAGCTTGAATCCAGTGGCACAGTGAGCAAGGGACCCACGTCTGGGCATACCCATCCCACTTAGGGTGAAAAGTGTTACAGCAAACAAATGATGGATGGAATGCTGACAATGCAAACATTCTCCCCCAGTCAAAAGATCTGGGTTAAATCCATCGTTCTTTTGCCCACTACGCCACCCCAGTTTGGACCCAGCCATATGCAAATCAGTCTTGACCCTGTGCCCCATGGGAACAGTCCAGACCGAACTGCCAGGCCAGGTCCTCCCTGGACCGGAAACAAGCATCCTGGGACCGGTTTCAGGGTATGTCACCCTTCTTCAGCCAGGCTAGCTTGAATCCAGTGGCACAGTGAGCAAGGGACCCACGTCTGGGCATACCCATCCCACTTAGGGTGAAAAGTGTTACAGCAAACAAATGATGGACGGAATGCTGACAATGCAAACATTCTCCCCCAGTCAAAAGATCTGGGTTAAATCCATCGTTCTTTTGCCCACTACGCCACCCCAGTTTGGACCCAGCCATATGCAAATCAGTCTTGACCCTGTGCCCCATGGGAACAGTCCAGACCGAACTGCCCGGCCAGGTCCTCCCTGGACCGGAAACAAGCATCCTGGGACCGGTTTTAGGTTATGTCACCCTTCTTCAGCCAGGCTAGCTTGAATCCAGTGGCACAGTGAGCAAGGGACCCTCGTCTGGGCATACCCATCCCACTTCGGGTGAAAAGTGTTACATCAAACAAATGATGGACGGAATGCTGACAATGCAAACATTCTCCCCCAGTCAAAAGATCTGGGTTAAATCCATCGTTCTTTTGCCCACTACGCCACCCCAGTTTGGACACAGCCATATGCAAATCAGTCTTGACCCTGTGCCCCATGGGAACAGTCCAGACCGAACTGCCAGGCCAGGTCCTCCCTGGACCGGAAACAAGCATCCTGGGACCGGTTTCAGGGTATGTCACCCTTCTTCAGCCAGGCTAGCTTGAATCCAGTGGCACAGTGAGCAAGGGACCCACGTCTGGGCATACCCATCCCACTTAGGGCGAAAAGTGTTACAGCAAACAAATGATGGACGGAATGCTGACAATGCAAACATTCTCCCCCAGTCAAAAGATCTGGGTTAAATCCATCATTCTTTTGCCCACTACGCCACCCCAGTTTGGACCCAGCCATATGCAAATCAGTCTTGACCCTGTGCCCCATGGGAACAGTCCAGACCGAACTGCCAGGCCAGGTCCTCCCTGGACCGGAAACAAGCATCCTGGGACCGGTTTCAGGGTATGTCACCCTTCTTCAGCCAGGCTAGCTTGAATCCAGTGGCACAGTGAGCAAGGGACCCACGTCTGGGCATACCCATCCCACTTAGGGTGAAAAGTGTTACAGCAAACAAATGATGGACGGAATGCTGACAATGCAAACATTCTCCCCCAGTCAAAAGATCTGGGTTAAATCCATCGTTCTTTTGCCCACTACGCCACCCCAGTTTGGACCCAGCCATATGCAAATCAGTCTTGACCCTGTGCCCCATGGGAACAGTCCAGACCGAACTGCCAGGCCAGGTCCTCCCTGGACCGGAAACAAGCATCCTGGGACCGGTTTCAGGGTATGTCACCCTTCTTCAGCCAGGCTAGCTTGAATCCAGTGGCACAGTGAGCAAGGGACCCACGTCTGGGCATACCCATCCCACTTAGGGTGAAAAGTGTTACAGCAAACAAATGATGGACGGAATGCTGACAATGCAAACATTCTCCCCCAGTCAAAAGATCTGGGTTAAATCCATCGTTCTTTTGCCCACTACGCCACCCCAGTTTGGACCCAGCCATATGCAAATCAGTCTTGACCCTGTGCCCCATGGGAACAGTCCAGACCGAACTGCCAGGCCAGGTCCTCCCTGGACCGGAAACAAGCATCCTGGGACCGGTTTCAGGGTATGTCACCCTTCTTCAGCCAGGCTAGCTTGAATCCAGTGGCACAGTGAGCAAGGGACCCACGTCTGGGCATACCCATCCCACTTAGGGTGAAAAGTGTTACAGCAAACAAATGATGGACGGAATGCTGACAATGCAAACATTCTCCCCCAGTCAAAAGATCTGGGTTAAATCCATCGTTCTTTTGCCCACTACGCCACCCCAGTTTGGACCCAGCCATATGCAAATCAGTCTTGACCCTGTGCCCCATGGGAACAGTCCAGACCGAACTGCCAGGCCAGGTCCTCCCTGGACCGGAAACAAGCATCCTGGGACCGGTTTCAGGGTATGTCACCCTTCTTCAGCCAGGCTAGCTTGAATCCAGTGGCACAGTGAGCAAGGGACCCACGTCTGGGCATACCCATCCCACTTAGGGTGAAAAGTGTTACAGCAAACAAATGATGGACGGAATGCTGACAATGCAAACATTCTCCCCAGTCAAAAGATCTGGGTTAAATCCATCGTTCTTTTGCCCACTACGCCACCCCAGTTTGGACCAGCCATATGCAAATCAGTCTTGACCCTGTGCCCCATGGGAACAGTCCAGACCAAACTGCCAGGCCAGGTCCTCCCTGGACCAGAAACAAGCATCCTGGGACCGGTTTCAGGGTATGTCACCCTTCTTCAGCCAGGCTAGCTTGAATCCAGTGGCACAGTGAGCAAGGGACCCACGTCTGGGCATACCCATCCCACTTAGGGTGAAAAGTGTTACAGCAAACAAATGATGGACGGAATGCTGACAATGCAAACATTCTCCCCCAGTCAAAAGATCTGGGTTAAATCCATCGTTCTTTTGCCCACTACGCCACCCCAGTTTGGACCCAGCCATATGCAAATCAGTCTTGGCCCTGTGCCCCATGGGAACAGTCCAGACCGAACTGCCAGGCCAGGTCCTCCCTGGACCGGAAACAAGCATCCTGGGACCGGTTTCAGGGTATGTCACCCTTCTTCAGCCAGGCTAGCTTGAATCCAGTGGCACAGTGAGCAAGGGACCCACGTCTGGGCATACCCATCCCACTTAGGGTGAAAAGTGTTACAGCAAACAAATGATGGACGGAATGCTGACAATGCAAACATTCTCCCCCAGTCAAAAGATCTGGGTTAAATCCATCGTTCTTTTGCCCACTACGCCACCCCAGTTTGGACCCAGCCATATGCAAATCAGTCTTGACCCTGTGCCCCATGGGAACAGTCCAGACCGACCTGCCAGGCCAGTTCCTCCCTGGACCGGAAACAAGCATCCTGGGACCGGTTTCAGGGTATGTCACTCTTCTTCAGCCAGGCTAGCTTGAATCCAGTGGCACAGTGAGCACGGGACCCACGTCTGGGCATAGCCATCCCACTTAGGGTGAAAAGTGTTACAGCAAACAAATGATGGACGGAATGCTGACAATGCAAACATTCTCCCCCAGTCAAAAGATCTGGGTTAAATCCATCGTTCTTTTGCCCACTACGCCACCCCAGTTTGGACCCAGCCATATGCAAATCAGTCTTGACCCTGTGCCCCATGGGAACAGTCCAGACCGAACTGCCAGGCCAGGTCCTCCCTGGACCGGAAACAAGCATCCTGGGACCGGTTTCAGGGTATGTCACCCTTCTTCAGCCAGGCTAGCTTGAATCCAGTGGCACAGTGAGCAAGGGACCCACGTCTGGGCATACCCATCCCACTTAGGGTGAAAAGTGTTACAGCAAACAAATGATGGACGGAATGCTGACAATGCAAACATTCTCCCCCAGTCAAAAGATCTGGGTTAAATCCATCGTTCTTTTGCCCACTACGCCACCCCAGTTTGGACCCAGCCATATGCAAATCAGTCTTGACCCTGTGCCCCATGGGAACAGTCCAGACCGAACTGCCAGGCCAGGTCCTCCCTGGACCGGAAACAAGCATCCTGGGACCGGTTTCAGGGTATGTCACCCTTCTTCAGCCAGGCTAGCTTGAATCCAGTGGCACAGTGAGCAAGGGACCCACGTCTGGGCATACCCATCCCACTTAGGGCGAAAAGTGTTACAGCAAACAAATGATGGACGGAATGCTGACAATGCAAACATTCTCCCCCAGTCAAAAGATCTGGGTTAAATCCATCGTTCTTTTGCCCACTACGCCACCCCAGTTTGGACCCAGCCATATGCAAATCAGTCTTGACCCTGTGCCCCATGGGAACAGTCCAGACCGAACTGCCAGGCCAGGTCCTCCCTGGACCGGAAACAAGCATCCTGGGACCGGTTTCAGGGTATGTCACCCTTCTTCAGCCAGGCTAGCTTGAATCCAGTGGCACAGTGAGCAAGGGACCCACGTCTGGGCATACCCATCCCACTTAGGGTGAAAAGTGTTACAGCAAACAAATGATGGACGGAATGCTGACAATGCAAACATTCTCCCCCAGTCAAAAGATCTGGGTTAAATCCATCAGTTCTTTTGCCCACTACGCCACCCCAGTTTGGACCCAGCCATATGCAAATCAGTCTTGACCCTGTGCCCCATGGGAACAGTCCAGACCGAACTGCCAGGCCAGGTCCTCCCTGGACCAGAAACAAGCATCCTGGGACCGGTTTCAGGGTATGTCACCCTTCTTCAGCCAGGCTAGCTTGAATCCAGTGGCACAGTGAGCAAGGGACCCACGTCTGGGCATACCCATCCCACTTAGGGTGAAAAGTGTTACAGCAAACAAATGATGGACGGAATGCTGACAATGCAAACATTCTCCCCCAGTCAAAAGATCTGGGTTAAATCCATCGTTCTTTTGCCCACTACGCCACCCCAGTTTGGACCCAGCCATATGCAAATCAGTCTTGACCCTGTGCCCCATGGGAACAGTCCAGACCGAACTGCCAGGCCAGGTCCTCCCTGGACCGGAAACAAGCATCCTGGGACCGGTTTCAGGGTATGTCACCCTTCTTCAGCCAGGCTAGCTTGAATCCAGTGGCACAGTGAGCAAGGGACCCACGTCTGGGCATACCCATCCCACTTAGGGTGAAAAGTGTTACAGCAAACAAATGATGGACGGAATGCTGACAATGCAAACATTCTCCCCCAGTCAAAAGATCTGGGTTAAATCCATCGTTCTTTTGCCCACTACGCCACCCCAGTTTGGACCCAGCCATATGCAAATCAGTCTTGACCCTGTGCCCCATGGGAACAGTCCAGACCGAACTGCCAGGCCAGGTCCTCCCTGGACCGGAAACAAGCATCCTGGGACCGGTTTCAGGGTATGTCACCCTTCTTCAGCCAGGCTAGCTTGAATCCAGTGGCACAGTGAGCAAGGGACCCACGTCTGGGCATACCCATCCCACTTAGGGTGAAAAGTGTTACAGCAAACAAATGATGGACAGAATGCTGACAATGCAAACATTCTCCCCCAGTCAAAAGATCTGGGTTAAATCCATCGTTCTTTTGCCCACTACGCCACCCCAGTTTGGACCCAGCCATATGCAAATCAGTCTTGACCCTGTGCCCCATGGGAACAGTCCAGACCGAACTGCCAGGCCAGGTCCTCCCTGGACCGGAAACAAGCATCCTGGGACCGGTTTCAGGGTATGTCACCCTTCTTCAGCCAGGCTAGCTTGAATCCAGTGGCACAGTGAGCAAGGGACCCACGTCTGGGCATACCCATCCCACTTAGGGTGAAAAGTGTTACAGCAAACAAATGATGGACGGAATGCTGACAATGCAAACATTCTCCACCAGTCAAAAGATCTGGGTTAAATCCATCGTTCTTTTGCCCACTACGCCACCCCAGTTTGGACCCAGCCATATGCAAATCAGTCTTGACCCTGTGCCCCATGGGAACAGTCCAGACCGAACTGCCAGGCCAGGTCCTCCCTGGACCGGAAACAAGCATCCTGGGACCGGTTTCAGGGTATGTCACCCTTCTTCAGCCAGGCTAGCTTGAATCCAGTGGCACAGTGAGCAAGGGACCCACGTCTGGGCATACCCATCCCACTTAGGGTGAAAAGTGTTACAGCAAACAAATGATGGACGGAATGCTGACAATGCAAACATTCTCCCCCAGTCAAAAGATCTGGGTTAAATCCATCGTTCTTTTGCCCACTACGCCACCCCAGTTTGGACCCAGCCATATGCAAATCAGTCTTGACCCTGTGCCCCATGGGAACAGTCCAGACCGAACTGCCAGGCCAGGTCCTCCCTGGACTGGAAACAAGCATCCTGGGACCGGTTTCAGGGTATGTCACCCTTCTTCAGCCAGGCTAGCTTGAATCCAGTGGCACAGTGAGCAAGGGACCCACGTCTGGGCATACCCATCCCACTTAGGGTGAAAAGTGTTACAGCAAACAAATGATGGACGGAATGCTGACAATGCAAACATTCTCCCCAGTCAAAAGATCTGGGTTAAATCCATCGTTCTTTTGCCCACTACGCCACCCCAGTTTGGACCCAGCCATATGCAAATCAGTCTTGGCCCTGTGCCCCATGGGAACAGTCCAGACCGAACTGCCCGGCCAGGTCCTCCCTGGACCGGAAACATGCATCCTGGGACCGGTATTAGGTTATGTCACCCTTCTTCAACCAGGCTAGCTTGAATCCAGTGGCACAGTGAGCAAGGGACCCTCGTCTGGGCATACCCATCCCACTTCGGGTGAAAAGTGTTACATCAAACAAATGATGGACGGAATGCTGACAATGCAAACATTCTTCCCCAGTCAAAAGATCTGGGTTAAATCCATCGTTCTTTTGCCCACTACGCCACCCCAGTTTGGACCCAGCCATATGCAAATCAGTCTTGACCCTGTGCCCCATGGGAACAGTCCAGACCGAACTGCCAGGCCAGGTCCTCCCTGGACCGGAAACAAGCATCCTGGGACCGGTTTCAGGGTATGTCACCCTTCTTCAGCCAGGCTAGCTTGAATCCAGTGGCACAGTGAGCAAGGGACCCACGTCTGGGCATACCCATCCCACTTAGGGTGAAAAGTGTTACAGCAAACAAATGATGGACGGAATGCTGACAATGCAAACATTCTCCCCCAGTCAAAAGATCTGGGTTAAATCCATCGTTCTTTTGCCCACTACGCCACCCCAGTTTGGACCCAGCCATATGCAAATCAGTCTTGACCCTGTGCCCCATGGGAACAGTCCAGACCGAACTGCCAGGCCAGGTCCTCCCTGGACCGGAAACAAGCATCCTGGGACCGGTTTCAGGGTATGTCACCCTTCTTCAGCCAGGCTAGCTTGAATCCAGTGGCACAGTGAGCAAGGGACCCACGTCTGGGCATACCCATCCCACTTAGGGTGAAAAGTGTTACAGCAAACAAATGATGGACGGAATGCTGACAATGCAAACATTCTCCCCCAGTCAAAAGATCTGGGTTAAATCCATCGTTCTTTTGCCCACTACGCCACCCCAGTTTGGACCCAGCCATATGCAAATCAGTCTTGACCCTGTGCCCCATGGGAACAGTCCAGACCGAACTGCCAGGCCAGGTCCTCCCTGGACCGGAAACAAGCATCCTGGGACCGGTTTCAGGGTATGTCACCCTTCTTCAGCCAGGCTAGCTTGAATCCAGTGGCACAGTGAGCAAGGGACCCACGTCTGGGCATACCCATCCCACTTAGGGTGAAAAGTGTTACAGCAAACAAATGATGGACGGAATGCTGACAATGCAAACATTCTCCCCCAGTCAAAAGATCTGGGTTAAATCCATCGTTCTTTTGCCCACTACGCCACCCCAGTTTGGACCCAGCCATATGCAAATCAGTCTTGACCCTGTGCCCCATGGGAACAGTCCAGACCGAACTGCCAGGCCAGGTCCTCCCTGGACCGGAAACAAGCATCCTGGGACCGGTTTCAGGGTATGTCACCCTTCTTCAGCCAGGCTAGCTTGAATCCAGTGGCACAGTGAGCAAGGGACCCACGTCTGGGCATACCCATCCCACTTAGGGTGAAAAGTGTTACAGCAAACAAATGATGGACGGAATGCTGACAATGCAAACATTCTCCCCCAGTCAAAAGATCTGGGTTAAATCCATCGTTCTTTTGCCCACTACGCCACCCCAGTTTGGACCCAGCCATATGCAAATCAGTCTTGACCCTGTGCCCCATGGGAACAGTCCAGACCGAACTGCCAGGCCAGGTCCTCCCTGGACCGGAAACAAGCATCCTGGGACCGGTTTCAGGGTATGTCACCCTTCTTCAGCCAGGCTAGCTTGAATCTAGTGGCACAGTGAGCAAGGGACCCACGTCTGGGCATACCCATCCCACTTAGGGTGAAAAGTGTTACAGCAAACAAATGATGGACGGAATGCTGACAATGCAAACATTCTCCCCCAGTCAAAAGATCTGGGTTAAATCCATCATTCTTTTGCCCACTACGCCACCCCAGTTTGGACCCAGCCATATGCAAATCAGTCTTGACCCTGTGCCCCAAGGGAACAGTCCAGACTGAACTGCCAGGCCAGGTCCTCCCTGGACCGGAAACAAGCATCCTGGGACCGGTTTCAGGGTATGTCACCCTTCTTCAGCCAGGCTAGCTTGAATCCAGTGGCACAGTGAGCAAGGGACCCTCCTCTGGGCATACCCATCACACTTAGGGTGAAAAGTGTTACAGCAAACAAATGATGGGCGGAATGCTGACAATGCAAACATTCTCCCCCAGTCAAAAGATCTCGGTTAAATCCATCATTCTTTTGCCCACTACGCCACCCCAGTTTGGACCCAGCCATATGCAAATCAGTCTTGACCCTGTGCCCCATGGGAACAGTCCAGACCGAACTGCCAGGCCAGGTCCTCCCTGGACCGGAAACAAGCATCCTGGGACCGGTTTCAGGGTATGTCACCCTTCTTCAGCCAGGCTAGCTTGAATCCAGTGGCACAGTGAGCAAGGGACCCACGTCTGGGCATACCCATCCCACTTAGGGTGAAAAGTGTTACAGCAAACAAATGATGGACGGAATGCTGACAATGCAAACATTCTCCCACAGTCAAAAGATCTGGGTTAAATCCATCATTCTTTTGCCCACTACGCCACCCCAGTTTGGACCCAGCCATATGCAGTGCGTTTAGTGCTTGAAAAGGAGTATCAGGCTCAGCAAGGGTAATTCTGGTATGACGTATTCATGTTATTTTGTTTGCCAAACAGAAGGTATGTACCTCAGTGTTTTTCTGGGGTTTTTACACACTTTGTCTGCATGACAGATATTCTGTGTGAATTCTGTGATGAAGAAGATTCTAAAGCCAACTAGTGCTGAGTTGCTGTGATGTTATCAATGTAATATTGGTGCTCAGGTGATAATAATGTGAGTGGTTGCAGAGCAGGAGGCTGGGAAGGTAAGAGCCAGGAGTGGAAGCAAATAGTTGTGGAAGCCATCAGCGACAGTCTTCACCAGGTAATCTCAAATTAAAACCAATAGACAAATAGCCCATGGGTTAGTTTACAATTAGAGAGTTTCCTGGGGTCTATCCAATGCTATCCTAAGTGAGGTCTTAGGGGCTGATTACGATGGCGGGCGGAGGCACATCCGCCATGCTGGCGGTGGCGGAAAATGCCCTTTTCCGCTCTCCATCGGCGGTCTTTGCGTCCGCCCTATTATGATGGGCGTAGATAGCCCATTTCCTGTACGCTGCGGTGTTCCGGGTTCCGCCGTAAATCTCCGCCCGCACCGGTAGCGGACGGAGCCAAAAGAGAGGTACCGCCGTGCGGAATGCGGTCACGACCGCCGGTCAAATCACGATGCCTCAAACAGCCCACCACACCGCTGCGGAGAATCCGGCCAGTCGAGGATGGCGGTGGCAATACTGCGGATAGCTCCATGTGTTCCAGTCCGCTGGGGAAACGGCGGTCTTTGGCCTTTCCGCAGCAAATCCGACCGCCGCGGACGGATTTTCAGCTTTTCCGCCGCTGAATCCTGGAATCCGACCGCCGCGGTAGGGAGTTTCTGGTGGTGCATCCTAATCTGGCCGGCGGTTATGCCGCGGTACCTGCGGGAGGAAATTTCCCGCTAGCACGGCGGTCGGAATGCTTTTCCGCCCGCCATCGTAATCAGCCCCTTAATTCCTGAGATCGTCCATTGTGTTTTCAGGGAGCCAACTTCCACTTCAAGTGAAATGTCAGGATTCCACCACATCCAGAAAGCAGCATTGTGATAATGGAGTTATTTCTTTGTTAGCCTAGAGGAGTAGCAGCTGAGGCACCAGATGTGGCTGAAAGAGTCGTATTTATTTATTTTACAATTTCATATATGGAGAACAAGACCAAAAAAGTAACAGCTACTACCACATACACTCAGTGATTCAAAGAGAACAGTTACAAAAGTTGTGTTACATAGCAAGCAAAAATACACATTAACATCAGACTATTAAAGCGGACATTTTTACTTTCAACATGGCTGTTGCGTCCTCCCCAATCCAGGAGCATGCAGATGAATCAAGCAACACAGGAGCTGTGGTTAAGCATTACTTTATTCTTCAGAATATACTCACACAGTACCCATTACATCATACTTTTCATTAACCACACCCTAACATCTCCCTGCATATTGCATACTTCCACTTTAAAGTCTGCCCAGAACCACGAGGGTCCTAGAGCGCATAACATCAAAATGCAACATCTTCCCCTTGGTTAAATAAAAAGTGGCAGACGTCACTAAAATCACATTTCCTCGATTAGTCGGCGAGGCAGTCGCACTTGTCTGTCGGCTCGGATAATCCAGAGGTGATCGAGGTTAACCCTGATTGGGCAACTGTGAAATAGGCTCAGGCACTTGAGCCAGACCTGCTGGGGGGTCACCTCACACGTGGTTTCAAGACTCGACAAGTGCCACAGTAGTTGTTTAAAATGTGATGTGTCCTGAGTGATGGATTGTCCAGGACGATGTGCTGTCACCATATGTCCCTCGCACGTTACAACCTGTAAAGAATCAGCAAAAAAATTAGTGTATTTTTTCCATCTTCATTTCTGTTTAACCAAAACCCAGTCTCCTTTGTCAAAGACTGTCTCCTTGGCATGGCGACGCTCATCTGCATACGTTTTCATCTTTCTTTTCCGAGCTGTGTCAGTATCTCAAACCTTGTCAGCATTCACTAATCGATCATGTGTCCATTGCGCTAGCTTTGTTCTGATGGCTCTGCCAAGTAGCAAAGCAGCTGGACTCTCACCAGTTGTGGAGTGAGGAGTTGATCGGTAGGCTCGGAGGGCCTGGTACATAGCTTGGTTCATATTGATTCCCTCCATGGGCGCTCGTTGATATACCCTTTTGAAGGTGCCCATTGACTTGGTGCCAGAGGGGTGTACTCTTTTGGTGTTTCACATTGAGTCTGACAAAAAATTCTTTGAATTCTTTGCAGTTAAAAAGCAAGCCATTGTCAGATTTGATAATTTTGGAAATGCCCCCCGCTGCAAAGATGTCATCAAGTTGTATTATAACTTTGTCGTGGGTTGTCGTAGATTGGTCTTCCACCAAAGGAATACGTGAACATTCGTCTATGACTACCATGAGATAGTTTCCATTTCCTAAAGGCCCAAAAAAGTCAGCTGCAACTCCTTCCCATGTATGGGCAAGAAGGTTAGACATTGTCACTGGGTGCTGCGTCATCTTGGGGGACAAGCAATTGCAGATGTGGCACGCCTTCAGCTCTTTCTCGACTCTCTTGTCTAGCTGAGGGAACCACACTCGATCTCTTAAGGATTTCTTTGTGGCTACAATAACACAGTGTCCTTCATGGGCTAGCTTGATGACCTGCTGTCGTAGGCTTCCCGGTATGACGATGCTCGAGCCTTGCAGTATTATGCCTTCTTGAGTGACTGTTTGCTCATCCTGTACATTTTTGAACTTTTGGAATTCAACATCATCAGCAAGGGGCAGGTACTTCTCCTCCTTAATTGTGTGGTAATAAGTTCTTTTACTATGATCATGTCTCTATCTGCATTAGTGGCAGCAATTATTTGTCCCTCTAACAGAGCCTCTCGGATGCTGGATATAACAATGAAGTTGAGATAAGCTTCAGCTGTCTTTGAAGTCAAACTGTGACGAGATTGCAGCAATTATGAGAAGTAATCTGCCGGGTTTTGATCTTTCCCCGGTTTGTGCACAATCTCATAGTCGTACTCTAGTATTCTAAACCCCCCCCCCCCTCTCAATGCAAGGGGGCATCTTGGCCTTCAGTTTTCCAAACATTTTAGGCAATGCCTGGTGATCCGTGATGACAGTAAATCATTTTCCGTAGAAGAATACCTGAAAATGTTTGCAGGCCCAAACCACAGCCAGAGTCTCCTTCTCCGGCTCAGAGTAGGGACGTTCTGTTTCAGATAGGCTTTGGCTGGCATAGGCTGCGATGTGTCTTAGCATTTGGATGACCATTGTGCTGAGCAAGGATTGCCCCTAGCCTGACAGGGCTTGATTCAACAGTTATTCCGGTATGTAACTTGATGTCAAAGTAGGCCATTTCTGTGCATTCTCAATTGTATATTTAATGTCCGTGAAGCTCTAGTCGCATTCTGGAGACCACTGAAATGGTAAATTTGGCTTTGTCAAGTCTCTCAATCAGGCACTCACTGTAGCAAAATTGCGAACGTATCTTGAGCAATAACTGGCCATGCCTAGAAATGATCACTGCATGGTTACATCCTAGGGGGGGGGGTTCAAGTGAATGACAGTGCTTGAACCTTGTCTGGGTCTGAAGTCATCCCCCATCAGAGAATATGTGCCCAAAAAAACGTGAGTTTCATTTTGTGAAACTCCCACTTTGCTGCATTCAGAGTGAGACCTGCTGTAATACTAGCACTGCCTCTGTCATATTTGCAGATAGTAGGATTTAACCAGAAATCTATCTCAGGTCTCACCCTTGTAAATCTCCAAGGGTCTGTGAATGCTGGATTTCCCTAAATGACTGACTATCAGTCCCAAGGGCTTTCCAAGAAATGCGCTCAAGCCAATTCTGTTAATAAATATTTTTTATATTTTTTAGGAAAGTGAAGATTTTAATGTGAGGCTTTTAAGAGCATGGAGATAAAATCATTATTATCTATAGCAAATTGTGTGAGGTGTTTGTTACAGAATTACGTAGGGCTGTGTAAAGTGGTGAATTAACATCTGTAATATAAAACAAGTGTTAATAAAGTTATATTCAATGTTTCATGAAATAATTATACTTGTGCTATTATATGACAGAGTAAAAAATAGTATATAGTTACGTATTTAAGCACCCAGTTAGTGTAATATTAATATTTTTTTACGGAGACCTAAAAGGTGCATCCTAGTCAGGGGTGACAGGTTCTGAATTGTCAATAGGTCTCTCTTTTTGTAATTATTATAGATTTCGTAATATTACATAGTGAGACAGTCTTTATGCATTCTATTCTGATTAATCAAATCGATTCTTCCCACTATTCCTACACAATAAAAGAATCCACTTTCATCTGTAACCAATTTTAAGATGGCTACACTGTAAAAATTGCAACGGAGTGAAGACAACGCTAACGTTACAATCCATTTGTAAGGGAGTTACCATATGCTCACTACATGAATAACGAGAGTTCGTTTCAGGTGCTTCCCACTATGTAATTGAAATTTAAATTGTCACATTTACTCACGATTCTTAGGGTTCAAGAAAGGTTCCCCAATGGAAAAGCTTTAGTGCTCTGTTCTCATGGAGGACCTCCGTAATCCAATTGTGCTAACTTTCAAACTGAACTCTGCAGGATACCTAACCACCCAAAGACCGAAAGCACACTGGTCGACTTAGGAAGTAACAGTGATCCACAATAAGGTACCTCAGGCTGCCAAATACAAGTGTGCTTATGATCCCACTCCATTCCTACGTCAAATACAAAGGCAATACTGAATGTACCATGTATAACTGTTAACAATTTAAATTATTCTGATTATGTTTCATCTTTTGTTTTTTGTTCTTTGGATTTTACCTTCCTCTATCCTGAAGATTTGTTTCAATATCACATAACCCTGTAAGCCTGCTGTTTGCCAATTGGGGACAATGTACAAATTCACATTGCAAGTCATATAGGGCAGAAAAGATTTTCAGGCGCCCCAAAGTATACATGAGCACTAGAAATAGGCACGTCTCATTTTCCCTATTTGGCTTTCATTAGAAAGCATGGACATTCAATGTATGGGAGACGCATTTGACCATTGTGCCAAGCTGCACAACTTTGCTTATTCAAGTGTTCATATACACTGAGTGTGCTGGTAGCAAGAGCCAAGAGTTCTAATGAGCCTCCCAAAAGCTCAGTCTGCACGCCCAGCTCTGGCCAGCCTTCATTGGCTACCAGTAAAGAAAAGAATATATTTTAAAACACTGCATTGTACATAAAATAAAACATACACAGAGACCCCACATTCTCAGTTATCGCATTGTTCCACATAACAAAGCAAGAGATCTAAGGTCGAACAATCACTTTCTGTTGACCGTTCCCAAAATTAAAGAGGCCAGAAGTGGTGGGCGATTTTCCTTATTTGGGATCTAAGCTTGGAACTCCCTCCCTATTCAGTTAACAGCCAATGATAACTTGCTCAGCATCAGAAAGAAATTAAAGACCCATTTATTCACATAAGCAGTGTGCTACCTCCCTCATGACATGACTTCTGTTAGCGCTGGGAAGCCCGTTTCTAGGTAGCCATGCGCTTTATAAAAATCGGTAACATAACATAACCTCGTCTTGTACAATTAAAGACTCAAAAAGAAATCCAGATTTCATAATTAAGTAAGGGGACAAAAGAGAAAACATAGTCATGCTTCACATTGATGACTATATTAACAAAGCAACCAAGTAACTCTAAGATGAAACGTGCTACAAAAACAAGACTATGATCCTGCAACAGCTCAATGATTACTTAAACAAAGGTTGGAGGCTTTGCATTCTAAAGGACTACTTAACATGGAAGAAAATAATTTTCTTTATACAGAGCATCCAAACATAACAACCTTTCACTTACTCACTAAAATATATAACGGGGGCTTCCTCAAACAGGTCACACAATTATTGAAGGGATAGATGCAGCATGTTCCAGGATTCGGAAATACCTTGGCCACCAGGTCCAACCTTTGATGAAAGTCTTCCCATCTTACATACAGGATACTAAAGATGTAATATGAAAACTCCAGGGCATCAAATGGCATACGGATGACATCCTTGCTGCAACACATGTGGTAAGTCTGAAAACCTCCATCAAGAACTCTGATAGCATTACAGCAACCAAAACACTTTTGCTATTATGAGTGCTCGTTTCATTGCATGTAACATAGTGATTCTTGATAAGCTGGACTTCAAACTAGACAACACCTTCCTTGCCTTTAACTATGACTTCTACCTACAACTACACGGGCCGACTATGGAAATCGTGTATGCTCCACCACATGCATGCCTCTTCATGGGACATGTGGACACAAACTGGCTTAGGGACCATAACTTTGCAGAATGCATACCACATATACTTTATTAGAAAAGGTACATAAACAATGTTCTCATGCTCTAGCAGGAAGAAAATGAACAACAAAAGTGCATCAGCCACCTGAATGTAAATAACTTTAACATTAAATTCACACATAACACTTCCACGGCACATGTGGAATTGTTGGTTCTGGCCATTTATATCTAATTAAGTCCACTCCATACCAAGCTACAGAGGAAGGAAACAGTGACCAGTGCCATATTACATGTAAAGAATGGACATCCAATACATATTATCAACAATATTACTAAGGGTGAGCTGCTACGGACATCTCACAAATACAGTGAAGATGAGATATTTGAACAGAAAGCAGTGAAGTGGTGGCAAGATTCACAAAATGAGGATCTTCAAAGGACAACAGGAGACAAATCAATTGACAGACATTCCTGAATGATAATTGTTTTTTTTATAGAGTTCAGATAATTCAAGTATATCAACTGGGTATGCAGTTCCGTAAGACAAGTAAGAGAGAGAATAAATGTGGTTGGTCAGATATCTAACGGAAGGGACGGGGATCCGCTCCTTTATGAACTAGGGCCCTCACACACCCAGTTGGGTGTCATGCTTCATCGTAGGGCTTGCTCCTCATTGGGCCGGCGGCTCCAGTGCCCTACGGGCACCCATGAAGGGGCTCTTTATCAGAGATATTTTATTCCAAAGCCATTCTGTGAAGTGGGGGTGTAGGGCCATGATGTGTAGATGAGTGTGATAAAGTGGAAATGCATCAGGATGGTGTTGTTAAAGTAGACTAAGTAGTTCTCTAAAGCAAGTTTTAATGCATGAGTCTACTTGTCTAATTAAAAACAGTAGTGGCTAACCTTGGAGACAATGATCTCTTGTAGCTCTAAGAAGTAAGAGGTCAACATGTTTTTTGCCTAGTCTGTCGAAAAAATGATCAATTGGCAATTCATCAGGACGGAAGAAAATGTTATCATCTACACAGTGGTTGGAATACAGGTTCATATCAGGGGTAATCCAATCACGAAGAAAATCTAAATGTGGTGTACCTTATAAAATGCCGACCCAAGTTGGGTGGCTCTCAGGCCTCCTCAAGTAAAAACAGAGAGAATGCTCATTTAGCATCTGCGTCATAGTGACGGTTGAACCGAATGACCTACCCACTCTCTGCCAACTCGGTACACCACATTTAGGTTTTATTTGTGATTGGATTACCCCGTATACTAACCTGTGTTCCAGCAACTGTGTAGATGGTAACATTTTCTTCACTCCTGATGACTAGACTTCCTAAAGGAGCGGACCCCCCGTCCGTTCCCTTAGATATCTGAAAGGCCACATTTATTCTCTCTCTATTTCTCTTAAGGAACTGCCTACCCAGTTCATATATTTGATATTCATTACGGGCATGTATGCTGGACCTACAAGGGCCCTTGGTCCTCCTTTTGCTTTTAATATGCTCAAATAATTCAACTCATTACCAAATTTCATAGGTGACATCATCATATAAGAAGGGTACTGCAAAAACTTTGGCATTGACACACCGATAACTATATTTTTCTCTAGTGGTCCCTAGAACACCACAAATGTCCTATGGAAGAGGGCAAGGTCGGACTGGGACAAAAAATAGGAAGTGGCACCAAATTAAAAATAGCCACCATTAGCAAAGCAAATAGCTAATATAGTGGCAATTTCAGGGAAATCAATAATAAAAACCATCCCACCTGGCCATAAAACCAGCCCACAACTGCTAAACAAAACATCCCACACACTGATCTGTAAGACCAGCCCATCGGGTACTGCCTGATTGCCCTATAGGCCAGTTCAACCCTGGAAAAGGGACCACCTTGAAGAATATGCGGCGCAGATCAGACATTAGGAATCACAGACACCAAAAGACCTTCAAATGGATGCCAAGGCAGAACAAATTCTTCAAATGCCATTATTGTTCGATGTGCAAGTTCAGTGAGTTCAAAATAACTGAACTGAGCTACCAGGTTAATCATACTCCTCAAATTCACTACTGATTAACAAGCATCAGCATACTGTGATCTGTTTTCTCATTGGTAGAACTATACTTCCAATCAGACTGACCATATAGGAACATACAGGAATATTAATGAAGAAGATCCGAAATCCACATCTGACCAAACACTTCACTATTAAACATGAACACAAAACACCCTTCACATTTTGTGCAATTAATTTTGTACCCAAAAATGGGCTAAGAAATAACCATGAATTGAGACTGAGACAAAAAAATACTTGTTGAAAACAAGATTGGACACAGTCGAGCAAGGCCTGAACAAGTAGGCTGAACTAAATTATTGGCTACAATAGGAACTATAAAAGTTTAGGAATAATGGTATCATATCTTAATATTGGCATATTCAACCTGAAAAAGAAAGAGGTGCTCCTTTCAATTATGCAGACATTTTTTCTACCCTTTTGAGCCCTATTCAATCATTGCATTATACAAAATAAATTTTATTTCCGAGTCAGTGTTATAATCGTTCTATACCCAAATGTTGATATTTCGGTTGTATGACTATTAATGTGACTTCTTGTCTTACTAAACAATGAAAGTTATGCACCTCTATGTAAAAGATGACCATGTTATCTGATGACAATGATATGCTTCTCCGTACCTTATTTCCTTGAGTGCAAACCTTGTGTAAATTAAGGCATTTCTCAGTCACAGAATCATGCAAAGATTTCTAGAAGTACACAAATAAATTGTGACTTTTATACTAGCGATAGGATATACTTGACACTATTTATGCAAAGCAAACAAAGTAACTTTTTTATGTAGGTTATCAAACCACATTCTTGTCCATTGTTAACTGGTTTTAGAGCATGCCAGTAGGAGATACCTAGCTCTGCTTATTCTGTAGCTACCTGTCAGGAATCCTGGAATTCGTGCTCTCCGGTAATCATGTCCAGAGTTGCAGGGACCCTGTCACATGTCTCAGACACTACTATACAAGCTTGATGTGGGCAGGCCTTGGAGACTGTGGCCAATGGCTTAGTGACAAATGGGGAGGCAATGGAGAGTCGAGTGACAGGGTAACACAGATCAGCACTTCTGGGTAAATTGGAAAGAGCCAGAATATTCTGGAAGGAGCCAGAAGGTTCTGGACTCTTCCGAGTCAGCAATACCTGGGAATATGAATGTACCAGTCACAACATTACACTTGGTCTGGAAACAGCAGTTGGTGGGTTCTCTGTTCTGATCATATAGTGTGCACTGTTTGCGTTCCCTGCACCTTTTTGTTTTACTTCCATTCAGTTCCCTCAGGTGGTTAGGACAGTTCAGGTTACCCCTTCCTACCACAGATAGTGAGATTTCCTTGCTGCCATTCTGGAAATCCTGCTCCAACTTCAAACACTCCAAGACATCCTGGCTCCTGACATCTCTACAACTGGAAGCAGACTTTTGTATTTGGTTGTAAAAGACTGTATTCTGGTTGTCTGGAAGCTATTCACGGCCTCTATACTTCCATACCATGGTAAGCTATTCTACTGATACTCTCAAGACATTTTATCCTGTTGTACACAAGTACATTTAGATTAATGGTAACTTGTGGTAAAGGATTACAGGGTTTGCCAATTAAGTTCTTTGCACTGAGGGTCCTTGCTGCACACTTTCTAGCAGCCCATGCTCCAGAGGTCAGCAGGCTGAGACGCTCATGGAGGTTTTTTCCTCTGTATCTCCATTCCCACTTTTCAGCCTGTGTAGGCACTTCAGATTCTGGAGTTCATTACTGAACCTATTTGACTGACATGTAAAGGAATGGGGTGAGCATCGGAGTCCCTGGTCTGAATGTCAGTGTAATCCTGACACTACCATATTGCGTATACACTGGGGACGGGTCTATGTACTGAAGCGCCACACCTTTCTCATTTACTATAATGATATACAACGCATTTGATAACAGTTAACAAGCATTTTAGCTAGTTTATGATAATAAATATTTTTTTTTTAAAGGAATATACTATTGTACAGTTAGATTTCTCTGTACAGATATAAGTAAATATGTTGAGACATCAGTACATCATTCATTTAGTCTATAGTATTATTATTTTCTTTCCTTGCAAATTCTACTTTTGAATACACTGTAATTTCTCCAGTGCCATACAGACCACCTGTAGCAGTGCACACCTAAAGGAAGCCTGGCTTAATTTCTTCTTCTTTCCCAGAGTTTACAATGTGTGTTATCTACGATTACAAAGTATGCCCAGTAAACCATGGTGGGTGTGACATGCTAGTCCCTTGAGTGTTTATATCCCACTCATTCCCAATCAATTGGTCTGAAAGTGACATTACAGACTTGATCATGTTAGTGTCAGGCACTACCACATATAGTCAGGTTTTTTTGGGGGGGAGGGGCGATTTTTTCCATTTGGCTGAAGAACCTGTTCCATTTCTATATTCTAGAGCACCCACAGTATGCAGTGGATATATCTGTTAATTGAATACAACTATATCTTTTTCTGGAGGCTGAAATACTGGGCTTTTCACCAAGCTAATCTGTTTGGTGAACCATAACAATTAACTGAAGTGAGTGGAACTCGCCCATCTTGGCTACACCCTCTCAGAGTACTTGCGAGATTTGGAGAACGCTAATGTCTACTGTGTTTTCTTATCCAATTCCCTCCACTTTGCTGTAGCCCTCTGGCTTATTAACTATAGCAGCAAGGGAAAACTCTTCTGTGTTTGTAGGACCTGTCACTTAACCCCACTCTCAACCAGGCACCCCACACACATGTACATCAGCACACATATTAATATACACATGCCTCTTGGCAGGGCCCTGTCTCCTGTCACCATAGTTTTCACACTTTCACATGAAATAGGAAAATAACAGGGGAATATGTGAAACAAAGTATCCAAAGTGATTCAAATTTTAGGATAAAGTACGCAATGCATTTTTGTTTCTGGTTTGGCCCTGTTACTACCACACTGTCATATAAAAAACAACATGCTAAATCCATGTACCTTACTCATTCTAATGCGTTCATGCAAGGTCTACTATACACCCTGATTTTCTGAATTGCAAATTTGCCGTGCTGGGATATGGTTTGTGTACGAATTAGGAACATTAAGTACTTCAAACCACCATGTCCTGGAATTATTCTATGTGAAAATGAATTTTGTTTTTCAGTATGTCTCTAACATTACATTATTTTAATAGCATTGCAAGTCCTTAAGACCCATTCTCAACACACTGCTCCATCGACACATACTGCCCATACTGTCTCAGCAGCACCATCTCACACTACCACTTCCCCCACATGTTGCCCATGCCCCAAGCACAGCCTTAGCTCTAACTCATACTAACTTTACCCCTAAACATTGTCCTTGTCTCCACACATTGACCAGACCTACTCAATTTATCCATGGGGCCATGTACTTCCTCACTCATATATCTGCCCATGCACTCAATCTCTCCTACACCCCACCCATGAATGTACGCACCCACTCGATCATCCATGCCATTACTCATCCATTCAGGCATCTGACCATTGACTCACTCTCTTGTTCCCTAATCCTCAGTTATCTACCCAATCACACACAGACAAATTCCCTGATCAACAAAGAAGTGGTTTGAAAGATAAACCTATTGGCTTTGTTAATACTTTGTTACGGTTGAGATCGAACTGGAGTTAGGGACTTCTCAGAAGGGATGGAGGGGAAGGAGTGGAAGATAGAGGAAATGGCAAGATGAACAAAAGGAAAAACTCACACCTCCCAATTCTACCTTTCTCTTAACCTTCCCCCCTTGATAGCAAAGCAAACCAATGTTACTAGGGAGGTACAGGTAATATGTTAGCATGTTTTATAGAGCGCACACAGCTGCCCCAGCAAAGAGGCGTCCCAGCGCTAAAGCAGAAACACAGGGAAACATGCAAATATTTTTATCAGGGAAGGGATACAGATTCAAATAGTAATAAACATGTAGTATAAATGTGGTCTGTTATTTATAATTTAGTGGTCAAATTTACAAATTCATAGTAGTCGTCTCATTATTATATTTTATTTCAAAGCAACAGAAAACATGGGTCAGCCAACGTGTTTATTACATAAGTGCTAATAATCAATCTAAGAACATTCATATGTAACATAAAAAGGGAATGAAATAAGTAATAAATACACAAGATAAGAAAAGACAAATAAGAAAAATAAATTAACATGATTAGAAAAAATTATCAGAAAATATTATACATATCTATGAACACATTTTTGCTAATAGGGGATTTTTATTTTAATGAATGTCTGAGTACTCGTGTTGTGCGTGTCACAGTGGGTGTATCATATTCGGTAAAATGGAAGATGGGCTGGTGGGAGTACAGATTTCCAAAAAGTCAGGAGGTACTGGGTGCCAAAACAATATATGCAGCCTCATGGTGCTGGGCCTCATTTTACTACTATAAGATTTCATGCAGGATAGTGTAACTAAGGCACACACTGTTTTAAGTAGTCTAATAGTCAAGGAAATCATTGTGGTTTGTTCCCGGAAATGCATATATCCCATTTAGGGTTTTGATCCTAGTTAATTAAAGACAAGCATTGGCATAGCCAATAGGTCTCGCCTTTGGGACCTTATAAGTATTTAGTTATGCAGCATAATATCCTTGGTGCAACAACATCAACTGTTGCATGGCTAAACACTTATACGGTCCCAAAGGCGAGACCTATTGGCTATGCCAATGCTTGTTAATGTGATGTCCTAGATACAGGGCTTCTTTCTGACAATACTGCAGCTTAGCTGGGGACACTTTATGATAATTTTCAGCTAGGTGATTCAATAAGGCTATAGTATCTCGTTTGCACGCTTCTTGCATTATCTACACCACTAACAGGTCATCGATATGTTCTGACTAGCAGGCAGTAGGCAGCAGAAAATGTTCCAGGCATTAACAAGATAGATTCATTCATGAATCTCCATTCTCTTGTTAGGTGAGCCAGGGCAGGCCAGGCTTATCACAGCTTCGCTAGGAGTGGGACTGTCTGCTCGTCCGTCTCACGAGTACCAAGTGACTCAGACTGTGCCACTGAGTGTTGTGCGATTTCAACAAGGCCAGTAGTGAGGTAAATAATAATATTAAAAATAAAAATGAATGACGTGCAGCAATGCTTGTAGACCCGGCCCTGATAATTAGGTGCAGGTGCTAAGCACCGGAAAGCACCGGCACAAATTAAGCACTGGAAATGAGCCACTCCAGGTTGGGATAAAAATGAGATGCCCTTACACTTGGCAAAGATAAAGAGGAAGGGGCTCGATGGGTAAATGTTTTACCGGTGGAGAAAAATAAGAAAAGTAAAAATGTGCATTAGCACATCTGGCTGCATTTTCGCAGTTTCCTAACTCATTCTGTGTAAAATTAGTTGCTTGTGTGAAGCGGGCAACGACATGTTGCACATGATATTCCTAGCAGTATGCCTGGAAACATGTTCCAGGCACAGCTTCCAAATGTATACTACAGGGAATGTTTTTGATTTAAAAAACAAAAATAAAAGTACGTTCAAATTGGAGAGGAAATATTCAAACGTGTTTTTGCTCTTTTTGGATTAATTAGTCCACAGGTAATTGAAAAAAAAGTTCAATATAATCAAGCTAACTTAGCACTAACCAGAATTATTCAAAGGTTCCAAAAATAGCCTAGAATGACACATGTGAATTGCATGTTCTATACTGCGTTTTAGTCATATATACTGGCACACTTGCCTCCTATAAGGCGCATCTGGAAACGGTTTGCATGTGGTGTATAGTTTGAAAAAGTCCTGTGGGTTTTATGAATTAAAGTTAAAAAGTACCGTATTTGACTATTCCGGAAGGTATGGTGGTGCTGTCTACGTCATTTACCAAATTACATTTTGGCTTTTATGACAGCGAGCATGTACATTTCTTTGTCGACACTTTCAATACAACTTTTTCAATTAGCATTTTATTTTTTTGTTTGGCCTCCTTTCTATGCGATGACAGCTGTCGCCAATTCAGATTTCCTTATTTAGATTTTTTTTTTTGTAAATGAAATAGTTCGTACTATTGTTTCAGTGGCCACGGGTTCAATCGTTAGAAACTGCTCAGTGCACACACCTAAATCTACTTGAAAAATGTGCAGGTAGCAAGTGAGTTTAAGTTTCAATGAAAATAATACATTCTGCCTGTCTGGTTGCCTGTGTGGAACAGAGTGCGTACTAATGCTTTTATATCTTTAAATAGTTGACATCAAGTACGAATGAAAGTTACGTTTAATAAAACGGACTGGAAATTTGGGTTCAGAAATTGTAATCTAAAAACACTTCAAAAAATATTTTTTAAACGTAGAAACTGGAACAACATTTGCAAAATGTTAGATTTATGCTATTTGCAAATTTACTAAAAAACGTTTGCACATAAATGCACAGTGTTATTTCGTAAATTATTCAGATTTAAACATTTGTCATTTAAGCAGTTCCTGTTGGAATAGTTCCATTATTGACAAAGACTTATTACCTTCAACACTACTTTCATTCTTGTAAAGTGATGTAACTAAGTCACCACCATTACACATACGTAATGCCTTTAACTTTCGCTATGTAATCACATATAAGCATTACAGTAATCACCACTATTGTTTTTTTGCAAAAGATTTTGAACTATTGATGAATGCAGAAAAAAGCCCCCCTCCCCTCCTTAAAAAGCAGCACAGCCTCATACCTCTGTCAGCGCACTTCAAACCTTTGAAGGAGGATTGCAAGTGACTTTACGCACGATGACCAAACAGCCTTCCATTTTCTCTCAGTTCAAGAAAGGAGACACAGTGTGGTAAAGGGATTCGCCAAAGTTCATTCAGGGAGCCTTCTCGTGTTCTGGCCAAGGCAAATGGAGGTCCATAATTTGTAAAAAGAGAAGCGTGGCACATTACCTGCCGAGTGGAGCATGGCGTACAATGATATTAAGCCAGGGGAGAATGGATTAGAAATGGTTTTGTAAGCAGATTTGATGCGGCTGCAAATTAATTAACTTTCCCAATATTTATTGCTGACTCTGGGTAAATTACTTCTATGACCATTTTGTGCTCCCTGGCCACATGAGGATAATGTGAAAATGTAATTTAATTTTATATGCATTTTCTTTAAATTGAAAAGGCTGTTAAAATATTGAGTGCGGAAAAGCAAGGAATAAAAAGAGCAAAAAGTTTCACGAAACGTCTTAAAATATAGACTGTACCTTAAATATGATTTCAAAACAAGGGAGGCCGACCGGGCTGGGGTTCCTGTGTGATACGGCGTTGGGGCGGCTGCAGCTGCTTGAGAGAGGCTGGTAGGGCTGGGGCTCCTGTGAGGTGCGCGCCAGCTTCCTTCAACTCTGGGTCCGTCGCGCGCGCGGTAAAAAAAAATAAACAGTGGTGCGCGTGCACCACAGAGGAGCGGAGGGGGGGAGGAGGGAGCGCGGCAGCCTGCTCAGCTGACCAGACGCTCGTGCGTCATGGCCTTTTGCCGGCATGTGTTTACAATTATCGCGCCCGCGTCTGGGCACGATAATTGGAAACACATGTTTGCTGCACGTACCCATCCCAAAAAGGCCAGCCACGACGCACGAGCGTTTGGACTGCTTTTGAAACTCACTTACTAAAAGTCTTCGCCTCTAGCAGCGCTTGCGCGCTACTCGAGGCTCGACCTAAAAAAGGACATATTTGTTATGGGCTGTAACCATCATACTGGTTTTAAAGTCCCCAGTGGAAAAAGAACTTGCCTTTCTTGATGTTTTATTTTATTTTTCCTGTTTATCGTTTTTTCTTGCCCTTTTATTATCTCGTGTATTTATTACGTATTCCATTCCCTTATTTTATGCCATATATGAATGTACTTGGAGTGATTATTAACACTTGTGTAAAAATCAATAGTCAAACAGCCTTGAAAAAAAGCCCCAGGCCTGCGCACCGTTGAGACTATAAACACATGTTGGCTGATCCATGTTTTTAGTTGCTTTGAAATAAAATATAATACTGGGATGACTACTATGAATTTGGAAACTTGACCACTGTACTAAATATAAATAACATACCGCTTTTATGCTACATTTATTGCTATTTTAATTTGTTTACCCTACCCTGTTCAAAAATATTTTCATATTTGTGGTTATTGCCCTCTTGGGGTAAGCAAAAAACAGTACAAAGTAAGCCAATATAAGCTAGCGTAACTCCAGGATCTTTACTCCTCTGGATACTCCCAGGAAAGTATGTACACACAGTTTGATTACAGTATGCATATGCATGCTCTCTTAAAACAAAACTATCTTTTACTTCGATTTTATAACATGATTTGAGCCTCTTTCTTACAGGACGCAAAATAGTCTGAATCTGGTTTCTTTGCGCTAAGAACAATGATCAAACCACGGGACTGAAGCACACATCAGTCGTGCCACAGCTTTGGACTGCTGCCATAATGGGCTTTTGGGGGGCAGCCGACCAAAGGGAGGTGTGCCCCCCGGAGAGATTGGGATAATGGGACAGCCCAGGCTACATTGGACTTCATTGGGCTATAGTTGGGCTTTAGACTATTGGGCTGTCAGCCCACTATGCGGCCATTTTAGGTAGATAGGCACCATTTTTGGTAGGTGACACGGTGGCCACTACGTGAGAAACTGCTTTTGCAGTGGCAGCGATCTTAGCCTGCTCGCTACCACATCGCATATGCCCAGAAGAAGTGCGGCCTAATGTGAGCATCAGGGGCCACTCAAGAAGGAGAAGAGCGGCCCCTGGGTGTACACGAGGCACAGTGGGGCGGCCAGCTCTTAAATTTATAATTGGGAGGGGGCAGGATAAGGGCATGGCCTACAGCACTGGCCGAAGCCATGCAAGCGTTAGAGGGGGAGGGGGTGAAGGAGGTGGCATCTGGGGACCAGCGAGCGCCCGGCAGGAGGATGAGGACTGTGAGAGGAGGAAGATGGGGTCCGATGCAGCAATAGAGGAGAGGTCTGGAATGGAGGTCCTTTGGGCCCAGGGCCCTTCACGCAGCAGGAGGGGGACACAGGCAATATACAGAGGAGCAGTCATGGGAGCCCGGGGCCCTCCACACAGAGAGAGTGGGAGACCGGAAGCGACGTTGGGCACGTGCAGGAGAGGTAAGAGCAGGGAAATAGGGGATGAGATAGCGAGGGTGGGTTCGCACGCCAGTGGCTCCGAGTGTTGCTGTCGACCAGGCGATAGTTAGCGAGGGCACCCGGGGTCTGCAGTCACATTGGTCAGAGAAGGGCGGCCCCTGTATCACACTTACAGCCAGGTGGAGGTGTATCAGGGGCGGCACGGGGAGACCCCTAAGGCCACGTGGTGGGCCCTGTGACTGCATTTGTGGCAGCAATGCTAGAGTCGGGTGATGCAGCAAGTTGACGTAAGGCCACCTCACACAGTATATATGCACCAGGGTACAGAGAGGGAAGCAGATCCGGTACAGCAGGGGAGGCACTCAACGGGAGTGTGTAGGGCAAGGGTGAAGGTGATTTCTGCAGCAGGCAGAGGTGGGCGGGATGGACATGGTAGATTGACAGGGACAAGGTCAAGGTAGTAGGGGCACTGGCTTTGGGTGCCAGAACAGGGTGAGGACCAGGCAGATAGGGACACTACCCTCGGCTTGCCGGACCTCCCTTTGTATTGCAGGTTCGGCACCACAGTGGCCATGCGGACTCGGGAGAGCTATATGCGGCTCATAGACCCCGAGAGGAAGTGATGGCAGTGTCTCATGCGGCCAGCCAGATGCCGACGTGGGATGGCCACAATGCTGCCACATGAAGAACTAGTGTGGCCTCGGCAGTGCATCAACATGGACGGCTCAGTGCGGACCCTGTGACAGGGGCAGCAGTGCAGAGCAACAGCAGGTGGGGGCACGGCCAGGAAGTGCAGTAGGGTTCAAGAAAAATGTGGTATGCAGTGCAGATACACGGGTCATGGTGCCCACAGGGTAGTGGGATGTCATGGAAGCTCATCCACAGTTGGATTACGAGGAATTGAGTCTGGGGGGGGGGTTCAGATAATATGGCTGTTCCTAGTAATTTGCAGGAGTCTCATGCCAGACGTGGAGCACGTAAGAAACTAGCGGTTGGTGGTGCCCCCTTTCGCAACAGGTTAGGCAGCTGGATCTAGAGCGGAGGCTGACCTTGATGCCAGGTAAGGGTGCTTGAAGAAGGTGAATTGGTAGATGATGAGGATCAAACAGAGGAGAAAAACAAGTGGTGGCAAAACAGCGCATGTGGGGGGGTTCAGATCATATGGTTGTTCTAGTATTTTAAAGGAGTGTCATGACGGACATGGAACCCGTCAGACACTAGCGGCTGGTGGAGCTCCTTCGCAGCTGGTTAGGCGGCTGGATCCAGAGCAGAGGCTGACCTTGACACCAGGTAAGGGCGCTGGAGGTTACAGAACTAAAACAGTATGCTGTAGGAAAGTTTGTGTGTTAGGGATGCCGGGGTAGCTACAGAGGCACAGCCTTCTGAGGGTAAGCCTGGCGGCTGGCCAAGGCAGACGGAAGGGGTAGCTGGGCAGGCGCCACTGGCAGTGTCCCCCAAAGCAGGGGCAACAGGTTAACAGGGCATGCCGCAGGCAAAAGGAGAAGGGTATGATGGCCTTGATGAGGCTGGAGCACAGGGCACCGTAGTGCAGGAGATTAAGGAAATCAAGATTAAGATGTTACCTATATGGGGGAGGCTAATTTAATGTTGGCAACCAAGAAAACAATATGGATAAGGGAGTATGTAGAGATGCTGAAGCTTGTCCATAGAGAATGTAGGGCAATAGAGGGCTCCAAGGAAGAGGATTTGTCAAAATGGTCTAAGGTGCTTACAACAATTGAAAACTGGACGGCTGCGTTTTTTTTTTTTTCGCAAGTGTATACTGCAAAAACTACCATGAAAGGTGTGTGTCATTTTTTAAATCCATGGACATGTTCAGCAGGGCCAAGCTGCAGGGATGAGTGCTTGGGACATGTATGGATTTTAACAAAGGCTGATGTACAAGGGTGTACTGTAAATTCCGGCACGAAGGCTCCAAGGGCACAGGTAGACACACAATTGTGCAATGCTATAGGGCAGGGTGTAGCAGATAGGGGCCTCAGGCAGGCCAATGGGTCCAACACCAGGGGTCGTACAGTGGATAGCAGGGTAATCAGGTGACAAGAAACTGGGGTGGATGCGGGACAAATGGAATCTGGTTAAGGGCCCATAAGCTAATTGATGTGGAACGTTTGGAATTTTGGTTGGCACACTATTACGACAAGGGGGATACAAAATTGTTGAGCGAAGGTTTTCGACATAAGCAGGTGGTGCGGGCAAAGCTACTGAAGGAAGTGCAAGAGGGCCGAATGATGAGGCCATTCAGCACATGACCGATGCCCGATTTGATCGTATCACCCATTGGGGTAGTGCCAAAAAAGAATAAGGTCAGTTTCGCCTCATACAGCACTTGTCATGGCCTGACGGGAGTTCCATCAATGATTTCATTGCAGGGGAGGTAGAAACGGGATCCTATTCATCAGGGGACATGGGCATGGCTTTGGTGGAACAGGTGGGAAAGGCTGCGCAGATGACTAAGTGCGACATTAAGTCGGCTTTTCAGCTGCTGCTGGTACACCCAGAGGATTTTCAGTTATGGGGCATACTGTGTAATGCGTACTGGTATGTGGACAAAGCGTTCCCCATGGGGTGTTCTGTCTCTTGCACTCTTAGCAGTTCATCTCCTTCCTACAGTGGATTTTCATGTGGCACTAGGGGAAGAACTTGGTCCTGTGGACTGTCAACAAAAGTTGGCAAGTTTTCAAGAGTCATGGGTGACATCGGGGTGCTACTGGCTCCAGAAAAGGCAATGGGGCCAAGTACAGTACTCTTATTTAGGGGTATCAAAATGGACTCGGCATCCATGGAGGCGTGACTCCCAGTTGACAAGAAAGTGCATATGCAACTGTTGTTAAACGCAATGTTGGAGAAGCCCAAGGTGACTGTCAAGGAAGTGCAGGTCCTACTGGGACACTTGAATTTTGCTTGTCGGGTAGTAAGGACGGGGAGAACTTTCTATAGGCAATTGGGCATGTCCTTAGACGAGCAGTCGTAGCCTCATCACCACATGCGATTGTCCGTGGGCACAAGAGAGGACCTGTGTAGGTGGCACAGGTTCTTGGAGGTTTCAATGGTATTCCAATGGTGACCCAAAGGTTTTGTGATTGGGACGTTTACATATCTTCAGATGTGGCGTGAGTTTTAGGTTTAGGGTTTTATAGTGAAGACAGGTGGTGTGCAGAGGAGTGGCCCACGGTGTAGAACGGGGGCAGGAGCATTGTTTCCCTTGCATTCCACCCCTTAGTGGTAGTGGAGATTCTCTAAGGGGCAGGAGCTGGGACACAAGAATGTGTTGTTCAGAATTGACAAGATGGCAGTAGTGTGTGGGGTGAATTGACAGTCTGCTAGGGATGAGCAGATGCTCAAGCTTCTGCTCGTCTTCTTGATGGGTTGTTTGAGACATGAGGTAGCTTTCAAGGCAAGACATGTGCCAGGGTGGACAATGACATTTCAGATGATCCGTTTCATTCACAGTGGGAGAGGTTCCATGGGCTGGCCAGGGGGGCAGACAAGGACAAGACAACTGTACCAGTGCACATGTGGACCATAGGAGAGAAAGTCTGCTTCAGTTGGTGGTAGGGTCTTTGGCAGAATCCATCAGAATGTATTCGCAGGCTTGGCAGGATCGTCTAGAGGGGGGGCAAAATGTAGTTGGAGATTTGGAGTAGGGAGGAAAATATAGTACAGTTCATCCTGTCAGAGATTGACAAATGTTTTTTTTATTTTAAAAAATCTGTTTATTAATTTTCACATAATTCTAATAAATAAATCGCCACATGGCGATATATCATCAACCACAACAATCAACACAAACTAACTAGAAGTGATTAATGCTATTTCTGTAGGTATAGACAATGTTGTGGCTAACATTCTATCTGTATCTAACATAGCTGAGGGATTACATATTATACATCGATATCGCTTCGTGGAGTAGCTGGAGGGTCCTGTTGGGAATTTGTTAAGAGATATTGTCGCAGCGGTTCCCAAATGTCCTTAGGCTTGGAGGATGATGGCAGCTCCTCCGCATACAACTCAAGAGTTTCCTTACAATAAACCATATCTCTTATCCAGTAATCACATCTAGGGGGCACTGTGCTTTCCCATGTCATTGCTATCCGTCGTTTTGCTAATAATAAAGCAATCCTTAAGAATTTCCCCATTGTGCCCTTAACCTGCGGTACATAGCTCAATAAACACATCAGAGGTTCACATTGCAATTTTTGACCGGACATAGTCTGCAAACACAGTATGACCTCCTCCCAAAATTTTGCTACAGCTGTACAGTGCCACGCCAAGTGCCAGAAGTCTGCATCGGGCTGCCTACATCGCTTGCAATCACTCGTGTCACGAAGACCAATTTTATACAGTTTCAGAGGTGTATGATAAACTTGGTGAATGTATTTAAAATGAATGATTCTGAGATTACCATTTGGCGTCAGTTTACCAGTTAAAGTACATATTTGTTCCCAGGCTACCAGATCTAGGGGAGGATCGAGTTTACTATTCCACTTTTCTAGGCTAGCATCCTCAGCTCTCACAATTTCAGAATGTACCGCTTTATACAGTTTAGTCACTAGTTTACGTTTTGAAGGGGCCACTAGTAGAAGCTGTAGCGACTGTGATGTGGGCGGCTCCTCTGGAAATGAGCCGTAATGAGCTTGAAGCGCTAGTTTCAAGCGGTGAACAGTAAATTGGAACAACAATGATTGATTAGTCACGTGATGGAAGTCTTCAGCTGTAAGAAACTGACCTCCCACGAAAACATCTTGCATGTGTTGAATACCCACACTTCGTAATGATCGAATCGCCCCTGTTTCTCGCATTACTGAGAGGGAGGCATGGTGTGCAAGCGGCAGTGCCGGAGCATACAATGGCAACTTCGCTGTCATTTTGCCAATAGTTTGCCAGGCCGCAATGGTGGTGTCTACTGTATTTATTTCAGTGCGTGGTGTGCCTCTACGTGTATGTGTGAGTATTCCAGCCAATGGTGTAGGGTGAGCATCTCCGTCCTCCACTGCTACGTGTGGCGTGAAAGCATGTGGGTTATGCCAGTAGTAGGCATACTGTGCCTGTGCGCATAAGTAGTATACATAGAGATCAGGGGCAGCAAATCCTCCCTGTGCGTAATCCAGCGTGAGCGTGCGCCAGCTTACTCTAGCTTGTTTTCCATTCCAGATCAGCCAAAGTAATTGAGTACGAATATTGAGGAATATCCGTTTTGGCAATTTAATCGGTATATTATTAAAAAGGTAGAGAAATCGTGGTAGTACAATCATTTTGATTATGGCAATGCGATCAGCCAAGGATAGGGGTAGCGAGGACCATTTATCAACCTGTGATTCCAGCGTCTCACATGCTGTGCCAAAATTTTCCCTGATTACAATCTCTGGGTCACGATGTACCCATACTCCCAAATATTTTACAGGATCTGCGGACCAGAGTAGCGGATATTCCGTTTGTGGAGCCGTAGTAATCGTTGTCAGGGGCACAATTACTGATTTGTCCCAGTTTATTTGGAGACCGGAAAATAAACCAAATCGGATATATTCCCGTAATATGGGGGATACATTTTTATGTGGCTTACGTAGAAAAAGCACCATGTCATCAGCATATAAGGATATGCCGACAGGGCGGTGATTGAAATTAAGCGCTGATTCCCTATGACGCTGTCGAATGACGCAAGCTAGAGGTTCAAGTGTAAGGGCAAACAACAGTGGTGATAAGGGGCAGCCCTGTCGCGTGCCCCTATTAATGGAAAAGGGAGTCGAGGTGTGACCCCCCACTCTGACCCTTGCCGAGGGATCCGTATAGAGGAGTTGCACCCAGCGTAGAAACACGGGCGGGAATCCCATTCGCTTCAAGACATGGAACATATAACACCATTCGATAGAGTCGAATGCCTTAGCTGCATCCAGCATGACCGCAGCAGCAGGCAGGTCCGGTGTCAGGACATGATACATGGCAAAGAGCGTTCTTAAATTATGTGACGTGGATCTTTCCGGTATGAAGCCGGATTGGTCTGGAAGCACTAGGGAGGACATTAATGGTTGTAGGCGGGTGGCTAAAATTTTTGCTAATATTTTTGCGTCCAGATTAATTAGTGACAGCGGGCGATAAGAATCACATTGAGACGGGGGCTTGTCTTTTTTTAATAGTGTGATGATTAAGGCCTGTCTTAGGGACAAGGGAAGAGTGCCCGTTTCGTGTGCTTCAGCGTATACTTCTAATAGATAGGGCATCAGAAGATCAGCGTATTCTTTGTAAAATTCCGCTGTGAGTCCATCTGGACCCGGGGCTTTTTTGTTTGGTAACGATCGAATCGCTGCTTTAATATCTTCTTCGCCTATTGGTTGACTAAGATACTCCCGGTGGCTATCTGCTAGCCAGGCGCAAGCAATATCAGAAAGATAGTCGTCAAGCGCTGTATCATCCAAACTCCCATGCGATGTGTACAATGTGGAATAACAGGATCTGAATTGTTCAACAATCGCTTGAGGTGTGTAGTGTTCTTCCCCCTGTGCGTCTATTATTTTCATTATGGGGGAGTGTTCAGTTCGGAATTTGAGTTTAGTGGCCAGTTGACGGCCGGGCCGGCCTCCCTCACCGTATGCTCTTGCGACACAACGACGTGAGAGATAGCGGGTCTCGGTTTCCGCCATAGCGTCATATTCCAATAATTGTTCTTTTATACGCGCTAGTTTATTGTTGTCGGGAGCAGCCATATAGTCCCGTTCCAGTCCTGCTAATTTATTTTCAATGATAGAGAGCTGGCCTCGAATGTCACGCAGTATGCCTGCTGTAGTGCCGATACACACTCCCCTCACTGTAACCTTAAAGGCCTCCCACAAGATGGCTGCACTGTCTACTGTTCCCACATTGATTTCGAAGAATTGTGTGATTGCCTTTCTGATGGTGTCATTGTAAATAGGGTCTAGTAAGGCCTCGGCTCTGAATCGCCATGTGAATGGGCGGTGTGTGATTGTGGGTATGCTAATATGAAGCTTTACCGGGCTGTGGTCCGATAGTGTACGTGGAAGTATTTCTATCCCAGTGACCCAGTCGTTGCTTACTTCATTTAAAAGCCAATAATCCAATCTGGACCAGGTATTATGCGCTGGTGTGATATGTGTGCCCATTCTCCTGTCTGCATTACGGAGTCGCCATGTGTCCACCAGTCCCATCTCTTGCATAGCATCTCGAATACACTGAGCGACTTTCACAGTGCGCGCGCCCTGCGGGCTTGATCTGTCCTGCGTAGGGTCCAGGTGTGTATTTAAGTCCCCGCCCCACAAAATGGCTGCCTCCGGCCATGTGCGCAGCACCGTGAGCATGCGCAGAAATATTCGCGGTTCATCTGTTACAGGGCCGTAAATATTAATGACGGTGATATTGGTTTGTCCTAGTCTCCCATGGACCATAACACAGCGGCCCTCATCATCTACATATGTCTTGAAAGCCGTGAATTGCAGACCACGTTTAAACAAAATGATGACCCCTCTTGCGTATGTGGAATATGATGAGGCCAATTTATATCCAGCCCACTTAGTCGCAATTTTGGCCTCTGAAGATTTGGTCAGATGCGTTTCTTGTAATAGGGCTATCTGCACTGTATGTCTATCTAGATAAGCCAGCACTTGGCGGATTTTTTGGGGAGTATTTAGCCCCCTTACATTCCACGTCAAGCAAGTATATTTAGTGTGCATGGCCTAACATAACAACTCTATGGGAACATGAGTCACACACCCTACCCCCCCATCCAGATGGGCAAATGTCTACCAATTCGGCTTGTAGGTACAGACCTAGTGCAAAAAACCTTGCGTTTTACTGCACTATCTCGTGTCTTATCTTTGATAGTAAGTGGTGATCGCCAGCCATCGCATGCAATCGGTAGCAGAGTCATAAGTACAAAACATCTCCTTGTAATCCCTAGTAAGTAGAGCCTTATCATATGCATTTCTATGATCACTTCGAACAGAATTAAAACGAACCAATACCAATCCCTCCCCCACCCACTTCAGCACCCTAACTTTGCTAAAGCCATACCCAAACACCCAAATTATCCCCAGAACGAGAACCAACAATAGTACAATATTGTGGGGGTTACCCATTTGTGGGGCATTGCGACACAACCAGCCTCCCCAGTAAGTAGGGGAGGTGGCCACCGATGGTCCATATATACCTCTCGAGCCATCTATACCGTCTTATAGTGAAGGCATACGTTCAGCGGTCAGTACCCGCTTGTGTAAGGACACAAATATAACAAAAAATCAACAATATAAAAAGGATACCATCCCAATAACTAGTGTCAACACAGTAGTGCCAGTGCATTCGGCATTGACAACGCATTCAGCCAGGCGCCAGCCATAGACCATGATGTTGGTCGAATCATCCTGTAGCTCCACATTCAGTGTGTAGCCATGAGTGACATGATGTTTCCCTTATCACTCGACATCTGACGTGGCAGGCGACGATGTTTTTGTGCGTCGCAATGTTTTGGCATAGTCATGCGCCCGTGTGGGGTTTGTGAATATCTTGGCCTTGTCATCTAGTCCGATGCGAAGACGTGCCGGGTAGAGCATGGCGTAGGGGATCTTTTCTGTGAATAAAATTTTCTTAGTCGCCTGAAATTCTTTACGCGCTGCCTGCACCGTTGTCGTAAAATCAGGGTAGAAGGATAGTGCATTACCCTGATAATTAACATTACCTTTTTGTCTGGCAGCTTTTAGTATAGCGTCTCTGTCCCTATAATTAAGCAGGCGGGCTATGACTGGTCTGGGTGGTGCTCCCGGAGACGGCCGCGCCGCCAGTGATCGATGCGCCCTTTCCACAATAAACATACTGGATAGTGTGTCATCTCCACATAGCTCACGGAACAGATTTTCGTCGTAGGTTTCTAGGCGCCCAACATTGGTCGATTCCGGAAGTCCCAAAATGCGTACATTATTGCGCCTAGAGCGCGCTTCAAGGTCTTCGTTCTTTGCTTGAATGACCGCCAATAGTCGTTCCATGTCGTTTGTTTTTGTCTCAACTTTCTGTAAGCCGTCCTCTGCGTTCGAGATTCGCTGTTCCGCTTCCCCAATGCGCAGGTTCTGCTTGTCCAGTTTGGTGGAGATGTTATCAATTCGCCCGTTTAGGGCCTCCATGTTTTCATTTATGGATTGTAGGCTCGTATTTATAGCGGCTAAAGTCTTCTCCAGTGTATTCGAGGCTGGGGTGGCATTGTCTAGTTCTGAGTCTGAGGCATGCTGGGGTTTACCGGATTTGCGCAGTTCGAATGTTAGACGTGGTTGGCCCTTGTCCGGCTTACCCATAATGTGGCCGTTCCAGCACTCCTACGGTAGTATTACCCCAGCTGATAGTTTATCAAATGACTGGGAAGATCCTTCACTAGCTTCAAGCGGGTGAAAATGTTGCAGTCTCTCAGTGAAGCTGAAATCCACTTCAGCCTGGGGTTTCAGCCTTGCCAGGTATCCTCATACATTTAGTTGATGAGTATGTCGGATCATCACAACCTCTGTATCGTATAGGGCAATGACGTGCTTGTAGAGAACTATACACACTTTCAGGCAGACAAAACTACACCTTAGGCACGGCAATCCCCCGATGCCCACCGCAGCATCGCCGGTATCAGCAGTACGACGTGCAGGTCTATTGGCATGCGAGGATAGGGGCTGGGGGGGTCCCAAATTGTGATGTGCCACTTTCCACTACTAAGGGTGATGACGCTGCCCACTCAGCCTTCAATCCGATAAGTAGCGATACTAGCAGCTCCAGGAAGCCTTGTTATTGCGCCGGCATGTTCCTGCTTGACATCTAGCAGTCGCAGTTCACCCTCACAGCCTACTGTGCTTATCACGCCGCTGCACCGCCACCACCGAGGCAATCAGAGCGCCACCGCCGGCACCCTCCGATGCGCGTTTCTCGGAGCTCTCCGTCTACCCCACAGCCGCGTCAGGCCTCGCGACGCGAGTCGCCGCGTATGCAGCTCACCTCAGTGCTCTCGATGTGCAGCAGATGGATCGCCAGTTGTCGATGGCAGTCTTCTCCGAAGGCCGCACAGCGAACGCCGCACTCCGGCCGCCACCACTCAGTGGTAGGAAGCAGCCAGAGCGGCGATCAGGAGCACCACAGCCCCGAGGCGGCGCTCAGCAGCCGGGAGCCGCCATCTTGGCTCGATCGCAGCGCCAGGCAGGATCGTCTGCACAAGCCGCGTTAGGGTTGTTCTCCGCTTCAGAATTCGCTCTCGGGCCGTCCGGCCGAGTCAGGGCAGCACGCACAGCGATTTAGCAGGGTCAATGGCTCTCGAGGCATAGGATCAGTGCAGGATTATATCGGTGGCCGGCCGAGCCGCGGTATTATGCGGCCATCTTGCCGTGCGCCAAGCCACGCCCCCAGAGATTGACAAATGTTTATCTAGACTCACGATAGTGGGGAATTTGGCTGGAATTGCCTTCATTGACAAGCTTTTCTGGGGCGATGTGCCATCGCCCTGGGAGCTGGGAAGAAGGATGCTGAAGAGGTGGCCAAGGAAACGAAGTTGCCGGCCATGGGTGAGGAGGCTTTTATCAATGCATTTGCCCCGCAAGGTATTGGGGGTGCTGCCAACGTTATACAATTGGGAAGAGGAAACAGTTTGATTCCCATCATTAATGTTGTAGATGTTTTCGGGGCTTTTAGGGTGTCCGAACTACTAGGGAGGAAAGTGGTCCCTGGGTTGGACTGGGCGGACATGGGGACTACGAGGGGCAGTATAGTACTGCGCATTCGTCAATCTAAGACAGACCAAAGGGCCACGGGGAAGATGGTGGGGTTACAGGCTTTGCCAGTTATGGGATTGTGCCCGGTATGGTAGGGCGCAATGATGAGGCATCTTAGTGGGGTCTTTCAGGGAGCAGTTTTTAGCTGCCCTAATGGGGCATGGGTGACTTCGTACCAGCTGTTGTGTGTACTGCGGAAGGCATTGCCAAGTCTGGGGAAGCCCCAGGAGATTATGGTGCACATTTGTTAAGGATTGGTGGGCCACGGAGGCAGCACAGCGGGGGTGGGGCAGGGGTAGGACCATGCAGCTAAGGCATTGATCATAGGAGTGCTTTTGCCTGTATGTGCCGTTGAGGAAAGGGGGTTGTTCATGACATGAGACATTTCAGTTGTATCTCACATGTGATGTTCTTTTCAGGTACAGTTGCTAAGCAGGAGGCAATCAATTTGTCGATTTGGATCATAGGACATTCCTTTATTGAATGAGCGGAAAGGCAGAAAGACCAAGGCACTAATCTTGGGCTTGACGAAAGCTTTTTTAAAGTTACTTGACACAGGAAAGGTGGTATGAGATGGCGAGAGCTGCTACAATACTTGAATAATTTATTGGAGGGGCATAGATGTTCAGATGTTTTAGCCCCGCACCTGGGTGAATATATTTTGGTAGTATGCAAATGACTGTTTTGGTTAAAAGAGATGAGGAGGAATGTGTTGGAAATTAAGAGACAGTGTCAGGAATCTTCATCCTGAGGGCGAAATTTATTCCGAGGAGATAGAGGCGGGGCGCAATGAAGCCTACCGGCCTTCATAGGGCCAGGCACAAAATAAATAGGGACATGCAAGTGTTTGGTAAGGTTGAAGTGTTTGGGTGGTTAGAGAACCCAGAGCTGAAATACGATTCACAGGAATTTTTAGGGGGTGGGGTTCAGTTGTCTTGTTCTGGGATGGAGCTCTATCTTGTTGCAAGTTAAGGAAGGGGGAGTCAGAAAAGTCTGGGAAGTCCTTTTCTGAGTGGTGGTTGGCCGTTTCAGTTGCCATGGTTCTAGATTAAGATTATTGTTGTGAACATAGGTGAATCAGGACAATGAGGGGTGGCAATAAAGTTGCACCTGGAGGAAGCAACAAATGAAAACTTAAAGTTTAGGATACTTAGATGGTAACAGGTTAATAGATGTAGGTTAAAGTGTTAAGGAATTTATAGGTCAACAGTTCAATACCAGTGTAAGAGTGGGGGTAGGTGAAAATAGGTGAATTATTGTACAGTGAGGTGTAATTTTGTGAGGCGAAGGCCCAGGGTTTTATTGCTGTGATGTGCACCTGTCTTCAGTAAAGGAGCCTCTTTCACACAAGAAACAAGTATGTGGTCTGTGCTGCTCCCCTTTTTCCCAATGGTCTTTGGGGGGCAGTGGACCCAAGGGAGGTGTGCCCCCAGGGGAGACTGGGATAATGGGACAGCCCATGCTACATTGGACTTCATTGGGCTATAGGTGGATTATTGTATAGTGAGGTTTAATTTTGTGAGGCGAAGGCCTAGGGTTTTATTGCTGCAGTGTGCAATTGTCTTCAATAACGCAGCCTTTTTCACACAAGAAGCAAGTATGTGATCCGTGCTGCTCCCCTCTGGCCCAAACCTGGCATGCTGGAGATGGAAGTAGCACACACTCAAAGAACAAATAATTATACAAAAAATGACCAGTAAGACGCTGCATCTGATGTCCTCATTACAAGTTCGCGTATTTTACCCTGTGTGATAAATCTGGGTAAAATTCCCTAAGTCGCAATTGCAAGTGAGTCTAGGCCCAGAAATGTCGGATCCTAAAAATCTGTTGTAGTCAAAATTATTGTAGAGCGGGGTCTATGGGTCGCACCATTGCCCGGCTCCGGTCCACCCCTGTAGAATGGAGGAGGACAGGTACACCTCAAAAAGTGGTAATCCAGCTGACACTCTCCCAGTGGCGTAGCTAGACCTATTACCACCCGGGGCGGCCCCTGAGTTTGCCGCCCGGTGCAAGTAAGAATGGGGGTGGGAGGGTGGCGGCCGACAGACAACTTGTTGCGGGGGTGGGGGTGGGGGTGGTGGCACTCAATGTTTTTCTCCGGGGGCGCAGTAGTCGACAGACTTTACTTATCTCCGCCGCCCCGAAAAAGATTGAGCCTGGGGCGGATCCCTCCCCCGCCCCTCCACCTAACTATGCCACTGCACTTTCCTCCTGCTCAGAGCAGGCAGAAAATTTCAGCGTTTTTCTCCTCAAAAAGGAGGAAAAGAGTGCCCAGTGAAGCACCTGGTAACGCGTGGTCCCAGCAGTTATTCCCCATTTCAATAGAAAAAAATTAATAATGGCCAGACTTTTGGTGCAAGGATACCCGCTCCTAAAGTACATTCTGCCCTTGTCCTAGGTATCTCCACACCCAAGTCCATCCATCTCATAACGAAGGCCGAAGAGCTTTGATTGCTAACAGCCCAGAAGCTTGTTCCAAGTGGAGCAATCAAATCTGTCTGTCCAGCGCATTGTCTGCAGCTGCGTGATTCCGTTGTTGATCTAATATAGGATGGATGCCTGTAACTACCCGCCGCGCTGAGTCGTGCAGAACACAGACACGACCCTTTTCTCGCAGACACATAAATCACACGCCCATGCAAATCGCAGATGGAAAGCGGATGCTGCGTATTCTAACGACCGTTTTTTCCTCTTCACAGGAGCCTGTGCCTGCAGCATATTGAATCTCACACAGAGCAATTCAAGCCGCACCAGCGTTGATAGAGCTGTTGATTTAGATACGAATGACATCTGTTTCGGGAAAGAAAACCGCAGCCCCATCTGCATTGTCGAGGCAAGGACGCACTTAGACGAAATTAAGCATGCCAGGCCGCGTGACTGCATGAAAGGAAACGGAGAGACGATAACCTGAGCCGAGGTCTGCTTTATTGAGTTTGTTCAATGTCTGAAATACAGCTGGCATTCCAGGAATAGCTTTTCTTGCCATTATGCATGACGACGTGTTGCTGATAGCGCCGCTATCAGACATTCCAGATGCATGGAGACCTTTCAATAACTGATTCCATATCACATCAGCTTCCTAAAACACAGTGTATGAATGTACTTTGATGAGAAGGCTACGGGGCGTGCGGTGACTAAAAATCGTCCGCAGAGGCCTCCTTCAGGCACGATAAAATGCTGAGTGACCTTTTGCCATAGTTTGTTATTAAATCAGGGCTTTAAGTGGGCCGGGTCTGAGCACCGGCAGTTTTTTAAAGGGGGCCTTGATACGGGTCTCTATTGGGCTCTGTTTTGTGCCCTGGCACAGGCGGTGCGTTTTTTTTCGGACTGCAGTGACAGCAGGCACATCGATGTGCGCCCTCACACTGCTCACTTCTCACTAGTGGAGATGTTATGGCATGAGTAACGTCATGCCAGGTGAGCGTTGTAGGGGGAGGGAAATCCTTCAAAGACAGTCATTTTTCTCTGGATTTCCCCTCCCCTTTTTGAAACTCAGGAGCAGCAACATTGTTGTGGTGTCCCCAGGGCTTTAAGTGGAAGCTTTTTCAATATTATACACATATATACAGCTATAGTTGCTGCTTATTTATCTTATGCAACTAACAACCATTGACAAAGCCAATAGTCCTGATTGTTGTAGGTATGATGTTACTTGTATCATATATCGGGATACAATGACAGAAACAGCAAAATGCAAGTCGGGCGGCACACTATGCTAAGCACAGATTTTTAGCTTATGTGTTTTTAAGCCATGCCCTTAATTACATTGGCCACGCCGTTTTGAGAGACCCCCCAGTTTTTTCATCCCACTTAAAGCCCTGGGAACACGTTAACGCTGGGGTAAGGAAAACACTGACCAGATTACTTGCTAGTAATCTTCAGTATTCCGAGGCTTCTCTGTTACTGCCCTTATTTTGCAAGAGTAAGGCTTCAGCCTGGTGAAAGGAAACTCATTTACTCCCCAAAGCATAGACAAAAACCCCTACCTGTAAAATTGCCTTGGGAATGGGCTCGCTTGAAATTCCGTCCGTTCCATGATCCCTGCTAAACCACCTACCAAGGCACAGGGGAAGCATATAGTGCTTCATTTCTACAAAGCAATGTCATTGTATTCCCTCTCCCACGCCCCCCCCACCCCCCACTACCTCGCACTGGCACATCACTCCAGGCAAGTGCTAAATGTGTTAATCCACATGGGAAAGGGAAAACTGTGCATAATTCTGCACAGTAAAACCATGTTGCACAGTTATTCCCCTTCTGTGGGAATTGATTCATAATTGCATGTTACTGGTGAGGTGTTGCCACACAGTACCAGTGTTTGCAGGTGAGGGTTTACCAGTACAGTGCAAGTGGTAATCGAGGCCTAAACCTCTTCGGCCTTTTTAATTCCAGTCCTCATCATCCACAGGTAGAGGGCTTCTATCAAGGAACTAGTCTGAAGAGAATACAGATATAAGGGTAATACAAATTTGAAGCAAGTAATTGGCTATTTAACACCTCGTCAATTCTCCTCACCACAGTCCGTACCCTAAAAGACTGTAGCAAGCAGAGATGGTCCTCCTGTGCCTCTCGTGAAATAACAACTAATGACAGAGAAGCAATTTTAAATAAGAGTTATGCTACTGCATAAAGAGAAATGCAAAGGATGTGGGGCCAGATGTACATAGCTTTTTTCCGTCCTCCAAAAAAAGGTTTTACATTGTACAAAAGGCAAATTGAAATCTGCTAACTTCTTACCGAATCGCAATTTGCTACCAAATATGGTATTTATTAATGTTTTGCGACCAAATGCCTGTCGCTAAACAGTAATATCTTACCACCAGTTTAAAACTGGTAGTAACCCATCAGCAAAGGGTAAGGGGTCCCTTGTGAACCCCTTTGAGAATGTTGAAAAAACATTTTTTTAACAGAAGGCAGTAGTCCCATGGACCACTGCCTGCTCTCAAAAAAGGAAACTGCAAAGTTTCATTTTTTCTTTATAAATGCAGCCTGTTTTACTTTAAGGAAAATGGCTTGCGTTTAAAAAAAAAAAGATTGCTTTATTAAAAGCAATCACAGATATGGGGGTCTGCTGACCTCAGCAGTCCACCATCCCTGTGATGACTGTGATTCCTAATGGGTTGCAAATTGCAACCTATCGCATTAATATGTATGAGGTAGGTCTATTTGTGACTAAACCTGGGTGTAAAACTCCGCTCCTCTCGCGGATTTTGCAGAGTTTTGGCAACTCCGCATTCCACGTAGAACGTGGAGTTGCCGAACAACTCCGCACTCCGCAACGGAGTGGAGTCTTTTTGTGTTGGTGCGCCCGAAATGCTTTTTCGCATGCGCAGGAGTGACTTACTGGGTGCCTGCGATAGCCAACAAGTTTTTTCGAGCCTTTCGCGAGCGCCATGATTTCTGCTAGGTAGCTGCATGGTCCAGCGAGAGTTTGCGGGCGCCAGCACATCATGAGTGCACCAGCGGACTTCCGGCGGGGGTTTTGTGAAGAACGCGATCCTGAATGCACAGGATCTACCGCGACTGCAATATGGAGAAGGTTCTCTCCCTGAGCAGCATCAAAGCCTTCTCGAAATGATGATTTGGAGTAAAAAACTCCTCAAATTGACATTTGGCTATGCTTTTTTGTCCAAAGAGTCCTTTTTCTTTTTTTACTTTTTTTTCAAGGGGAAGGAAGTGCTCCAGAGCCTCCAGCTTCCTGTTCCTGTCCAGCAGGCTCATCCCAGTGCTTTGTCCATCTCCTACTCACTTTTTCTTTAGATTTGGAGCTAGAAGGATCACTCTTTGTGTCTGCTGAAAAATATATCATTGGATTTGAGGAGTTTGAATTTGAGATTTCACAAGTAAGTTGGAAAACTGGTGTTGTTTGTTTGATTGGGGCCATGCACCTAGATTGACTTGTAATTTTCATCGATTTATTTTTAATTTATTGTGGTGGATGGCTTGTAGTTTCAGTAGGGGCCTAGTTGTTTCTTTGTATGTAATTTTTCTTCTTTTATAAATGGAACATGTTGCACAGTTCACTGCATTTTCTCCATGTTTTGAAATAAATTTGCTATATTTATTTAATTCACTATGTAGCCCAGTAGTCTACCAACAGGTTTTTCTCAGCCAGTAGGGCCAGAGCTTCTCATGGGTGCATGAAACAACAACTGTTTCTGTGGTGTCTGTTGAATGAAAACATCATTTAGGGCATGGATGGCATTGGATTGAAATACAAAATGTGTTTTTTCAATGGTATTTCACTTATTTTTTCATGAGATGTGTTGTTTAGCATGCCTCCTTTGGCTGGCTAGTGTTAGTGTGTTTGTAATAGTAGGCCACAGCATTTGCCTTGGCTCCCCATGTGGCCAGGGGCCATTTTGTGAAGTCTGTGTCCATAGGCTGCTTGCGTTCATTGTTTTCCAGGCCTCCTACTTGTTGTTGTGACCATGTGGCTGGTGGGCATTTTGTGGAAGCTGTCAGTGTGGTTTTTTGTCATAGGCCTGCATGTCTTCCCTTTGTTCGTCTTGGCTTATCTCTTCTTGTTGTAGTGGCCTGGCCATGTGGCCTGCGGCCATTTTGTGAAGGCAGCCAGTGTGCTTTTGCCATAGGCCTGCATTGTCTTCCCTTTGTAGGCTTATTGTGGTGGCCTGGCCATGTGGCTTGTGGCCATTTTGTGAAGGCAGCCAGTGTGCTTCTGCCATAGGCCTGCATGCCTTCTTTGTGGTGGCTATGTCTTCTTGCTGGTTGTTGTTTTGCATGCAATTTTTTCTTCTTTTATTCAGCAAAAATGTAGCACAGTTCACTACACTTTTTCCATGCTTTTAATAAATTTCCAATATTGATTTGAATTGATTCACTATGTGGCCTAGTCTGCCAATTGGTTTTCCAGCCAATAGACCCAGAGCTACTCATGGGTGCATGAAACAACTGTTTCTGTGGTGTCTGTTGGATTTAAACATCATTTTTGCCATGGATGGCATTGGTTTAAAATGCAAAATTTGTTTTTCTTGTGGTATTTCACTTTTTTTTCATGTGTGTTAAATTAATTAAATGCCTTTTTTGGATGTTTGTGGTTGTAACTTGCAAACCTTTTTAGCCCTGTGGATTTTCGTTTTTGGCATTGTTGCATTAAAGATGTGTTGATTAGCAAGCATGCCTCCTTTGTCTGGCCAGTGGGTGATTGTTTTTGCAAGTAGGCCAGCAATGCATTTGCCTTGGTTCCCCAGGGCCATGTGGCGGGGGCCATTTTGTAAAGTCTGTGTCCTCCTTAGGCCAACTTGTGCTCATATTTTTCCAGTCCTCCTGCTTGATGTTGTTGTGATGTGATCATGTGGCTGGCGGCCATTTTGTAAAGGCAGTCAGTGTGCTTTTGCCATAGGCCTGCATGTCTTCCCTTTGTTCCCCTTGGCTATTTGCTTCTTGTTGTGGCCTGGCTATGTGGCTGGCAGCCATTTTGTGCATTCAGCCAGTGTTCCCCTTTGCCATATGCTTGCATGGATGGTTGATCAATGAGATAAGCAGCTTAATAAATTAATTAGACTCTTGAGGGTAATTTTTATTTTTTACTTATTTATAATTATTTCTTTATTTTAATTTCTTTTTTTCATTTTTATGTTTACATTTTTCCAATTTGTTTAATTTTTTTCTTTTTTTATATTTTCAATTTTATTGTTTTCATTCTTTCAAAGGTTTTTTTAATTTAAAAAAATTTCTATAAAAATCTTTTTTTTCAGTTTCAAAGTAACATGATTTGGCCTCAATGAACCATTAACATTAACACCATGTCTGCTATATGACGTGCACAACAGTATTCATTGTCTAGGGATTGTTCCATTCCATTGTCATTTGTCAGCTGCAGCTCCCTGAGTGCCGCATCCCTGCTACGTGAAGCACAATGCCAAACCGTCACATTTGTATTTTTGTTGTTTTTCTTCTTTCCTATCCTTCCTTAGTGTACTGTACTGTACAGTACACCACGAAAGCCCTTGTTGTTGTTAAAGTCTCACAAATGGTTACACTGTATTGTTAATTTTTTAAATAACTGAGGTAACACTAACAAGGGTGACCACACACTAAATTATATAATATAATATTTGTTTGTACTAGTAATTATTGAACTGCAACAATGTCACATTTCACTGATGTTCTTCTTGCTTCTTTGCTTAAAGGTGCACAAGAGGAGGAGACAGCATCACCCATTGTACTGCCAGACAGAAGGCCTGCACCCTGCACACGACGCCACGTGACGTGTGACAACAGACATCTCTTCAACTTGTGACTCTAGAACAAGTGCCTCTGCGTGCTAACTGACAGCTTCAAGATGGCCCCAAAGAAAGGTACCAGTACCAAGAAAGTCAAAGTTGCCACTGAGAAGAAGAAGGCACTGCCACTTACCACCATCGGTATGTCGCCCAGTACCTTTTTTGGAAACCAAAAATTGCACCTCCAGCAGCGGTGTCCGGGGAGCGAGCTGGGAGCAACACCCCTGCATCAGCGGACCCACCCCACCAACCTAGGCCCAAGCCTGTGTCTGTCGCCGAGGCAGCCTGTCTAATCATGACAACGTCGACGAGCAGTGACGTTGAAATTGACTTATCGTTATCGCAAAGCAGTACCCAATCAATGCGGGAAGCAGGCAGTGGTCTGACATCCCACGCGAGGTGTCCTTCTTGAGACCAAGACGGGGTCCTTCGCTCTTCTACATCAGGTAATGGGGTTGGCTCTGTCCTAAGGGGATTCTTGGCTATAACCCTACATACATGCTAGGTACACTTAGGTACATCTAGTTAGGGCTAGCATCGTAGGAGTACGCATTTTTACTGTTATGTATCTATATGCCTGTATATATTCATTGTTTTAGCATTATGGTACAAATCTACCTTTACTTTACTCTGTTGATGCTAATAACCGTATACATCTGTTTCTGTCTTATGGTTGTCGCAGCACACGTATTTTACACTAGAATGACGCTGGTTCAATAAATGCTTATTGAAAACGTCCACATCGTTTATTCTATGTATCTCTCTGAGACAAAGTGAGCATGAGTGACTGAGCGAAAAATACTGTACTGTTTCTCTGATGCCTGAGGGGTCAGAGTTGTCATGTTCGATATTTGCCAGAAACTATTCGCTCCTTGGTAAGAGGGGCTCATAGTGGCACTGTGAGCTAGCTGGTCTACAGACAAACATATCCTTTGGGGGGTGGCTGGAATCAGTCTGGACACCAATCCCTTAGTTTATGTTGTCAAAACGCGCAGATCCTATATAGATTTGTAGGAACTACACAACACTATGATATTGGAATGATTGTGCAGTGTGAAAGTGTTGCTATGCAAATGTAGTAATCTGTAACTTTAACGATTATGTAACCTTTGTTTTTTTCTTTGAATTTATTGGGTTTTTATGGCAATTAATAATTTAATTTTGATTTTTTAATAATTATGTTATATATATATATATATTCACTGAAAGAACCATAGGTTTTAGGGACAGTTATAGTTAGTTGGACATTTCACTCGTACAAAACCATAGAAATTCCCCCGTTATAGTTAGTTCAGCTAACTATAACTCGCGCCCCCGCAATGCACTGCTGATGACGTCACATATTACATCACTGATGACATCACTGATGACATCTCAAATGACATCACTGATGACATCACTGATGACATCATCCAGTGACTGTGTGTTTCTGTAAAGTTTAAATATGTTTAATATATATAGGGAAAGGCGTATTGAAGAATGAGTGGGTGTATAAGTGTCTGAATGGATGATTTAGTACGTGCGTGACTGACTCTACAAGTGAGTGATTAAACGTATCTTACTGAATGCATGGGTTAGTGACTAAACTGTGTGAATGTCTGTATCCGTCTGTTTGTTGGTGTGTAAGTGGATGCATGGATTTGCGAATAGCTACATGAGTGTCTATATGGGTTATTGATTGGTTCTCTGAGTATCTGTATGGCTGCCTGAGTGTTTGTGTGGGTGGGGTGTGTGTGACTCTGTACATAGATGTGTGAGTGGGTGATTCACTGGTTGCATGATTTCAAGAGTGGATCTGTGATGGACTGCTTGGGTGGGTGAGTGTGTGTATGGGTGTGTTAGTGAGTGAATGTATATCTCAGTGGTACATGTGCGAGTAACTACATATGTAAAAGGCAGTATATATGTGTGTTAGAGTATTTAAATGGCTATAAGTGAGAGTGTGTGATTGTGAGAGTGGCTGTATGGATGCGTGTGTGCTTGTATCAGTTATTGTATAAGAGCGTAAGAATGTGCTAGTATTTGTATGAGTAAGTGAGCTGGTGTGTGTATAACTGTATAGGTGAGTAAATTGGTGTGTGATTAATTTTTTGCATGACTGACAAGGTGTGTGAGTACCTCTATGGATGAGTGGCGGTGTGTGAGTGTTTATATAGGTGTATGAGTGCATATGATAGTCCTGTACTGAGTGACTGTAAGTATGAGTGACTGTACGGGTGAGTGAGTAGATGTGTGTGTGTAGACCTAAGAATCAGTGAGTGGGTATGTAGTTATTGGTATTGGAGTGTGTATGGTTTTGAGAATGGCAGTCTGTAATTTAGAGTGGGTGTATCAAAAGTTATATTAGGGTGTGAGAAGATGCTTGAAATTATCACATGGATGATGTCATCAGTGATGTCATCAGTGATGCCAGTTGAGATGTCATCAGTGATGTCATCAGTGATATCACTGACCATGTCATGAGTGATGTAATATGTGACGTCATCAGCAGTGCATTGCGGGGGCGCGAGTTATAGTTAGCTGAACTAACTATAACGGGGGAATTTCTATGGTTTTGTACGAGTGAAATGTCCAACTAACTATAACTGTCCCTAAAACCTATGGTTTTTTCAGTGAATTTCAAAGGTTTTTTAAATGCTAATTTCTAACTATAACGTGTCTGAAACCTATGGTTTTTTCAGTGAATTTCAAAGGTTTTTAAATGCTAATTTCTAACTATAACGTGCCTGAAACCTATGATTTTTAAGTGAATTTCAAAGGTTTTTTAAATGCTAGTTTCTAACTATGCCTACAGAGGTAGGACATGTGAAGAAAGAAGAAAAAACACACAGAAAGAAGCAAAAGAAATGCAGAAAGAAGCAACAGAAGTCCACAAAGACGAAGAAAAGTGCAGGAAGAAGCAAAAGATGTGCAGAAAGAACCAACAGAGGAGCAGAAAGAGGCCTTGTTGCAAAATCATCCTGTGCCCACAACTTTTTCAGACGGGTACTGGTGGTAACTGACTCTGACTAACCAGAGTCAGTGCTATGCTAAAAGACACTTAGAATACAGTGAAAACACCTACATACACTAGGGAACACTATGCGTTGGGGTACCCCTGTGATTAGCATGACCTCCTCTGTAAGTCCCTAGTTCATAATAGGGCAGGGGGATTAAAATACCTCTTAAAACACGCTACAGGGCGCGTTTGCACAGTGGTGAAGGGAGGGGGGCATGAGGTGACATGTGTGCAAACGCGCCCCGTGGCGCGTTTTAAGTTGTGGGATTAAGTCCCCTTGAATCCTGAGGGTCCCTGGGGTCCAACTAGCCCCCCAGGTACCTACAGTTAGGACCACAGAGCTGAGTTGCAGAGAGGCGTTCCGAGGCCATGCACCTTTTTTCACCTCTCTGCAACGCAACTCTGTTGTGCTTACTGAAGGTACCTGGTGGGCTAGTTGGCCCCCAGGGTCCCTCAGGATTCAAGGGGAATTAATTCCCCAACTTAAAACGCACCACAGGGCGTGTTTGCGCACATGTCACCTGAGGCCCCGCCCCCTCCCTTCACCACTGTGCAAACGCGCCCCGTGGCGCGTTTTAAGTTAGGGGATTAGGTCACCTTGAATCCTGAGGGTCCCTTGGGCCCAACTAGCCCACCAGGTACTTCCAGTAAGCACCACAGGCCTGCGTTGCAAAGCCTGTAACAAATTGTGCAGTTGTGTTTAGGTAGTGAAGGGGGTCGTGCTGGGGGTAGTGTTTTAGGGTTTAGGGTAGTGCAGTGGTGTTTGTGTAGTGTAGGGGGTCATGCTGGGGGTAGATTTAGGGTTTAGGGTAGTGCAGTGGTGTTTGGATAGTGTAGGGAGTCGTGCTGGGGGAGTGTTTTAGGGTTTAGGGTAGTGCAGTGGTGTTTGGGTAGTGTAGGGGGTTGTGCTGGGGGTAGTGTTTTAGGGTTTAGGGTAGTGCAGTGGTGTTTGGGTAGTGTAGGGGGTCGTGCTGGGGGTAGTGGTTTAGGGTTTAGGGTAGTGCAGTGGTGTTTGGGTAGTGTAGGGGGTACTGCTGGGGGTAGTGTTTTAGGGTTTAGGATAGTGCAATGGTGTTTGGGTAGTGTAGGGGTACTGCTGGGGGTAGTGTTTTAGGGTTTAGGGTAGTGCAGTGGTGTTTGGGTAGTGTAGGGGGTACTGCTGGGGGTATTGTTTTAGGGTTTAGGGTAGTGCAGTGGTGTTTGGGTAGTGTAGGGGTTCGTGCTGGGGGTAGTTTTTTAGGGTTTAGGGTAGTGCAGTGGTGTTTGTGTAGTGTAGGGGGTAGTGTTTTAGGGTTTAGGGTAGTGCAGTGGTGTTTGTGTAGTGTAGGGGTCGTGCTGGGGGTAGTGTTTTAGGGTTTAGGGTAGTGCAGTGGTGTTTGTGTAGTGTAGGAGGTCGTGTTTTAGGGTTTAGGGTAGTGCAGTGGTGTTCGGGCAGTGTAGGGGGTCGTGCTGGGGGTGGTGTTTCAGGGTTTAGGGCAGTGCAGTGGTGTTCGGGCAGTGTAGGGGGTCTTGCTGGGGGTGATGTTTCAGGGTTTAGGGCAGTGGTGTTCGGGTAGTGTAGGGGGTCATGCGGGGGTAGTGTTTCAGGGTTTAGGGCAGTGCAGAGGTGTTCGGGTAGTGTAGGGGGTCGTGCTGGGGGGAGTGTTTTAGGGTTTAGGGCAGTGCAGTGGTGTTCGGGTAGTGTAGGGGGTCGTGCTGGGGGGAGTGTTTGAGGGTTTAGGGCAGTTCAGTTGTGTTCGGGTAGTGTAGGGGGTTGTGCTGGGGGAGTATTTTAGGGTTTAGGGTAGTGCAGTGGTGTTCGGGTAGTGTAGGGGGTCGTGCTGGGGGTTGTGTTTCAGGGTTTAGGGCAGTGCAGTGGTGTTTGGGCAGTGTAGGGGGTCGTGCTGGGGCTGGTGTTTCAGGTTTTAGGGCAGTGCAGTGGTATTCGGGCAGTGTAGGGGGTCTTGCTGGGGGTGGTGTTTCAGGGTTTAGGGCAGTGCAGTGGTGTTCGGGCAGTGTAGGGGGTCTTGCTGGGGGTGATGTTTCAGGGTTTAGGGCAGTGCAGTGGTGTTCGGGCAGTGTAGGGGGTCTTGCTGGGGGTGGTGTTTCAGGGTTTAGGGCAGTGGTGTTCGGGCAGTGTAGGGGGTCGTGCTGGGGGTGGTGTTTCAGGGTTTGGGGCAGTGCAGTAGTGTTCGGGCCGTGTAGGGGGTCATGCAGGGGGTGGTGTTTCAGGGTGTAGAGCAGTGCAGTGTTGTTCGGGCAATATAGGGGGTCGTGCTGGGGGTGGTGTTTCAGGGTTTAGGGCAGTGCAGTGGTGTTCGGGCAGTGTAGGGGGTCGTGCACGGGGTGGTGTTTCAGGGTTTGGGGCTGGTGTTTCAGGGTTTAGGGCAGTGCAGTGGTGTTCGGGCAGTGTAGGGGGTCTTGCTGGGGGTGGTGTTTCAGGGTTTAGTGCAGTGGTGTTCGGGCAGTGTAGGGGGTCTGGCTGGGGGTGATGTTTCAGGGTTTAGGGCAGTGCAGTGGTGTTCGGGCACTGTAGGGGTGTCTTGCTGGGGGTAGTTTTTCAGGGTTTAGGACAGTGCAGTGGTGTTCGTGCAGTGTAGGGGGTCGTGCTGGGGATGGTGTTTCATGGTTTAGGGCAGTGCAGTAGTGTTCAGGCAGTGTTGGGGGTCGTGCTGGGGCTGGTGTTTCAGGGTTTAGGGCAGTGCAGTGGTGCTCGGGCAGTGTAGGGGGTCGTGCTGGGGGTGGTGTTTCTGGGTTTAGGGTAGTGCAGTGTTGTTCGGGCAGTGTAGGGGGTTGTGCTGGGGCTGGTGTTTCAGGGTTTAGGGCAGTGCAGTGGTGTTTGGGAGTGTAGGGGGTCATGCTGGGGCTGGTGTTTCAGTGTTTTGGGCAGAGCAGTGGTGTTCGGGCACTGTATTGGGTCGTGCTGGGGGTGGTGTTTCAGGGTTTAGGGCAGTGCAGTGGTGTTCGGGCAGTGTAGGGGGTCGTGCTGGGGGTGGTGTTTCAGGGTTTAGGGCAGTGGTGTTCGGGCAGTGTAGGGGGTCTTGCTGGGGGTGATGTTTCAGGGTTTAGGGCAGTGCAGTGGTGTTCGGGCAGTGTAGGGGGTCTTGCTGGGGGCAGTGTTTCAGGGTTTAGGGCAGAGCAATGGTGTTCAGGCAGTGTAGGGGGTTGTGCTGGAGGTGGTGTTTCACGGTTTAGGGCAGTGCAGTGGTGTTCGGGCAGTGTAGGGGGTCTTGCTGGGGTGGTGTTTCAGGGTTTAGGGCAGTAGTGTTCAGGCAGTGTAGGGGGTCATTCTGGGGGTGGTGTTTCAGGGTTTAGGGCAGTGCAGTGGTGTTCGGGCAGTGTAGGGGGTCGTGCAGGGGCTGGTGTTTCAGGGTTTAGGGCAGTGCAGTGGTGTTCGGGCAGTGTAGGGGGTCGTGCTGGGGGTGGTGTTTCAGGCTTTAGGGCAGTGCAGTGGTGTTCGGGCAGTGTAGGGGGTCGTGCTGGGGGTGGTGTTTCAGGGTTTAGGGCAGTGCAGTGGTGTTCGGGCAGTGTAGGGGGTCATGCAGGGGGTGGTGAGTCAGGGTTTAGGGCAGTGCAGTGGTGTTCGGGCAGTGTAGGGGGTCATGCTGAGGGTAGTGTTTTAGGGTTTAGGGCAGTGCAGTGGAGTTCGGGCAGTGTAGGGGGTCGTTCAGGGGGTGGTGTTTCAGGGTTTAGGGCAGTGCAGTGGTGTTCGGGCAGTGTAGGGGTCATGCTGGGGGTGGTGTTTCAGGGTTTAGGGCAGTGCAGTGGTGTTCGGGCAGTGTAGGGTGTCGTGCTGGGGGTGGTGTTTCAGGGTTTTGGGCAGTGCAGTGGTGTTTGGGCAGTGTAGGTGGTCTTGCTGGTTGTGGTGTTTCAGGGTTTAGTGCAGTGGTGTTTGGGCAGTGTAGGGGGTCTTGCTGGGTGTGGTGTTTCAGGGTTTAGGGCAGTGCAATGGTTTTTGCGCAGTGTAGGGGGTCTTGCTGGGGCTGGTGTTTCAGCGTTTAGGGCAGTGCAGTGGTGCTCGGGCAGTGTAGGGGGTCTTGCTGGGGGTGGTGTTTCAGGGTTTAGGGCAGTGCAGTGGTGTTCGGGCAGTGTAGGGGGTCTTGCTGGGGCTGGTGTTTCAGGGTTTAGGGCAGTGCAGTGGTGTTCGGGCAGTGTAGGGGGTCTTGCTGGGGCTGGTGTTTCAGGGTTTAGGGTAGTGCAGTGGTGTTCGGGCAGTGTAGGGGTCGTGCTGGGGCTGGTGTTTGAGGGTTTAGGGCAGTGCAGTGGTGTTCGGGCAGTGTAGGGGGTCGTGCTGGGGCTGGTGTTTCAGGGTTTAGGGCAGTGGTGTTTGGGAGTGTAGGGGGTCATGCTGGGGCTGGTGTTTCAGTGTTTTGGGCAGAGCAGTGGTGTTCGGGCACTGTATTGGGTCGTGCTGGGGGTGGTGTTTCAGGGTTTAGGGCAGTGCAGTGGTGTTCGGGCAGTGTAGGGGGTCGTGCTGGGGGTGGTGTTTCAGGGTTTAGGGCAGTGGTGTTCGGGCAGTGTAGGGGGTCTTGCTGGGGGTGATGTTTCAGGGTTTAGGGCAGTGCAGTGGTGTTCGGGCAGTGTAGGGGGTCTTGCTGGGGGCAGTGTTTCAGGGTTTAGGGCAGAGCAATGGTGTTCAGGCAGTGTAGGGGGTTGTGCTGGAGGTGGTGTTTCACGGTTTAGGGCAGTGCAGTGGTGTTCGGGCAGTGTAGGGGGTCTTGCTGGGGTGGTGTTTCAGGGTTTAGGGCAGTAGTGTTCAGGCAGTGTAGGGGGTCATTCTGGGGGTGGTGTTTCAGGGTTTAGGGCAGTGCAGTGGTGTTCGGGCAGTGTAGGGGGTCGTGCAGGGGCTGGTGTTTCAGGGTTTAGGGCAGTGCAGTGGTGTTCGGGCAGTGTAGGGGTCGTGCTGGGGGTGGTGTTTCAGGCTTTAGGGCAGTGCAGTGGTGTTCGGGCAGTGTAGGGGGTCGTGCTGGGGGTGGTGTTTCAGGGTTTAGGGCAGTGCAGTGGTGTTCGGGCAGTGTAGGGGGTCATGCAGGGGGTGGTGAGTCAGGGTTTAGGGCAGTGCAGTGGTGTTCGGGCAGTGTAGGGGGTCATGCTGAGGGTAGTGTTTTAGGGTTTAGGGCAGTGCAGTGGAGTTCGGGCAGTGTAGGGGGTCGTTCAGGGGGTGGTGTTTCAGGGTTTAGGGCAGTGCAGTGGTGTTCGTGCAGTGTAGGGGTCATGCTGGGGGTGGTGTTTCAGGGTTTAGGGCAGTGCAGTGGTGTTCGGGCAGTGTAGGGTGTCGTGCTGGGGGTGGTGTTTCAGGGTTTAGGGCAGTGCAGTGGTGTTTGGGCAGTGTAGGTGGTCTTGCTGGTTGTGGTGTTTCAGGGTTTAGTGCAGTGGTGTTTGGGCAGTGTAGGGGGTCTTGCTGGGTGTGGTGTTTCAGGGTTTAGGGCAGTGCAATGGTTTTTGCGCAGTGTAGGGGGTCTTGCTGGGGCTGGTGTTTCAGCGTTTAGGGCAGTGCAGTGGTGCTCGGGCAGTGTAGGGGGTCTTGCTGGGGGTGGTGTTTCAGGGTTTAGGGCAGTGCAGTGGTGTTCGGGCAGTGTAGGGGTCTTGCTGGGGCTGGTGTTTCAGGGTTTAGGGCAGTGCAGTGGTGTTCGGGCAGTGTAGGGGGTCTTGCTGGGGCTGGTGTTTCAGGGTTTAGGGTAGTGCAGTGGTGTTCGGGCAGTGTAGGGGTCGTGCTGGGGCTGGTGTTTGAGGGTTTAGGGCAGTGCAGTGGTGTTCGGGCAGTGTAGGGGGTCGTGCTGGGGCTGGTGTTTCAGGGTTTAGGGCAGTGCAGTGGTTTTCAGGCAGTGTAGGCGGTCGTGCTGGGGGTGGTGTTTCAGGGTTTAGGGCAGTGCAGTGGTGTTCGGGCAGTGTAGGGGGTTGTGCTGGGGGTGGTGTTTCAGGGTTTAGGGCAGTGCAGTGGTGTTCGGGCAGTGTAGGGGGTCGTGCTGGGGCTGGTGTTTCAGGGTTTTGGACAGAGCAGTGGTGTTCGGGCAGTGTAGGGGGTCGTGCTGGGGGTGGTGTATTAGGGGTTTAGGGCAGTGCAGTGTTGTTCGGGCAGTGTAGAGGGTCTTGCTGGGGGTGGTGTTTCAGGGTTTAGGGCAGTGGTGTTCGGGCAGTGTAGGGGGTCTTGCTGGGGGTGATGTTTCAGGGTTTAGGGCAGTGCAGTGGTGTTCGGGCAGTGTAGGGGGTCTTGCTGGGGGTAGTGTTTCAGGGTTTAGGGCAGTGCAGTGGTGTTCGTGCAGTGTAGGGGGTCATGCTGGGGGTGGTGTTTCAGGGTTTAGGGCAGTGCAGTAGTGTTCGGGCAGTGTAGGGTGTCGTGCAGGGGGTGGTGTTTCAGGGTTTAGGGCAGTGCAGTGGTGTTCGGGCAGTGTAGGGGGTCGTGCTGGGGGTGGTGTTTCAGGGTTTAGGGCAGTGCAGTGGTGTTCGGGCAGTGTAGTGGGTCGTGCAGGGGGTGGTGTTTCATGGTTTAGGGCAGTGCAGTGGTGTTCGGGCAATGTAGGGGGTCGTGCTGGGGCTGGTGTTTCAGGGTTTAGGGCAGTGCAGTGGTGTTTGGGCAGTGTAGGGGGTCTTGCTGGGGGTGGTGTTTCAGGGTTTAGGGCAGTGGTGTTCGGGCAGTGTAGGGGGTCTTGCTGGGGGTAGTGTTTCAGGGTTTAGGGCAGTGCAGTGGTGTTCGGGCAGTGCAGGGGGTCGTGCTGGGGATGGTGTTTCAGGGTTTAGGGCAGTGCAGTAGTGTTCGGGCAGTGTAGGGGGTCGTGCAGGGGGTGGTGTTTCAGGGTTTAGGGCAGTGCAGTGGTGTTCGGGCAGTGTAGGGATGTCGTGCTGGGGGTGGTGTTTCAGGGTTTAGGGCAGTGCAGTGGTGTTCGGGCAGTGTAGGGGGTCGTGCTGGGGCTGGTGTTTCATGGTTTAGGGCAGTACAGTGGTGTTCGGGCAGTGTAGGGGGTCGTGCTGGGGCTGGTGTTTCAGGGTTTAGGGCAGTGCAGTGGTGCTCGGGCAGTGTAGGGGGTCGTGCTGGGGGTGGTGTTTCTGGGTTTAGGGTAGTGCAGTGGTGTTCGGGCAGTGTAGGGGGTCGTGCTGGGACTGGTGTTTCAGGGTTTAGGGCAGTGCAGTGGTGTTCGGGCAGTGTAGGGGGTCGTGCTGGGGCTGGTGTTTCAGGGTTTTGGGCAGAGCAGTGGTGTTCGGGCAGTGTAGGGGGTCATGCTGGGGGTGGTGTTTCAGGGTTTAGGGCAGTGCAGTGGTGTTCGGGCAGTGTAGGGGGTCGTGAAGGGGGTGGTGTTTCAGGGTTTAGGGCAGTGCAGTGGTGTTCGGGCAGTGTAGGGGGTCGTGCTGGGGGTGGTGTTTCAGGGTTTAGGGCAGTGCAGTGGTGTTCGAACAGTGTAGGGGGTCGTGCAGGGGCTGGTGTTTCAGGGTTTAGGGCAGTGCAGTGGTGCTCGGGCAGTGTAGGGGGTCGTGCTGGGGGTGGTGTTTCTGGGTTTAGGGTAGTGCAGTGGTGTTCGGGCAGTGTAGGGGGTCGTGCTGGGACTGGTGTTTCAGGGTTTAGGGCAGTGCAGTGGTGTTCGGGCAGTGTAGGGGGTCGTGCTGGGGCTGGTGTTTCAGGGTTTTGGGCAGAGCAGTGGTGTTCGGGCAGTGTAGGGGGTCATGCTGGGGGTGGTGTTTCAGGGTTTAGGGCAGTGCAGTGGTGTTCGGGCAGTGTAGGGGGTCGTGCTGGGGGTGGTGTTTCAGGGTTTAGGGCAGTGGTGTTCGGGCAGTGTAGGGGGTCTTGCTGGGGGTGATGTTTCAGTGTTTAGGGCAGTGCAGTGGTGTTCGGGCAGTGTAGGGGGTCTTGCTGGGGGTAGTGTTTCAGGGTTTAGGGCAGTGCAGTGGTGTTTGGGCAGTGTAGGGGGTCGTGCTGGGGGTGGTGTTTCAGTGTTTAGGGCAGTGCAGTGGTGTTCGGGCAGTGTAGGGGGTCGTGAAGGGGGTGGTGTTTCAGGGTTTAGGGCAGTGCAGTGGTGTTCGGGCAGTGTAGGGGGTCGTGCTGGGGGTGGTGTTTCAGGGTTTAGGGCAGTGCAGTGGTGTTCGAACAGTGTAGGGGGTCGTGCAGGGGCTGGTGTTTCAAGGTTTAGGGCAGTGCAGTGGTGTTCGGGCAGTGTAGGGGGTCGTGCTGGGGGTAGTGTTTTAGGGTTTAGGGTAGTGCAGTGGTGCTTGTGTAGTATAGGGGGTCATGCTGGGGGTAGTGTTTTAGGGTTTAGGGTAGTGCAGTGGTGTTTGTGTAGTGTAGGGGGTCATGTTTTAGGGTAGTGCAGTGGTGTTTGGGTAGTGTAGGGGGTCGTGCTGGGGGTATTGTTTTAGGATTTAGGTTAGTGCAGTGGTGTTTGGGTAGTGTAGGGGATCGTGCTGGGGGTAGTGTTTTAGGGTTTAGGGTAGTGCAGTGGTGTTTGTGTTGTGTAGGGGGTCGTGCTGGGGGTAGTGTTTTAGGGTTTAGGGTAGTGCAGTGGTGCTTGTGTAGTGTAGGGGGTCGTGCTGGGGGTAGTGTTTTAGGGTTTAGGGTAGTGCAGTGGTGTTTGTGTAGTGTAGGGGGTCATGTTTTAGGGTAGTGCAGTGGTGTTTGGGTAGTGTAGGGGGTCGTGCTGGGGGTAGTGTTTTAGGGTTTAGGGTAGTGCAGTGGTGTTTGTGTAGTGTAGGGGGTCATGCTGGGGGTAGTGTTTTAGGGCTTAGGATAGTGCAGTGGTGCTTGTGTAGTGTAGGGGGTCGTGCTGGGGGTAGTGTTTTAGGGTTTAGGGTAGTGCAGTGGTGTTTTTGTAGTGTAGGGGGTCATGTTTTAAGATGCAACGCTCCAATACCTGACCAGTCTGCACGACATAAAACAGCAAAAACACTAAAAATAAAAAGTGTTTTGCACACTTTCAGTGTTGCCAGATTTTTTAAGCATTCTCTACCCCAAAGACAATCAAAAACTAGCCCAAAGTAGCCCAATATTGCTACTTTAAGGAAGGAGGGGAGGGACATCGTCAAGCAGGCGGTGAATGCATTGGAATTGATGTTGCAGCAGGCTGCAAAGTAAATATTTCTCTAATAAAGCGCTTTAACATACTAGTTTGCTGGAGCGCTGTATATATATTTATAATCTAGCAGCTAGCACAAACCAAAATTTTACGGCACAACCGTGAAAAATATAGCCCAATTGTGCGTGATCTAGCCCATCTGGCAACAGTGCACACTTTTGTCATTGGGCTATATGTGGGCTACATCTGGGTAATATTTGTGCTACATTTGGGCTCTTTTTTCTCTGGTGGCCATCTTGGAAGACTTCTTTGTTATGAAGTTTCCTAATTTCTTCATTTACTGCAGTCTCCTCAGTAGGAAATGCTTTCAGTTTTTTACTTTGATTCCATCAAGAAGGCATTCAGATGTGTCTCACATTTGCCATAAATTCAGAATGTTAGCACTCTAGTTGCTCATTAGATCACTGTAGTAAAGCTACTGCTCACCAGGGAGTTAACTGGAAGTCTGCTGCTGGTATTGAAAGTGATTGTTTCAGTCTGCATGTCAGAATTTTCTAATGAAATAGAAGAGGATTTGAGATCTCACTTAAAACATGCCCTCATTTTTAGGTCGAGCCTCGAGTAGCGCGCAAGCGCTGCTTAGAGGCGAAGACTTAATGTAAGCGAGTTTTCAAAGCAGTCCAAGAAACGCTCGTGCGTCGTGGCTGGCCTTTTTGAGATGGGTACGCGCGGCAAACATGTGTTTCCAATTATCGTGCCCAGACGCGGGCGCGATAAGTGGAAACACATGTCTGCCGCGCGTACTCATCCAAAGGCCAGCCACGACGCACGAGCGTTTCTTGGGACTGCTTTGCAGGCTGCCGCGCTCGCTCGCCCCCGCTCCATGTCCCCCGATGCGCCCCGTAGTTTTCGGCTTCGCTCACCTTCTGCGGCTCACCGCTCGCGGCCCCGCTCCCCACATGATTTCCGTCGCTCGCCGCCTCGTTCCCATGTCTCCCCACATGATTTCCGTCGCTCGTTGCTTTTTTTCACAGGTGAGTGATCTAGAGTTATTTGACCTCGAACACTGCAACCCCAGTACTTTCTTGGCAATGATTTATTCAAATCTCCTAGGTTCCATTACGATGGGTTGGGTAATACTGTGGTGGTTGCCTGAAATTGCACATTCAGCTAGTTGTTTCCATGAGCATGTTTTTTTGGCTTGTTTTTGGAAATTGCTGCCAGGGGAGACGAGGCACTTGAACTGTTCTGTGCTGTTTTTGTTTGATAAAATCATTCCTTCCTGTAAACGCTCTGGTCTCTAGGAGCAGAGGGCTCTGTGAGACCGTTCTAGAGCCTCCGGCGAGAGAAGCCCTCTAAAACCCTCTAAAATATTTGTTTTCTGGGTGACTGATCAGTTGTCAGACGTGAACCTGTAGGCTCTGTGTAACAGGAAGATTAGCTCTATTGATGCCTGAGCCTGTGAGATCTGTGTAACCCGAGAGACGGCTATAATGACGGAGCCTGTGAAATCTATGTAACTTGAGAGATAGCACCGATGGCTGAGGCGGCAGCCTGTGATATCTATGTAACCTGAAAGACAGCACTAGTGACTAAGCCCTGAGCCTGTGAGGTCTGTGTAATATGAGAGACCGGACTAGTGAGCCCTGAGCTTGTGATGTCTGTGTAACCTGAGAGACAGCACTGGTGGCTGAGGTGGGAGTCTGTGACATCTGTGTACCCTGAGATACAGCACTAGTGACTGAACACGGAGCCTGTGAGATCTGTGTAACCTGAGATACAGCACTAGTGACTGAACACTGAGCCTGTGAGATCTGTGTAACCTGAGCTACAGCACTAGAGACTGAACACTGAGCCTGTGATATCTGTGTAACCTGAGAGATAGCACTGGTGGCTGAGGTGGGAGCCTGTGAGATCTGTGTAAGCCAAGAGACAGGACTAGTAACTGCACCCTGAGCCTGTGAGGTCTATGTAACTTGAGAGATAGCACTGATGGATGAGGCGGGAGTTTATGAGATCTATGTAAACTGAGATACAACGCTAGTGACTGAGCCCTGAGCCTGGGAGATCTGTGTAAACTGTAAGATGCTCTACTGGCTGTTGCTGTCATCTGTAACATGTATGTAACCTGGGAGGCATCTCTGCTGGCTAACGCCTCAACCTGTAAGAAATGTATAAATCTAAAGACAGCTCTGCTTGTATAAACTTGCATGGTAGGTTCAGAGTAAGCTTTCGGCTATCTCTGCCGGTGAAGGCCTGGACCTGTATAACCGTGTCATCGGAGTAAGCTTTGTTGGCATTGGCCTGATCTGGGGCCACTGGAATTATGCAATTCTGTGGCTTTTTTTTTTTGCATAATTATGGATTTGCCACATAATCCAGATCTGCAGATTTTAACCCAAAAATTTTCTCTAGCTCAAACCGATCAAAAGTTACTAAAAATGTTGCAGCATGTTTTCGCACACAGTGGAAAGCCCTTAGTGAAGGTTAACTGGTCATCTTACAGGTCCCTATTTCTGTATTTTTCTGTTAAACTGGTACTAATGAGGAGAAATCTTCCCAGACAGTATTACCATTCCGTATAATACATGCGGCCCTGGCCTGGGCCTGGGCCTGGGCCTATTCTATCTTTGTAACTGAGGGCTAACTCGAATCACTGAGCCCTGAGTCGCTATGATTTGTGTACAGGGTGAGCTTACTGCTAGGATACACCTGAGTTGTAATACGTGGTTAATCTGTGGGTAGTTCTATTGTCTGAGATTTAAGCCTGTATGATCGGTGTAATCTAGGGGTTGCTCCACTGCCTGAGGTCTGAGGCTGTGCATTCTTTGGGACCTGCGGGATAGCTCCACTGTATAAGGACTAAGCGGTCTGTCGTGTCTGTGCCTACAGAGAACAAGCGAAACCCATGAATATTTAGGGACCAGGGGTGCATAGTGCTTTAAAGGAACAGAGGTCCCTAAAGAGAACTTATCTAGGCATTTAACTGGGAAAACAATTATGACCAGACATGCGGTCAATTTGAAAAAATACAATCACATTTATTAGACAATTTAGTCAAATCGGTGGGAGAAAACACAAATGACACAAAATTAAATGAGCAGAACAAAAACAGAAAAACTCAGGCAATAGTGTGTGACATAAGTCAAAACATTTAATTTATTTAATTAAATTTAAAGCAACACTTCTGCCCCTATGTGCCTTACTCTGTACATTATAATATGGGTCAGTGTGCGAGAGTCGACGTTTCGATCCTTACAAAATAACAGGATCGTCATCTGTGTCTGTGCCTTCAGATTTAAAACAGTGGGTTCTAACCTGTTGCCTGCTTCAGATTACCTTGGACAGGTTGTCAAATAGCCTCCTGAGACTGTGTGCGTCCCCATCAAAGGGTGCATTACACACCTGATTGGATGTCCTTGGATCACCACAGTGCTTAGAGACGCTGCAACTCGTCTGGAGCTAGGCCCTTCACATCAGCACTGCTTCCCTACTCTCGTCAGTGAAAATGTATTGGGGTACCAACATTATGTGTATTTGTAGGTCGAGCTTATCACTCAGGAGGATATCCTGCACCTGAAGAAGGACGGTGCGATCCTGGCTGGGACCTATTGTAAGAACCAGGTTTTCAGCCTTTTTTGCGGGATTCAGGGACTGAGCTGGTGGCTCTAATGTGCCGGGGAAGGTCGTTCCAGGCTTTGGTAGCCAGGTGGAAGAATCCATTCTCGCCGGCTTTGGCTCTTCGGATTCGGGGTACATGGGCGAGCAAGAGGTTGGCAAAGTGGAGGTTGCTGCTAGGGGAGAGGATGTGGTCTTATGTCTAGAGCGGTCGACCTCGGTGCTGGGGAACTAGGTTCGAGTCTCGGCAAGGATGCTCAACATCATTTATTCTGGGCAAATCACTTAATCTCCCCGTGCCTAACAAAAAACAAGCATTGGCATAGCCAATAGGTCTCGCCTTTGGGACCTTATAAGTTTTTAGCCATGCAACAGTTGATGTTATTGCACCAAGGATATTGTGCTGCATAACTAAATACTTATAAGGTCCCAAAAGCGAGACCTATTGGCTATGCCAATGCTTGTTCTTTCTGCAGCACTAACCATAATTTCTATTTCAAAAAGAACCCCCTCATTGTGTTCCTTTTTAAATTAAATGTTTTAAGTATTAACGGTTTATTCCAATCAAGATGGCTTCAGGTGTGCCATACTTTTGTCATAAGTAAGGCTGTTAGCGCTCTAGTTGTTCTTTAGAACACTCTGGGAAGCTGCAGTAGAACACAAAGACATCTACTGGCAGGCTGCTCCTGTTGAAATATAACAGGAAGATATTTGAGATCACACTTGAAACATGTCCTAATTTTTCTTTCTACAGCACTACCCATAATTTCTATGACAAAATGAACCCCATCATTTTGTTCCTTTTAAATTAAATGTTTTAAGTGTTACCAGTTTATTCCAATCAAGATGGCTTCAGGTGTGCCATACTTTTGTCATAAGTAAGGCTGTTAGCACTCTAGTTGTTCTTTAGAACACTCTGGGAAGCTGCAGTAGAACACAAAGGAATCAACTGACAGTCTCTGCCCTTGTTGGATGTACATGTTTTACTGAGAATGTCAGACTTCATTCTCACATGACTGAGAAAGATAATGTGAATTTACAGAAAATATGCTCTCATTTTAGCTTCTGGAGCACCTTCCAAAACTCTATGGGACAAGCATGTGAAAATAGTTTTCTCTCAAATATGATTCATGATATCCCAGCAGAAGGTTTTTCACAGGGTAAAATCACCTTAGAACACACCACAATTCCTGAAATTAGTATGGTACCATCAACAAATGAATTCTAATGTAACTAAAGTCTGTTATCACCCTTTATAGTTCTCCTTTTGGTAACCCTCAAAATCTTCGATTCACTACAATGCATTTCAATGGGGTACTATCATTTATATTGGTCCCAAGATGGCTGCCAGCAATTCCAGGATGAAGTGCTGACAGCCAATCAGATCTCACGATGACATGTGTGGTTAGGCTCCGCCCAGATATATATGTGATTTTACTTTTGATTTTCTCAGCAACTACTGAACGGATTTACACCATTTAACAAAAAGGGTTCTTTCTGAACCAAGAACTACCTCTTTGCCAAATTTGGTGTAATTCCGTTCAGCAGTTCGGGCTGTAGCCGTGTCTAAAGTTTCCTATGGAAAATTGCATGGGGAAAACACGTTTTGGGACCCCCTTTTTTCTCGGCCCCCACTTGCCGAATCACCCCGAAACTTTGAGGATAGGAGCGGACCGGAGCGGGCCATAAGTTTTGAAAATTTCGCGAAGATTCGTCAACCGGCGCCAAAGTTATTGGAAATAGAATGTTGTGAATTTCCTATGGAAAATAGGTCCTAACTATAACTATCTACTGGCGACCGCCAGTAGATAATATATATATATGTGATCAAGCTCCCAGTGAGGAGCGAAACGCGTCATGGCAGGCACTGTTCCTGTGGTGATTTTTGGTTTTAATCTCCAATAAATTTGACACTGCTTCACCCACCTATGTTGTGTGGGAGTCCGTGATTTCCTGAACTGTATCGAGGTCCGTGCCTGGTGTTCCGCAGGATTGCGGACAGGACTTTCGTTTTCATATATATATATATATATTGTTTTGGGCTTCTTTAGGGCTACCATGAAGTTGGCCAATTGTAAAATTAACTGGATGTTATATAAAAGTGTGCTAAAATTTATTTTGTAAGTTGCAAACCTTTAAAAAGTAGTATTATTCATCAGGATTTAGGTTATAGAGGTTACATTGGCAAGTTTAGTGTGGATTTCTTTTTTAATGGAAGTTCGCCAGTATCGTGGTACTCACTCTGGAGTATTGCGGTAATATAACATTGAATCAAATAGGCTAAAAGAAGATCTTCACAGTCAATAAGAAGCTTGGTTCTTTTTTCTCTTGGTTGTTTTCTGGTGCAGAGCTCTAGAGGAGTCTTCCACTGCTGCTGCATCTACTGTTGTTATTTTGCGGGAGTTCGGCAGAGTTGGCTGAAAGACGTAAACCTGCTGCACCTGTTCAAGATCCTTTCAAGGGGGAAGAGTAGAGATTGCTCGGGAGGAGAAGGAGTTAGAGCGATGCCACAAGTTACAGGAGTCTGTTGTGTGGCAGTTCTTCTCTCTTCTACCTGGGAAGAAGATAGTAAATGTCTGCCGGGTAACTTGCTGCCTGTGCAATAAAGGAATTTCTCAGGGTACTAGGCAACAATATTCACTCAGCACCTAAGAAATGCGCAAGTACCTCCGCGCCATGCATACCACCCATTTGGCGTGTGCCTAGAGAAGGCCCGACCAGGAAATGTTGGAACTGGGCCAAGATGTTTCCAGTGCTTCTGGCAGCCCAACACCTGCTCCTTCAACTTTGGGCGTTCAGACGCAACCAGTATCCCAGCCTTTCTCTTCTGCTCCACTGACCATTCCAGCAGCTGGCTCTCAGGTTCCTGTCAACCGTCTTCAGCACAAATGGAATATAAGTGAGACATATGCAGGGACAGTAACTTACTGTCTCGATTGCAACACAGTTAGCGTTGCAGGGGAGAACAATCATAATGTTCACCACAAGGTGGTTCTTGCTCTACATTGTCCTCCCCAGAACTCTTAGTTTTTTTTAATTGTTTTTTTCCAGGACTTGTGTTGATACCCTGTTATGTACATATTGGTTTCTGATTTTTCTGAGTCACGTTGACCTAAAGTTCCAAAAAAAGAAGAAAAAAAAAGTTCTTATTAGAACTATTCTCAAAGTCATTTGAATAAAGAGTTGTGTGGTATCGCTAACTTTTTATTTACAGGTACTGGCAGTCAGTGAATGCAATTAAAAATTAAAAAAGAAGGTAAGTGATTAGTAAGTATCCATAAAGACTAGAGTGGTGTAGAATTAAGTAGCGTACAGTGGAGTGGCACACAGTTGAATTGCGTACAGTGTTGTGGGATGCAGTGGAGTGGCATAGAGTAGAATAGCATAGAGTGGAATGAGGTTACGCAAAGTGGAATAGCATAGAGTACAGTGTGGCATGTCAATCACTGTAGTGGCGTACAGTGGAAGATCATACAGTGGAGTGCTGTACAGTGGAGTGGCTTACAGAGTAATGGCGTACAATGTAGTTAGGTATAGTGTAGGGGCATACAGTACAGTGGCATAGAGTGGAATGGCGTAGAGTGGAGTAGACTAGCATACACTAAAACAGCATTCAGTGAAGTAGCGTACAGTGCAGTGGCGTACTTGGGAATAGTATACGGTGGAGTGAGGTTGAGTGAAATAGCGTGGAGTCACGTAGACTGGAGTAGGGTACAGCTGAGTAACTTACAATGTAATAGCGTACAATGGAGTAGTGTAAAGTGGAGTGGGATAAAATGGAGTGGCATAGAGGCAAACAATGTAGAATTAAGTGGCGTACAGTGCATTGCTTAGGGTAGAATACTCTATTGTGGAGTAGGATACAGTGTAGAGGCGATGAGTGGAGTTGCGTACATTGAAGTGGTGTAGAGTGGAATAGCATGTAGTGGTGTCTTGTACAGAGTATAATAGAGTACAGTGGAGCGCTGTACAATGGAGTGGGTTAAAGTGAAGCAGTTTACAGTGGATTAGCGTGAAGTGGAGTGTCAGACAGTGGCGTGGCATACAGTGGCATGGGCTTAATGGGAGTGGCATACAGTTGACTGCCATACGGTGGAATAGTGCACAGTGCAGTAGTACAGTCAAATAGCATACAATGAAGTTGCTCATAGTGTAGAGGCGTACACTGCATTGGCGTACATTTTAATAGCATTCAGTGGAGTGGCATAGGGTGAAGTGGCACAGAATGGCGTACAGTGGTGTAGGGTACAGTGGAGTAAGTAATATTGTAATAGCTTACAGTGGAGTACTGTACAGTGCAGTGGGGCACAGTGGAGTGTCTTAGAGTGGAATAAGGTACAGGTCAGAGGCGTACAGTACACTTGCATATACTGGAATACTTTATATTGGAGTGGGATACAGTGGAGTGGCGTAAATTGGAGCAGTGTAAAGTGGAATTGCGTATAGTGAAGTGTTGTACAGTGTAGTGGTGGAGAGTAGAGAAGAATGGAGTGCTTTACACTGGAGTAGAGTACAGCAGAGTGTGGTACACTGTAATAGTAACAGTGTAGTATTTTTCAGAATTAATAGACTTCAGTTGTACTGTTTGGGTTATGTTAGCAGGCACATTTTATTTGAAACCAAGCAGCATGGCATAAAGTAGAGTGGGCTAAAAGGGAGTTGTGTACAGTTAACTGCCATACAGTGGAATAGTGCACAGTAGAGTAGGATAAACTGAAATATCATACAGTGAATGAGTTTAAGTTGGAGTGGGCCTACACTGCAGTGGCATACATTGGAATTGTATGCAGTAAAGTGGCATACAGTGCAGTGGAGTAGAGTGGCATACAGTGGAGTAGCTTACATTGTAATAGCTTACAGTGGAATACTGTATAGTGGGGTACAGTGCAGTGGTATAGAGTTGAATAAGGTAGAGTTCAGTGGCGTAGAGTGTAGTTGTGTATAGTGGAATACTTGAAATAGAGTGGGTTACAGTCGAGTAGCGTAGATGTGGAGTGATGTAGATTGGAGCGTTGTAGAATGGAATAGCATATAGTGGAGTGTTATACAGTGTAGTGATATGGAGTGGAGTGGTGTACAGTACAATAGTTTAGAGTGGACTGCTTTAGAGTGGAGTGGCATACAGTGGATTGTGGTAGAGTGTAATAGTAACAGTGTAGTATATTTCAGAATTAATGGACTTCAGTTGTTTGCTCTATGTTAGCAGGCCAATGTTATTTTAAACCAATCTGCATGGTTCTTTTTGAAGTATAAGATGATATACAGATAATCATTTATTGGTACATTTGTAATACTATACTGTATTGGTTAATAATGTCCTATAACCTTCAATTCAACTTAAGTAGCTGTATCTACTCAGTAGCATGTTAAAAGTTAACAGTCTGGTTTTTCTAGTAATCAATGGGCTTCAGTTGTACTGTTTGGGCTATGTTACCAGCCCAATCTCATACTGAACCAATCAGCATGGTTCTTTCAGAAGTATAATATGTGGCAAACAAAATCAGTTGGCAGTATTCTAGGGTATCATCTAGAAGTTTCACTACACTCCATTCAGTACTTGCTTATTGAAGGTATTAAGTTGTGGTAAACAAAAATGCTTCTTGTGTGGATAATTGGACACAGCTGTATTTTTTGGGCAAGAGAGTATGCCAAAAGAAGAGGAATACAGCATATTTTAGGTATACCAAATGTTAAAATAACATGGGTGGGGAAAAGAGGGTTATGGTGGAGAGGTGTGGTGCAGCGGCCAGGGCAGCTGACTTCCGAGCACAGGGTTCACGGTTCGATCCCCGGCTCCGGCGGCAGCTCAGCTCAGCACCATGTGACTCTGGGCAATAGCTCACTTAATTTCCACTACGGCCCCCAGCGCCTTGAGACCCGTAAGGGTGAGTAGCTGCGCTATATAAAAACGGACTTACTTACATTTACATTTTACCTCTAATTTCATCACTTCGTAATTGTCAGCATCCCCATGTCATGTCATGATTATTCATTGTGGAGGCAATGATATTGGTCACCTCACAGATGTAGGACTTGAAATTGACATGAAAGTAACTATTACATCTTTGATGAGTTTATTGCCTAACACCCATTTTGTATATTTGAATATTTACCAAAGGATGCAATGGAAATACTCTCTACTAAATTTTGCGACGTGTGAAAAAACTTACAGACATATCAATAAAGCGGTGTCTGTTTTCCTAAAAGTTCACAACATGTCCTCCATGTGTCACCGCAACATTCTGTTTTCAGATACGTCCCTTTAATGTGCTGATGGTGTCCATTTCAGTACAACTGGCAATAACATCTTCATTACCAACATGCGCAAACTCCTACTACAACATATGTAAATTCCAAATATTTAGTTATAACAGGCTCTTTTAAGAGCCAACCTGATCGGAGCATCAATTTTTGTTAATAACTATGGGTTCTTTTTAAAAAAAAACGTTTTTAGTACCGCAGTACTCTATAGAGTCCACGCGGCTGTATTGCAGTACTCCGTAAATTTAAAAAAAAATCAATACATCTCCAAACTTTGAACTGTACATAAGACAACTATATCAACCTCAGTCCCATTACAATTACAGTCATAAAGCATTTTTTAACACAACATTTCACTGTGTATTATAAAACACACTGAAGGTGCTTTGTAAAACAACATGGCTGCCATAGGTTTCTCAAAAGTCCTCATTAGTCAACCAGATTATCCCTTGTCATTGCTATGCACAGAGACTGTATCTAGGTATTACCGAAGCCACAGATATTGCTAAAAAATTATAACTTAATAATTACTTAATTTCATTGCTTGCAGTACCCAAAAGAATCATCTAAACCACCTAATATGCAATACTGCCAAATCTCACATATATCCAGCTGACGGTTTCTGAACTATGAGTAATACAAAAGTCTATGGAAAAATGCATTGGATTTGAAGCCCGTTTTGCCTCCCCCTTTTTTTGTTTACACCCCCTTCACAGACTCCGACAATCAAAGAGGGGCAGCATGTCTGCAAACTTTTATGAACATTACTCAAACGGTTGCAAAGTTATTAAGGGACACATATCACAAAATTCACAATCTCTGGCACCCTAGCTATAACGTGTAAACAAAGGGCTGTGGGGAAGAAATCCCCAATGCCTGGAGGGTTGAGAGGATCCTAAGTTGGAGTATAACCTCCCATGTCAAGACATTGAACCACAAAAAATACTCCAATAGACCAACATGTGGTCAGAGAACTGAGGTACCTAACTGCGAGGAGGGAAGTATCTGTGTGAGGATATATACCTACATTCACCAAGAGGTGAGAAAGGAAGCAATTCCTTTTTATTTAGTTACCCTCACACATCCTAGTGGTGTCATGCTTCATCATCGGGTCACCCCGACGCCTACAAGTCGGGGTGGGCTCGACCACAGTGTTGGGAGCTCTTGTTTAAATGAAGACCAGGGGAATTAAAGATAAAAAACCTCAGACAGGCCCCGGTTTCCCTTTATTCTTGGGTCTGTCAGGGGTGTTAAAATAATTAAAAATCGGATCAATGGGAGTATTATGGTCCTATGACCCTATTGCCAACATGTTTCAGTCCTGAGTCAGCCGTGAAGGTCCTGGACTTTCTTCAGGGCAAAGGTCATCCACCCTGGAAAAAACAGAGAGAGGGGAGTCCCTATCCTGTAAGTTAATAAGGGCAGAGTAGCTGCTCCTTATGTGAATGCTACAGATGTTTGATCTGTCATGTGCGGTTCTCCATCCAAATTGAGGAGAGAAACCGTTTCACAGGGGACCGCTAGGCATGATGGGGTAGCCCTGTAGTCAAACCTCCGTCAAGGATCCTGCCCAGCCTGTACACCTACTTGGTCCGAGTCCCCGGCTGACACTCTGTAATATATATTATCTACTGGCGGTCGCCAGTAGATAGTTATAGTTAGGACCTATTTTCCATAGGAAATCCGCAACATTCTATTTGAAATAACTCTTGCGTCGGCTGACGAATCTTCGCGAAATTTTCAAACTTTATGGCCCGCTCTGGTCCGCTCCTACCCTGAAAGTTTCGGGGTGATTCGTCAAGCGGGGGCCGAGAAAAAAGGGGGTCCCAAAACGTGTTTTCCCCATTCATTTTCCCATAGGAAACTTTAGCCACGGCTACAGCCCGAACTGCTGAACGGAATTACACAACATTTGGCAAAGAGGTAGTTCTTGGTTCAGAAAGAACCCTTTTTGTTAAATGGTATAAATCCGTTCAGTAGTTACGGAGAAATTAAAAAAATAAGAGTCAAAAAATCCTTTTCCCATAGGAAACTTTATGCAAGGCTACAGCCCGAACTGCCGAACGGAATTACACCAAATTTGGCAAAGAGGTAGTTCTTGGTTCAGAAAGAACCCTTTTTGTTAAATGGTGTAAATCCGTTCAGTAGTTGCTGAGAAAATCAAAAGTAAAAACACATATATATCTGGGCGGAGCCTAACCACACATGTCATCGTGAGATCTGATTGGCTGTCAGCACTTCATCCTGGAATTGCTGGCAGCCATCTTGGGACCAATATAAATGATAGTACCCCATTGAAATGCATTGTAGTGAATCGAAGATTTTGAGGGTTACCAAAAGGAGAACTATAAAGGGTGATAACAGACTTTAGTTACATTAGAATTCATTTGTTGATGGTACCATACTAATTTCAGGAATTGTGGTGTGTTCTAAGGTGATTTTACCCTGTGAAAAACCTTCTGCTGGGATATCATGAATCATGTTTGAGAGAAAACTATTTTCACATGCTTGTCCCATACAGTTTTGGAAGGTGCTCCAGAAGCTAAAATGAGAGCATATTTTCTGTAAATTCACATTATCTTTCTCAGTCATGTGAGAATGAAGTCTGACATTCTCAGTAAAACATGTACATCCAACAAGGGCAGAGACTGTCAGTTGATTCCTTTGTGTTCTACTGCAGCTTCCCAGAGTGTTCTAAAGAACAACTAGAGTGCTAACAGCCTTACTTATGACAAAAGTATGGCACACCTGAAGCCATCTTGATTGGAATAAACTGGTAACACTTAAAACATTTAATTTAAAAAGGAACAAAATGATGGGGTTCATTTTGTCATAGAAATTATGGTTAGTGCTGTAGAAAGAAAAATTAGGACATGTTTCAAGTGTGATCTCAAATATCTTCCTGTTATATTTCAACAGGAGCAGCCTGTCAGTTGATCCCTTTGTGTTCTACTGCAGCTTCCCAGAGTGTTCTGAAGAACAACTAGAGCGCTAACAGTCTTACTTATGACAAAAGTATGGCACACCTGAAGCCATCTTGATTGGAATAAACTGGTAACACTTAAAACATTTAATTTAAAAAGGAACAAAATGAGGGGGTTAATTTTGCCATAGAAATTATGGTTAGTGCTGTAGAAAGAAAAATTAGGACATGTTTTAAGTGAGATCTCAAATATTTTTCCTGTTATATTTCAACAGGAGCAGCCTGTCAGTTGATGCCTTTGTGTTCTACTGCAGCTTCCCAGAGTGTTCTAAAGAACAACTAGAGTGCTAACAGCCTTACTTATGACAAAAGTATGGCACACCTGAAGCCATCTTGATTGGAATAAACTGGTAACACATAAAACATTTAATTTAAAAAGGAACAAAATGAGGGGGTTCATTTTGCCATAGAAATTATGGTTAGTGCTGCAAAAAGAAAATTTAGTGCATGTTTTAAGTGAGATCTCAAATCCTCTTCTATTTCATTAGACAATTCTGACATGCAGACTGAAACAATCACTTTCAATACCAGCAGTAGACTTCCAGTTAACTCCTTGGTGAGCAGTAGCTTTACTACAGTGATCTAATGAACAACTAGAGTGCTAACATTCTGAATTTATGGCAAATGTGTGACACATCTGAATGCCTTCTTGATGGAATCAAAGTAAAAAACTGAAAGCATTTCCTACTGAGGAGACTGCAGTAAATGAGGAAATTAGGAAACTTCATAACAAAGAAGTCTTCAAAGATGGCCACCAGTGAAAAAAGAGCCCAAATGTAGCACAAATATTACACAGATGTAGCCCACATATAGCCCAATGACAAAAGTGTGCAAAACACTTTTTAATTTTAGTTTTTTTGCAGTTTTATGTAGTGCAGACTGGTCAGGTATTGGAGCGTTGCATCTTAAAACATGACCCCCTACACTACAAAAACACCACTGCACTACCCTAAACCCTAAAACACTACCCCCAGCACGACCCCATACACTACACAAGCACCACTGCACTATCCTAAACCCTAAAACACTACCCCCAGCATGACCCCCTACACTACACAAACACCACTGCACTACCCTAAACCCTAAAAAACTACCCCAACACCACTGCACTAACCTAAATCCTAAAACACTACCCCCAGCACGACCCCCTACACTACCCAAACACCACTGCACTACCCTAAAACATGACCCCCTACACTACACAAACACCACTGCACTACCCTAAACCCTAAAACACTACCCCCAGCACGACCCCCTACACTACACAAGCACCACTGCACTACGCTAAACCCTAAAACACTACCCCCAGCATGACCCCCTACACTACACAAACACCACTGCACTACCTTAAACCCTAAAACACTACCCCCAGCACGACCCCCTACACTACCCAAACACCACTGCACTACCCTAAAACATGACCCCCTACACTACACAAGCACCACTGCACTACTCTAAACCCTAAAACACTACCCCCAGCACGACCCCCTATACTACACAAATCCCACTGCACTACCCTACACCCTAAAACTCTACCCCAGCACGACCCCCTACACTACACAAGCACCACTGCACTACCCTAAACCCTAAAACACTACCCCCAGCACGACCCCCTACACTGCCCGAACACCACTGCACTGCCCTAAACCCTGAAACACCAGCCACTGCACGACCCCCTACACTGCCCGAACACCACTCCACTGCCCTAAACCCTGAAACACCAACCCTAGCACGACCCCCTACACTGCCCGAACACCACTGCACTGCCCTAAACCCTGAAACACCACCCCTTCACGACCCCTACACTGATCGAACACCACTGCACTGCCCTAAACCCTGAAACACCACCCCCAGCACGCCCCCTACACTGCCCGAACACCACTGCACTGCCCTAAACTCTGAAACACTACCCCCAGCAAGACCTCCTACACTGCCCGAACACCACTGCACTGCCCTAAACCCTGAAACGTCACCCCCAGCAAGACCCCTACACTGCCCTAACACCACTACCCTAAACCCTGAAACCCACTTCCAGCACGACCCCCTACACTGCCCGAACACCACTGCACTGCCCTAAACCCTGAAACACCACCCCCAGCACGACCCCCTACACTGCCCGAACACCACTGCACTGCCCTAAACCCTGAAACACCACCCCTGCACGACCCCCTACACTGCCCGAACACTACTGCACTGCCCTAAACCCTGAAACACCATCCCCAGCACGACCCCCTACACTGCACGAACACCACTGCACTGCCCTAAACCCTGAAACACTACCCCCAGCAAGATCCCCTACACTGCCCGAACACCACTGCACTGCCCTAAACCCTGAAACATCACCCCCAGCAAGACCCCCTACACTGCCCGAACACCACTGCCCTAAACCCTGAAACACCACCCCCAGCAAGACCCCCTACACTGCCCGAACACCACTGCACTGCCCTAAACCCTGAAACACCAGCCCCAGCACGACCCCTACACTGCCCGAACACCACTGCACTGCCCTAAACCCTGAAACACCACCCCTGCACGACCCCCTACACTGCCCGAACACCACTGCACTGCCCTAAACCCTGAAACACCACCCCCAGCACGACCCCCTACACTGCCCGAACACCACTGCACTGCCCTAAACCCTGAAACACCACCCCTGCACGATCCCCTACACTGCCCGAACACTACTGCACTGCCCTAAACCCTGAAACACCACCCCCACACGACCCCCTACACTGCAAGAACACCACTGCACTGCCCTAAACCCCGAAACACTACCCCCAGCAAGACCCCTACACTGCCCGAACACCACTGCACTGCCCTAAACCCTGAAACATCACCCCCAGCAAGACCCCTACACTGCCCGAACACCACTGCCCTAAACCCTGAAACACCACCCCCAGCAAGACCCCCTACACTGCCCGAACACCACTGCACTGCCCTAAACCCTGAAACACCACCCCCAGCATGACCCCCTACACTGCCCGAACACCACTGCACTGCCCTAAACCCTGAAACACCACCCCCAGCACGACCCCCTACACTGCCCGAACACCACTGCACTGCCCTAAACCATGAAACACCAGCCCCAGCATGACCCCCTACACTGCCCGAACACCACTGCCCTAAACCCTGAAACACCACCCCCAGCACGACCCCCTACACTGCCCGAACACGACTGCACTGCCCTAAACCCTGAAACACCAGCCCCAGCACGACCGCCTACACTGCCCGAAAACCACTGCACTGCCCTAAACCCTGAAACACCAGCCCCAGCACGACCCCCTACACTGCCCGAACACCACTGCACTACCCTAAACCCTCAAACACCAGCCCCAGCACGACCCCCTACACTGCCCAAACACCACTGCACTGCCCTAAACCCTGAAACACCAGCCCCAGCAAGACCCCCTACACTGCCCGAACACCACTGCACTGCCCTAAACCCTGAAACACCACCCCCAGCAAGACCCCCTACACTGCCCGAACACCACTGCACTAAAGCCTGAAACACCACCCCCAGCAAGACCACCTACACTGGCCGAACACCACTGCACTGCCCTAAACCCTGAAACACCACCCCCTGCACGACCCCCTACACTGCCCGAACACCACTGCACTGCCCCAAACCCTGAAACACCACCCCCTGCACGACCCCCTACACTGCCCGAACACCACTGCACTGCCCTAAACCCAGAAACCCCACCCCTCAGCACGACACCCTACACTGCCCGAACACCACTGCACTGCCCTAAACCCTGAAACACCACCCCCAGCACGACCCCCTACACTGCCCGATCACCACTGCACTGCCCTAAACCCTGAAACACCACCACCTGCACAACCTCCTACACTGCCGGAACACCACTGCACTGCCCTAAACCCTGAAACACCACCCCCAGCACGACCCCCTACACTGCCCGAACACCACTGCACTGCCCTAAACCCTGAAACATCAACCCCAGCAAGACCCCCTACACTGCCTGAACACCACTGCCCTAAACCCTGAAACACCACCCCCTACACTGCACGAACACCACTGCACTGCCCTAAACCCTGAAACACCACCTCCAGCAAAACCCCTACACTGCCTGAACACCATTGCTCTGCCCTAAATCCTGAAACACTAGCCCCAGCACGACCCCCTACACAGCCCGAAAACAACTGCACTGCCCTAAACCCTGAAACACCACCCCCAGCACGACCCCCTACACTGCCCGAACACCACTGCACTGCCCTAAACCCTGAAACACCAGCCCCAGCAAGACCCCCTACACTGCCCGAACACCACTGCACTGCCCTAAACCCTGAAACACCAGCCCCAGCACGACCTCCTACACTGCCCAAACACCACTGCACTGCCCTAAACCCTGAAACACCAGCCCCAGCATGACCCCATACACTGCCCGAACACCACTGCACTGCCCTAAACCCTGAAACACCACCCCCTGCATGACCCCCTACACTGCCCGAACACCACTGCACTGCCCTAAACCCTGAAACACCACCCCTGCACCACCCCCTACACTGCCCGAACACCACTGCACTGCCCTAAACCCTGAAACACCACCCCCTGCACCACCCCTACACTGCCCGAACACCACTGCACTGCCCTAAACCCTGAAACACCACCCCCAGCATGACCCCTTTACTGCTCGAACACCACTGCACTGCCCCAAACTCTGAAACACCACCCCCAGCATTACCCCCTACACTGCCCAAACACCACTGCACTGCCCTAAACCCTAGAACACTACCCCCAGCACGACCCCTACACTACCTGAACACCACTGCACTACCCTAAACCCTAAAATACTACCCCCAGCACAACCCCCTACACTACCCGAACACGACTGCACTGCCCTAAACCCTCAAACACTCCCCCCAGCACGACCCCCTACACTACCCGAACACCACTGCACTGCCCTAAACCCTAAAACACTCCCCTAGCACGACCCCCTACACTACCCGAACACCACTGCACTGCCCTAAACCCTAAAACACTCCCCCCAGCATGACCCCCTACACTACCCAAACACCACTGCACTGCCCTAAACCCTAAAACACTACCCCCCGCATGACCCCCTACACTACCCAAACACCAATGCACTACCCTAATCCCTAAAGCACTACCCCCCGCATGACCCCCTACACTACCCTAAACCCTAAAACACTACCCCCTGCACGACTCCCTACACTACACAAACACCACTGCACTACCCTAAACCCTAAAACACTACCCCCTACACTACACAAACACCACTGCACTACCCTAAACCCTAAAAAACTACCCCCAGCACGAACCACTACACTACCCAAACACCACTGCACTACCCTAAACCCTAAAAACTACCCCCAGCAGTACCCCTACACTACCCAAACACCAATGCACTACCCTAAACCCTAAAACACTACCCCCAGCAGTACCCCTACACTACCCAAACACCACTGCACTACCCTAAATCACTACCCCCAGCACGACCCCCTACACTACCCAAACACCACTGCACTACCCTGAACCCTAAAACACTACCCCCAGCACGACCCCCTACACTACCCAAACACCACTGCACTACCCTAAACCCTAAAACACTCCCCCAGCATGACTCCCTACACTACCCAAACACCACTGCACTACCCTAAACCCTAAAACACTACCCCCAGCACGACCCTCTTCACTACCTAAACACAACTGCACAATTTATTACAGGCGTTGCAACGCAGGCCTGTGGTGCTTACTGGAAGTACCTAGTGGGCTAGTTGGGCCCCAGGGACCCTCAGGATTCAAGGTGACCTAATCCCCCAACTTAAAACGCACCACGGGGCGCGTTTGCACAGTAGTGAAGGGAGGGGGCGGGGCCTCAGGTGACATGTGCGCAAACACGCCCTGTGGTTCGTTTTAAGTTGGGGAATTAATTCCCTTTGAATCCTGAGGGACCCTGGGGGCCAACTAGCCCACCAGGTACCTTCAGTAAGCACAACAGAGTTGCGTTGCAGAGAGGTGAAAAAAGGTGTGTGGCCTCGGAACGCCTCTCTGCAACTCAGCTCTGTGGTCCTAACTGTAGGTACCTGGGGGGCTTGTTGGGCCCCAGGGACCCTCAGAATTCAAGGGGACTTAATCCCGCAACTTAAAACGCACCATGTCACCTCAGGCCCCCCCTCCCTTCACCACTGTGCAAACGCGCCCTGTAGCGCGTTTTAAGAGGTAGTTTTAATCCCCCTGCCCTATTATGTACTAGGGACTTGCAGAGGAGGTCATGCTAATCACAGGGGTACCCCAACGCATAGTGTTCCCTAGTGTATGTAGGTGTTTCCACTGTATTCTAAGTGTCTTTTAGCATAGCACTGGCTCTGGTTAGTCAGAGTCAGTTACCACCAGTACCCGTCTGAAAAAGTTGTGGGCACAGGATGATTTTGCAACAGGGCCTCTTTCTGCTCCTCTGTTGGTTCTTTCTGCACATCTTTTGCTTCTTTCTGTGCGTTTTTTCTTCTTTCTTCACATGTCCTACCTCTGTCGGCATAGTTAGAAACTAGCATTTAAAAAAACCTTTGAAATTCACTTAAAAAATCATAGGTTTCAGGCACGTTATAGTTAGAAATTAGCATTTAAAAAACCTTTGAAATTCACTGAAAAAACCATAGGTTTCAGACACGTTATAGTTAGAAATTAGCATTTAAAAAACCTTTGAAATTTACTGAAAAAACCATAGATTTTAGGGACAGTTATAGTTAGTTGGACATTTCACTCGTACAAAACCATAGAAATTCCCCCGTTATAGTTAGTTCAGCTAACTATAACTCGCGCCCCACAATGCACTTCTGATGACGTCACATATTACATCACTCATGACATGGTCAGTGACATCACTGATGACATCACTGATGACATCTCAAATGACATCACTGATGACATCATCCATGTGATAATTTCATGCATCTTCTCACACCCTAATATAACTTTTGATACACCCACTCTAAATTACAGACTGCCATTCTCAAAACCATAGACACTCCAACACCAAAAACTACATACCCACTCACTGATTCTTAGGTCTACACACACATCCACTCACTCACCCGTACAGTCACTCATACTTAGTCACTCAGTACAGGACTATCATATGCACTCATACACCTATATAAACACTCACACACCGCCACTCATCCATAGAGGTACTCACACACCTAGTCAGTCATGCAAAAAACTTAATCACACACCCATTTACTCACCTATACAGTTATACACACACCAGCTCACTTACTCATACAAATACTAGCACATTCTTACGCTCTTATACAATCACTGATACAAGTACACACTCATCCATACAGCCACTCTCACAATCACACACTCTCACTTATAGCCATTTATATACTCCAACACACATATATACTGCCTTTCACATATGTAGTTACTCACACATGTACCACTGAGATATACATTCAATCACTAACACACCCATACACACACTCACCCACCCATACAGTCCATCACAGATGCACTCTTGAAACCATGCACCCAGTGAATCACCAACTCACACATCTATGCACAGAGTCACACACACCCCACCCACACAAACACTCAGGCACCCATACAGATACTCAGACAATCAATCAATAACCCATGTAGACACTCATGTAGCTATTCAGAAAGCCATGCAGCCGCTTACAAACCAACAGACAGACGGATACAGACATTCACACAGTTTAGTCACTAACCCATGCATTCAGTAAGATACATTTAATCACTCACTTGTAGAGTCAGTCACTCACGTACTAAATCATCCATTCAGACACTTATACACCCACTCATTCTTCAATACGCCTTTCCCTATATATATTAAACATATTTAAACTTTACAGAAACACACTCACTGGATGATGTCATCAGTGATGTCATTTGAGATGTCATCAGTGATGTCATCAGTGATGTCACTGACCATGTCATGAGTGATGTAATATGTGACGTCATCAGCAGTGCATTGCGGGGCGCGAGTTATAGTTAGCTGAACTAACTATAACGGGGAATTTCTATGGTTTTGTACGAGTGAAATGTCCAACTAACTATAACTGTCCCTATAAGCTATGGTTTTTTCAGTAAATTTCAAAGGTTTTTTAAATGTTAATTTCTAACTATAACGTGTCTGAAACCTATGGTTTTTTCAGTGAATATATATATATATATAAGAATTAGGTTGGAATTAGAAGAATTTAGAATTCATTAGACTTTTGCCCTGTAATAACTTTGCACCCGTTTGACGAATCTCCACAAAGGTTTGCAGACCTATTCCTCTTTCTAGAATAGTGGCTCATACAAAGTTTTCTGGTGATTCATCAACAGGGTGCAAAGAAAAAGATGGGTCCTAAAACAGGGTTTTTCCCCAATGCATTTTCCATTGACTTTGTACTCGTGCAAAGCGCAAATGGTAATGAAATGTATTGAAATTTAGCATGAATATACATTAGGATGTGTAGATGATCCTTTTTGGTGTTTGAATTGAATTGTTTAAGTAAGTAGTAGGTAATTTTTAAGGAAAAATAATTTAGTTGTATAAACTTTATTTCGACAGCTCATGTCATAAAAGCTATAAAAACACCATATTGAATACAATAAGTAAAAAGTGAGCAATACATACAAAAGCACATTACAAATAAATATATGTGAGCGATGCGTCCAGTGTCCGACAACAGCCAAGATACAGTATGCAAGTCGACGGATAGGCGATAAAGCTATAAATACAACTTAAGAATAAAAACATGCTAAAAAACAGGTTAAGATGGGGAGGAAAAAGCATTACAATGCTTCCTAATCTTGTGCTTCTTCATATAGACCCATGTTACAATCTCCACTGAGCCTTATTTGACATTTCCAACCCTCCTAGCGGCAGCACCACGGCAAGACTAAGAGCTATAAAGTGCACTGGATAACCTATATATAAAAGCCTAGAAGTACCAGCCTTCTTACCACAAGGTGCTGCAGCGTTCCTGACTGGATCTTTCGTCTAATAAGCCATGCATGGCTTAAGAATTTGGCCATGCTGCATGCAAAGAGTGGTCTGGGATCTGATGTAAGGATGTGCAGGGCAACCCGGTAGTCCCATGTGCCCAGCTGCTGGCAGATCAGTTTTAGCCATTTCATCAGCGGCGTGGTGTACGCCTGGCAGGCAAACATAACATGGGCAACGCTTTCTACCGGGGCCCTGCAGCATGGACAATCTTTTGGTGTTGAGTTACTTGGGTGCCATTGTCTCACAGACAGGGAGCGTGCCAAACCTGAAGTGGATGTATAATATCCTGTCCAGAGGGACCTGGATTATGTCAAGGAAGGGCTATAATTTATTGATATCTGTAGATGCTATAGTACCACAGTAGTATCGCAGTAGTATTGAGGTACATGGTGTTGACAAAAACCAATGTACTTGGATATTCCAAACCTTTCCAAAATTAAACGACAGCCATGTTGATTACAGTTCACTTTGAATGTGTTCTATAAAAACATATGAAATAGCACATATTACTTATGGTGCTACTTATGGTGCAGAGTACAGAAACAAATGAGTCACTGTAATACATTGTGAAGTGATGCCACTAATTTATTTTATAGGTTTATACTTTTTTAAAGAATTTTACAGAGTACCACAGGAATACCACAGTAGTATCTAGGAAGTACAGCGGTACCAGTAAAATTGGAAAAAAGGATTTCACAATATTAAATTATATTATACATAATATAGGGTGGCTCTTACAAGAGCCCTTGGTTGTTTGGAAAAGTAAATAAACGTAGATATTTTGGATAAGCCAACATTTCATGTTCGAAAGGTAGATATGGTTTCCATAGGTGTTAAAATTGACACCATCTATGCAAGTCCACTGTATGCCACTCCATTGTACGCCACTCCAGTGTGCGGTATTCCACTGTACACTACTCCACTCTAAGCCACTCCAATCTACACCACTCCACTCTATGCCACTATACTCTAACCCACTCCACTCTACGCCACTCCAGTGTACGCCACAGCACTGTACGCTACTCCACTCTATGCTACTCCACTCTTCACTATTCCACTGGACGCAAGTCCACTCTACGTCACTCCACTCTATGCCACTCCACTGTACATCACTCTACTATACGATATTACACTCTAGCCCACTCCACTCTATGCTATTCCACTGAATGCCACTACACTCTACCTCACTCCACTATATACCATGCCTCTTTACACCACTCCACTCTACGCAACATCACTGTACTCTATTACACTGTACCCCACATCATTCTATGCCACTCCACTCTTTGCCATTCCTCTGTACGCTATTCCACTGTATGTGACTCCACTCTACGCCACTTCACTCTACAATACTCCACTGTATGCTATTCCACATTACAACACTGCACTACACGCCCCTCCATTTTACGCCACTTCACTGTAGCCCACTCCCTTCCTGCACTGTATGCTATTACACTGTAACCACTCCACTCTATGCTAAACCCCTCTAAGCTAAACCCCAATGTACGCCACTCCACTCTAAGGTACTGCACTCTATGGTATTCCACTGCATGGCACTCCACTCTGCATCACTCCCCTGTATGTCACTATACTTAAAGTTATTCCACTGTACGCTAATTTACTGTATGCCTCTCCACTCTACAGCTTTCCACTACGCCACTACACTGTACGTTATTCCACTCTACGCCACACCACCGTAGACTGTTACACTGTCAGCCACTACAGACTACCCCACTACACTCTACCCCACTCCACTCTACAACACTCCACTCTACGGTATTACTCTCTACACCACATCACTCCACTGTATTCTACTCCACTGTACGCCACTCCATTGTATGCTTTTCCACTGTTCACCACTCCCCTCTAAGCTATTCTACTGTACGCAACTACACTCTACCTCACTCACTGTATGTCACTCCTTTCTACGCTATTCCAGTGTACACCACTCAATTCTATCCAACTCCCCTACATGCCACTCCACTGTAGTTCGCTGAACAAAACTGTACTCTACTGAAGGACAGTCTACACCCCTCCATTCTACCACACTATATTCTACCCTATAGCACTCCACTGTACAGCAATGTACTCCTGTTAATGCCAGTCTACAGCACTCTAATTTAGTGTATGGCACTGTATGATGCTATACTCTACTGTACGACAATGTGTTTCAGGCATCTGAAGGTAAAATAACTTTGCAACATTCTTTAGTAAGATAGTAGGGCAAAGCAAAGTGTCTAGCCTCGATTTCAACATACATTAATGCTTTGCCAAACAATAGGGAACTGTGCTAAAGTCTAGGTCTTATCCTCAATTGACATCATAGGAAAAAAACATTCATAATTGTAGGCTATGAGAAATGTGTCTTCACACAGCCTTCACTAGCTGCATCAAAATACATACCTTAGAACAGTTAAACTTAACAAATGCCTGTCTAAGTCAATAGGATTTGAAAAACACCAAGGGCCACATGTACAGCCATTTCCTTTTGCAACTCGCAATTTGCGAATTTTAGCAACTCGCAATTTGCGAGTGGCAAAAGGAAGTGTACTAATGTGTCTCAGACACATTTTGTGACTCCCAATGGGGTCTCAAATGACCTGCTTCTTCAGTATTCATGAGGCGGGTCGCAATTTGCAACCCATTGAGAATGGGCAATAACACAGGGATAGTGGCATGCTAGGGACAGTAGACCCCCATGTCTGTGTTTGCTTTTTAAATAAAGCAACTTTGTTTTCTAAATACAGCCCTTTTTCCTTGAAGGAAAACGGGATGTGCTGCATTTCAAAAACAAAAATGAAACATTTCAGTTTCATTGTTTAAGAGTAGGCAGTGGTCCGTAGGACCTCTACCTGCTCTTAAAAAAAAATTTGCTGCCAATCACAAAGGGGAAGAGGTCCTCTGGGGACCCCTTCCCATTTGCGAGTGGCTTACCACCTACTTAAAGTAGGCAGTAAACTGCAATTGTTTTGAGACCGCATTTAATTCGCAAAACAATCGTACATGCCCTTGGGACCCGCTATAAGGGAGGGACGCCCCTTCCTAATAGCGACTCGCAAACCCTATTTTGCGAGTCGGTATCAGGTTACAGACTCACAAAATAGGGTTCATATATGCTACATCCCTTTTTAGCGGTCGGAAACGGTCCAAATACCCGTTTGCGACCGCTAAAAACGGTCGTACATGTGGCCCTAAATTTTTCCCGCATCAAGCACCAAGTCAAGTTCATACAAATGAGGTAAAATAATTAAAATATATATGCTACTGTGCATTAATTTTATTCTATATTGCTATGAATATTTTCATATTTCATAACCAATTGATTTTTCACATTTATGTGAAATATGTAACTCATTTCTATTGTATTTGTGCTTAATGAAACAATACTACATTTAATATGGTAATCACAGGTCTCCAACAGGTCAATTGCGATCTACTAGTAGCTACCCAGTGGCAGGCTGCCACTGGGTAGCTTGCTCATGATAATTGCATGTGAGCAGGCTTTGGAATATACAGGTGCCCGCCCTATAAAGCAACGATTTAAAACGTGGTCCCTATTTCTCTGAGAGCCCCAAAGTTGAACATGCAGGATGATGCAGCCTACCCTCTACTCAAAAATTCTTTCTTCACTTTTTTTCTCCTTTCTTGCCTCTTCTTTCTTTTTCTTTTTTCCTTGATTTCATGTCTTTTTCTCCTTTCTCGATTTCTTTTACTTGCTCTTTTTGCTTTCTCTTTTTCTTTCTCTCTTCCTTTCTATCTTTTTACATTACAGTTCTTCTTTCTTTTTCTACTTCTTCCTTTCGCTCCTCCTTTGTTGTGCATTTTTTTCGGTTTCTTTCTTTTTCTTTTCTCACTAATGACATTTTTCCCTGCTTTTTTCTTTTTTTCTCATTTCAACCTCTACTTTCACCACTTCCTTAATTTTCTCCTTTGTTCTGTCATTTTGTTCTTCTTCTCGTTCGTTTCTCCTCTTTATTCTTTGCTTCATTCTTTTTCTCTCTAATTCTTTCTCCTTCACATTTCTTTCTCTTAATAATTCTTTCTTTTGTTCTTTCAGTCTTTCTTTTTTCCTCCCCTTTCTGTATTTCTCCTTTCTCCATTTATTTGTCCTTTCTCCCCTTTGTCTTGATTTCTCTCCTACTCTACTTTCTTTCTATAGACTTATGTATTTCATTCTTTGCTTCTTTCTTTCTTTATCTCTTCTTCTTCTCTACTTTCTTCTAGTCAAATCGTCTTTCTTTGTTTTTATCTTTCCTCCTTTGCTATTCTTTTCCTGTCTTTCTCTTTGTCTTGCTTTATTACCTATTGTACCTATTCCTTTCTTTTCATCTTTTCATCCTCCACTACTGCACTTTTCTCCATGTCTGTCCTTCTTTGTTTCTTTATTTTTCTTCTACTCTTTCCTTGCCTCTCATTTTTCCTTTCCTTCATTTCCTTCATTTTCCCATTTTCTCATTTTCTCATTTTCTTTTTCTTTCACTTGTTGTTTTTCTTTTCTTTTTCTCTCTCATGCTCTTGTTTCTTTCCCTTTTTACTTCTTCATTTGTCAATCTTTCCTTCTTCCTCTCCTTTGTACCTTTTACTGTTTCTTCCTCTTTTATTTTCTTCTTTCACTTTCTTCCATCATATCCTTTCCTTTCTTCCTTTTGTTCCTTTCTGTTTATTTTTTGTTTTCCTCATTCTTTCTCTTTTGCTTTGTTCTCTTTCTTCTCCTATCCTTGTCTGCTTCTTTCTTTCCTATTTTCATTTCTATCTCTCTTGCCTTTTTTCTCTCATTCTGTAACTCTTTCCTTTCTCTACCTTTTTCTCTTCTTCGCAAATTCTCCCTCTCTCTCTCTCTTTCTGTCTCTCGCTTTTGTTGTCTCAAGAGCAAAGGGGCCAACCTGATCCTTAGTGCCCCCCTCATGTAAACCTTTTGCAATACAGCTCCTCTGCTATTAATGCAGTTGCTGGGTGCTCCCTGAAGCAGGACTGGGAACATCTAGGAGCAGTGTTTTATTTATCTGGCATCTGTGTACATTCACTGAATCCATATATTGGGCATTAGCTCACAATGGTTTTCAATGATCTTAAGTGGCTCTCACTATAGGAAAGGTTGGAGACCCTTGTTATATATCTATGTGTTAACAATGTAACTTGGAATCCATCCTGAATTTATTTTGAAAGGCCTATAATAGAAACATCTTACATTCTGTTCACCTCACCTGGACCTCTGTAGGATAATTGATAACTTAATTGTACTTGACATTGCTTACAAGCCAATAAATTACTGCAACAATCTTTCAAGCCTGGAGAGTAAAAATAGTATAGTCCACCAGTCAAAAGCAGTACAACAAGACGATGAGCAGTCAACGGAGAAAAGACCACAAAGATTGGACCATTAGATACTCTCCACTATGCCAGGCCCATAAGTGCTAGAACTGCAAGAATGAATGAATATGACGAGGGAAGGAAGAAAAACACAGAGGAACAGTGAAAGATAGTTAGTGAACAAATGAGAGGAAACTAAACATGCATACATCAAGAACAAGTATATGATAACCTACTGGGAGTATGGGTGTATATTATACCTGCGTCACTGTCTTTATTAAAAATCTTAGATTTCCTTCCCCTATGAAGTTAAGAAAATCCACATTTTAAGACAAGAAAATTAGATGACATTATATGCAAGTTCAAAGCCCATCAAGAAGATGGTCCACATGGGACTAACCTCTGAATGGGAATCCAGGAAAGTGTTGTAAGGACGCCACAGCAAAGAACCTATCAAGGGAAGCCTGAGAAGAAGATCTTTGAGGGATTACCAAGTTCCTCATACCCAGAGGTCTCAGAGAAATCTAGAAAATCCTTCAGATGCGCCCAGAACTTCTTTCAGCCTCACTGCTGACAATAGACACATGTTGAAAAGGACCTCAAAGAATCAGCTGTTGATTGAAGAGATCAGCCTCTGTGGGACACAAGCCCGAACAGCTATTATTGTGTCCAACAACAAATGGGAACTCAGATAGCCCCACTTAAGCAAGCTGTGTATCTGAATGAAACTCTTCAGATAGAAAGTTGAAGACTGAGAAAAAGAGGGATGCAGTCTGAAGGAGATGACATGGAAGAGATGACTGAAAGTGGGCAATGGGGAAGGTAGACCATAACCTCAGATGAAGGCCTTGCACATCTTCAGAGCAAGGCACCACAGCTGAGTCATCAAATGGTCTCTTAGCATGTGGAACACCTTCTGTTAGTCATGGGTTTTACACTACAGCTACTTGTATACTCATATAAATTAACCGCAATATCAAAAAGCCCTAGGAGGGAGCAAGAAGAAGAGGTGGTGTTTAGAAAAGAACATAAAGAAAGAAAAAGGTTGCTTGTCCAAACTGTGGACAAGTGGGCTTAGAGATGCTCCTGACTTGGAGAAACTCAGCTAAGTGAAAAGCACCAAGAAGAGTGGTCAAATCTAAGCAGAAACAGATTCACAAAGGTTTCCTCAGAGTGGTGAGTAGAAACCTGGAGTTGCGATACTGTGAGGTTGCTAAATGTGAGAGTTGAACTTTGTCGAGCTCGACAAAGGTAGCATAAAATTCTTGGGAAAACTAGATCCTGGAAAACCAGATAGACAGGGCCATAGAAAGAAGAGAAGATATGGGCCTGGATAAAAGTGTTATTACTACATTCTATTAATCACAGGGTAGGTGGGCTGAGACATCCAGGTGCCATTTCTAACTCAATATCTTTGTTTACGTCAAACCAGAGCACTGTAAGAAGGACATCAGAAAGAGTCCATTAACATGGACTTAGCTGAAGAAAGAAGGGCACGGATAGTCCAAACAAAGAGTAAAGGAGGCCAACTTCTCTAGGGACGTGAACCAGCGACGGATGAATCCAGTGACCAGCAGGCAAGGATCATAAACTTGGGAGATTGTACTCTTTTGTTGGTTTTCTATCATTTTTTTTATACACCATCCCATTATGTTTAACTGTATTATTTTGCATCAGGTTTTAAATTTCTATAATATACACATTGAAGTAAAAAAGCTTCCAGCTTTACCGACTGTCTTGTCACTGCAGAAGCAAGGCACAGCTCACCCCTTATCCTTCTGTCAGTACTGGAATGTGCCACTGCAGACTGCCACAGGAAGTAGTGCTTCTCCTGTGTCAGCATGTGCCAGACTCCATCTTCAACCCTCTCTTCTTAATTTTACCTCTTCCATAAGAATACTGACTGTAGTGTAGCATTAGACTGTCTTGGCCTTAATTTTCTTCTCACACCCCTCCTGGGTTTTCTCCCACACAGATAGGGCAGGAGTGCACTCAAGCAAAATGCCTTTTTTTCAATCTCAAGATAAGGATTTTAATGGAAAAAAAACTGTGTATGCACATGCTCTGGCTGTTTTCCTTTGTTTAACCATATGTGTGAAGGCAAAACCAATAGGTTTGTAGCCCAGGGCAATGCCAACTGAAAACATTCATTGTGTTAAACAGATTACCATAACATATGCTTTCTTCTCCTTGGTGTCAGCTTCCAGTCTGTGCTGTGGTGGTTACTGCATTTTGGCTATGACAACCCTTTTGTTCAGATGGTAGAATTAGTTACACGGTCTCAGGGACTAGAGATTCTTTACCATAATGTTTCTCCTAAAAGGAGAAAGGACCACCATTTTCCTTGAGAATGATTTGGTAAAGCCATGAAGAATAAAAGGCATCACTAGTAAGCCCCAGAGGAAGAGCAACCTCAGTCCCCAGTGCAGTTCGGATTGCATTGTCAAAAGGGAACGCTCTCGATGTCTAGGCGAGCAGCAAAAAAGCATTCTGATAGAGTTAGCGCATTACAGCCTAATGGTCAAGCATCAATTTGCATTGAAGATCTAGGATATGAAAGGAGGGCCAGACACAAGAGATATGTTGGGAAGGAAACAGCATGTCAAATGTGTGTGAGAAAAAATACATCTCCAGTATCATTTGAATGTGAAGTCTTAGGAGTGGTGCTTCCTCATCAAAACCATCATCCTCCACAATACATGCCCGAGAAAGGGACCTCTTACATCCATTAAATGCCTTTGAAAGCCTTTTTGAAGTACTTTACCAGAGGCCAGCACCCATTAGATACTGGGGGGAGGCTCTTGGAGTTAGTTGTGCTTCCAAGGAACTTTTCAAGACCTTCTGGCTTCCTGTGAGACATAAAGCAAGGGAAGGGGCGTCAGGTAAAGGGTAGTTTCTTACTGACGGTGTCTAGTAAGGAATGATATCTGGTAGTCTCATAGTAATTCTTCATTTGATACAGAGGAAGACATTAAAATAACCGAGATAAAGGTAATAAAAATAAAGGCTCAGTTAGTTCCTTTTTGAGGGAAGAATAGTGCCAGACCTTGGGCTCAATTCAATTCTGGTGCACACAATTTGCATCAACTCAAACATGCTTAACTCAATTATGAATTTTCTTTCAAAGCATCATCAAATCAGTTATGCTTTTCTTTCTCTCCTATATCCTCTTTTGTATTATGCCAGTAGGTTGAGCAAATGGATTTATTTACAAGCTTTCAACAATGGTTCACTGACAAAATATCACTGTAAAAAATATAGTTGAAAAATATAGAATGCAAAAATATCGACTCCCTATACTAAAACAGGTAAGTACAAAAATATCGAAAAAAAATATCGATGTTAAAAATATTGTTGTAGAAAATATCGATTTGTATATATATATAAAATAAAATAATAAATATTAAATATATTAAATAATAAAATTAATTTAAAAAAATAAAGTGAATTTAATATACATTTTAACAAATATAACAAATAAACTTAATTAAAAAAAATTAAACACATACATAATAATCAATAAATATATATATATATACATATTTACTTACTTTTTTTTATAAATTATTCATTTTAATTTATTTTATAATTTTAAAATTATATAAAAATATATGAATATATATATATATATATATACCAATAACATAACATCTATAAAAAAAACATTCTATTAAAAACTAAAACAGTAAACTATTTAAAAATCTTTCAACTTAAATTTACCACTCCAGTCAGTGCAACAGTAGGGAAAGTGTTGGATAGCGGAGGGGTAAAAACTACTATTCCCACTCCAGTAAGTGCAACAGTAGGGAAAGTGTTGGATAGCGGAGAGGTAAAAATTACTATTCCTACTCCAGTGAGTGCAACAGTAGAGGAAGTGTTGGATAGCGGGGGGGGGTAAAACCTACTATTCTACTATTCCTACTCCAGTGAGTGTAACAGTAGGGAAAGTGTTGGATAGCACAGGGGTAAAAATTACTATTCCCACTCCAATCAGTGCAACAGTAGGGAAAGTGTTGGATAGCTGAGAGGTAAAACTTACTATTCCCACTCCAGTCAGTGCAACAGTAGGGAAAGTGTTGGATTGCATAGGGGTAAAAATTACTATTCCCACTCCAATGAGTGCAACGGTAGGGAAAGTGTTGGATAGCGGAGAGGTGAAACTTACTATTCCCACTCCAGTCAGTGCAACAGTAGGGAAAGTGTTGGATGGTGTAGGGGTAAAAATTACTATTCCCACTCCAATTAGTGCAACAGTAGGGAAAGTGTTGCATAGCGGAGGGGTAAAACTTACTATTCTCACTCCAGTGAGTACAACAGTAGGGAAAGTGTTCAACATCGGAGGGGTAAAACGTACTATTCCCACTCCAGTGAGTGTAACAGTAGGGAAAGTGTTGGATAGCAGAGGGGTAAAAATTACTATTCTCATTCCAATGAGTGCAACAGTAGGGAAAGTGTTAGATAGCGGAGAGGTAAAACTTACTATTCCCACTCCAGTGTGTGCAACAGTAGGGAAAGTGTTGGATAGCGGAGAGGTAAAAATTACTATTCCCACTCCAGTGAGTGCAACAGTAGAGAAAGTGTTGGATAGTGGAGGGGTAAAACTTACTATTCCCACTCCAGTTGGTGTAACAGTAGGGAAAGTGTTGGATAGCAGAGGGGTAAAAATTACTATTCCCACTCCAATGAGTGCAACAGTAGGGAAAGTGTTGGATAGCGGAGAGGTAATACTGACTATTCCCACTCCAGTCAGTGCAACAGTAGGGAAAGTGTTGGATTGCGTAGGGGCAAAAATTACTATTCCCACTCCAATGAGTGCAACAGTAGGGAAAGTGTTGGATAGCGGAGAGGAAAAACTTACTATTCCCACTCCAGTCAGTGCAACAGTAGGGAAAGTGGTGGATTGCGTAGGGGTAAAAATTACTATTCCCACTCCAATGAGTGCAACAGCAGGGAAAGTGTTGGATAGCGGAGAGGTAAACATTACTATTCCCACTCCAGTGAGTGCAACAGTAGAGAAAGTGTTGGATAGCAGAGGGGTAAATTTACTATTCCCACTTCAGTGAGTGTAACAATAGGGAAAGTGTTGGATTGCATAGGGGTAAAAATTACTATTCCCACTCCAATGAGTGCAACAGTAGGGAAAGTGTTGGATAGCGGAGAGGTAAAACTTACTATTCCCACTACAGTGAGTGCAGCAGTAGGGAAAGTGTTGGATAGCGTAGAGGTAAAAATTACTATTCCCAATCCAGTGAGTGCAACAGTAGAGAAAGTGTTGGATAGCGGAGGGGTGAAACTTACTATTCCCACTCCAGTTAGTGTAACAGTAGGGAAAGTGTTGGATTGCATGGGGATAAAAATTACTATTCCCACTCCAATGAGTGCAACAGTAGGGAAAGTGTTGGATAGTGGAGAGGTAAAACTTACTATTCCCACTCCAGTCAGTGCAACAGTAGGGAAAGTGGTGGATTGCGTAGGGGTAAAATGTACTATTCCCACTCAAATGAGTGCAACAGCAGGGAAAGTGTTGGATAGCGGAGGGGTAAAACTTACTATTACCACTCCAGTGAGTACAACAGTAGGGAAAGTGTTGGATAGCGGAGGGGTAAAACTTACTATTCCCACTCCAGTGAGTGTAACAGTAGGGAAAGTGTTGGATAGCAGAGGGGTAAAAATTACTATTCCCACTCCAATGAGTGCAACAGTAGGGAAAGTGTTGGATAGCGGAGAGGTAAAACTTACTATTCCCGCTCCAGTCAGTGCAACAGTAGGGAAAGTGCTGGATAGCGGAGGGGTAAAACTTACTATTCCCACTCCAGTGAGTGCAACAGTAGGGAAACTGTGGGATTGCGTAGGGGTAAAAATTACAATTCCCACTCCAGTGAGTGGAACAGTAGGGAAAGTGTTGGATAGCAGAGGGGTAAAACTTACTATTCCCACTGCAGTGAGTGCAACAGTAGGGAAAATGTTGGATAATGGCAGGATAAAATGTACTATTCCCACTCCAATCAGTGCAACAATAGGGAAAATGTTGGGTTGCAAAGGGGTAACAATTAATATTCTCACTCCAGTCAGTTCAAAAGTAGAATCAAGTAAAATATAAACAACAAAAATATTTTAAATAAAAGATAAAGAAAATATAAAATATATATTTATTAAAAATTAAAATACAAATATATTTAATATTACAAATTTGAAGAAAAAAACATTATAATGTCAAATGCATATGACAAATACCTTCAAATATTATATTAAATAAAATAACAAATAATTTTCAAACAAAGAAATATCTTTAATTAGAAATTATTTAGAATCAAAAACATTTATTACATAAATTTACTTTTTATTTCCTACCCTATAACACCACACAATTCACAACCCACATCTAAATTTCATTAAAAAAATTTACTTGCATAATTAACATAATTAATTAGCAATCAAAGAAATATGTATTACTTAAAAAACAAATTAAAACTCATAAAAATGAATAAACTTCCCACTCTTTACCCCTATAATCCCCACAACCACTGGTAAAATTAAACTGTAAAAAAATTAATTACACAATTAAAACTTATTTTCAATTAAAATACTAATAGTATTTAAAAACGATTTATAAGGTAAGTAAAATTTATTTACGCCCCACCCTTTACCCCTAAAAAATTAAAACCCACACACAAAAAAATATAAACTACCCTAATTAAATATCAATTAATTAAGTAACATTAATGATCAACCCATTATTAATTAATTAAACATAAACTACTTTCCACACTTTACCCCTATAAACCCCATTAACCACATTTAAAATTAATTCCAGAAATTCAATATTTAGGGGCCGATTCCGATCTCGGCCGGTAGGGCTCCGAATCGGATTTGGATTTACCGGATCCGATTCGGAGCCCTGTTTCCCGACCGAATCGTACGCGGGTCCGGCCGAGCGAGTACGATGCAGGCACCCGCGAAAACTCCGACCGACTCGAACGCGGCTTCAACACGCTCCGACCGACTCGCATGGACACGACTCGCACCGCGCTATGGAGACGTTTCCCGGCCGGGTAAGTACGATGCGCGCCGCGAGCAGTCCGATCGACTCGCGCCGTCCGGCTCGAAAAAAGCTGTCGGAGCCGGACTTTGGGGTCCGCGTCGGACCCCCTGTACGCGTAGGCGCGCGAGTCGCACACAGGGGGGACCCATGGGTCCCCCTACCTGTGCGTGTACGGCGCGAATCGCTTGGACGCGCACACGCTGTAGGGGGCGCCCTTGTCCACCTCGCACCCATTGAGTCAATGGGAGCCCGCGTACGCGTTGTACGACAGGCTCCCATTGACTTCAATGGGAGTCCGACCGACTCGAGTCCGATGGCATGCGTGCGCATCGTACTCGATCGGTCGGACTGCCCGAGTCCGATTCGGTCGGAAATCTCTCCGGGTCCGGCTCGGTCGGAGAGATTTCCGGCCCGAATCGGAATCGGCCCCTTAATTTCCAATTAATTAGTCAATATTAATTAAGAACTATTTATTAATTAATTAAAAATAAATTACTTCCCATCCTTTACCCCATAAACCCCACAACCCACACATAAAAACATGACAAAATTACCATAATTATTTAGCAATTAATTAGTTAATATAAATTAACAACTAATTATTAATTAATTAACATAAATTACTTCCCATCCTTTACCCCTATAAACCTCACAACCCGCACCTAAATTTAATTACACAATTTCCATAATTAATTTTTAATCAACTAATTAATATACATTAACAACTAATTATTAATTAATCAAAAAAAATTACTTCCCACCCTTTACCCCTATTAACCCCACAACCCACACCTAACTTTTTTTACACAATTACCATAATTAATTATCAATAAATTAATTAATATTAATTAACAACCAATTAATAATTAATTACAAATTAATTACTTCCCACAATTAACACAATAAAATCTAAATTAAATAAATAAAAATTAATCATTAATTTATTGTAATTAAATTACTTCCCTCCCTATTCCCCTATAAACCCACATCCCGGGACGGAACTAAAAAACGCGACATGTTATTAAAATAAAATTGATAACTACTACAAATTTAACACATATAATAAAAACCATAAACAATACTTATACAAAAATCATACATCACATACATTTAAAATATAAACTTAAATACATAACACTAAATAAAAAATCGATATTTTAAACAACTAATTTTTTGCAAACAGTATTAATGACTTCCATATTTATTAAAAAGATATTTCTACCTTAAATTTGATATTCTTGACCACGATATTCCTGCTGTCGATATTTCTGAATCACGATATTTCCAACTCGAGATTTGTGTAAGTCGACATTTCCTACTCGATATTCTGTCTCAACTCCTTCAAAAATATCTCATCTGCCTCAAGGACGAGGGTCAGAGTAGCGAAGGGATGTGTCCTATAAAATCCTATCTGTTAGGTGCTGATTCAATGATGGCCTTCACAAAATGGAGAAAAGCAGAGAGGGGACTGTGTCAAAAATAAAAAAATAAGAAGTTTTGCAAAAAATAATTTATTATAATCATTTTGTCAGACTAGGTGATGTCACTTTCATTATAATTAACAATAAATAATTTGTATTTTAGCTGAATGTCTATTGTTATCCTATTATCATTGAGTTTTTCACAAGAAAAAAATTATAGTTTTTGGCTAACTTCAATAGAATCACACTATCACACTCACAATTTTAAAATGTCAGGCAAGTTCAGTAAAACATTATTTAGTAAGACAAACAAAACAATAAACTCATTAAAACCATAACCAGTTAATATTGTTGCCTATTTTAGCTGAAACATATCAAAGCATGTCTGGACAATGTAGCATATTTAATGTATTGGACAGTTTAAAATAATAATATGTAGTGATTGAAACATTATCCAAATGTTTATGACTAACCAGTGTAAGGACAAAAAGAGCATTCTTTAGTAGAGTCCCCTCCTATTTCTACACGTTTGGACCTGATTAGGATGTCTGGCTGACAACTACTGACAGGCCGTCGATGGTGGTCCGCCCGACAGCCAGGATAGCGGTCCAACCACCGCATTACGATGGAGTTGGTCGGACTGCGGCAGTGGGAGGGACAGACCGACGCCTTCGACAGGCTCAAGTAGCCCTTCAAGGTGTCGATCAGACTGCTGTAGGGATTACGATGCCCCTTTCCAACAGTCTTTCATTGGCGGTCCTACAGCCATGAAAAGACTGTCAGAAAGAGACTTTGGGGGGCCCTAGCAGGGCCTTCTAGGCCTCTGCGATGTACTCCCCCAAAACATCCATGCACCGTGTGCCAGGCACCACATGGTGCAAGGCACAAGGTTCATGGATGTTAAAAAACATCCCTTTTTCTGTTGTGGCTTGTGCTGCGGCCCTTTTCCAGGCCTCAGCACAAGCTGCAATGGTAAAAGGGATGTTTCCGACAGCCTACACAGAGGTCACATCCTAATCTGGTGGGTGGGACTACTTGTCAGGCGGTTCTGACCACCATCGCAATAAGGCCCTTGGCAACAATATAGGCAAGAGTTATTTTCACCTACAAATTAAGGTTGCATTATGAGAATGGAAAGCTTTTTTTGTCCAATATCATATCACCCACTGCTGCCACATTCTATTAACTAAGTTAGCATCATTCACAAACTGAAAGTTCAATGGCTCGTGGAGATTGGTGACACAGAGCTGCTATCAGAAACCATGGGATCCTAGCCCAGTTTAGACACTAATCTGTATTTTTACACTGTATGATTACTGACTCTGAAAGGTGCACAGATAGGAAGGTCTGGCCCAAGTGAAAGTGAAAATAAGAGGAGAAGCGCCAGAGCGCAGAAATACGGCTGAAATCAGGCCATAAAAATTATTTAGGGAAGTAAATGGGAGGAAAAGCTTCAAGAAACCAGCGGGTTTGATGCATTGCACGGATGTCAGGAAGGAACTGCCATAGCACAAACACAAGTAGCTAAAGGGAAAAAAATAGAAAAAGTCAAACAATGTAGTTGGGCGGAAAAGAGGGAAAAACAAGAGAGTTATAGTGGCAGGAAACCCCAAGCAACAAATAGGAAGTAGAAAGAAAAAATACAGAGAGTAAAACTGTTTATTATATTCAGTATACATATGCACACTGGAGATTTACAAAGTTTGCAAGAAAGAAATAAAATAACTTAGAGTGGTCACTCTTTGAATAAAAAGCCCATAAAGTAGAGACATTATTAGTGAATGCAGTATCATTGCCTTGATGGCGGCATTAGGAAAGCAGAGAAAGATAGTAAAAAATAGAAAAGTACTGGGAGAAAATCCCCCAGAGGGGAGCTAGTAAACTTAGCTTGTTCCGATCCAGTAGCAGTATCAATAAAGATAACATTAGTAGGAAGCTGCTGTCCTGTATACTATGATGAAGTGCTGTCACAGTATAAGGGATTAAGTACCCTGACCTACATTATAACTGAGGCGTTCCATAACCACATAGAGGAATGAGGCCGAATGCCAAGTTCCTTTATGAGGTTATGGAAATCCGAGGTGACTTGTAATAATTATCATGCATGCCAAGGTGTACTTTATCCCATTTAATCCATGGTCACACCATCACTTTTCCCACAAACCACTGCAATTCTTGGTCCATAGCTCTTTCATATGAAAGAGCTAACATGTTTTCAAACATGAAAAATAAAAATAAAACCTCTAGTGCAAAATTAAACACATTAAAAACATATTAGATATTTGTTGCAGACATATTAGAAACAGTTCAGCACGTCAGTTTAAAAAAAAAAAAGCTGCAGTACCTCAGAATGTGCAGAAATATTGAGAAAGATTCTAGCTTTTCTCTGTCTAAGGAGTGCAAAAGATACAGATGTTGTCTCAGCTAGCCATTTTAAGCTAGAAAAATAGAGCAGAAAGAAAAGCAACGTTCAGTTGCTAAACTACTGCGTCAGTTATGCTCCATTACCTGACCTGCCTTTCACCTGGCTGCTGGCAGCAGGCATTGTGACTTCAGAAATCAACTGTTATAACTTATAATAGTCAGGTTCTGGCGTCTTTTCTTTATAATCAGCACTGGGTGCATAACAAGTCACCGATCATATATGGGATAATGTACCCCCTGCCATGCATTGTAAGGATGTTGAAAGTCACAGAGGTGTACCATAACCATATAGAGGGACGAGGCCGATAGTCGAGTTCCTTTATAGGGGTATCAAACTCCGAGGTAAGTTGCAATATGCTTATCATATATGCCAGGTTTTTTTTTTAGCCCATAGAATACATGATCACACTATCACCTTTCCCTCAAACCACTTAACCTTGGTATGTACCTCTTTCATATGAAAGAGTGAGCATGTTTCCAAACACAAAGAATAAAAATAAAACCTCTAGTGTAAAATTTAACACACCAATACCTGTTAGATATGTGTTGCAAACAGATGTTAGAAACATTTCAATAAAAGTCAGTTTTTTAATTAAAAAAAGCTGCAGTAGCTCGGAATATGTAGAAACCTGCAGAAAGATTCTAACTTTTCTCTATCTAAGGAGTGCAAAAAATAAACACATTCTCTCTGCTTGTCTTTTTAATCTATTGAAATAGAGCAGAAGAAAGAAAAGCAACATTAAGTTTTTGTTGCTTTAAACGCCGTGCGGTTGCTTGAATCCAGAAGTGGTGGGCAGGGGGTGGGGGAGGGGGATAAAGGTTTGGTGTGGGTTGAAAAGTTAAAATATTGTATCACTTTCCTGTGTATGGCTGCCACCTCTCCTCCGTCCTCTTCTGTCCTGACTGTCGGCAGCACACAGGCTCCTAGACTCCCCTAAGCCAATCACAACGCTGCTGTCATGCTGGTAATAGTATTACCAGCATGACAGCAGAGTCGTGATTGGTCTGAGCGGCCTGGTTTGCCACTCAAACAGTGCCTGGAATTGTGTGTGCATGACAGTTTGGCCGTCGTAAGACGGCCAGCCAAACTGTCCTGTGCCCTTATGCTGCCCACAACTCCTTGTCCCTGCTGGCTGCTGCTGACCGTCCGTCAATTGTGTGTCTTTTGCTTTCTCGCACTAAGTGCGACGGGTATGCCCAGACGTGGGTCCCGGGCTCACTGTGCCACTGGATTCAAGCTATCCTGGCTGATGAGGGGTGAAACCCCGAAACCGGTCCTAGGATGCTTGTGACCGGTCCAGGGAGGACCTGGCTTGGCAGTTCGGGCTGGACTGTTCCCATGAGGCACAGGGTCAAGACTGATTTGCATATGGCCAGGTCTGAACTGGGGTGGCATGGTGAGCAAAAGAATGATGGATTTAACCCATATCTCTTGACTGGGGGTGAATGTTTTGATTTGTTCTGCATTCCGTCCATCGATTGTGTGTCTTTTGCTGTCCGTCAGGATAGCACAGCCCCACCCCGCCCTGGCCCATCACTGAAAAAGAAAATATTACCATTGTGTTATCATTTTATTTTTCCTTTTTGCACTGCCCAGAGAGCAGTGGGGCGATGATCCTCTGCCTTAAAGGAGGAGCTGCCACTGTTTAAACAGCTGCTTCAATTATGCTCCATGATCTGACCTGTCTTTCACTTCAGCTTCTGACTCTGGCAGCAGGCATTGTGACATCAAAACTCGACTGTAATAACATATAATAGTCAAGTTCTGACATCTTTTCTTTATAATTGGCCACTGGGTGCGTCACAAGTCACCGATTATAAAGAAATTAAAGACTGCTCTTTATACAGGGATTACAAAAGCCAATGTTTTTTAAAGAAATGAGAAACTGGCGAATATACAGGGATTATGGAATCCATGTATTATATACTTGTTTTGGCCTTAGCTGATACTGAAAGTCACAGTAATATCATGATTTGCATATTATAATGCCACAATGTATTGCAATAAAAATGCCTATCCTTCAATGTGGTCTCGCAAACCTTCAACACTTTTTCCAAAATGAAAAACTCTAACCCTGCACTTATGAACCTGAGCAAAAAGATCAACCTCCAAATAATGACCAATCTGATAAATCCTCCCTCAGCCAGGGTAAAGTCCTGAATTATGTAAATTTTTTCATATTTCTCCTCTTTTAAAATAACCCAAAGCTGACCCTGAGGATTACAATAGCCATTGAATTACTTTCCTTACGTTTCAGAAGACATGTCTTGAGATTTGGATAGATATCCAATATGAGAAATGAAAAAAGGCAATATCATGTATGATCTCCAATGAGGTTTTAGATCAGGCTGCAAACCTGAGACATCAATGCTAAAAACAGTGAACAATAGCCTATGTATTCTAGAATCACAAGGTTCATGCCTAGCTATACTCCTTAATTGAACATATACAGTGGTCCCCTCAGAAGAAGTATAAGCCTAGACTTCCTTGGATAATCGTATACAGATCATAAACGTTGTGAAAAGAACATTTAGATTTATTCACTGTACAATTTCATAAATGATATGAAAAACACATTGCATTTTAAAACAGGTGAACCAACCAAAATGGCACAGTGAAAAGTGAATGGCGGCAAATGTAAAATAAATGTGCACAGGTGCTATTTACAAGCAGATATACAGAGAAAACAGGGGCTGATGGAAATATAATTTCAACAAGAATACAAGTAAGAGTACACTGTGTACATTATATCTATTAGTATAAGTCAGCTGGTGCAGTTTGTCGACGTTTCGACCCTAACAAAACCATTTAGCAAGGTCATCATCAGGACAAAGATGTGGTAGCAACAATTTTAAATAAAAAGTATTCCTCAAACTAACTGGTAAAACAAACATACACCAAAAGAAATCTCTATAATGTGGAAGAATTATATAAAAAGCCTATTTTCATGTTTCATATAACATAAATCAATTTTACTTAATCATAAAATAAAATAATTTAAGAATCTCTACAATCTTTTAGCCAAAAATAGGTATTAAAATTGTACTAACAAATATTTTAAAATGTATATATAAAGCAATAATACAATTAATTGGCATCTTATTTTAATATTGTTGCCTATGATATTTTTTATCACAGTAGTTTGACCATGATATTATGTTCAGATGATATTTTGGAATCAATATTTGGGTGGAAGTCTGACCATCCTGCTTGCCTCTCCCAACAATATGACATAAAAGTGAGCAACAAATATGCTCTGGTATTTATAATTTCCTAGAATTCGATGATTTACTCAGGATTTTTTTGAATGTGTGAAAGTAGTAAATATCAGCAAATCTGCATGTCTGCAATCCATTTTTTATTTGTTATTTTTGTGATTCTTGTCTTCGTTAGCAATGTCCTAGCAATATCCATGAATGAAAGAATGCTACAGAATCACAGCTCAAAATAACTAGGATCTATCTGTTGGCAAAACATTTTAGGTGGAGCCTACTAGACAGTGCATTCCCAGAATTTATAGAAGCCTATGGCCTACCTAATGTTTACCATTAGTTGCATTCATTGTAGCTCTCAATTGCTTACTTCTTATTAGATGGCTTTCTTGTCACAGATTGTCCATTTTTTGTTTGTCCCTCCCCTGGAGCAAAGTCTCTTTATAATCTCTCTGATTGGATGACTTCTATCCTATTACTGCTCCATGAGAATGATGAGAATGTATGTGTTTTTCAGCTCTCTTCCTCGTGTTCCTCTCTCCTTCACCCAGTACCAGCTCACCCACTCCATGTTGTTGTCTCCCTCGTGTTGTAAGCTCTCTCTCTCTTGCTCTCTTGTGTGCTTCCTCCCCCACCAAATTCCCATCCCTCCCCCATGCTCTGTACTACTTTCTTGCTTGCATGCTCCTCCCCCCATGCGCTCTCTCTTTCTCTTGTGAGATGCTTTTTCCCACCTCCTTCCCACTCCCCATTGCTTCTCACCTAGCTGCTGCTCCTCACCGTTGCACACCATCTTTTTTTATTTATTTATTTTGGGAAAGGATAAAGGCAGTAATTTTTTTTACACTGGTTCTTTTTCATATTTTTTATTTACTGATCCATTTCAAATTGGTATTTACAAAGAAATGGCGGTTGCATGATTCTGTAGGGAGTAATGACATTTGCACGCACACACATCATCATACATGTGCACGACTACAAAACGATGTGGCTGCAACATTGTGCCTTGGTTTTTTTAAATTATTTGGTTGTTGCCATGGTGCACAGAATCTTGCAGTTACTGTATAACATTGCCAAAAGGCGTTGGCAACGCCTTCAGGTCCCAAATGGGAGACCTGTTAGTTTTGCTAATACTCGTCTCCCTGGAGCCTGGTATAAATGTGGAGAGTTATTAACATGCATTTGTTGTCAAATATCTGTGTTGCGAATTTTAAGTCTTCTTGGCTTATGCAGGCAGTTTCAATATAAGTACTTCTTTTGAATAAGTCGTATTTCAAAGTGAAAATTATTTTAAGCATCTCTAAGAGTCTGCTGTCTTTGTAATAACCATAGCGTGAAAAAGGGCACTGCCAACTTGTGCTTGAAAGCATGAAATAACATGCAACTTTACTGCATGTGTTTTTCTTTCTAAACCAAGAATTCGTGTAAAACTAATTGTCTCGCGGTGAGTTGGGTTTTATGGGTTTCTTACCAGGGAAAACGTGTTTCGTCTGGCATTTCCTTTGTATTGTTGGCCAAGAAATTTATTGGCAGGGATTTCGATGCCATCTGATGAGGATCAGTTGTTTCGCAGAAAAGGCAATATGAATTCCAGTAAACTTTGAAGCCAAATAAAACTACAGGGCGTTTTTCTGGATTTAATAAATTATTTCAGAAAATATGCCCGCGACACCCCACCCATCCCCGCTGGCCTATAATAACTGAATGACTAAGTTTGGGTCTGTCGACATTAAAATGACGTTATTGTCCTGGCTGGGTTAATGAAAAAGCTAATGAATGCGCTTCTGTGAAAGACAATGGCTGTGCGACTATTTTCAATGAGAACTGCTAAAAGTCTACTTGTGTTACTACATTTCCTTTCAACATTTCCTCCTTCATAATAGAATTCCAATGCTTTTTTCAAAATATTTAAGGATTACTCAAGATTGCTTGGGGCAAGGAGGTTTAATAAACAGCAGACACAGGCAAAGACGCATCAGAATGGGTAAAGCACTGTGAGGGGTATTCCTAGTTTTTTTAACCTGAGCTGCTGCGCCCTAAGGTCAGCACTTTCTGCAGTTCATAATTGCTACTTTTCAACCTGAGAGAGATGGAGCCAACTGAAACATCCATACTCATTTATATGGTCTTTTTATCTGCTTGAGAGGTAAGAGGGAGGAACAATCACAAATTTACTTCAATACAGTGTAACTAATTTAGTCACACAATAATCCACTGGACAACTAAATTTGAGATTAGTAAGGTTTCATTATAAATAGGGCTCCCTGTATTCCGTTTTTACTGATTTTTACAGATAAATACAGACAGAAAACATTGTGTCTCCTGTGTGTATTTATTTTTTTAAACAGAAAAGTACAGATAATTTGGCTTCTTTTGAGTGACTTCCCCATGCTGAGATTATTGACTTTCAGGCCAATAGCTGTTCATATTGACAGCATGGTCAATATCTTTACATATTTATAGCATGTAAAGTTACAAAGCTGAATGAGATTTGCCTAAATTACTGCCTATCTCAACATGTATTTGTGTGGTTATGCTACATTCAAAGTATGTGTGTGTTTTTATCAGTTAAATAAATTTGCAAAATTCTACTAAAACCAAGTTGATGATGTTGAACCCTCACAAATCTTTTAAAGGTAATCTGGTTTTAGATAATGTCCCGCTCGAGAGGGTCAGTTCCTTTGAGTACCTAGGAATTAAGCTGTCTGAGGGAATGGCCTGGAAGAACCATCTAGAGAAGGTGTCCCTGAAATTTTCCCAGCTTACCGAGGCTTTGCGGCGGGAGCACAGCCTCTCATACACCAAGCCTGTAGCCCCCGCCCTCAAATTGTATCGTTCTAAGGTAGTGAGTAGTGTGCTTTATGGGGCAGAGTTGTGGGGTGCAGTTAATGCAAACATGCTTTCAATAGTGGAAAATAAGTTCCTTAGGAGCTTGGTATTACTTCCCCAAAGCACCCCTCTTCTCCCCTTGAAACTAGATTTGGGCATTAAGTCCATTAATGACCAAGCGAGCCTACGCCCATTGCTATTTTGGCATAGACTGGTCAGCACTCCTGATTTGGCTCCCTATGCTGCTGCCTTCAGTGAAGTTTCTGCCTTGGACAAAAAACAAAAAATTGAGTGGATTAAACATGTGGACACCCTCCGGGCATGCATAGGCCTGCCAAAGGTGTTTGTTGGTCCTTCGCCTTCATACTCTAAGGATCAAATAAAAACTCAGTACTGGGCATGGGTAGAGCAGAATAACTTTTCAAAAATCCGTCACGGCACCTTAACTGATGTCTTCACTGACATAAAATTCATTAATCGGTTGGAAAGCTATCTCGATATCATTAAGGTGCCGGCAGACAGGAAATTGTACACCCAGTTCAGATATGGCAGTTTACCTATAAATGCCTTCACCAACTCCTGGCTGACAAACAACTCACAGCCCAAGGGTTGTCCTTGCTGCTTATGTCCCCAAGAAACTATAGGCCACGTCTTCTTTGTCTGTGCTGCTTATGCCAGACCAAGAAGGAATTGGCTGGCCCCTGTATGTAGACAACTTGGGACACATAGCCACAATGAAGCCATACGTACTTTAAAGTCAGATACAAGACCACTTTTCGTTTGTGCAGTCGCGAAATTTTTAGGCCAGTTCTGGGCTATTAGAAGGAGGTCTTTGTCTATCTCCCCGACTGTTATGGACTAAACAAACTGAATCTATAATGATTAGTCAAGATGGGTGTGCTCTCAAATTTTAATACTTTTATTGTGAATTGGTTTTATGGTAATATTTTAAGTGCTTTTATTTCTTTTAATTGGTCATTGTGACAAGGGTTTTATAATGGCTGATGATGTTTAGCTAGGCTATACACCGCAGTGATTGTGACGCAAATAATATTTATTAATGCACTAGCACTTTAGTCAGTGTCCCTATAGGCAGAACCAGTAAATAGCGAGACTTGTCTAGGGTTGATCTTTTCCTGTGTCTATACAATGTAACATGAATATCTTATCTCTTAAGAGCTTGTATATGGAGTATTTTACAGTATTCTTATTCCGAATAATATCGGCAAGGACTCATGTGTTTGCATCTTTTATGGTTCTATAAACCGAAATAAAGATTTATTGTATTATATAAAATTGTTTTGCACATGTAGAACATTAATTATGACTTCTTCTACATCTTTTTCATTCTGAAATAATTTAATGAAATAAATAGACCCTTTCACGTTCTGTATTAAGTTCTTATGGTTCCTTGGGGAAATTATTTTTAGCAAATGTTCTCATGCATATTTTTGGTGTACTTTCTTTTTATTTTTTTAGTTACTTAATTTTATTTTTATTTTGAAAGCTTTTTTACATGTTTCATAGCAGCAAAATTGTTATTTGTTGCTTAATGTATTTTTGGGGAGTGAGGTATTTTAAGTAGTATGACGATTAACATTTTGATGAATTTTGAATGTTATGAATACATTTGCAAATAAATACTTTATGCAATTTTTATTTTTTATTTTTTAGTAGTAATCAAATTAATTTGTATTTTTCTATACTCAATACTCATTATTTTTAATTCATTTAAGTTTTAATTATTTTTTCAATCTTTTTCAATGTTTCAGTACATGATTTTGATGGCATGTTCCCTGTCTTTTATGATTGTTCTGTTTATATTGGTCCTAGAAACCATCGTAAAAATAATAGTACATTATTCATAATTTGATTTTATGTTTGTTTGTATGTAATTCTGCCTGTGTGTAGATTTAATTGCTGGCGTGTGCCTTAGTGGTACTTTTTGAATATATGATAATAATTGTGTTCAATGTTTGTTTTAAAGTGGCAGTTTTTTCGGTGATACATGTATATGTTTTTATTTGTGCATGAAATAATATAAATAAGTCTATCTCTGTTTATTTTCCTTGAGAGCAGAACAGGCCAAGACATGTTCCATCCTCCTATAATTATTTTACTTGTTGGATCTTGTACCTTTCCAAGTTCAGACATTTATTTTGTGGCGAAAGAAGATCTTTCATGCCACATGTCCCAATATAGTTTAGTTTTTCATGCACTACCTAACGTCAAAAAAGACTCTTCACTCCTAACTTCAACCCAAAGCTGGAGCCTGACGTAACAAGAATTGTGTCATGAATGTAAAATTTAGAATACTACCAATTTGGCAGTATTTACCATAGCAGCAGAAGATAAAACAATCCAGATGGTGTGCATCTTGCTGATGTTGATAATGCTGCCTTTGTTTTTAGCAATATGGAAAGTTCTGACAAGCTCAACTTACATCTGTCCATCAAACACAAAAGCTCTTATACAAGCTTCTCTTATATTTCCATCTGTATTATCTAATATCAACCACATCTTTTTTTCTTAATGTGCCCAATGCTCAGAAACATTACACTGATGTTCGTAAACATTAGGAACTTAAAAAAAAAAATTATATGAAAAAAGCTTCATTTAATTTTAAACCATTTGGCATCCAAAGAGAGGACAGTAAAAAGGGCTTTGGTAACAAAATGTTCACAGTGTATGACAAATCAGAGAGTATCAAGCATTAAAGGTAAATCAACCTTAATACTATTTTCGGACAATTAGTATAACAGTAAATGTTGTGCCTACTTTCCACTGGCTTTGTAGAAAATAAACCAGCCTCTGAGGATTGCATTCCTGGTGGTGTTTATGAGACAGATGCAGGGTCCAAAAGGCAAACAGTCTGCGTCTTATGCAGCACATGCTGTTGTTTAGATTACTCAGCTATAATCAGCCTGGTAAGTATGATGCCTCCTAAACTTAGAGCTACCTGCACTTGTATTTCATGAAGGATGTTAACATAGTGGAATGTTCAGAGATATCTTATAATTTTGGCTGTACCTAAATTTACCTAGCCTGTACTGACTTTGAAGTTTAGCACATAAGTGAATCACTACATTGCCAACAGATTACCCTTTTTAGCTACTCATGACACAAGCCATCCAAAGGTTTGAAGCACTTACTGAGGCCTCACCTGCCCAAAGCGATCAGCTACCGCCACTTGAATGCATACTTTTTTGTAGTGTGGGGCAGATATCAAAGTTGCTAATTCTCAAATGTTACTGTCAGGACTCATTACCATGGGGAAACGTCCTTTCAGACGAAGCCGGAATCACGCTGTGCCAACACAGCGCCGGCAAAAGAAGGAATGAAGAATTAGCAAGCAGTTGTTCAGCATGCAAGTCTTAACAACCACTTGCTTTTAAGGGGGCGAATTGGTGGAATGGTGTTGGATTTAAAGTCCAACACCTTCCCTACTGTTGCACAGACTGGAGTTTGAATAATAAACTAAACTATTCCAACATCCAGCACCCCCCCTAAGGCAAGTCGTTTAAACGACTTGCATGTTGAACAAATGAGTCCTAAAGACGCTTTCACCTTTAAGGAGACTTATTTTTACTTGATAAGACATAAAACGTTGCTTTAGTTATTATATTTCAATGTGCGGTGTACTCTCAAAGCCTGAGTTTGTATTAGAGCATGTAATTTCAAATATATTGTATGTATTTATTTCTAATATAGATTTTACTTATTTGAAGGTAAATTTGGAATTTCTGTTGTCACGGTTTGCTGCCTCTTCAGAAAAGCAAAATTGTTTACTTGAGAGGAAAATGGTGCAAAAATATTAGCTGCAAGAATAAATTTCATTTGGTCCAGTGTGGTCTTGTGTGTGTCACAAAATGTATGATATGTTCTTCACCCTTGCTGAGCTCGTTTGTTTGAAAATACTTAAAAAGGCGCGCTCTGTTTGGTGCAAAGTGAAGGTGTATATGTCACGTGTGTCTCAGGGCATGTATGTATGTTGTCTGACAAAGTGTGGACTTCGACTTCACTCACCTCGGGTTGTATGTTGTACGTCCCTTGTGTGTTCTTTGTGCATGTGATTAGTCCATTATTTAAGAATCCTGAAAACGCTGCTAAGGGTTTGTAGCAAAATGAAACTTCATATGTCCAAGGAAGGTCTTGTGTGTCTTACAGAATGTGGGACATATTTAAAAAGAGTTCACGCAGAGCAGCACAGCAATTAAAGTTGATGTGCTGCGTTGTGTAAATGAGAGCGGCAGTGGCGGCCACCATGGATCACAGGTGGCAGTGCAGGTGCAGACGTGCAGGGGAGGGCGCGACGAGGGGGGAAACGGTGAGCAATGTAAAAAAAATTATAATAATAAAATAAACACTTACCTTACCTCGCCGGGTCACACGTCTCTGCTCCTGCTCTCCTCATCGGACTGAGGCACAGAAAGCACAGCTAGCCTCCCCTGACCAATCACAACGCTGCAATGCAGGGAATGGGGGCCTGGGCATGTTCTCCACACAGGCTGTAATGCAGCCTGCATGGAGAACGGGGAAAGTGCCCATGACTGGTTTGGGCGGCCCGAGAGGGCTGACCAAACAGTCATTGAGCACTTAGGAGTGGGCAAACCACTCCTCCCCTGCTCCAAGAGCAGAGCAGCCCCGTCCACCCGCCCTCCTGCAAAGGAAATATAAAATGATAATAACTCAAAGTTATTATCACTTCATGTTGTGGGGCAACGCTCCTCCGCCATAGCGGAGGAGCTGCCCCTGGGGAGAGGGCAAATTGTGCTATATTTACTTAGTGGGGCAGTTCTGCTCGCGTCTTGTGCTGGCACACTTCTGGTTGCCATGGCCCAATGAAGACACCCTTGTGCCATAGTGCAAGGGCATCTGTGTTGTATTCTGTATAATTTTCATGCAGGAAGGTGTCCCTTCCTGCACAAAAGCTATGCGTTAAGGTATTTTCCTCTGTATGTGTGCTGCAAAGTGCAGTACAAATTCAAAGAGGAAAAAATGAGGAGAAATGAAAACATTTCTCCATGTTCACGTGCCTCAGGGAGGCACAGGATTTTGGCACAAATCTCTGTCTACAAGTCTTTGTTTGCATGGGAATGCCCATGCACTCCCCATTCAATGCCCCCTTGATGCAAAGTCACGCAAGGCACCATGATGTGCTGCTTTCATTACTTTGGGTTACAAACCAATGCAAATCATGATTGCCATTGGATTGTAAATCCCAGCATAAGACTTTGCATCAAGTTATCTTAAAAAAGCAATGCCCAACTGACACAAATTTCTTGTAAATCTGGGTCTTTGTTTTTTAACAACACCAAGGCAGGGCCTCTGGTCCCACCAACCTGGTATATGTTTGGTCGGTCCTATGAATTAATTTGTACTTTTGCTAGAAAACAACGACAATGGTGCCAAGTACTTTGTTAACAAATCAAACTCCATATGTCCCATTGAGGAATTATGTGTGTTAAGGGATGTGTTATTAAAGTCTGCCAATTGTGGGTTTAGCCCATGCCAAACCCAGAACACACACAGGCCATGCGCAGCTGGTGTTCGCCGCATGCAGCGGGTTGGGCGCAGGGTCTGACCACACAGAATCTGCGGCCAACCCCTACTGCACATGGCTGAAGGCCATGGGATTGAAAATTTATTGTGTCATAAAAACCCATTAAATTCTCTAAAAAACACAGTGTAAAATTGAGTTATGGTTCTGGATCTCATGTGCAAAACCATGCTAATTCGTCAGATATAGTATACAAAGCATACAATGCAAGTCATAGCTTATGTTGCCCACCATGCAAAAAAACTAGAACAAAACAGAAAATACCCACTTTATGAAAATACGACTGACTACCAAGAACAAATCATGGTGGGTAGTGTGAATTGTGCCATACATTGTTTACATCTAGTGGTTTTGCACATTTGTGCCAGAACACCTTAACTGTATTTGCTCAGTGCATATACATGCATGTGTGTGTATATATACACCATGCACAGTTTTCTCATCAATAATTCAACTGCAAATGTTGCTGTGATATTATCAATGATGTCATAGAAGATTTCATGAGCGATGTAATATGAGGAGTAATAAGCAGTGCATGCGAGGGCGCGAGTTATAGTTACCTTAGGGCACTACTTGATATAACTATAACTATAATTGTTGAACTTCAGTGGTTTTGTACATTTAAAATGACATGTTTTAAGTGACAGCTTCACCTGAGTATAACATCACTTTGTTTTTATCCAGTTAATTTTTAGGTTTTGTTTTAAAGTAAAGAAATATTTTAGCACCGTACATAAAGCCAACCCCGCCCGATGTGCACAGCCTACTTGCCTGTGGGCAGTCCCTGCATCCAACCCCCTGAAGACAGCCAAACCCCACCCTTTGGCCATGCGCAGCGGGGGGTTGGCCACAGTGCTTGGCTGCAGGCAAACATGCAAGCACCCAACCACACTGTGCAGAGTATGGGGTTAGGGGCAGGGCCTGGTCTCTGTGCAGGCCACCCTACACCATGGATGGCCTTCTACAACACCAAAATATAAAAGTGAGCCTATTGGGTTTATCATGGGGTGAGCATATCAATGTATGTAAAGCAGATCTATAATCTTTCTCCAATATCACCAATATTTGGGTGTGGGGCGCAGCAGTGGCTCGCTTTTGCCGGAAAGAAACTCCAGAAAGCAAAATTGGAGCAGAGTCGAGGTGACTGGCACAAAAGGTGCATCCGGCCTGAGGGTGGCCTGAGCTCACGGGGCGTAGGGAGGTTGAACCCCATGTGAGAAGTTGGCCTGGTATATGCTGTCCACTAATTAAAGTGGGCACCTTGCACCAGTCCAAACGACCCTTATTGATGATTAGGTTAAAGACAACCTTTATAGAAAGCTATCCTAGTGGTAGCTGTGGAGAGCAGCCTTCAGGCTAAGTCTTGAAGGAATGTAAAGCAGCTTGTTTTACCAGTATATAACCTCTTGAATGACCAAATGAAAGGAGAACCACACAAGGTATATATAAAATATATGTATTTCTTACTAAACACTCTCTACTAACCTCTTTATGAGATTAGAGAACAAGGCACACAATATTACAGTACTAGAACGACAGTAAATAGCACAATACACAGTGGGCTCCAGGGGGAGACCAAACCATATATTAAGAAAGTGGAATAACAACCACGACTTGACTAGACACAGTGCCTAGAGCACGTAGAATTGCTGGGACCCCAAGGAACCACCCAAGGTAGTGACACAGGCGACCCACAGAGGACGGGTGCAGTGTGGGAACACAGACGCGAGCTCCGTACAACTCTATGGGAAAGTCGCGGTTGGAAATTTAGAGTTTAAGGACACTTCGGAGAGGACTTCAAGCAAACCCAGTTAAACATAGAAGGTTCTAAGGCCAGCACCCTTGTGAGTACCGAGGTACCCGTGTTACCTAGCCCAGGGAAGCCGGGTGCATAGGGGTCAAGTGGTGTCGGAAACCCTCATCGTTTTCAATGGCGTGATGCGAAGAAGTGCTGCTGCCCTGGAGAAGAAAAGTGTCCGGTGTGACCCAAGCCTGGATCGGAGATGAGAAGAACCTGAAAGCAGAGGGGACAAAGTCTGGGTCACTTCACGTGACCAGGAGCGGAGCAATCGAATGCCCACCGATGTCGGGTGCTTCAAGTGCGAAGAGGTGAAGATTGACCCTGCAACCACGGGGACCAGGAGACGTTGACGACAACCAGGATCCACAGGCGAGCTGTCCCACAAAGGATGTTGAGTGCTGAGGAGTCAGTTTCCGGATTGGAGACCAACAAGCCTTGGCAACTGCAGCCCATGTGGTCAGAGTACAGATGCTTCTGTGAGCACCAGCAAGGTCCTGGGGACTCCCCAAGCAATGGAGAGTCAGGGCACGTCTGGGGAAACCAGGGAAGCCCACTGAAAGTTAAAGTTGCCTTCTCAGGAACCCACAGGTCAACGGACCAGGGATCGCAAAGGGACCTCAAGAGGAATCACACAATACCAGCCCACGGAACACTCGTGGAGTAGGCCAGTAATCTTCAGTGGAAACACTGCTCGGGGCTTGGACTACAAGTAGCCCAAAGCACAGCCTCAGGGATCGCCTAAAAGCATATGCTTCTGCAAATGTGCACAGTGTCCAGGGGTTTGGGTTGCACAGTCCCCACGAGGGCTGCGGGTCTCAGGTTTGCTGAGAGCACTAGTCGGCCTCGGGGAAGCTTGGGCATCCACCTCCTGTGTTGCAAAATCTTCGGAGTCCGTCAGGAGCTGTGTAGATGCAAACCGGTCAGATGCGTTGAGGTGCCTGCCTTGCAGGGGAGTAACTCCTTTACTCCAAGGGAAATTCTTCAGTCGTCCAGCAAAGCGTAGATCATCGAAGGTTACTTGGTTTCTATAGCAGAGTTTAGTCCAGGTAATATCTAAAGTCCTGTAGTCAGGGGTTCCTACTTTATACCCAAGGAAGGGGTGGGACAAACTCTGGGGACCCACCTATGGGAGGGTCAGGACAGAGGGGTGGCTACACCCATGTCCTTTGTCCAGTTTTGTGCCAGAGCAGGGGCTGATAGCCCCTGCAACCGGTTTGAGCTGGACTATGCACGAGGACACCAAATGTGCCCCCCGTTCAGACATCAAAGCACTCTGAGAGTGCACCCACCCAGCCCCAATACACTAAAGCCTGTCTGGGAGGTGGTCACAACTCCCTGTGACAGGAAACCTATTGTCCAGCCTCCCCTGCCGGAGTTTCGTCCAGCAGCATGAGGGCAGACTCGTGTCTGTGGCTGGCAGCATCCATTTTGTGATGCCAGGGCTCTGTGAAGCTGGTACCGGGTGTACCGGTGCTGTCATATTTCTCCCTCTAGGAGGGAGGAATCATACCTCCCACACCAGTTACTGGTGTGGAGGTATGATTCCAAGGTGTTTGACACCAAACACGACATAATTCCTTGCATCCGTTTTAAAGTTAGCATTTACCTCAAGGTTATTATGCACTTAAGAGTATATGGTTGGCTGCATCACAAACAACCCCGGAATAGTGGTTCCGAAGGCTGCAGAGGGGCTCTGCTCATGCTTGGGCACCCTCTCACATAAACCCCAGCACCCTGCCTTCAGGATTGATAAGGCCTGCCATAGGGGTGACTGATAGGCTTATATGTGCAGTGATTAGGATAGATATAGGGAACCTATATCTAAGTAAGGGGTGCATGCACCACCTTACACAGGCTGCAGTAGCAGACCTGTTGTGTCATTGTGAATGGTCTCTCAGGGGTGGCATAATACATGCTGCAGCCCCTGGGAGGCCTCTGGGGTACCTGTGCCCTGGGTACATAGTATATCATATACTAGGGACTTATAAGGGTACCCCAGAATCCAATTTGGAGTGTACCTAAAGTACATGCAAGCAATTTAGAGGAGAAAGCAGATAGACTGGGGTCCTGAATAGCAGGATCCCAGTCAGACTAAGTCGAAAACAGTGAAACATCAGCAAAAAGTGGGGGTAACTATAAGAAGCAGATCCTACTCTCCTACACAACCCCCCCCCAAAACGTCAGGACATTAAACTAACCTTGACCAGTTGAGTCTTCATGTTCTAAGTGGAAATATCTGGAGAGTCCATCTGCATTGGCATGGTTACTCCCAGGTCTATGTTCCACTGTATAGTCTATCCCCTGTAGGGAAATGGACCACCTCAAAAGTTTGGGGTTTTCACCCTTCATCTGTTTTAGCCATAAGAGGGGCTTGGGGTCTGTCTGAACAATGAAGTGAGTGCCAAACAAGTATGGCCTCAGCTTCTTCAAGGCCTAAACCACAGCAAAGGCTTCCCTCTCAATGGCTGACCAACGTTTCTCTCTGGGGGTCAGCCTTCTGCTAATAAAAGCTACTGGCTGATCCTGACCTTCATCATTCAATTGTGATAACACAGCCCCTACCCCCAACTCAGATGCATCTGTTTGGACAATGAATTGTTTGGAGTAGTCAGGACTTTGCAGAATGGGAGCAGTGCACATGGCCTGCTTCAGGTCATCAAATGCCTTTTGACAGCTGACTGTCCACTGAACTTTCTTTGGCATTCTCTTGGAAGTTAAGTCATTCAAAGGGGTCACTATGGATCCATATCCTTTGACAAACCTCCTATAGTACCCAGTCAGGCCCAAGAAAGCTCTGACCTGGGTCTGGGTGGTTGGAGCAACCCAGTCCATGATGGTCTGGATTTTGCTCTGCAATGGTTGAACCTGGCCTCCACCCACAAGGTGGCCCAGGTATACAACTTGGCTCTGCCCTATCTGGCACTTGGTGGCCTTGATAGTGAGGCCTGCTTTCTGCAGGGACTCCAAAACATTTCTCAGGTGGACCAGGTGATCCTCCCAGGTGGAGCTAAAGACAGCAATATCATCTAGATATGCTGCACTGTAGGCTTCCAGGCCTATAAGGACTTTATTCACCAACCTTTGAAAAGTGTCAGGTGCATTCTTCAAACCAAATGGCATCACCACAAACTGGTAGTGCCCACTAGGGGTTGAAAATGCTGTTTTGGCTTTTGCATCCTCAGCTAGTCTGATTTGCCAGTAGCCAGCTGTCAGGTCAAATGTGCTCAGAAACTTGGCTGAGGCCAAAGTATCTATAAGCTCATCTGCCCTAGGGATTGGATGGGCATCAGTCCTAGTGACTGCATTGAGACCTCTGTAGTCAACACAAAACCTCATCTCTCTCTTACCACCCTGGGTGTGAGGTTTAGGCACTAAGACTACTGGACTAGCCCAAGGGCTATCTGAGGGTTCAATCACACCCAAATTCAACATCTTCTGGACTTCAGTCCTGATGCAGTCCCTGACATGGTCAGGTTGCCTGTAAATCTTATTTTTAACAGGCCGACTGTCCCCAGTGTCCACTTCATGAGTGCACCAGGTAGTCTGGTTGAGAACTTTTCTGCAATCAGTTTGCTGCTGGCCAGTGAGGCTGCCTGCCAAGGCTACACCATCTACTGAACCATCATCAGGGTTCTGAGAGAGCAGGTCAGGGAGTGGATCACTCTCTTCCTCCTGTCCCTCATCAGTAGCCATGAGCAAGCCCATGTCTGCCCTGTCAACATATGGTTTGAGCCTGTTGAGATGGAGCACCCTATGGGGGCTCCTGGGAGTTCCAAGGTCCACCAGGTAGGTAACCTCTCCCTTTTGCTCAATAATTGCATGAGGGCCACTCCACTTGTCTTGGAGGGCTGCTGGGGCCACAGGCTCCAACACCCATACTTTCTGTCCTGGCTGATAAACAGTCAACACAGCCTTTTGGTCATGCCAGGTCTTTTGCAATTCCTGGCTAGCCTCAAGGTTTTTGGTTGCCTTCTTCATGTACTCAGCCATCCTGGAGCGGAGACCAAGTACATAGTCCACAATATCCTGTTTAGGGGGTTTGAGAGGTAACTCCCATCCCTCCTTCACTAGACACAATGGACCCCAAACTGGATGTCCAAACAGAAGTTCAAATGGGCTGTAACCAACCCCCTTCTGAGGAACCTCTCTGTAGGCAAAGAGAAGGCAGGGCAAAAGTATGTCCCATCTGCGCCTAAGCTTTTCTGTGAGACCTTTAATCATGCCCTTCAAGGTTTTGTTGAACCTTTCAACTAAACCATTGCATTGTGGGTGATAAGGGATGGTAAATTTGTAATTTACATCACACTACTTCCACATAGCAGTTAAGTAACTAGACATGAAGTTTGCACCCCTGTCTGATACTACCTCCTTAGGAAAACCCATCCTGGAAAAGATTCCCAGGAGGGCCCTTGCCACCACAGGAGCTGTGGTAGTCCTAAGGGGAATTGCCTCTGGATACCTAGTGGCATGGTCCACCACCACCAGTATAAATCTGTGCCCAGATGCAGTTTGAGGATCTAGGGGACCAACAATGTCAATCCCTACCCTCTCAAAGGGAACCCCCACCACAGGTAGTGGTATCAGGGGGGCCTTTGTAGAGCCACCTGCCTTACCACTGGCTTGACAGGTGACACAGGAGCGACAAAACTCCTTGGTGTCTTCAGACATGTGAGGCCAATGAAAGTGAGGGATAATTCTGTCCCAAGTCTTGTTTTGGCCTAGGTGACCTACTAATGGGATATCATGTGGTAGTGTCAGTAGGAAGCTCCTAAACTTCAGAGGTATAACCAACCTCCTGGTGGCTCTAGGCTTGGGGTCTCTACACTCTGAGTAAAGGAGTCCATCATCGCAGTAGATCCTATGGGACCCACTAGCACTCCCAGCAGCCTCAGCAGCAGCTTGCTGTCTGAGGGGTTCAAGAGAGGGGCAGCTCAGTTGCTCCTGGCTCAGATCTGGCCTGGAAGGTCCCCCTGTCCCCAAGAACTCAACCTGATCAGGTTCAAGCTCATCTGGGACAGTTCCTTCTTCAGGACTGAGATCAGCTCCCTCAAGAGACTGATCTGCATTCTGAGGCAGGGGGGAAGGCACTGCCTTAACCCTACTGCTCCTCCTCTTGGAAGGCACCTTGTCCATTTTTCCAGGATCCAGGGCATGTTCAGTGTTAGACATTTTTGCCTGTGACCTGGTCATAGCAAACACATCTGTAGGGATTCCCAACATTTCTGCATGAGTCCTGAGTTCCACTTCAGCCCAAGCTGAAGTTTCTAAATCATTGCCAAACAAGCATTCAACAGGGAGGTCTGCACTTACCACAACCTTTTTAGGGCCAGTTACCCCTCTCCAGGTGAAATTAACAACTGCCAGGGAATGGTCTGTCCTGACATTGCTAGCATTGGTCACTTGGTACATCTCACCAAGTATGATTTTCTCAGGAGCCACAAGATCTTTTGTCACCATGGTGACACTTGCTCCTGTGTCCCTGAATGCCAAGGCCTCCTTTCCATTGATTATAGGCTGTTGTCTGTATTTGCCCAGATTACTGGGGCATACAAATAAGGAGGCCATATCCATGCCTCCATCACAGACCAACATAGCCTGAGTTGGAACTCTGACTAGGCCAGACTCCATCTCAGATCCCAGGGTTAACCCTACTACACCCTTATTTGGAACACTACCACTTGGAGCTGAACTAGGGGGAACAGTTGCCTTAGGGGCAGTGGTGGTTGGAGTGGAGTCCTTGGACTTGTTACAATCACTTGTCCAATGGGTCTTCTGTTTACAGATTTGACACCATGGCTTCTTCTTGCCTTTACCCTTGTTGGATTGTGACTCCCCACCAGATGTAGATTTTTGGGGCCCTTGAGAAGACTTCTGGTCTTTACTCTTCTCCCCACCCTTATCAGAGTTTTTAGAATCCTGCTTCTTGGAGTCACCACCTTGGTTCTGAACCTTCGGCCTCACCCTGGTTCTGACCCATTTGTCTGCCTTCTGGCCCAATTCTTGGGGAGAGGTCAGATCAGAGTCCACCAGGTACTGATGCAACAGTTGATTTTGACAGTTATTAAGGATCTGCTCTCATGATTAAATTATACAATCCTTTGAAATCACACACCTTACTGCCAAGTAACCAGCCTTCCAGAGCCTTAGTAGCACAATCTACAAAGTCAACCCAGTCCTGAGTCTGTGCCTTTTGGGTGTCTCTGAACTTTAACCTGTATTGTTCAGTGGTTAAGCCAAACCCATCAATCAGAGCACTCTTCAGGACTTTGTAATTATCAGCATCCTCTTCTCTAACAGTGAGGAGCTTGTCTCTACTTTTGACTGCAAAGGAGAGCCACAAGATTGCTGCCCACTGCTCCCGAGGGACCCTCTGTACCTTACAGGCCCTCTCCAGAGGAGTTATACATTTGTGGATGTCATCCCCACTCTGGTAGGGAGGGACAATCTTGTTCAGGTTCCTATGGTCATGAGTATGTTCTCTACCTCTAGGGACACTGTGGCTGCCACCATGGGGCTCTAGCCCCAACTTCTGAGAAGCTCTCTGAAGCGCCAGGGATTCCCTATCTAAGGCCAATTGCTCTCTCTTGATTCTGAGCTTAGCTCTCTCAAACTCAAGCAGTTGGCACTTCTTCTCATAAGAGGACTCCCTTTTATGATAAGCAGAGGTCCTATGAGAAACAGAGCTCCCTACAGATGTACCAAAATGATTAGATTCCTGAGAAGGAGATCTGGATCTTCTTGGTAAACTGTTAACCCTTCCAGGTGGGGTAAAGAGAGGCCCACTGAGGCCTCCTTCCTCACCGTCAGGAAGGATTGGAGTTTCCAGGTTAGAATCATTTTGATCCTCCTGGCCAGCATCAGAGTCCAGGTCATTGAGGTTTTCACTCCCTGGCCTTTCCTCTTCTGGTGTCCCACCCCTTTGCCTACCTCATCAGACCCTGGGGTCTTTCTGAGGTCATCCAAAAGCAAAGTCACTATGAGTTTTTGGGTGTTTGGGTTTTTCCCTGTCTTCAGTTTCCTTGATGCACACATGTTTCTCAATTCTTGGAATGTGAGATGGTCATACTTAGTTGGCAAGGAGTCACCAACTTCAGGCCTTGAAGACATGCTAGTGTGGTGTGGCGTATGCACCTACCTACTCTAGTGGGAACTGAGACTCTCTTGAGTTGGAGAAAGGGTGTGCTAGACCCTTGACTTACCCAACTCTAAGTTCAGTAGAACTTACTTTATTCTAGACTTGATTTAAATGTACCTAAGTACCTTTAGTGGTTTTCAGTTAGTCACTCACTGAGATTATCTGGTAAAACAATAGCAAGCTTGAATCCCAATCGCTGCACACCAATGGGAGAAGTTGGCCTGGTATATGCTGTCCACTAATTAAAGTGGGCACCTTGCACCAGTCCAAACGACCCTTATTGATGATTATTGAGCTGCGTAGATGCAAACCAGTCAGATGCGTTGAGGTGCCTGCCTTGCAGGGGAGTAACTCCTTTACTCCAAGGGAGATTCTTCAGTCGTCCAGCAAAGCGTAGATCGTCAAAGGTTACTTGGTTTCTGTAGCAGAGTTTAGTCCAGGTAATATCTAAAGTCCTGTAGTCAGGGGTTCCTACTTTATACCCAAGGAAGGGGTGGGACAAACTCTGGGGACCCACCTATGGGAGGGTCAGGACAGAGGGGTGGCTACACCCATGTCCTTTGTCCAGTTTCGTGCCAGAGCAGGGGCTGATAGCCCCTGCAACCAGTTTGAGCTGGACTATGCACGAGGACACCAAATGTGCCCCCAGTGCAGACATCAAAGCACTCTGAGTGCACCCACCCAGCCCCAATACACTAAAGCCTGTCTGGGAGGTGGTCACACCTCCCTGTGACAGGAAACCTATCGTCCAGCCTCCCCTGCCGGAGTTTCATCCAGCAGCAGGAGGGCAGACTCGTGTCTGTGGCTGGCAGCATCCATTTTGTGATGCCAGGGCTCTGTGAAGCTGGTACCGGGTGTACCGGTGCTGTCATATTTCTCCCTCTAGGAGGGAGGAATCATACCTCCCACACCAGTTACTGGTGTGGAGGTATGATTCCAAGGTGTTTGACACCAAACACGACATAATTCCTTGCAGCCGTTTTAAAGTTAGCATTTACCGCGAGGTTATAATGCACTTAAGAGTATATGGTTGGCTGCATCACAAACAACCCCGGAATAGTGGTTCTGAAGGCTGCAGAGGGGCTCTGCTCATGCATGGGCACCCTCTCACATAAAACTTAGCACCCTGCCTTCAGGATTGATTTGGCCTGCCATAGGGGTGACTGATAGGCTTATATGTGCAGTGATTAGGATAGATATAGGGAACGTATATCTAAGTAAGGGGTGCATGCACCACCTTACACAGGCTGCAGTAGCAGACCTGTTGTGTCATTTTGAATGGTCTCTCAGGGGTGGCATAATACATGCTGCAGCCCCTGGGAGGCCTCTGGGGTACCTATGCCCTGGGTACATAGTATACCATATACTAGGGACTTATAAGGGTACCCCAGAATCCAATCTGGAGTGTACCTAAAGTACATGCAATCAATTTAGAGGAGAAAGCAGATAGACTGGGGTCCTGGATAGCAGGATCCCAGTCAGACTAAGTCGAAAACAGTGAAACATCAGCAAAAAGTGGGGGTAACTATAAGAAGTGGATCCCACTCTCCTATACCCCACATGGGAGCACTACGCGCTCCTGCACCATGGATGCAAGTAAGGTCGATTTACCCCAAGCCCACGGGACTCAGTGAAACCTGACCGCAACGCAGGGAGGAGGACAGTGGGGGCGAGGCCGTTGGGCCCACTGCGCGTGGAGAAGACCTGGTTCTCCTGGGGCTGACTGAGAGGCCTGAGGGGGTAGCACGGAGAGGCGAAGGCAGGCGGCGAACCGACCACGCAATGGTGAGGGCCCGGAGCATCATCGGCGAGACGGACAGCAGCGGTAAAAGCAGCCGAAAGTGCAGCAACGTCATACTTGGCATTGCCGCTCGGATAGCGCGGTGAGTGCAGCGGACTGATTGGGAGGCCCCGGCCGCACGCTTGTGAGGCAGTCTATGCACCAGACACCGGGGGGCCAAGAGACAGCCAGATAGCTTCACACCCTGTTCCCTGGGAGGCGCGTTGAAATGAAGCAGCGCCGGGGGGAAACAGAGGGCAGAGGCGAGGCTCGGCAGAAGTGAGACTCGAGGTGCAGGCAAACGGCCCCGTCTTAGGCCGCCGACGAAAGAACATCGGTTAAGGGTGCCGCCCATGCTCACAGAGAAAGCTGAGCCCAGGAAGGCAAATTGAGGCCCAAAGTGTGGCTTTGTGCAACACTTAAATAGCGAGACGCCAGTCATTTCCAGAGCGAGGGGGGCGGATAACCCTCCCCGTTTCTGTCGGCTGAAATAAGGCCTGTAGGCACGGATTACTGGCACTGAGAGTGCGGTGAGGCCCCTGAAGAGCAGGATAAAACAGGGAAGGCCCCTGAGAGACTTGACCAGGTCCAAATTTGATCACAGAGCCCAGTGAAGACGTACCTATCACGGTAAGGTGAGGGCTGGGAACTGGGCAAAGTGAAGAGCAGCATAAAGGCCCAGCCTTGAGTTGAACTGATAGAGTGGGAAACCCAGTAATATCGAGAGCCCGAAAGGGGCCCCCCAGTACACCAGACAGCCAGTACACACCCACATGCTCCAGTGCACAACTGGGAGGACCCAACAACGCAGAGGCGCTGGACCGAGATCGGTGCTCTGAGATGACCATGTCCTCTGCCATGCTATTCCCCCATTTGAGCTGGGAGTAACACAGCAAACACAACACCGCAAGGATTAAGCAAGGGGCGGGCAAAGGCAGCTGTGAGGAGAGGGCTCTAACAACCCCAAGTAAAAACTGTATGTCCTCAATAGAGACTCACTCAGACTCCTAATAATTGGGGCTTCTTGTCTCCTCTCTAAGCCCAATCAACATGCATTGGCGTGAGCACTTGAGGGTATGGTAAGGGGAATAGTTACCCCCTCTTCATCTGTCCTTCATATACGATGCACCCGCACAGAGGGGAGGCTCACAGGGCCGGACTGGGACATGATACCTAAGCCTAAGCAAAAAGTATGTGGCACCCAGCCTACCACCAGAGAGACTTCCCCATCGGTGGCTTCGGAACACCTCTCACAATTCTTCACCCTGGAGAGTGCACACAGGGTCCCTGCTCGCGCCCCGGTAAGACCTCCCAGCCCTGTAATAGCTAGACTCCTCCATTAAAGGGATCACAACACGATATTGTAACAAGCTCACACACATGGCCCCTTTGTAATAGATAACAGCAAAGTGATAATATTCCCTGACTTCACTTCCAAGGTTCAGGCTCAACGAGCCTCTTTCCTGGAAGCCAAAAGATCCCTCCGAGAGGCAGGGATACAATATTCTTTAATGTTCCCTGCAAAGCTCAAGATCATCCTAGATGGTGCAACGCAATTCTGCGATTCTCCAGATGAGGCCTGGTCCTGGCTAGAAGCATATAATGCAGGCACACCCCTACCTAGGAAAAAACAGAGCACTTGGTCAGTGAATTATCCTGCCAGGAAGAGACGGAGGCAGCCACAGAGAAAATCTCATCTACAGAAACCCACATCCTCACAAACTAAACAGGACAGACAAGCAGCACTATTAGCAGTAGCGCAGCTCATTTTGCCCCACAACTGCGACTGAGACACAGATGCATCTTCCGGATCTAAATACACAACCTCTGAGTCTGGAGACCCCCCACTGCCCAAAATCACCCCAAGGTCAGTAGACGACATTGTTTAGATCTGCTGAACCCTAAGCTACATCAAGACTGGGGTGCAAATGGATGCCACAAAGCAGATTCCAAATGGAAAGATGAAAAATATGTGATCGTACATTTCAGCTCCACAGAAGGGGGGGGGGGACCCGGGCATTAGGACTCCTCTGAAAAACATCCGACTCCAAGATGCCCAACGGGAAGGGACCGGGACGAGGTCCAATTGCTCCATTGACACGCTTATTCCCCCCCCCCTGCAGAGTGGTCTGCCTGATGTGTCAGAGGCGGCATTCTATCTTAACACATTGTTTTGTTTACAGGTTTGGCCAGTTAGTGGTTGCGCTGTTGCCCTTGGGTAGGGGAGTTGGGGTTCAGAACCTTCAAATGAGCACTCAGGGTCTGAGCATAGGCTTATCCAGATACGGGAGGTAGGGTATAACATCAGGAGTACATGGCAGAACCAAACACATAGATTAAACAGATAGAAGTCTTATCTTGGAATGTCAGGGGCATGGGATCCCCCGTAAAACATCACAACACTCATAATTACATTCGCGTAGAGGAGCACAAATAGTCATGCTTCAAGACACTCACCTAACATCAGAAGAAAGGGCAGCACCTCCGTAGAAGGTGGAGGGGGCAACTGTTTGGGGCAACATACTCTACTTTCTCTCAGGGGCATTTATTTGGATACGGCCGGGGACCCCCTTTGAAGTGATACAAACACTTGTAGACCCCGAGGGCCAATATGTGATAGTTAAGGATAGGCTTCTGGGCAAAGAGGTAACAGTGGGTAGTATTTACGCTCCTAACCAGGACCAACCACAATTCCTTCACAAGCTATCGGGTTCATTATCGGGGTTGCTGCATTATTGGGGGGGCGACAATAATTGTGTGGCGGACGTAAACATTGACAGGTCTACCCCACCATTACACGGAACAGTAGCAAGAACGAACACGAAAGGTCTCCATGATTGGATGGGGCATTGGTAGTTGGTTGACATATGGTGGCTACAACATGCACACACAAGAGATTACTCATTCTACTCCCCACTATACCGCTTGCACACTAGGTTGGATATGTTCCTCTGCTCGACGCACCTAAGCCCATTGGTAACAGATACCGAGTACCTAGGACGCACCCTATCAGACCATAGTCCATTACTTTTGTCTATATCCCTTGTCCCCAAAGCCGCGGACATCTCAGTCTGGCAACTTGACGCTGCCACGTTGGAAGGCACTTGCTTCCAGCACACATTAAATACCTCTATTACAGAATATTTCCAAAAGAACAAGGATACTGCTAGTTCCTCCCTGATTGAATGGGATGCTTTTAAAATAGTCACTAGAGGCCAATGCATTGGGCTGACAATAGGGGTGAGGAGGGAGATCGAAAGCGAACTACGGAAATCCAAAAGTGAGATCCACGTCTTAGACATTAGGCTTGGGGTCCAAGAAAACATTCAGGGGCGGCTGTCTACAGCCAGGAGTGAATATAACAAAGCACTGGACAGATTGTGCGTGCTGGATCTCAAAGCATACCAGAAAAAAATACACATTGAGGGTGGGAAATATGGGAAACTGCTGGCATGGCTGATACGACCCAAAAGCAAAGGCACCCCTATTACTAGGTTGCAGGCTAAGGACGGGCCACGATCTATTCACCCAAGGCACTCAACACTACCTTTTTAGAATATTACACAACACTATACGAGCCCCCAGCAGAGCTGTCGGAAGAACAAATAGACAGATACCTCGACACCCTACACTTGAACGAAGTGGACCCTGATACACAGAAAAAATTCAGAAAATCAATAAGCGCCCACGAGATCCGAGCAGCGATTAAAGATATGGATAAGGGGAAGACCCCAGGCCCTGATGGGCCCCCAGCAGAGTTCTCTGCAACCTTTAGTTCTTTTATTGGTCTCCCACTTGGAGAAGCTGTATATGATCTGGTCTCTTACCGGCCTCGACTAGAGAAGCTCTGGTGGTCCCCCTCACCAAAACCAAATCAGGAACTCCCTCCGTCACAAAATTTAGACCACTATCCATGCTAAACATGGACTTTAAAATCTTAAGCAACATATTAGCCACAAGAATACTTCCACACATACGTGCATTAGTCCACGCTGAACAAAATGTGTTCATCCTAACTAGATCAACATCTGGGAGCCTTAGACGACTATACTATGCACTGTTTCACCGCGACCTCGCGGTCCACCCCGAAGTAGTGGTAATGGATGTAGACCTCGAAAAAGCCTTTGATTCCTTGCGATGGGATTTCTTGATGCACGTAATGCAAAAGATGGGACTGGGAGAGGGCGGATCAAATGGGTAAGGTTGCTTTACATCTGCCCCATGGCCAGAATCAGGACAGGTAGAATAATCTCGGATCCGTACAATGTACATAGAGAAACCAGACAGGGCTGCCCATTGTCCCCCCTCCTGTTTGCTCTAGCCATAGAACCGCTGGCAGAACTGTTTAGACAAGAGGGAGGGAGGCTTGGTCTAATGCTCAATGGGAGGGAATTTATGATCTCCCTATATGCGGACAACATCCTCTTATACCTACGAAATGGAGACCAGGGGGTCAAGAGTGCATTGATCATACTGAAAGAATATGCCAACCTGACGGGCCTGCGAGTAAACCATCTAAAACCATGTCTTTCCGCTTACTCCGTCAACCCCCTGCCCACAAACATTCCTATCAGACACCAATTGGGCCCCTCGCTCCTTTAAATATCTGGGAATACAGGTGTACCATGAGCAACAAGACCTTCTGGAGGGCAACCTTGGGCAAGCACTAGGCTCCTTTAAATCAAACATCTTGTTCTGGTGCTCCCTTAAACTTCTCACTATGTCCAGGGTGGCACAATCCAAAATGGTGGTATTACTGAGACTATTATATAATTTTGTAAATCTCCCAGTAGTAATCCCAAAGAGATGGTTCAGGGAACTAGACAGATTATTGAGAGCTCTGATTTGGAATGGGGACGACATAGGGTGTAATTGACTACTCTGCAGAGACCCCCAGAGGGGGAGGACCAGGAGCGCCGGACTTCGAAGCGTATTATTTAGCTGCGCCAGTCGGAATGACCAGTTGGATTCCTTTCTGACCGACACCATCAAAATGGTGATTACGATGCGTTAGAAACAGCTCTGACTGATGGTTCGGAGCCATTTCCTAATGCATCGTAATCAGCCACTAAGGGGCTGATTCCGATCTCGCTCGGACAGCCCTCCCAGAGCTGTCCGTAGCGTTACCTGCCGACCGACTCGTTCCGGGAGCCGGTCCATCCGAACGATGAAGTACGATGCGCAAATGTGTCCAAATCCCGAACGACACGCACGCTCCGAATCGAGCAAGATTTCCCATACGAGGCATCTCCGTAAAGGCAGATTGGACCCGCCCAGAACCATTACCATAGCAGTTTCCGGCCGGGCAAGTACAATGCGCACTTCCTCTGCGCCGAACAGGTCGCCACCTCCAGCACGTCACATCATCCGGAATAGCTGTATATCACGTCCCATACACGCCACAACACGAACACCGCGTATGAGACAAAGCTGCCATGTATCCGATCGCGCATGTCATCCCTGTACTATATGCCTATGACCGAATCAACAACCGGAACCGACGAGTACATCGCAGACGGTAAGTCAGACACCTACCACCCACTAATACGTCACGGTCCCGCGAAAGCCAAAACACTCATAGGGGGTGGATGCCCACCCCCGAGCACAGTCCACCCCAGAAGTGTGGATGCCCATCCCCCAGCACAGTCCACCCCAGAAGGGGGTCTATGTCCACCCCCAGCACAGTCCACCCCAGAAGGGGTCTATGTCCACCCCCCAGCACAGTCTCACCCCAGAAGGGGGTCTATGTCCACCCCCAGCACAGTCCACCCCAGAAGGGGTCTATGTCCACCCACCCATCACAGTTCACCCCAGAAGGGTGGATGCCCATCCCCGCAGCACAGTCCACCCCAGAAGGGGGTCTATTTCCACCCCAGCACAGTCCACCCCAGAAGGGTCTATGTCCACCCCCAGCACAGTCCACCCCAGAAGGGGGTCTATGTCCACCCCCAGCACAGTCCACCCCAGAAGGGTCTATGTCTACCCCCCAGCACAGTCCACCCCAGAAGGGTGGATGCCCATCCCCCAGCACAGTCCACCCCAGAAGGGGTTCTATGTCCACCCCCCAGCACAGTCCACCCCAGAAGGGGGTCTATGTCCACCCCCAGCACGGTCTTCCCCAGAAGGGTCTATGTCCACCCCCCAGCACAGTCCACCCCAGAGGAGGTAGAAGGCAAACACTCCACCCCTACTCCCATGCCAAGTTTGTGTATTGTGTGCAAACATCCTGAATCAGTGACACATTCTGCAAACAAATGCAGTTACATCCATCACTCCAGTGAACAAAAGCAGATTGTGTGGTACAAACCCCCAGCATTGACAAGCACATAGGGGAGTTGGGGTATCACCCCAACATCAGTGTGGTGCCCAAAAGATGAGCATGGGGTTCAAACCCCCAACTTAGCCAAGCACATAGGGGGACATGGGATATACCCCCCCATCAGTGTTGTGACCATTAGGTGATGGGGGATCAAACACCCAGCAGTGTCAAGCATATAGGGGAGATGGGGTATAACCCCCATCAGTGAGGTGACCAAAAGATGAGTGTGGGTTTCAAACCCCCAGCGTTGGCATGCACATAGGGGCCAAGGGGTGTAACACTCCCATCAGTGCAGTGACAAAAAGGTGAGTGTGGTGTTCAGACTCACAGCATGTGCAGACAATCATGTATGACTCTCTGAGGCCTAAAACCACAAGCAATGTAGTGACAAAATAGTGGTAGTCTGTCAAACAAACACTTATCTGTAGAGGCAGACATATTTGGGCCTCACTAAAAAAATACCTGCCATGTGGAGACAACCATTGCCATTGTGGGCTAACACTGCCACCAATGTGCATGAATTGGCCTTAAACAATGTTAAAACAGCATTTGCAGTTCAATCATCAGCAACAATATGTACACCCAGAAAATTAGACAAATTAACAAAAATTTGCTTTATTCAGCATTTAAATATGCAATCACGATTCTGGCAAAGAAACATGTCCAATGGCCAGTCCATGAAAATTAGTCCTTCAGGGTCTATATTGGATGAGTTCCAATACATTTCTTGCCTGCACTTACATCACTAGGGGACAACTCCTCAAGGAGGGGCATCTTCTGGGGCAGGCCAGGCACCGCAGGGACAGGATTAGTGTGTAGCAGGATGGGTAATGAGAGGACTTGGGGCAACTGGAGTGTCTGTAGCAACTGCAGTGGACAAATCGGATTGAGGGTGTGCTGGAGCTACTGCAGTGGACATGTTGGACTGAGGGGTTGGGGGCTCCACTGCAGTGCCCATGTCAGATTGCGGGGGTGGGGGATCCACTGCAGTGCCCATGTCAGATTGTGGGGGTGGGGGATCCACTGCAGTGGACAGGTCAGATGGGGGGCCAGGGTCTCCACTGCAGTGTCTGGAAGTGACAGAGTGTGTGGTATTGTGTGAGTGGAAGTGCCTGTGGCTGGGGGTGAGGGCCTAATCATCTTGGGGATGGTGTAATGGTGTGTGGGTGATCTGGGGATGGCTTTTGGTGTGTGAACTTTGGGGGATCTTGGGTTGGGCGGATGTAGCTTTGGGGGTGAAGTATGGGATGGTGGTGGGGTTTTGCCTTTCTTCTTCCTGGGGGATACACGGGTGGGGGCCTCTGTGTTCCTACTCTTAGGGGAGGGTGTGCGTGTGGTGGGGGATCTCCTCTCTGTGCGTGGTGACTTCCTCTTCCCCTTGTGAGTTGGAAGTGATGTGTCAGTGGGGAAGAGGCCTAGGACACAGAGGAAGACCCTCTGGGAAGGGGGTTGCAGGAGAGTCAAGTGTAGGGCTTTTGGAGGGAGAGGTAGTTGAGGAATGTGCAGTGGTTGTGGATGGCTGTGTGTGTTGTTTTTCCCTAACCCCTGTGTGTGTGATGTCAGTCCCCTGAGTGTATGTGCGTGTTTGTTTGGACTTTGTCTTTGCTTGCCGTGTGCTGCCTTTGTCTGTTGGTGTGTGTGCATGTGCCTGTGTGAGTGTGCTTTGGGCAGGTAGGTGAGTGTGGACCGTGGACAGGGCAGAGGTCGGAGAGGTGAGGGACTGTTGTAGGAGGGACACTGCTGCCGTCAGTGGGGAGGCCATGGACAGATTTGTCCGATGTAGGGCAGACATGTTTGTTGATATGCCCTCCATGAATGACACCAATTGGGTCAAAAGACTTGTGTGTGCATGGAGGACACTCAAAATGGATGTCTGCCCCACATGCAACTGTTTCAGCAAGTCCACGGACTCCACACTCAGGGCAGCAGGGGTGACAGATGCAGGGGGTGTGGTGCCTGGACCAAAGGAGACATGCTCCCTCACACGGGAGTGTCTACGGACCTTTGAAATGAGAGCAGCTGGGAGGGTGGAGGTGGTGGTGGTGGTGGTGGCGGGGACAGACTCAGTGGGTGTGGCCTCTGCTCTGGTAACACCCACCACCACACGGGAGTCATCACTGGAGCTGGATGGTTCATCAGCTGATGTTAATGTGTATGAGCGGGCATCAGTGTGGCTCCCCTCACCCTCTGTGCCACTGGGCCCCTCATCTTCTTCCACAGTGGACCCCGTCTGGCTCGCTGCTTCCTCCTGGTCCATGGAACTCTCTCCTCCACTTGGCAATGATGATACTGTGAACAAGGAGGGGAAACATATTCACATCAGTCATCTGCATATACTTGACACTAGATTTCAGTTCCCAACACATCACAGAGCAAGGCCTAGCATAATCTCAAAGCCAATATTCCTTTAGCTCACACATATGTAGATAGGTCACCTGTCAGTCTGCCTGTGATTCATGGTTAACAAACACATGTTGGCAATGGAAAGATCTGTCAGATGTATCTAAATTTAAGCTATGTACATGCCCAACAGGGCACTGTCTTGCCTGTTGTCTGATCTGTAATGCTCCTGAGTGTCAGGCCTTAACACAAACATGTCCCATCTCATGCAAGGGAGCCTGGAGTTGGGCACGCAAATGGGATGGACAAATACCTAAGTGTACATGATGAACATACTCCCATCCACAGTAATCAATATGGGCTCAGGTTGTGAACCCCAATGCTAAAAAGGTCTGCATGCAGGACAACTGCCAAGTACAAAACAGCATCTGAAACATTTCCATGTGCCACACTATGCCACAGACCTGTCTGCCTAAACAGTCTGTACTGACTTTTGTTACCGGGCCAGTGAATCAAGATGTACCAGTCAGCACCAGGTCACACTCAAGTATACACTATGCAAGTAACAACTGTAGTGCACAAGTACACTTGTCCCCTAAGTGCTACACAGAAATCGAACACTTTGACAAGCTCATGTTGTTTACCTGAGACCTTTGAGTATATGAAGTCTAATATCTCAATGCAGGAGCATTTTACATGCTCACAAAAAATAGAAGTAATGCAGCATACACATATCTGTTTAGTCCACCAATATGCACATTCAAGGGATGACACACACATGATTTGTCCTGTGTATCTGAGCCAATTGACATACATGAGATTTCTGTCCATATCCGATACATTGCCCACATGTGCCATCCAAATAGCTAGGCCTGTACACACTGACACAGAGTCAGACACATGAATCTTCCTATGCAATGGTTACAGTGTTGCCTGACACTCAATAATTGGATATGACACTGTCCCTGATGGCCAGATTTGGCATACCTGTCCTAGTCCATGTGACACATGGGATTAGTGGGAGTACGTGGCTGCTTACCATGCATTATTTAAGCAAATACAGTTCATTTGTCCCAGACACCAACTTGGTCTCACCTGCTGGACGTGTGTGCAGTATTCATGTCACAAACCTGTGTTTACCCCAAGCATCTCATCGTCCATTTAGGTATGTACCACACAGAGTGCAGCTCATATGTCTGTCAAGTTGCTGACACGTGTCAGACAAGCACATCACTCATGACGGTCAGCTCAATGGACATGTCGTACATGGTGCTGTACACAGTGACCTTGGACTACAGCTAATACACAGGAGTCTAGTGACACATGTCACAGACGGAAAGGGACACACCTGGGCATCATATGACAATGGGGCATCTTTGCATTTTGCAACACGTGTTGTCTCAGCAGACACACGACATGTGATAGTGTCACCAGCTTGAGGGAGTGCAACATGCATGTCAGACATAGTACAGCTAACTGGCTCAAACTCACCCCCTCCTTGCTGCTGTCTGGCCTTCAACTGCCCATCCATGTCAGGGAAGACCACCGTGAGTATCCGGAGCATGTGGGGAGTGAGGGTCCGTCGTCCTCCCCTTTTGCGAGGAGGTGACAGCTTCAGCTGGACTCTAGCAATCCTCCGGGTCCAGCCACGGAGGTCCTGCCACCTCTTCTGGCAGTCACGGATGCAGCGTTTGAATACCCCCACAGATCTCACAGCCCGGACGATGGTCAACCAAATCTCCTGCTTCTGATGGGCGTCGACCTGTAAGGATGACATAGTGACACCTCATTACTACACATGTGACATGTTTGTTCTTCACACACGTGGACATATAGGTCATTGGTAGTAGGGCAAAATATGTATTAAGGAAGTTCAAGTATGAGCAGGGGCAGTTGTCCCGTGTGTTAGCCTGCCTTCACAACATGAGTACAGTGCATGAGATGAAATAGCACAGGATACACTTTTACTTCACTGTCCCTGTCCAGTACATGATCCTACACACTGTGAGAATTACAATGACTGTGTGTGCATGCATGTCCTTGGTGATCAGAATGCTAGTAGTGCCTGTTAGGAGACATGGTGTACTGAGAAGTCAGTGCAATCAACACTGACCTGCTCCCCTGGTTTCCCATACAGCTTGCTGTACTGTGGAAGGAGGCTGTCCAGCAGGGCCTGGTTTTCCTCCTCTGTAAATGCTGGGGCCCTCTCCACAGTACGTGCCATTGCAGACTCCAGAGGGTGCAGAGACAGCAGCAGTGGTAGGTTGTGATGTAGTCAAGTAGCATGTAGTGCAGGCAAGTGAAGTCTCTTGGGAACAGACAGCCTTATATCTGTGCTGCAGAGGCGGTTTCTCTTCCATGGGTCCAAAGAGATAGGTCAGAGACGTTTGCATTATCCGAATTTGTCCAATCCATCACATTGCATGCCTCGGACACGCCTACAGCGTCCTTCAACATTTCAGCATCATGACACCATAGATTTGGATGCATTGTTGTTGTTGCCCAACCGAATTAGTGTGCACGCGATTCGTACACGCTGCAAAAACGTGTCTGTCCCCATGACGACCAATATCCAATGTATGCGTCCGGCTTGGTCTTGGAGTGTACGCCGTGTCTTTTGAATAGTCACCCGCGTCTGTCCCACAGAAGGCCTATATCCAATGTATGTGTCCGGCTTGGTCTTGGAGTGTACGCCGCGTCTTTTGAATAGTCACCCGCGTCTGTCCCACAGAAGGCCTATATCCAATGTATGTGTCCGGCTTGGTCTTGGAGTGTACGCCGCATCTTTTGACTAGTCACCCGCGTCTGTCCCACAGAAGGCCTATATCCAATGTATGTGTCCAGCTTGGTATTGGAGTGTACGCCCGTCTTTTGAATAGTCACCTGCGTCTGTACCCATGACGACCAGTATCCAATGTATGCGTCCGGCTTGGTTTTGGAGTGTACGCCGCGTCTTTTGAATAGTCACCCGCGTCTGTCCCACAGCAGGCCTATATCCAATGTAAGTGTCCGGCTTGGTCTTGGAGTGTATGCTGCGTCTTTTGAATAGTCACCCGCGTCTGTACCCATGACGACCAGTATCCAATGTATGCGTCCGGCTTGGTCTTGGAGTGTACGCTGCGTCTTTTGAATAGTCACCCGTGTCTGTCCCACAGAAGGCCTATATCCAATGTATGTGTCCGGCTTGGTCTTGGAGTGTACGCCGCATCTTTTGAATAGTCACCCGAGTCTGTCACCATTACAGTAAACATCCAAGGGGTGCCATCCACAATATTTGGGCTGAGCCTCAGGTGCTGTACAACAAACAATAAGCCTGTCACACAGTATAGAAGAAACATTTCATGTTTCAATACATGTGTGGGTACATAGCTTCACATGTCATATTGGACAGAGCTCCTTGCAACACACACTCCCTGGTTGTGCCATGTTACATGGGGACATAGTCCATTGTGTGTGATGCACATCACAACTGTGAGTGTTAAATTTGCAGATCTCCACCCGAGGCCTTGACACAGTTCCAGGGGCACATTGTGTGATCACATGTAACATACACCCTGATTTACAGCTGAAATGTACTGTGTGTTACAAAGTGTTCCTGAGCTACTATTGTGGGGTTGATCCAGAGTTTTAGCATATTGTGCTAAGCACATGATTTATTTTGTATGTTGTAGATGTAAATCGTTTCAAACGTCCATCTGAATTTGACGTGTGAGTTGCTGTTGTGTCTGTGTGTCACAGACATACATGTTTGCCATGCTGACAAATCTGGTAGCACATCATGTGTGTTTCATGTGTATGATGGTACATGTACGTCAGGTGTTACATTAATGACAGATCCCTGTGTGTGGACCTTACTGACACCTGTCATTTGGACAACACATCTATCCTCAATAGTCACTGAGGTGTGTGTTTGGTATGTGACATTTGCTCATATGTACTGTGACAGACCCCATAGATTGTTCACAGCACAGCATCGCACTTGTTGTGTCCCCATCAGGAGCTGAAATGTTCGGTGAGGGGCACATAGCTAGCATATGTGCCCATGCTCAACAGCACACACCTGACTTAATTGTGTCTTGCTATGATGTAGCATGTGATATTTAACATGGGCATTGCCACATATGTAGGGGAACTGACAATCTTTCTTTGATCACCTATGTACTGCAGGAGACCAGCTGTCCACAGACCCTTCCCAGACCTTGCAACCATGGCTGAACGTGACTGCATCCGACGTTACTGCTTCACCAGACCACTAATTGAGGAGTTGGTGGAGCAGTTGGCCCCACACTTGCAACCTGGACGGCCATATCCATCAGCGCTGACCCCCAAGGTGAAGGTAATGTCAGCCCTAAATTTCTGTGAAGGTGATGTTAGCCCTAAATTTCTTTGCCACAGGAACCTTCCAGCACACTGTGGCTTCTGTTGGTGGGATGTCCCAAACAATGTTTAGCCATGTGCTTCGCGATGTTTGGGAGGCAATGTTGTATTACCTGAACCGGTACATCCAATTCCCGAAACCACGACAATTTCCTGACAAAAAGAGTGACTTTTATGCACTGGGAAGGATGCCACATGTCATTGGCTCCATAGATGGGACACATGTGGCTTTGGTACCACCACAAGCACATGAGCAGACATACAGGAACAGGAAACATTTTCACTCCATCAATGCCCTGGTGGTATGTCTGCCGGACATGATGATATCACATATCTGTGCACGTTTCCCAGGTTCAGCACACAGCGCTTACATCATGAGGAATAGCAGGATCCCACAGATGATGTCACAGCTGCAGAACCAGCGTGCCTGGCTTGTCGGTGTGTAATATCTGTTTGCCTTGTGTGCTTTTTCTATCTTGGAATTTAACCCTCTTTTCAGACCCATGATATGTTTGTTTGTTTGTATGTAGGTGACTCCGGATACCCCAACATGCCGTGGTTGCTGACACCACTCAGGAACCCTGTTACACCTGCGGAGATACGTTATAATGAGGCACATGGGCAGACCAGGCGATTGATAGAGCGGACATTTGGACTACTGAAAAGCAGATTTCGCTGCCTGGACCGGACAGGAGGGGCCCTCCAATATGAACCAGAAAAGGTGTGCAAGATCATCATTGTGTGTTGCATGCTACACAACCTGGCAGTGAGGGAGGAGTTGCCTCTCATCCAAGATGATGACGACCAGCAGCCGCCAGCAGGGGAGGATCCTGGGTTGCCAGTGATGATGAGGGTGAGGGGGATGTTCGGACACAGCTGTCAAAAACTTTTTCTCATGATTGTGAGTATACAGTGATGAGTTGTCTATGTTTTTTCTTTGCCTGATATGTGTGTGTAGTGCAATGTTGATGCATACGTGTGGCTGCATGCTACTTGACATGATCCTTGCAGTAATGTGTCCGTTGAGTTAGTATGTTCTCCCAAACAGTGTTGACATGATTCCTAGGTTGTTTTCAGGATTCTTGAGAACTGTGTATGGAATGTCTATTGAAGATGTATGCAGTTATTTTGTTATTTCAATACTGTTGTATGTCAGTCCTTCACAGGGTCCTTTGGCTGTTGTCTGGTGACATGTGATCTCCAAAACACACAATCCTCTTACAGAGTACTACTTTTCGTGGAAACCGGATGCAGTGCCACACACCCAAGTACTGACATTTCTGACCCTCTTGGTTACTTTGTGCTCACTGTCACGTGAGGTTACCTTGCATCTGTTGTGGAGTTCACATGTTGTGAATGTGTAATAAACCTGTACACCACATTGGGGTGTGCCTCGTCTGTAAACACACATCCAACATTCCTTGGCATACTGTACCTGTGGCGTGATTGCCACTTTCTCTGAATGAGTTTAGTGTATGTGCATTTCAGTGTCTATTCTGTTCACAATAGTGGAGGCAATGAGTATGTGTGGCATGGAAATTTTGTGTTGTGTTGACCTTGCAGTGTGTATCTCTCATATGTGTCACATCTCCATGACTCACAAGACTGTGTTTTAATTGCTGTAGTTGTTTTCCTGAACAGTATTTGTTTAGCAGGTCATCATCTCTATGTCACAAACCAAGTTTAATTCACCACAGAGGCAAGTATGGTGTGAATATGATTTAATTTAGATGCATGTGTGAAATGGTACACAAAATTGATAGTGCTGTACAGTGTGATATAAATCCAAAGTTCACAGAGGAGTTGTTGGTGTTGGTAGATGAAATTTTCAGAGCCTAATCCACATTCATTTGATTCATAGTTCCAACTTAGACCATCCATCCCATGTGGGAGAGTTCAGTGTCAGTCAACAAGGTGAACGCTTTGCACACAATGGAGGATATCAGGAGCAGGTGTTCACTTCCTGGGGGGGGTATGCATGGCCATCTGCCTCTGACTTGTCCTTCTTCGGACGTCCCCTCTTTTTCTTTTTAGGGGGACCCTCAGGTGCAGGCTGCAGCGGTGCTTGGGACTCTCCGCCAGAGTCCTCATCCCTCCCTGTGGCAGTTGCAGATGTTGTGGCAACAGATGTAGTGGGCACACAGGGAGGTGTGGTCATGTTGTCAGCAATCTGGCGGAGGCATGTGAGTATGTCCCTGTGCACCGCAGTGAGGTCATCCATTTTATCCATTTTGGACTCCATCCTGGGCATGTGGGTCTCCACCCTGGACATGTGGGAGTCCATCCTGGACATGTGGGAGTCCATTTTGGAATAATGGGCAGCCTGCTGATGTTGTATGTCCTTGAGTATCCCAACTACCTGGCCAAAGTCTCCGGTGCATTATCGGTATGCATTTATGATGCGTCCTAACTGTGGGTCATCTTGCACAGCAGCACCATCTTCAGGACGTGACCTCACCCTGCGCACCCTCACACCACCCCTACCCACATGAGCAGGACCTGCCGTTGCAGACACAGACAACACTGAGCCTCCTTCACTGTTGACAGTGGTGTTGTTGTCCGCCAACTCCAGAGTGCCCTGTGTAGCTGTGCCGTTGGTGTCTTCTTGCCTTGGTCTGTCCGTGTTGGTAGAGGTCATCTGGTTGTTGGCAGATGTAGCAGGAGTGGTTGCAGGGTGTGCTGGAGTTACAACTGCTGGTGCTGCATGCCGATCCACACCGGAGGGACCAGGGTGTTCATCGTTGTCCGAAGAGGACTGAGAAACATCCACACCAGAGAGCTCAGGGTCAACCAGAGTCTGGGAATGGGATCCTTGTTCTGTTCCTGCAGTGTCCCCAGCAGGCCCTGTGGGTAGAAGAAACACACAATGTATGTTGTGGTTTTGCACACATCAACGGATCACACACATTACAGTTGCTATTGTACTTCATGGTGAGTGTATGTACATTGCATTGTCCTCAATTGTCACAGACAGAGGCCTATATTGGTTAATAACATTGTAATTGCAACGTGAAGCGTTTTGATCAGCATGTAGAGCTTTGTGCATGAGAAACTCATGTATTGATTCATTGACTGTACATAGCCATTGAAACTCAAGTGCCACCCTGTGCCAGACACAGGTATGTAGTTTTTTTCTACATTTGTGCTTAAACAATGACATACGTGCACTTCCTCTTACAATGGGTGGCAAGATTTGTGTATGTGTGCTGGCATTTGTGCATGTCTTTTTATGTCACATTGTGTCTAACATCATAGTCACAGTCCGGTATGTATGTGATGAATTGAGATATACTATTTTGTTGTATGTGTTCCTAGTTCTCATCTCATTGCACTCATGTGATTGTGTTACCATTGCAAATGATGTTGCTGCTGAGCTTTGTATGTGATGACGTCATTTATCTTGTCCATGTCCTCCATGGAAAGAGGAGTTAAGCAAGGCTGCTTTCTTGCTTCTCCATGCTGATAACAGTGAGGTCCAGAGGTTTGTGTGTTTGTGTTATGCTGCTGTAAGTTGTACGCCTCCTCCAACCCAGTCCAGATTACTCCTTGTGTGGAAAGTGTCAATGACAGTGAGGGGAGTGTAGTGCAATGGATGCTGAGAACGCTGCATGAGGTAGGAGTTGAAAGCAGCTCACTACAGCGCTTTGTGTAAATGACACCATGCAACAGTGTCCGCTATCTTTCTGTGGCCATTCCATTCGCTGTCAGGTATCTCTTTGTTAAACCTTCACTCACCTGAAGTCCAGGTTGTTCAACTTGAGAGATGAGACGGTATTTCTCTTCTGCCCCTAAAAACCTCTACCCATCTGACTAATTTCACAACGCAGTCCGATAAGTATAGATCTCCAGGGGAAGGGGGAAAAAAGGGACAAAATAATAAACAAAAGAAACACTCCACTGGTTACAGCTTCAATTGACGCCACTCTTTCCTTATTTCAGGTATTATTACGTCTGTGAGCTGATATCTCTATAAAACAGAAGTGAAAACACATTAACTCTTCTCCTATACTGTTTCCCTCCGACTATCTATTATACATTATCATTTAGGAAAATACCTTTCAGTGCTTGTGGTTATTTTCACCATAAAAATGTTCATTTAAATATGCAGCACAAATTATTATTCTGACAATATCTGTAAAAATAAAGGAACAACATTCACTATTATGCACCAATCATAGTCCTCAGTATAATGTGCTTTTGACTCTCACTTACTAATAATGACCTTAAATAACATATATAATGAATCTGAGAAATGTCCTTATTTATTGTCCTTTCTCTTGATCTTTTCTTTACAGGCATAATTGCTGCCCTTCGTTATTTCAAGGTTCTGGGAAATGTTCCAATGTTCCAAGGAAATTATCTGTAAGCATGCCTTAATTCTCAAAACTTGTTTCTTGTGCGCACTAAGAAATAATTGTGTCTTGTCTTGACAACTCATAAATTATCGTTTTTCTTTGTAGGCATTCAGCTTTGACTCCAAAAGAAAGAAATAGTAATCAAATTACCTTAGTCTCTTCAAATGTGCTTCTATTCACACACACGATAATCTTACTTGACCTTTTCTCCTTGCTTTGTGTTTCAGGTCGGAGCAGACAGGATGCAGGACCGGAAAGGATTCAGAACCGGAAGAAGAATCTCCGAGTCAGCGTTGCTGTGGAGACCCAGCTGGGAATGGGAGCTTCGGTGAGAGAAACCTCTTTCTGCAGGCACGAAGATGTCTCTGGAATTCAGGTGAGGAAGAATGAAAACGAGCGCAAGCGTGTGCAGTTGGGTTTCAGGGGCTTTTATACAGTTCTTGAAGGGTGGGGTTCTTCAGTTGGGGAGGCAGAGAAACGTGTTGCACGTGCCTCAACTGTCAAGTAGGCAACGTGATATGTATGCAAATTACTCTTTGATTTGGCAGCATGATTTTTTAGGAAGAGCTCCTTGACTTTTACTCCAGGAACAAGCATAAGCAAATGCAAGGATTTTTACAATGGTTTTAGTGCATTAATAAGGCCTCATAATAATTGTGCATATTAACAATAAACCAAGGACTTATTTACATATTGTTTTCGCCGCAAAATACACAACAACAATATGATTGCACATATATTCTTTATGGCTCAGTGTGAGGCTGTGCTATATTTCTTGCACTAACCCTAACACTCTTGTCAATGATGTATATGTAGCTTCGTGTAGGTGTATTGATGTGTGCTATGTCTGCATCTCACCACTTGTCCTGTACTCCACACACCTTCACAGCCAGCCCAGGGGGCACCCCTGGGACAATGCATTCCCAGACAGTGAGTTGAAATTTACAGTTAAGATGGCTGAGAGTGTGAACATGTGTGAGAGGGCAAGTGCCTAGGTGTGACTTGTGGCCAATTCATACATCAGGCCCATGTGTCAGCCATCTTGGCAGGGCATTTACTTTCACTGTCATGGACTGACTGGTCCCAAGAGTGCAATTTGTTCTGGCTGAGAAGGTGTGTGTAGAGCAGGCCTTGATAGCAGTTGAAGTCATTGCAGAACCTCCTCCTCCCCCAGAGCCCAGATAATCCCCCATGAACCATGCTTCCATTACAGGGAATCAAAGTTTACGTTCAAGATGTCTGACCGTGGTGTCCTGGTGTTTGTTTCTGCACAACTCCCAACAGGGCCTTGTGCTCCCTACACCAGAGCCCACTGTCAGCCATCTTGGCAGTACTTTTCCACTCCCTGTGAGATGGGCATAGTTTAAGGTGGGCTTGATGAGCCATGTGGGAGGAGGATTGTTAGCTGTGACTACGACTCCCATCATGCTTTCGGCTACACCCACCTTCCCAGCAAACCCAACCTTCCTTCCTTTGAATCAGCTTTCCTGGGAGTGAATGTGTGCAAACAAGATGGCTGCTGCATGTGACTGGTGTTTGGATCTCATTGCCTTGCTGTGAGTTTGTGCTAAGTTTTGTAATATTTGTGGATGGTGAGCTTTCCTGTTACATTGCAGGTATGTTGTTAGTTACAATCTGAATTTAAACACAGATCCCACCATGGATTGGTGCTCCTCAGCCCAGGGCCCAGTGTCAGGCATTTTGGAAGTAGATTTACCTTGAGTCTCAGGTTGAGCATAGTCCCAGGTGTGGTGTTTGGTGTTGGTGGGAGGGGTGTGTGTGTGACAGGGCCTGCTGATAGATGTGGTCAGAGATAGCACTCCTCCACCACCACAGCCCAGATAGGCCACCATGAACCATGCTTCCCATGACAGTGAGTCAAACTTTACATTCAAGGTGTCAGACAGTGGGGCCTGGTGTTTGAGCACTATTCCCAACAGGGCCTTGTGCTCCCTACACCAGAGCCCAATGTCAGACATCTTGGCAGTACTTTTCCACTCCCTGTGAGGTGAGCAAGGTGGTATTCCTGGGCCATGTGGGAGGAGGACTGTTGACTGTGACTACGACTCCCATCATGCTTTTGGCTACACCCACCTTCCCAGCAAACCATACTTTCCTTCCTGTGACTCAGCTTCCCTGTGAGTGAGTGATGCAGTGCTGGCAAGATGTCTGACAGTGGTGTCCTGGTGTTTGTTTGAACACTACTCTCAACAGGGCCTTGTGCTCCCCACACCAGAGGCCAGTGTCAGCCATCTTGGCAGTTCTTTTCCACTCCCTGTGAGGTGAGCATGGTGCAAGGTGGTATTCCTGGGCCATGTGGGAGGAGGACTGTTGACTGTGACTACGACTCCCATCATGCTTTTGGCTACACCCACCTTCCCAGCAAACCATACTTTCCTTCCTGTGACTCAGCTTCCCTGTGAGTGAGTGATGCAGTGCTGGCAAGATGTCTGACAGTGGTGTCCTGGTGTTTGTTTGAGCACTACTCCCAACAGGGCCTTGTGCTCCCCACACCAGAGGCCAGTGTCAGTCATCTTGGCAGTACTTTTCCACTCCCTGTGAGGTGAGCATGGTGCAAGGTGGTATTCCTGGGCCATGTGGGAGGTGGACTGTTGACTGTGACTACGACTCCCATCATGCTTTTGGCTACACCCACCTTCCCAGCCATCCCAGCCTTCCTTGCTGTGACTTAGCTTCCCTGGGAGTGAGTGGAACTGTGCTGGCAAGATGGCTGACAGTGTTTGTTGGTGTTTTGAGCCAAAGCCTTGCTGTATTTGTTAGTAAGTTTGTACATGTTACGACATAGTTACATGTTACTCTGAGATTACAGGTATTGTGTTTATCACAGGATATTTAGCTTTGGGTTAATATGGCTTTGCTGAGAGTGAATGGTTTCACTGACCCCTGACAGTGATGTCTGTGGGTGTGTATTGCCTCACAATTTTGACTAGTTGTTTATGTACTCACCAGGCTCTGGTATTCCTGATAATCCATGGATGCCCTCCGGTGGAAGGATGGCCCGCACCTTCTCCTCCCAGGAAGTGAAGTGCGTAGGTTTTGCAGGAGGGCCACCACCGGTCTGCTGGCTCAGGGCATGGTCTCTGCCAATCAGCTTCTTGACCCTCCTTCGCACATCAGAGTACCTGTTCCTGATATCGTCCATTGTGCGCAGGCAAGGTGCTTGTGTATTCACCTTGTTAACAATCCTCTCCCACATCTTTGTTTTGTGGGACATGGGGGTCTGTTGGACCAATGTGCCAAATAACTGTGGCTCTACTCTGAGAATTTCATCTACCATGACTTCCAACTCACTATCTGTGAACTTTGGATTCTTCTTTGGGGGCATGGTGATGGGTGGTGGTGGAGATGGATGTGTGGGTGTGTGTGAAAGTGAGGGTGAGTATAAATTAAGCTAGGTGTTTGTGAGTGTGCTTTTTGAGAGGTGCTGTGGTGTGAAGGTTGTGTGGTGGGTGAGTTGTGAGTGTATGTCTCAGTGCAGTGTAGTGATGTTCTCTGCTGGCAGGTCTGTTGAATTTGCAAAGATCATGGTTAGGATTTTGGCCCTTTATGTAGGTGGAGTTGTGGGTGTGTCTTAAATGACTTGGTTTTGTTTTTTGCCTTTGACAATGCTTCTTTGGTCTGTTTCTGTTGGCTTCAGTTGAGCATTTGCGGGGTTGTCCGAGTCTGTCACACTCATGTTATGCTATGTTGCAGCGTTCGCGTACGAGTCGGTCGCGTTGGGCTCTTTTACGGCCGATTCACTGGTTTCCGTATGTGTCGGTCGTACGGATTGTGCTCCGTGCGAGTCGGTTGTATCTCACACGCATTGCATCGTACTACGCCGGTCGTACAGCGCGTGTACGTGTCGGTCGGAATACAGTCCCGGTCCGTGTCGGTCGGAACGGTTTCCGTCCGAGATCGGAATCGGCCCCTAAGTGTTGAAATAAAGAAATATTGAAAACGAGTAGGAAAAACAGCCATTTGTGGCACTGCTTTCATCTGTAACTTTTTGTCACAATGGCTGATTTACAAAATCAATGTGCCATTACATTCGCTTGACACTTTTAGTTGTGGGGATATATAGATCTGTAGGTTCTCCAAGAACCAAAGGTACCCAGAGGGAACAACTGAGCAGCACCATACAATGGTTTTTCACTGTGTACTACGTATAGACCAATTCATATAGTGAAATATGTAGAGTTAAAAATAGGTATCAAGATAACCTATGTATTTCTGAAATGGGCACAAGATATGGAATTAAAGAGCAGTAGTGATTTGTACATCTCTGAATTTGTGGGTATCCGTAATAGCACATGATTTATAGGGTATTTTTCAAAATGTTTTCTTTCTTAAACTCTGGCCTACATTTGGAAGGCACAAATGCAGTGAAATCCAATTGGTAATAACAAATATCCTACTATTCTGTGCTCCCTTATGTCTTCTGATAAAATCTGTACCTCCCTTGTGTGGGTAGGCCTAGAGCCAGCAACAGGAAATGCTCAAAATGCAATATAGATACATCATATTTTTCCACTCAAAAGTTACCTGTTTTTTGCAAAGTAGGTAGCTGTGGATTTTGAGGCCCTAGCTCAGTCAGCAACTAGGGAAACCAAGCAAAGCTGTACATTTTAAATAATTAGTCACCTAAGGGAATCCAGGATGGGGTGACTTGCGTGGCTCCCACCACGTTGCTTCACCCAGAATCCCTTGAAATCCTCAAACTTTGAATAAAAAAACTAATTTGTCTCACATTTCTGTGATGGAAAGCCATGGAATCTGCAGGGAGCCATAAACCTCCTTCCACCCAGCATTCCTCTAAGTGTTTCGATAAAAATGGTACCTCACTTGTGTGGGTAGGCCTCGTGCCCGCGACAAGAAACGGCCCAAAATGCAACATGGATACATCACATTTTTCCCCTCAAACTGACCCTTTTTTGCAAAGTAGGTAAATGTAGATTTTGGGCCCTAGGTCAGCCGGCACTTAGGAAAACCTAGCAAACTTGTAGATTTTTTAAAGCTAGACACCTAGGGGAATTCAGGCTCGGGTGACTTGCATGCCTCTCACCAGGTTGTTTTACCCAGAATCTCATGCAAACCTCAAACTTTGACTAAAAAAACACAGTTTCCTCATATTTCTGTGACGGAAAATTCTGAAATCTGCAGAGAGCCATCAACTTCCTTCCCTCCAGCATTCCTCTAAGTCTCTCAATAAAAATGGTACCTCACTTATGTGGGTAGGGCTAGTGCCCACGAGAGGAAACAGCCCAAAACTCAACCTGTATACAACACATTTTTCCATTCAAAACTGACCCTTTTTTGCAAAGTAGATAGCTGTGGATTTTAGACCCTAGCTCAGCCGGTACTTAGGGAAACCTAGCAAACTTGTACATTTTTAAGAACAAGACGCCTAGGGAAATCCAGGCTCAGGTGACTTTTGCGGCTCTTACCAGGCTGTTTTACCCAGGACCCCTTGCAAATCTCAAACTTCGACTTAAAAAACACATTTTCCTCACTTTTCTGTGATGGAAAGTTCTTGAAACTGCCGGGAGCCACAAGCTTTATTCCACCCAGCATTTTCCTAAGTTTTCCAATAAAAATGGTACCTCCCTTGTGTGGGTAGGCCCAGTGACCGCGACAGGAAACGTCCCAAAACGCAACATAGTTACATCACATTTTTCCACTCAAACCTGGCCTGTTTTTGTAAAGTAGGTAGCCATGGATTTTGGACCCTAGCTCAGCCGTCACCTAGGGAAACCTAGCAAACCTGAACATTTTTAAAAACTAGACACCTAGGGGAATCCAGGATGGGGTGGCATGGATCCTATGAGTATGTTTTACCCACCAAGTCCTGCAAACCTCAAACTTTGGCTTAAATCACGCATTATGCTTATATTTCTGTGAGGGAAACGTCCGGAATCCACAGGAATCCACATAATTCCTACCGCCCAGCCTTACCCCACTTGTGCCGATAAAAGTGCTGCTCCACTTGTGTGGCTGGGCCTGGTGCCCACGACAGGAACGGACCAAACCAAGGTCAATAGGAACCCTTACGTGAAGACTCCTATTGACCTCGGTTTGATCCGTTCCTGTCGCTGGCACTAGGCCCAACCACACGAGTGTCTCAGCGTTTTATCTGTACAGATGGAGCAATGCTGGGTTATAGGAATTTTGTCGATTATTGCAGATTCCGGAAGTTCCCATCACTGAAATATAATGCAAATGCGTGATTTCAGGCAAAGTTTATATTAGCAAGGCATTGTGGGTAAGAAAGCCTCATGGGATTCACACAAGGCACACCACCCTGAAATCCCCTGGTAGTCTACTTTTAAAAAATGTCTGTGGTTGGTAAGTTGCAGTGGGTGGCGGCTCAGCATGGCCCAAATCTCACAGCTACCCTTATTGCTGATCTCTCCACATAGCACTTTAGAGCCTTTTGTGTCAAGGTCTCTTAGCCTAACCACACGAGTGAGCTAACATTTTTAGCAGGAAACACTGTGTGGTAGGAGATTTGTGGCTCCTCACAGATTCCAGAAGTTTTCCTCACAGAAATATGAGGAAAATGTGTGTTTTTAGTCGATGTTTGAGGTTTGCAGGGCATTGTGGGTAAGAAAATGGTGTGGGATGTATGCGAAGCACACCACCCTGCACTCCCCCAGATGTCTAGTTTTTAGAAGTGTCTGGGCCTGGTAGGCTGTTCTAGGTGGCAGCCTACCCAAGCCCAAAAAGTGAAGCCCATCACCATTGCAAGTGGGATGATACTGTGAGTTAGACAAACTCTCCTGGACCATATGTAAAATCAACACCCACAAGAATCCAATGGCCTCTTGCTTGCTAATGGGACGGGATGCTTTAGTCCGCAGGGGAGCAGAAAGACTGTTGAGGTTTTAAGGGTGAGGTTGGGGCCTGATTTAGGATAGGAAAGGCCCACCCCGTTCTTTTATCAAAAATATATATTTCTGCTGTACAGTGGGCTTTCTAGCAGAAAGACCTTTGCCCCATTTACTTGGGGGATATGGTCATGCCATCTCTGGCAGCCCACACTCTTATATGTTTTTAAAATATTCCCTGGCACATAGTGGCCTTTCTGCCCTGCTGGGGGGGCGGATCAGGGGAAATTATCCCAATCTGACTCCCAGGGGCTAGTGAACCTTCTGCCCCCCCCACCCCGGGGGCAGATTGAGGGTAACTACCTCCATCTGCCCTCAATGGGGGGGAGAAAAACTGAGTCCCCATTTATCTGGGGTGGGGACATGGCCATGCCCATGGTGGAAAGACCCCACCCCTCTTTATTTTTATTAAATAATCTATGGCATCTAGTTGCCTTCCTTCCCCCTTGGGGGGAGATTGACGATATTGCCCTCATCTACCCCTCCGGGGGGCATAAAAGCTGAAATTATAAAGAATTATAAGGAGGAGCACAAGCCCTTGCCCAAGGGGGCGCTCTCCCTGGTGTCTAGTGGGTGGATCCCTGCTTGGGAATCGCTCTCCTGCAGTGATCCCCAAGCAGGGATCCACTGGACACAGGTACCATTGGTAAGGGGAGATTCTCCCCCTTCCAATGATACCTCCCCCATAAGAATAAGTGCTTTGGGGGCTGAGCTATCCCCCGAGCACTGATTTAGTGAAAGTGAGACGAGCCCCTCACCTTGTTTTACTTCACTTTTGCATGTAATGACGTCAACGTGCTCTGCATACTGATTGTCATTACATACAAAGAAAAAAGCTCACTCTGCTCTAGAAGCTCTTGCCAAGCAGTCCGAGCCTCTGGGATTTGAAAGGAAAACCTCTGATGCCTGAAACGCGATCGAGGAGAAGCCTGTAGCCATTCAGCACGGCACCCCAACCCAAACAAGCACCTTTAAAAAGAAGTTATCCTTCTATTCACAGGTGTTCGCCATTCAAGTGGACTGCCCACACTTATTTTGCTCGTGATTTCAATTTTAAATCAGATATATCACCACGTATACACATTAAATGTGACAAGCAAGAATTTTTAACCCATAACAGAATTAACTAAAATTAGACTTTCATCGTATTGGACAATAATAAAGAATCATCAAAATATAAAGCTCCTTAGAAAATAGCTGGGAGACTTAAAATTCAAAGATTTAAACATATAAAAGATAAGAAACGCGGCACACCATTCTTATCCAGTTCTGTGCCATCTATCAATCGCCTTAATATTAAATTGTGGCAATTCCTGACGAAGGCGCACATTGCGCCGAAACGCGCGTCGAAGATTTAACTTCTGCCACATTTTGGGTCTTTTTAATTGTATTTTGATGAAAATTAATTATGTTTGGAATAAATATGGTTTTTTATGTCATTAAATTTGTATTTTAATATAATGAATGTGTTAACATGAACTCAAATAATTGAAGATTAAATAATTTCATTTAAATATACTGTGCAATTTGATCTTTTACACTGAGTCCATTAATATTGGTTTATATATTAAACTGTTTGGTTGCCTAGGAATTTATTTTCTACTGTATACTTACCCAGTCCTAGGAATTGTTTTACCAATTTATCAGGGGGTCCTTGTTACTCACATTTGCAAAGCACCAGAATGGCCTTTCTAACCCTCCCCAGTGTCTGACACATAAGGGGTAAATAAGGTTTTAATAAAAAACATGCATGAGTTTTTATTTTTACATCGTTTTTTTATTACCTTTTGTAGGTGAAAAATGTGAAAGTAAATAGCATATTTCATCCCAAATAATGCAATAATGAGAACACAATCACAAGAGGACCTTGTATTTTTTTATACATCTTAAGGTCACATAAAACACAGCCATACAACCAGCTCCTAGAGGGCATACCACTCCCAGCTGTAGAGCAAAAGCTCTAGCTTCAGAAGTGCTTTAAAAGCATAGGGTAAGTTCTCCTGGGGTCATGGAGTCAATGAGCTTGGAGACCTACCGTTTTTAGGTCAAGCTAGACAGTGCATGCACTGTCTCTTCGAGACCTGTTGTAATCGGTCTGTGTGCTGCAAGTCCATCCCCTTTTTTGCCATTGCTTTCCATTTGTGTATGTCAGTGTCCTTCAAAAATCCCTGCTTGCTGGTGGTCAGTCCTGCGTCTTTGTCCCTCCTTTCTCTCTTCTGTTCCTCCCACAGAGTAGGGACTTAGCACTGTCTCATTCCACTATGGTTCTTTATCTGTTCTCTGGGGGACTAATTCTTTCTTGGTTTCCTGCTCTGTTACTGTTTGTCTGAGTTTCGGTTCAGCACCCTAACTGCTTTCATTGAAACATAGCATTCTTCCTCCCACCTCCTCTTAATGCCACAGTTGTGTTACTGCTGCCATCACCACCGTGGCTTGTATTTTTTTTATTAGGCTTTCATTTTTGCACTTTTCAATCCCCACCGTCAGTTGGGCTTTTTCTAGTAGGATATTTGCTAGCTTTGGGCTTCCTTTTAAGGGGGGTGGGCTTGTTTTTAAGGTATGGCCTGCAAAGGATTTACATCCCGCCTCCTATCTTTCCTTGCTTTTTATTGATTCCTGTGCGGGTCACTTACTTTTCCTCCAGTTCAATTTGCTGTAGCATATTTTCTTGCATTGACCAATGCTTGGGTTTAATGTTGCTGGAGACTGCAGAAGTCCCTGCAGCACCCCACAACATTAAAATAAAATATTTGGTGGTGCCCCTGCCCTTTCAAGGTACATTAACAAAAAATAAATATGTAAAAGCCCTCACAGGCATGATGGGATGGTCGTTGCAGGAGCAGTGAACAATAAATGAGCGTATGTGGCTGCTCATTTATTATTCACTTTCTGCATATCCCAGTCATACCTGGGGCACCCAATTTTTTTTTTTTTTTTAAAGAGGGCCATGAAGGGTCAGGAGCAAGTAGCAGGAGCCGGCTAAAGTTTTTTTAAATGCATTCAGGGGTACGTGGTGACCACCAAGAGCACCCAACACCATTATGATTTTCTTTTATTTAATAGGTATTCTGCTGCCCATCCAGGCTACCCCACACTACAATTTTTCTTGGGGCTACAGGAGCAGGAAGTTGTTTGTTTTTTTGTTTTAAAGTGGGGTGCCTCAGTGCCAACCCAGGGCACCCCACAACACAGCCTCTCTTTGGAGGCTGCAGGGGGGAGGTCTGGGGCCCCTGCAGCCCCCCAGCTCTCTTGCTTGTACCCATCCTGGGTGCAGCGGAAGCCGGCATTGCTCCCACCCCGTGGGAACAGTTTTCTTTTGCTCCCGCAGGGTGGTAGCAATTAAGTATTTTTCCCTGCCCAAGAGCGCAGGCAGGGAAATGTTTTGTACTCCCATATGGTGGGAGCTGCTTTGTGCTCCTGCTGTGTGGTAACACATTACTCTTTCCCTGCCCGCGCTCTTGGGTAGCGAAAAGACAGTGTCCCAGGGGATGGGGACTGAGGGACACAATGCCTGAGCTGGCTCTGGGGGGCAAGGTCCCCAGGGCTATCCTGTGGCTGTGTGAAGGGGGCTGTGTGACCCCTCCCTATTTTGAAGTTTGTGGCCACAAGAAATGAGGACCCAAGTGTTCTTCAGGCTCAGGGAGGGGGGGCTGCACAGCTCCCTCCCCTAACTAAATAATGGCTCCAGGGGAAGGGGTGCCTGGGACATTTATAGGTTCAGGGAGAGGGGCCGTGCGCACCCTACACTTTCACAAAACCTCAGCCCTGGGGGATGGGTCCCTGGAGCTTCTTAGGCTTGGGGAGGAGGGGCCATGCACCCCTCGTCCCCAAATAAAAAATGTCCCCCCCCCACAGGGGTTGTTTGTCTGAAACGGGTGTGCGCCATTTGATGAATCTTCATGAAACTTCCAAAAAAAGCTATGTTTTATCTCATTTGCACATAGAAAGTTTCGGGATGATCCATCAAGTGGGTGCAGAGAAAAAGTGAGGTGCCAAAATGCATTTCCCCATTAGTTTTTCCATAGCAACTTTAGACACTGTCGCTGGCGAAACACCTGAAAGGATTTTCACAAAATATGGAAAAAAGCTAGATCTTGATTCAGAAAGAGTGCGTTATGTGACTTGGTGTAAATATGTTCAGTAGTTTTTGAGCAATTAAAGCTCAAAAACTTTGTATATATCACACTGCAGAGGAGCCACAGAGCTAACATAAAATTCTGAGATCTGATTGACTGCCACCAGATCGATGTGGCGGTAGTGATCTTAGGACTCATTACAGAGTCCTAAGAAAAAGTCACAAGGGGACAGAATAGAGATACACTGACCCCTTAGGCCTGATGGAGGGGTCCCAGAGAGACCCTGCCTGAAGCCAAAACCGTTTTATTTTTAATTTGCTGTGAATTCATGGAGGACCCATGCCAAAAGTTAAAAGAAATTTCAAGCATGTGATACAATTAAAACCCATCCCCGGGGTGGGCCAGAACTCAGGGGATGGCACAAAACATTGGTTTGGGGGTCCTGTGGCCCTGTCCCCAAGCCCCTGGAACCCCATTCCCTGGAGCAGTCATGGAAAAAGGGGAGATGGGGAGCGTGGCCCCCCTCCCCGAGCCTTAATAGCCCTCAGAGCCCCATCCTCAGTGCCAAATTGTACTACTAAAGGGAGGGGGTGTGGACCCCCTTTCTGAGCCTTAATAGGTACCAGGACCCCATCCCATGGCCGAATTCCTTAAAAAGGGGGTGGGAAGGTCGCTGCTCGCCTCCTTTAGTTGAGCCTTAAGGAGCCCTGAGAACCCCATCACCCAGGGCCGAATACCTTCCAAAAGGCGAGGGTGGCCATGCAGGCCCCGCCTCCAAGCCTTAATAGGCTTCGGGGACGCCTTTCCTTGGGGCTTAAGTGAACTGTGGGGTTGGATTCCTGTGGGGGTTGGTAAAAGGGCCTGGCAGCAGTCTATGCCAGGTGGCCCACCCCCTGCCACGCACAGCCAATGGCCATGCATAACGAGGGTTTGGCTTTACGTACGTTAATAAAATATTACTTTACTACATTGAAAAAAACATAGAAATTCACTGAAAAAAGTTTATGAGAGAAAAAAGTGCACATTACTCTAAAATTATTTGTTTATTTATGCATATGTATTGTGGGAGACCCTCGTAATTCCCTGGTACCATCTATAACTATATATTACAGAGTGGCGATAGTCACTCGAGTTATAGTTAGGATTCCCAGGTATAGGAAGTCCTTGGATTTTTGCTTGCTAATAACTTTGCCCCCGTTTGATGAATTCCATGAAACCTTCCAGACCTATAGCTTTTTTCACATTGGAGGAGGATGGAAAGTTTCCAGATGATTGGTCAAGGGGGTGCAAAGATAAATGGGGGTCCCAAAACACATTTTTCCACTGATGCATTTTCCATGGACTTTTGTAACAGAATTAGTGTGAAAACTGCTGAAAGGATTTCCATGGAATTTGGCGGGTTTATATAGTTATACATTATGGTGTGCAATTGATCCCTTTGGGTACCACAGGTAAGGAGGGTAAGTATTTTTGACGTTGTAAAGCATTTTAACTTAGTGATATCTGTTGTCGCTTGAGTTTCACAAACTTTCACAGTATTTTGCAAAAGTAGTGCGGTACATAGCGATGAGAAGGTATTATGTGATTGGCTAATAACTGCCTTTTCAAAAGTTAAAGGCAACCCTTTTGTATTAAGTACACCTTCACAGTGATCTGGGTTACGGCCCTAGAGATAGGTAAGTATTAGGTATTACTTTTTTCCCTATCTATTACTACTTTATTAAAGTAGTAATAGGTAGGGAAAATTATTTATAAGGTTCCATATATTTTTTTTAAATGTACGGAGTACGCAGTACTTCCTAGGAAGTACTGCAGTACTTTGGAAAAATAAATACACTGTACTACACTATATTTCACAAGTATATGGTACTGCAGTGTATTTTCACTCTTTTACATATTTAATTCTATCCAAACATGTCTACACAGTACCACTGTAATACATACAAATGATCAGTTATTTACAAAAATTTCAAAAAATAGCAAGCTTTTCCAGGGAAACAGCCTTTACAACGGAAGTGTTACAACGCATGCCATTACAACTCATTTCGTTACAACACGAAAGGCTTGTTGCAGGGGGTAGAAGGTGTTGGAGTTAACTCCAAAACCTTCCCTGGACACACTGGAGTTGGAATAGTAAATTATACAATTGCAACTTCCAGCGCACCCCGACAGCAAGTGGGGGTAAAGGTATGCGTTGTAACGGCATGCGTTGTAATGGCATGCGTTGTAACGTCCTACAACCACTTTTCCATAAAGTGCTATAAAAATATATAGAAAATATAAATACATTTCTCTACCATTTTACTAAAGTGGTACTAGGCAGGAAACCAAAATAAAGCCTACTACTTACATATCTAAGACCCTATCCCAGAACGCAGCAAAGTTGTGCTGAAAACTGTGTGGCTGGCTTCTACATTTTGTAAAGACAGCCATTAGCCAATCAGATACTGCCTTCTCATCGGCATGTATAGCGGTATAAAGCGAAGCTACGGTGGTATACCGTGCCATAATATATAACTAAGTATTTCAACACTAAGAACTTTTACACCACCTACAATAGTTATACCTATTGCTAAAAATTAGCATTTACACTTCATAATATATATTCCTGCCCCATTACATCTACATCTGTTCGCCCACTTCCACACTATGTGTGTTTCTAGTACCACACTACACTCTATGCCACTCCACTCTATGCCTCTCTACTCTATGCCACTCCTCTTTACACTATTCCACTCTACGCCATTCCACTCTATGTCACTCCGCTATACGTTACTTCACTCTACACTAATCCACTGTGAGCCACTGCACTCTACCCCACTCCTTTCTGCATCACTCCACTATATGCTATTACACTCTTTGCTAGTAAATTCCGCTCCACTCCACTCTGCACCACTCCACTGTACGCCACACCACTCTACACTATTCCATTCCACACCACTCCACTCTATGCCACTCCATTATACACCGCTTCACTCCTCCCCACTCCAGTGTACGCTATTCCAGTGTACGCCACTCCTCTATGCCACACCAATCTATGCAATTCCACTGCAAGCCACTACCTGTCCCTCACTTCAGTACCTCACTTCCCTCTACGCCACTCTCCTCTACACCACTCCATCATATGCCACTCCACTGTACGCTATTCCACTCTATGTCACTCTAATCTAAACCACTCCACTCTTCCACACTTTACTCTATGTCACTGCACTTTACACCACTCCACTGTACGCGATTCCACTGTAGGCCACTCCAGTCTACACCACTCCCTTGTACGGCACTCCACTCAACACTATTCCACTGTACGCAACTCCACTCTATGCCACTCCACTCTATGCCACTCCAGATACATATTTCCACCATATGCCACTCCATACTATGCCTCTCCACTCTAAGGTACTCCAGTGTACACCACTCCATTGTATGCTATTACACCGTACAACAATCCAATCTACGCCACTGCAATCTACACACTCAACTGTACACTGTACACCACTCCACTCTACCACACTCCACTCTATGCCACTACACTCTACACTACTCCAGTCTATGTTACTACTTTGCACGCCACTATATTGTTTGCCATTCCACTCTACGCCACTACACTGTGCACCACTCCACTCTACGCTACTCCACTCTACGCCACTCCACTGTATGTCACTCTAGTCTATGCCACTCCACTTAACATTACTCCACTCTATGTTATTCCACTCTACACCACTCCACTCTGTGCTACTCCACTGTACTGTACTAATCCACTCTATGTCACTCCACTCTATACAATTCCAGTGTAGCCACTACACTCTACCTCACTCTCTGTACACCACTCCACTCTATGCCACTCCACTGTACCCTACTCCACTGTATGCTGTGTCACACCAGTTCACTCCACTGTATGCTACTTGACTGTATGCTATTCCACTCTACGCTACTCCACTGTATGTTACTACACTCAACGTTATTCCACTCTACACCACTTCACTGTATGGTACTCCACTATATGTTGCTCCGATCTACAGCACTCCCCTCTATACCACTGCACTCTACTCTATTCCACTCTATGCCACTCCACTCTTACCCACTCCATTGTAGGCTATTACACTGTACGCCACTACAGTGTACCCCACTACATTCTACTCTGATCCATTCTACAACACCCCACTCTATAGTATTCCATTCTACACTCTCTGCCACTTCACTGTATGCCACACCATTGTACGCTATGTCACCACTCCACTCTACTCCACTCCACTCCAGTGTACGCTGTTTCACTGTACGCCACTCCACTCTACACTATTCTACTGTATGCCACTACACTGTATCTCACTCCACTCTACGCCACTCCACACCACTCCACTATACGCCACTCTACTGTACTCTATTCCACTCTACACACTCCTCTGTATACCACTCCATTTTATGATATTCCACGGTACACCATTCCACTTTACCACACTCCACTCTATGCCACTGCACTCTACACCACTCCAGTCTAGGTTATTCTTTTGTACGCCACTATACTGTACGCCATTCCACTCTACACTATTCCGCTCAATGCCACCCCACTCTACTCTATCCCACTCCACTGTACACCACTCCCCTCTATGCTATTCCACTATAAGCCATTTCACTCTATGTCACTCCAGTCTCTGCCACTTTACTATACGCTATTCCACTCTAAGCTATTCCACTCTGCACCGCTCCATTCTACGCTACTCCACTGTACAGTTCTTTATTGTACAGTATTCCACTCTATGCCACTCCACTCTTTTGTATGCCACTATACTGTACACCATTCCAATCTACGCTATTCCACTCTACGCCACTCCACTGTACGCCTCTCCACTATACACTACTCCACTATATGCTATTCCACTGTACGCCACTCCACTCCACGCTATTCCACTATACACCACTTCACACTATGTCACTTCAGTCTAGGCCACTTTACTATACGCTATTCCACTCTGTGCCACTCCATTCTATACCACTCCACTGTACAGTACTCCACTGTACACTATTCCACTCTATGCTACTCCACTCTATACTATTCCACTGTTTGCTACAACACTCTACCTCACTCCACTGTACAATACTCTACTCTATGCCATTTCACTGTACGGTACTGCACTGTACGCTATGCCACTCCACTCCATGCCACTCCACTCTACAACACTCCACTCTACGCTATTCCACTCTAGACCACTGCACTTTATGCCACTACAGTCGTTATTCCACTCTACACCACTCCACTGTACACTACTTCACAGTATGCTAGTCCATTCTACGGCACTCCACATTACACCACTACATTCTGTGCCAGTCCGCTGTTCGCCACTCCACTCTATTCTATTACACTGTACACCACTACAGTCTACCCCACAACAGTCTACCCCACTACACTCTACAATACTCCACTCTATGCCACTACACTCTACACCACTTGATTGTATTCTATTCCATTCTTCACCACTCCTCTATGCTACTCCACTCTATGCGATTCCACTGCAAGCCACTACCTGTACCTCACTTCAGCACCTCACTTCCCTCTACGCCACTCTGCTTTACACCACTCCACTATATGCCACTCCACTGTACGCTATTCCACTCTATGCCACTCCATTCTCTGCAAATTCACTATATACCAGTCCACTCTTCCACACTCCACTCTATGCCACTCTGTGCCACTGTACTTTATACCACTCTGTACGCAATTCCACTGTAGGCCACTCCAGTCTACACCACTCCCTTGTACACCGCTACACTCAACACTATTCCACTGTAACCAACTCCACTCTATACCACTCTACTCTATGCCACTCCAGATACATTATTCCACTGTATGCCACTCCAATCTACACCTCTCCACTCTAAGGCAATCCAGTGTACACCACTCCATTGTATGCTATTACACTGTACAGCACTCCACCCTATGCCACTCCAACGTATGCCACTCCACTCTATGCTACTTCACTGAATGCTATTCCACTATACGCCACTCCGCTCTATGTACATAACTCCACTGTATGATATTCCACTGTACGCCACTCCACTCTACCACACTCCTCTCTATGCCACTACACTCTACACCACTCCAGTCTATGCTACTCCTTTGTACGCTACTATATTGTATGCCACTTAACTATACTTTATTCCACTCTGCACCACTCCACTCTACACAACTCTACTCGATCCCACTCCACTCTACACCACTCCACTCTACACAACTCTACTCGACCCCACTCCACTCTACACCACTCCACTCTACACTATTCCACTCTACACCACTTCACTTCACTCTCTAGTCTATGCCACTCCACTAAACACTACTCCACTCATTGCTATTGCACTCTACGCCACTCCACTCTGCACTACTCCACTGTACTGGACTCCACTGTACACTACTCCACTCTATGTCACTCTAGTCTATAATATTCCACTGTAGCCACTACACTCTACCTCACTCCACTGTAAACCATTCCACTGTATGCCACTCCACTGTACGCTACTTCACTGTATGCTATGTCACTCCACTTCACTCCACTCTATGCTACTTCACTGTACGCTGTTCCACAGTATGCCACTCCATTGTATGCCACTCCACTCTACGCTATTCCACTGTATGCCACTGCACTGTACCTCACTCCACTCTACGCCACTCCACACCCCTCCACTATATGCCACTCTACTGTACTCTATTCTACTCTGCACCACTCCACTCTACACACTCCACTGTATGATATTCCACTGTATGTCATTCCACTCTACCACACTCCACTCTATGCCACTACACTCTACACCACTCCTGTCTATGCTATTCCACTATACGCTTTTCACGCTATGTCACTCCAGTCTCGGCCACTTTACTATACGCTACTCCACTCTAAGCTATTCTACTCTGCACCGCTCCATTCTACGCCACTCCACTGTACAGTACTTTATTGTACAGTATTCCACTCTATGCCACTCCACTCTTTTGTACGCCACTATACTGTACACCATTCCACACTACGCTATTCCACTCTACGCCACTCCACTGTATGCCACTCCACTATACACTACTCCACTATATGCTATTCCACTGTACGCCACTCCACTTTACACCACTCTACTCTACCCTACTCCACTCTACACCACTCCACGCTTTTCTACTATACACCACTTCACTCTATGTCACTCCAGTCTAGGCCACTTTACTATATACTACTCCACTCTACGCTATTCCACTCTGCACCACTGCATTCTACGCCACTCCACTGTACAGTACTCCGCTGTATACTATTCCACTCTATGCCACTCCACTCTATACTATTCCACTGTATGTTACAACACTCTACCTCACTCCACTGTACACCCCTCCACTCTATGGCACTCCAGTGTATGGTGCTCCACTGTACGCTATGCCACTACACACTACACCACTCCACTCTACGCTATTCCAGTCTAGACCACTGTACTGTATGCCACTCCACTGACCAGTACTTCATTGTACAGTATTCCACTCTATGTCACTCCACTCTTTTGTATGCCACTATACTGTACACCATTCCACTCTACGCTATTCCACTCTTTGCCACTCCACTGTACGCCACTCCACTTTACACTACTCCACTGTATGCTATTCCACTGTACGCCACTCCACTCTACACCACTCTACTCTACCCCACTCCACTCTACACCACTCCACTCTACACTATTCCACTCGACACCACTTCACTCTACGTCACTCTAGTCTATGCTACGCCACTAAACACTACTCCACTCATTGCTATTGCACTCTACGCCACTCCACTCTGCACTACTCCACTGTACTGGACCCCGCTGTACACTACTCCACTCTATGTCACTCTAGTCTATAATATTCCACTGTGGCCACTACACTCTACCTCACTCCACTGTAAACCATTCCACTGTATGCCACTCCACTGTACGCTACTTCACTGTATGCTATGTCACTCCACTTCACTCCACTCTATGCTACTTCACTGTACGCTGTTCCACTGTATGCCAGTCCATTGTATGCCACTCCACTCTTCGCTATTCCACTGTATGCCACTACACTGTACCTCACTTCACTCTATGCCACTCCACACCCCTCCACTATATGCCACTCTACTGTACTCTATTCTACTCTGCACCACTCCACTCTACACACTCCACTGTATGATATTCCACTGTATGTCATTCCACTCTACCACACTCCACTCTATGTCACTACACTCTACACCACTCCTGTCTATGCTATTCCACTATACGATTTTCACTCTATGTCACTCCAGTCTCGGCCACTTTACTATACGCTACTCCACTCTAAGCTATTCCACTCTGCACCGCTCCATTCTACGCCACTCCACTGTACAGTACTTTATTGTACAGTATTCCACTCTATGCCACTCCACTCTTTTGTATGCCACTATACTGTACACCATTCCACTCTACGCTATTCCACTCTACGCCACTCCACTGTACGCCTCTCCACTATACACTACTCCACTATATGCTATTCCACTGTACGCCACTCCACTCTACACCACTCTACTCTACACCATTCCACTCTACACCACTCCACTCTACGCTATTCCACTATACACCACTTCACACTATGTCACTTCAGTCTAGGCCACATTACTATACGCTACTCCACTCTACACTATTCCACTCTGCAACACTCCATTCTATGCCACTCCACTGTACAGTACTCCATTGTACACTATTCCACTCTATGCCACTCCATTCTATACTATTCCACCGTATGTTACTACACTCTACCTCACTCCTTTTACACCACTCCACTCTACGCTACTCCAATGTATGGTGCTCCACTGTACGCTATGCCACTACACTCTACGCCACTCTACTCTACACTATTCCACTCTAGACCACTACACTGTATGCCACTACAGTTGTTATTCAACTCTACACCACTCCACTGTACACTACTTCACAGTATGCTAGTCCGTTCTGCAGCACTTCACTCTACACCACTACACTCTGTGCCAGTCCACCACTGGCCACTCCACTCTATGCTATTACACTGTACGCCACTACAGTCTACTCCACTCTACCCCACTACATTCTACTCCTCTCAACTGTATGCCACTCCACTCCTTGCCACTCCACTGTATGCTATTCCACTGTATGCCACTCCCGTCTACGCTGGTCCACTCTACAACACTCCACTGTATGCTAATCCATTTTATGCCACTGCACTGTACGCCACTATATGGTATTCCACTCTACTCCACTCTATGCCATTCCCCTCTATGCTATTCCACTGTATGCCACTACACTCTGCCTTACTCCACTTTATGCCACTCCACTCTATGCTAATCCACTATATGCTGTTCCACTGTATGCCACTCCACTCTACAGCACTCCACTGTACGTCACTCCACTTTACGGCACTCCGCTGTGCCCCACTCCACTCTGTGCCACTCCACTATATACTGTTCTACTGTCCTGTACTGCACTGTACGCAGCTAAACTCTACACCACTCAACTCTACTCTATTCAACTGTACTTCACTCCACTCTACCCCACTCCACTGTATTCCACTCCACTGTACACTACCCCATTGTACGCTACTCCACTGTACACCACTACACTCTACATCACTTCATTGTATGCTACACCAATCTCCGCCACTTCAGTGTACGCTATTCCAGGCTGTGCCACTCCACTCAATACAATACCACGCTATGCTATTTCAGTGTGTGCTACTGAATACGCCACAGTTATAGCGCATGCGTTTAGAACGCATGCCATTACAACGCGGTCATTGCAACGATTGCGTTGTTACATCGCATAGCATTACAATGCAAGTCATTACAACGACTTGCTGTAGGGGGGCGCTGGATGTTGAAATTGTATAATTTACTATTCCAACTCCAGTCTGTGCAACAGTAGGGAAGGTGTTGGATTTAAAATCCAACATCTTCTGCCCCCTACAGCAAGTCGTTGTAACGGCTTGCGTTGTAATGGCATGCAATGTAACAACGTGGTCACTGTAATGACCCTGTTGTAATGGCATGTGTTGTTTCGCATGCGGGGTAAATGATGTTTCCCGTGCTACTCCACTGTATGCTATTCCACTGTACCCCACTCTACTTGGTAACCACAATACATTAACTATGACTCACACCTTCTCCATGCACTGCTTATACCATTTTATAATATGTCATTTATACCATCTAACAATATAGCATTAACAACACTACTTTTGACTTCCCAAATCACATCATTTGTGAGAACATAGTGCATGGTAAAGTGGCGAGTTATAGTTAATGTATTGTGGCTACCAAGTTGAATACACTGTGTATGGAGGTGTGCAAGTTATAATAATTGAAGGTGTTGAGTAAATTATAAATTAAAGGTATAAGTATAACTTTAGAAATTCTAAATTGTGTGTAGTTTAAGTTCTGTTTGTATAGAAAGAATATGTAAAGTTACAGTAGTTTAAAGGTGGCGCATAAATTATAAATTTAAGGTATAACTATAACTTTAACATTTCTAATGTTTGTGTAGTTTAAGTTTGGTGTGTTAAGAAAGAATAAATAAAGTTTTACTAACTATAACAAAGGTTTAAAGTTTGTTTCTTTTCAGTGAATATATATTAGATAGACAGACAGGCAGACGGATGGACAGACGGACAAACAGACAGAGACAGACAGGCAGTCAGACAGACGGACAGATTATAACTGGATAACTGCCATTGTTTAAATAAATCTCAGAAATTTAATAAAAAATGAACACGCTTGAAGTTATGGCACCTTACATATTTTCTTCAGTGTAAAATCATGACCATTTTTAATTTGCTTTTTAAATGTAAAATAAAACTTCTCAACAAAATATACTTTTCAAGGACAGTATGCTTTTCCTTAGAACTGGACGATCAAGTAAAGGATAAAAAGACAGTAATAATTTGAAGCAATTGTTTTCTTCACTTTGAATTTGACTTTGCGTGCAGGAAATTGGTGCCTGAAATTTCTTTACTGATGTCCAAAAAGCTGATTAAACTGACTGGATGAGTTTAAAATCTGATCAGTTTGAAATCCAAAAAACACATTATTAATGCACTACGGTATTATTTACTGATACTAACTGGAATTACTTTCTAGCGCTGTGGATTTGAATGTCATTCTTTGTCACAGTAATCTAGCTGGTCAACATTCCCTTACACAGTATGCGATTGGCATCAAGTAGGGCGATACTCTATTGGACGTTTTTACTCATCGTCAGTGTTTGTTTTCAAAAGCAGCAAACAAAGTTAAAAACTATATTAGATATTGAATTTTACTGATGAAAAACAGCACTGACGGTTACAAAATAAATGGAGTAAAGTAGCATATTAATTCCAAGTATGTAATATAATGCTAAAAAGCAACTTGGTGCACATTGGCACAGACCAAAATAATACTTAAGTTCTGGGCAATTTATGCATGCCATCTATGGCTGTGATACTTAGGGCAGATGCCTTCTAACTGGAAGGCACAGGGGTTGTGTTGGGGTCTGAATTGATCTCCTGGAGCTCCAGCCACTGGCCAAGAGGAGCATCATGATGAAAACAGTGCTCTGGGGCTTATTTACAAGAGGCCTGCGCTGCCGGAGTGTCACTCTATCATATCTATGAGGCAGCGCAAAGCCACCCTGAGTGGCTTTGCATGGCCTCACAGATATTGAGAAAGGCAAGGCAGCGCAAAGCTGTCCCAGATTTACAAAATCACGTAAACCTGAGACAGCACCAAAACCTTACACCTCCCCAGAGCAGGCGTAACAGAGAATAAAGATTCCATTTCTCCTCATTTCTTTCTCTTTCAATGAACGAGGAAAATGCCTCCATGGATTGATTTTATGCAGGAAGGAGCCCCTTCCCACACAAAAACAATCCCGCCAACAACGCAGACACCCTTGAACCATGGAGCAAGGGTGCCTGTAGTGGCGCTATTGGAGAAGTGTAATCTTGATCCCATCTGAGATACCATAGAAGTGCATCATAATCATGAGTAGTCAGCACTAGAATATATTCTGTGTGATTAATTTTACTAGGGAGAGTGGAGTATTGCATATTTAAAGTGCTACACCTGAAGAATTTGTGTATAGAACATAATTAATAAAGGTATATGTAAAATGTATATATGAATGTGACAGGAAAAATTAACAAAATTTGTCCCATTGTGAGGTTAATAAATTAGAATGTGTATATGGAAACAAACGCTTGTACATTTATACGTGTGACAATAATTATTTCCATGCAGGTGCATTTAGAATGACATCTTCAGAATCCTTTACAACTTATATGTGTTTTAAGAAGCTGCATTTATTGTGTGTGTAGAAATGTGCACGTATTCTGTAACCCTGTGCAGTGTTAAAGTTGGCTAGAGTGGGCCACAGAAACCAGTTCAGTTCATGCTTATGTTTAAATCTAACATGTAATTCGTACTTAACCTTCAATGCAGAATGCGTTCACTAGTATTTTGTTTCCACTACAGGTATGGGCAAAGGCTCATTAGTTTGCAGAGAAGGGTTTTGCTTTTAGTTGATAGCAAGATATGAGAAGATGAAGTTGGCAAGGAGAAGTGTGGTAACGAGCAAGGAGGCGAGTTTGCATGGAGGAGGAGAGGAATGACCAAGGACGAGCGAAGTTGCAACTTTTCGATGTGAGAAAGGTTGTGCTAGTATCCGGTTGTGCCGGAGCCATGGAAATTCACAAGCAAGGATCACATGGGATTATCTAGCTTGAATGCAATTTATATTTTATGCTGAAACGTAGTGAGAGACAGGGGAGAGTCATCTTAGGGCTTCACGGAGAGCAGATCTATACTTCTGCTTGTGTGGCTTTATGCTACCTGACCCATGGTTGGAGTGCCTTCTACTGAAGACTCCGACAGCTGACATATTTCTGATTTCACCTTTACTAAATGCTTCTTAGTTTAGGGTTGCCCTTTTAAGGTAGTGTAGGGAGAGATAGCTTGATCATGCTTACTTTGGAAAATCATCTGATGCAATTTAATACTAAAATTATTTTTCCTCATCATCAGTATTGTTGTCATAGAGTTAGTCTGGTTGCATTATATAGGGTAAATCTCTTCAGGAGATTTGCACTTATGTTGCTCTTTCTGTATTTCTCTATTCCCATGTTGAGACTGGTCTATATTGATTTGTTTCTAAATTTATAATTAAACCCTACTAAACTCAGATTAAGTTATTGAGCGGGATATTGTGTGACCACATTGGTTACACTATAATGAGATGTAAGCAAATGATAGTTTTCTCTCTTTACCTCTCATGCAGCTATAACAATCATCGATCTGGAGATAAATGTTTCTGTGGGTCCAAACTCCAGCACTAGGCACCAAATTGTGTGCTGGCACTGGCTAAAAGGACAGGACTGTACTGTATCTCATAAATATGGTGCATTCCTGCCCTTTCAAATTGGCGTAGGGCAGTGCAGCAAAAAGACTTGCGGCGCTGCCCTATGCCAATTTTTGGTAAATATGCCCCTTCGTTTTTAGTGAAAAAACATAGAGGAAGTGAGGTACTCTGTAATGTGCCAGTGCTACATCTGTTTTTTCACTCAGGAGGAGCTCCACCACCAAATAATCCTCAAAGTGCCACCCTCCTTTCTGATTAAGACTCATAATGCAGATGTGTTTACACTTTAGGAAGACAAGGCAACCCATAGCACTCTGACTATCGCATTTGATTGCATTTTTATAAACTTAACTGAACATAAGGGCAATGTTAGAATTGTGAAATATAGTTTGAAATTCTAATTTTATAGAATAATTGTGAAAAAATATATTGTCGTTCTGGGGGCCCTAATGAAAGTTTTTTACAGAGCTGAGTCACGGCATTAAAAAGGTAGAACACTGGCTTATGATATATGTTACCAACTTCCAGCATCTATTAACACAGTTCATTGAGTTTTGTTGAATTAAAAGTATCTGAATAAACAGATTGTAATCGAAGTAGAATTTTGGCAGTTGTAAAATTCAGAAGGGGCTTGGACAACAATCTGGAAATGTGGAGTTTTGTGGAAACTATTACAGCATTATGGAAGATGTAATAATTTTTAAAGCAGAAGGGGGGCTGGCGTATAGAAACCTTGAAAATAAGTGTGGCTTGGCAAGCGTTTTCTTCTCACCAATCACTCCTATAACATATTCAAAGACTGCAACTGGAAGTATTTGCAGAGGAATCAAAGGCCCAGTGGTGTATCGCTGTAGGATGCAGTCATCGAGAACTAATGCATGGCTGCTAGCGACTGCTCTCTGCGTTGTCAACGATGATGATTCTTTGATTTTTTTGTATCATCATATTGCTAAGTATGTCAGTTAATTTATTTAATAATCTCCTCCTGCACCATTTGTAATAGTGTAGTGTTGTGATGCAATATAGATATTTTTTAACCCCAGACATTTATGTAAAAAGATATTAGCACCTAAAGTTAAATGTTGAGAGTTGGACAGAAATCACAGTGCTCCCTTTGCGAGCCATAACTACCGCTTTAGGCCTGCTCAGGGCACATTATATGGCTACCTGATTCCTGCATCTCTGGTGTGCTGGTCTGCTTTGATACACATTGGGTTGTTTAGGCCTTTTAGCCACCTGTTTTAGGGCTCGGCAACAGATAACTTATCTGTCTGTAGGTAGACCTATTATTTCCAATATATGACAAATAATTGGAGAGGGCTCTGGGTCGGCCCCTTGCTCATGACTGGATGGATTTGTTATCTATCTCACTTCCCTGATCCTGATTTCATGGCTGTCCCCCTCATAGTTGTGTTTGTTCCGACCATGAGAATTTCAGTCTCACAGTGTTTTGATTGGCTGGTTTATCACCCCACTGCTTACATTGGACCTTGCTTTGCAGTGCATGTGCATGACTTTTTGGGCCTTATTTACAAGAAAGTGACGCTGCACGGCACTGCAAGCGATTTGGCTGCACCGCCCTGCGTCACTTTCCGAGCACAGGGATGCATCATATTTACAACAGTATGTCGCACTGTGTGCTTTCCCCTGCACTGGCCATGCGTGGCCCTTGCAGGTAAGAGCCGTCGAGTGGGTGGGGGAGTCAGCAATGCGGCAATCGCAAGGGAAGTGGTTTTCATTTTTTTTAAATTTAAGTTTACTTCGTCGTTGTCTGTTGACTAACCCCCATCACGCCCCCCACCGCCCCACCGCTCTTACTTGCATGGACCGCGCCTGGTGCTGCCACACAATTGGCTGCCATGCGCCAACGCAGGCACCCTTGCGCCATGGTGCAAGGGTGTCTGCGTTTTAGGAGAGATTGTTTTTGTGGAGGAAGGGATACCTTCACATGAGGTGTTTTCCTCTTACTATACATGCTGCAAAATGTAGCACGCATAGAAAGAGGAAAAAACAAGGAGAAATAAGTATTTCTCCTTGTTGCGCCTCCTTACGCCTCCCCAGGGGAGACATAGGATTATGACGCATTCCCAAGTTTACGAAATGTTGTAAATCTGGGAATATGGCAGAATCCATGGGTGTTGCGTGAGAAGTCCCAGAGCAACACCCATGACACGCCCCTTTCAGACAAAGTGCTGTGTGAAAAAGGGCCTTATTCACAAGGCCACGAAAAGGCACGCAGGGTGGCTTTACGTGGCCTTGCAAGTATGGAGCACCACACTACGCCACTGGCATGCCAAAAAAAGTTACACACAAGGGGCTTGTAAATATGCCCCTTAGTCTTCTTCTCCTTTCCCCTGCTCCGGCTCATCCCAATCCTACGCTCTTTCACCCCCTCTCCCGTTATCACCACCCATTGTCCGCTGGCCTTCTCTGCCTTGCTGGTTCAGCCACCTGCTGCACCATTGTAAAATGCTTGCACACTAGGCATCTTTCAATTAGTGTGTTTTTTAAGGAAAGGGTTGTCAGCACGTCACTAAGGAAGTGAATCATTCTGCCCGTGCCTCCATCGTTTCTGACCCCACCTCCCCACATCACTTTATGACTGCTGACACCCTCTGCTCCTTTTCCATTTTGCCCTCCAGTGACTTCAGCATGTTTCCTTCTCTGCTGCACACCCACTTGAATGTCCCCTCCCCCTGCACTCCCCCGAGGCCCTTCCAGCCCCTCACACCTGCTCTCACATCCCGTCCACGCATTTGCTTCAATCCTGCCTCTCCCACCTCATAATTATTGATTGTTTGTTGTGTTTTTATTTTCTATAGAGTGCTACTACCCAAGATTAAATTTCCTGGTGCAGAAATAAAGAGAACAAGCATTTGCAATGCAATAGGTCTCGCATTTTGAAAACTTTAACCTATTGGTATTGTAACTGACAATGCTTTTTATTATTGCAGGTTTTCTAAACACATAAATAACAATGCAATTACAATGCCAATAGCTCCAAATCTCACAATTGGGAAACCTATTGCTGGCTAATGGCCAACTGTTTAACGGGACGATACAAGAGCACTACGGAGTCGAAATTGAGCGTACAGAGGTGTATATATACAATCTGAAATTTCACAAGTGGGAGACCAACTACAATTATCATATATGGGCAGGAAGGGCCACATACAGTGCACTAGCACACATTACGCTTTGCACCAGGAGGGACAAGCCATAGACCACATTTAGTAAACATCACCAATATGGCAGCTGAGCACACGCTCAACATCTGTGTGAGGCCCTTAGTTGTAGATGGTTAGGCTGGTAGCGGTAACACAATTCTGTAATGTAACTATTACCGTAAGCTCATTTATATGAGAAAGAACTTGCATGTTTTTAGCATTTAAAGGTGTAGGGCCCGATTCACAGAACTAATCTGAGACAAAATCCTAAACTTACTACTTTTGGTATTCACAGAAGGCATTTAGTAGTAGTAAAGTTAGGATTTTGTCTTAAGTTTGTCTTAAGTCTGTCTTAAGTCTGTCTTAAGTCTGTCTTAAGTCTGTCTTAAGTTTGTCTTAAGTCTGTCTTAAGTTTGTCTTAAGTCTGTCTTAAGTCTGTCTTAAGTCTGTCTTAAGTCAAACTTAAGACAAAATCCTAACTTTACTACTACTAAATGCCTTCTGTGAATACTCAGATTAATTCTGTGAATCGGGCCCGTAGAGTTAGCACTATTTTTTTGCGTGTGATGAAAGGCATTCAGGACTTGTGCAGAGAGTGGTATTACTACATTCCTTGATGAGGTAATTCCGCTTTCCCTGTATATAAACTAGAAAATGTTTTTTTAACGCATCCATTATATTCTGGATGCGAGCCCAAGGGAACTGTGTGCACTGAGGGCTTGTCAAGCAATTCTTTTCTACTCCAAGAAGCACTTGAAATGTGCAAACTGTACCTATCAAACTTCAGAGCACATCCAGAACAGACATATCTGTCGTACAGTTCATCTCCGAGGGAGTCTCTAAGCGCTTTAACAACCTCACGGCATCTGGTGCCATCTACTGGTACTAGCCATATTAAATGCCTCATCATTAATAAATAGAGCACGTTTACTTTATAATGTATAAATAATTGTTGCAACACGAGCATGGGGCCCTCAAAAAAGTGAAGGGTCTGGGGAATTATGACCCACACTCCACTTCTGACAGGCCTTGAAGCAGATAAACACTCACCTGTCCCTCAAAGTCTGAGGGGGATATTCTCAAGGACTCATCGCCGAGTTAGCGGCACTTTATCGCAGCCAAAGTGGCGATAGATTTATCGCCCTATTCACAAGCAGGTGCTAACAGCCAATATCGCCAGCTTTCCTGCGATAGCAGCCGCAAAAAACATCGCCACGGATGACACCAGCAACTAACGCTAATGAGATGCAGAGTAGGCATTCCTGTGCAAAACGCTGCGACAACACCACTACGCAATATTCTCTACGACCAGCCAGATCGGCGATAAGATCCCAAAACAGGCGATAAGGCGCGTTAGCAGCAGGGATTTAACACCTGCTCTTACCTGGTGTTAAGTCGGACGACAACCTGCACCACAAAAGGGAGCCCAGACCAGAGCCACACCTAAAGAACAACAGATGCCATGGAGCTACTGATCATGCAGCTCGGAGCCCCAAGAGGGCCACAACACCCACCGCCACCCCCTCCAGGGCCCCCCCCCCCCGGGGCCCTACCACGGACAAAGATATTTAACATCAACTCTACGAAATCATGAACAAAACAATTCGCCTGATGTCGCACAAGTACAACAATTAACATTCATGTGTGGTCAGAAAAAGGAAAATCATCCATTCCTCTTAGAATATCCAAACAAATGATTTTATTCAAATTCAACTCAAAACAACTATTCGGAAGAGCCATGGCGGGTCTTCTCTGGACAATCTGTAAGACACAGCCTGCAAGACAAAATTCAAGATAAGAAGGTGTGTAATGCGCTCATCAAAGGACAGAGAGAGAGAGAAAGAGAGAGAGAAATAAAGGGAGAGATACAGACAGTGAAATGAAGAGAGGGAGAGAGAGAGAGAAAGAGAGGGAGAGAGAGAGACAGTGAAAGGAAGCCCCTTGGTACATACATGCCAACTGTTGTGTGTGTATCGCTATTGGTGCACTATAAGCCTAAGGCCTAGCCCCAAATGCAGTGCGAAAGCCAAATCACATTTCCAGAATGCAAGCAGTAGTCAGACTAACATTAGAGATGAAAGCTCCTTTGTCTCAATACATAAGGCGGAAGGACATCTGCACCTCCGAGCTTGGTCTTGCATGCGGCAGGCACCCCCTGAGAGAGATACCACAGCAGATGATGGCGACTCCCACACTACGCACAGCCCGACGAAAGACCAACGTATACACACCCCACACACAGAAGTCCTTGCCCGAAGTTATCTTGCATGGAATGTCCTTCACACTTACTCCCACATTAGCCCAGGCGTACAACCGTTGCACACTAAAACAACTCATTGCTCCGAGCTGTGGCATTTCATCCACAGAACTGGCGCAGGTCAGAACAGTGCCGCTTCAACCAGAGCCACCAACGCAATGGCAGAACATACCGGGCACATGCACAACCCCTGTCACGTGGAACTGTACCGTGCATGTATGCTGCATTTGTTGGGGGCACTGCCACTGGCAGTGTTGCGCATCAGTTACCGTCTGAGCTTCCGTCTTGCGTACGTCACCTGCGTCCAGCCCTGGTTCCACTGCCGATCATGCATATTCGAGTGGCCCATGGATGTCTGCCTATCCAACACAACGGTAGCTTATCTGGATTATGACTTGTGTGTGCACCCCCTGTTGGACCACGGACAGGAGTGTAACCGTGATACCCGTTCATGGGATGCCTTGATATTTGGCGTATGTGCTGGCAGTTGGGCATGGGAGATTGCACAAGTCCTCGTGTGCAGTGACCACATCGAAGCGCTCCCCCATTGGGCTGTGTTGCGGATTGGTGAAACGGCGTGGACAGAGCACATCTGTCCGGACCAGTTAATGGATTGTCTCGCCCCCGTGTTCGTTGAGGCCGACAACAACATACTCTTGGAACTGATTGCCCAGGAAGCTGCGCTTGCATTCATGGACGAGTAACTACGTTCCTGCAGCCACAACTGCTTGTAACCCAGAGCACAGGTCCCAACACCTTGTTGCATCTTGGAGAAATGGTCACATATCCCACCACAACAGTGGACATGGCTGCATTCTCCTGGACTCAGAATGCATGTGTGTGCACCTACACGTGTCGACACACACCTGTGCAAGGTGAGGCAGTCCCATGGGCGGAGCTGCACAGCGTCGCTTGGCAAGGTTCATTACTCTGACATACTGCTGGAGGGAGTGTACACACATGGCAATGTAGTACTACATGTGACCTTGTTGGACCCTTTCACCTGCTCACTGTCAGCAGAGCAGACAGTCTGCGCAGTCCGGTGGTACACACTATGCAGATCCCATGGGCTGTGAGTCGTGTCCCCTGACAGGGGCAATGAGCATACGCCAAAAATCACATGACTCGTCCAGCAAGGCAAGGTGGGCTGAGACCGTTGCCATCCGTAATGATTGGTGTTCATTTTTGCCTCCCCAGTTCTTGCACATCTACATGTTCCCATGCTGCCTGTTAGTGTCTGAAGCATTGGTCTGCATGTTGTGGCCCTTGTCTTGCCCGTACTGACACGCACATGCGAATAAAGTCTACGCCACTTCACTAGTGTCCAACTGTGATGAGTGTTGATTAGAATGACAAATCGTGTGCCTCAATGAGCATTGTCCATACACAGGGAGGGACTGACTGACGCATTTCACTTAGGGGTGAGTCCCTATTGCCAGCTCCACCTCTGTAAGCCAGACATTGTGGTTGGGATAGTTGCTGGTGGACCGGTGCTCTTACGTGTCTTCAGCAATGTGAGTATGGTGTCCAACTTCTTGCCATGTGGATCAATGTGATCCATCAAAACAGGCTGTGTCCACACAGTTGAGTGTGAGTAGGTATGCAAAGAGATGTTCTGTTGTCACATGTGATGGGGGACACTACTTTAGGCCTGCTACCGATTTAGAAATTTTTACACACAGCCCCATTTGATACATGGACGTGGGGGTACGTTGGGGGGTTGCGAGATTGTTGTTCATGGGCAATGAGGCCACAGCTAGTTCACACGTTCACAGTCATCTAATTAGCCATGTGGGTCAGGTTCAAACATGCACATTGATGTCATTTCCCAGGGTGTACCTTTTTGTGCAATCAATGTCCCTACATTCATCCATACTCTTATACTTGATTGAACATAGACATGACACATCTGTGTGATTTTGAATGTTTTATTCACATTCTGTGGAGTGTCGGAGCTGGAGCAGTACATGGCCATGCAAAGCCCACCTTACATGGTTGCCCAGTGGAGGGCCAACCAGAGTCCTTTGGGGAATGACAATTTAATCGGAAGAGGAAGAGTTCAGTCCACAGCCTGATTGCTGTGTCATTGGTAACCAGTGCAGATATGGCAATCCATGTCGGGGTCCAGGTGAATGTCGCAGAGTGTTTCGGGGGACAGTGGAAGGTGTTGTTCCCGGGCATAATGCAGAGGGCTGAACCAAGCAGGAACAGGCCATATGGCGGGGATGAATGCTACAACCTCCTTTCTCACACAGAGTCATTGCCATCCACATCTTGGTCCTCTGATATGTCTTCTGTGTCAGGTGTGTGTGGTGGTGTAATGGCTGCATCACTGTGTGCCACCGACACATCAAGGGGCGGAGGTGGTTTGGCTGCATCACTGTGTGCCACTGACACATCAGGGGGCGGAGATGTGTGTGTCGAAGTTCCTGCAGCAGTCATCTGGGACAGGCTCTGTGGCAGCAATGGCGAGATGATGTTCTGCAGGGCATGGAAGATCCCAGCTACATCTCGCTGGTGTACAGCCGTGTCAGCCATCCTTCCAGCCTGCATCCGCTCCATGTTCTCCATTGTCCTCCGCATCTGTGCCAACTCTGTGCTGCCATCGCTGGAGCCTGTCTGACTAGACAGTTCTTGTATCCGAGTAATGGCTCCAGCGAGGTCAGCCAGGGATTGATGTAGAGCATGAAACGGACTGTGGGTGTCCGTTAGGGACTGTAAGTGGTCCCTGATGGGACTCATACACCCACGTATGGCATCAAGTTTGGCTGCCATGAGGTCGAAACCCACCCGCACCTGTTCAGCCAGCCCCCTCTGGCAGTCTGACACACAGCTTTGGAATGCCATGTGTCTTTCCGTGAGGTGCTGGGAGACAGCTGTGGTGGTGGGTGCTTCCTGCTGTGTGGCCTGTGCAGGGCGTGGGGTCACCTCAATGCAGCTGGGCTGCCCTGCTCCTGGAGGTGGGGTGCGGAGGCTGTCCACGAGCCATTGGAGGGTGTCTGAGCAGATGGCCAGGGGTTCCTCATCATCATCACTGAAGAGATGTCTGTTCTGCTCTGCAGGAGGTGTTGATTGTCCCTCTGCAATGTAAAGGGGAGATGCAGGTTAACAGTGTGTTCCATGTTTGTTGACGCATTGTACATGTTTACATACAGACTGCATGACAATGTACATTGTGACTGTTTTGGATGAGCTGGCTATTTGATAGAGTACAGTGGACATTTCGACTACATGGCGGATGTGAGGTTGTACTCGTACATTATCATCTCACAGTTTCCTGCTATGCCAGATGTGATTGGCCAGTTTCTACGCACAAGCGGCACCAGTTGTGTCCTCTGTTCTGTAGTGAAAGTGTTACACTCTGTACCACATTGTCGTCAATGTTGATGTGCTGTGATTGCTATGCGTGTGTGCTGCATTGTGGGAGAGTCGCCCCTGCAGCTCTGATTTAGCGGCCCCTTATCCCTTTGGGGCGGTGTGCCTTTGACATGTGTGCTTTTGAGGGGCTGAGATGTTGGCGACTTGGGTCAATTGTGCTCTTGGACGGTTTTTGTACTCTTGTGCATTGTTTGTCTGCAGATGTGTTGTTGACGTCAGGGGTTGTATGTGCACGTGGATGTGTCAGAGGGTGACCTGCTCCTTTGAGGATGTGATCCACACTGGGCCACCTCAGTGTCGTGCACCATGTCATGTATTTTGACTGCAGCCATGCTATTGGTCATGCAGTGTCACTTGCATTGTCAGTGTGGCTCACAGAGCCGCTGCTTTGCTGGATTCAGCACATGTGCATGGGTAGGTTGTGAGATTGGTGATAGGGAGGGGGCCCCTTTGTGCACATAGTGGACGGGGGCCTACTTGGTGTTTCTATGTGTGCTGCAGTGTGCCAAGGGTATCAGGGACATGTTCCACAATCATTGTGGGTGTGCAGTGTGCTACCCATAATTGTGCATCTGTGCCATTGTGCCCATCTCCACCCGTCCCCCCAGTCCCTGGTCGTTACTCACCCTGTTGCTGTTGGGTCAGGTCATCTCGGGCTGTGTCCAGACCCCCAACTCCTTGCACCGTCTCCACACTGATGACTGTGGCCACCATTTCCTCCAGCTCATCCAGCTCCTCCTGTGGCACAGGACTCCCACCTCCAGTCGCCGTTGCTGCCTTCCGGTTGGCAGCGAGTTTCTGCTTGGTTTGGCTACTGACATCATGCCAGCGCCTCTTGACCTCCTCCATTCACCTCCTCAACACTCCGATTGCATTCACGTTGTTCACGATCAACTTCCATATTTCCGTTTGTGTTGCCAATGACACAGTGGAGGTGACGAACAGTTGTTGGTAGTGTTCTATCACCTCCATGACGATGATCCTGTTTTCCTGCGGACTGAACCGCGTCTTCCTCTTCCTCTTCTCCTTGCCCTTCCCCGAGGTTCCTCGCTGGTCGTCTGTGGGGCTTGTGGGGTTCGCGTTGTCCTCTGCACTTGGTCCGGGTGCATCCATGGTGCTACGCAGTTTATTTATTTATTTTTTCTGCTTTTATGGTGCATTTTCCCGCATGACGCGTGGGAATTGCAGGCCTGTCGCTGGTTATCGCAGATTTTTTTTATTGCGGTTGGCCACATCGCAACTTTTTTGGCGTTCGTGTTTCGCGTTTTTTGCCATCACGGTAGTTTTATTGCGGTCATTTGACGCGTTAGCGTGAGACTATCGCATGGTACCGCCGTGTTGGGAATGCAACGTTAACACAACTTTATTTTACCGCGATGGACTGCGATGTGCAAGATTGCGTTAAGCTAATTTTGCGATAATTATCACACGTTCTTGTGAATATCCCCCTGAGATTCTTGTTGCTGTTGATACCGAGACGATCCAATGAAAAAGACATGCACTTCATTCTCTTTAGAAGCCATTAACAGTATTGGGTCAGCAAGAAATCACCATGTGCAAATAGTATAACAAAGCAAATGTGAAAAGACTCATCCATGTGAAAAGTCATTACTGGCATAAAAGACCAGATGCATTTTTTATTTCTGCAGTGTTTGCACCTGTATCTAGAATTTGTCTGAAATATAAGCATTGTTGGTATTTGATTTTTACTCCCAACTGTACCACGTATGTCTACATTTAGAGTAAACCTGGACACCACCTCCTTCGTTTATAAAGAAGACAGCTGCACTTATGGCAACCCAATGATCCTTCTTGCTGCATAGTTTGCCGTTGTTGTCCACATCTATATGTATGATATGCAGCTTCATCAAATTCCCATGTCATTTTTTAAAAATTCTCATACGCAGCCGAATAAACCGTAAGGATGGGTAGGGTTTGCCATAGTTAAGTTTCTTCGAAGAACAGCTGCTCAATGTGTGCATATGGTCTTGTGGAGATTGAAAAACTTGCTACTCTTTCTGATAAGGAGCATTTTGAATTAAAATTGAATGCAACTCTGAAAAATGTATTCTGTGATTATTGGACAATGTGGATATAAAACAGTGCTACAGAAAAAATTGCTCATGTAACCAGCTCGTGGTTTTTATTGGATGCCCCAACTTATTTGCTGTGACTACTTGCTTATTAATCAGATGCATACAAGAAATATATGAATACATCTCGTTTTGCCTAGGAAGGATGCCAGAGCGAGGGCAGTGTCTTTGGCGATGCTGCCAGATAATGAAGGGACCCGTGCACCGGCCATATTTCATCTCAATGGAGGAAACAGGAGTTGTCAATAAAACGCACAAACAGCAGCTGCTCTTTTCACAGCGGTACAACAACTGGTTCTTTAATAGGCTGCCTCGGAAGCGGAAGAAAGGACAGACACCTTCCTTGCTGTCACAGACTTGCACGCGAAATGCATGAGTAATCTTCTGCCCCCTCCCCTCTTTCCTCTTTCGGCGCGGGTCCAGTTTCTGTCGCAAACCCCGGACCCTGAATATAAAATCACCTTGCCTACATTGGGCTTGGATAACCAGAGTCAGCGCGCAACAAATCCTGACATGCAGCATAACAAAACAAACACGCATTTGAAATGCAATCGCAGCACTATTTTTTTCTATTTCTTTACTTTCGAAGCAATCGAGGCACCCGCGCTTTAGCTTGAGATGTTTACAGCCAAAGCACGAGTGCCGCAATTGAAACCAAAGTAAATAAAGAGAGAAAAATGGCGGACACACGTTTTTTTCTCTTTATTTACTTTGGTTACAATCGCCGCACTCGGACTTTAACTGTAAATATATTAAGCTAAAGTGGGTGCTGCGAATGGTTCAAAAGTAAAGAAATTTTTTTTAAACGTTTTTTTCAATTTCTTTACTTTTGAAACAATCGTGGCACCGCTCTTTAGCTTAAGATGTTTACAGTTAAAGCGCAAGTGCGGTGATTGAAACCAAAATAAATAAAGAGAAAAAAAGGCATGCACCCGTGTTTGCCAATGCAACTAACCTTAAGAAAGCTGAGGCCACCATTATTCCTACCGGGGTGCCGTGATATATACATTTTAAAACGAGGCTGAAGCTGTTGCCTTCCCCCATGCTGCAGGGAACCCTCTGAATGCAATGGGACATAGCACATGGAGGAGTGGGAGGGGCTGCAATGACTCATGCCTTTTCACAAGCAAGACTTCAACAAGCCCAATCCCCCATAAAAGGAAGCCCAAAACGAACGAAATATCCTACCAAAAACGAGCCCAACTGCTGTACACATCGAAAAGTGGAAAAAGGTTGAATAAATACAATCAACAGATCAGGAGGAAAAGAGAGGAAGGCAGTACTAACACAATTGTGGCATTAAGAGGAGATGGGAGGGAGGAATTATATATTTACATGTAAGCAGCTTTGTCTCCAAAGCTGAACACAGGCAAACAGTAAGAGACCAGTAAACAAAGAAAAAAAATAGTCCCCCCAAGAACACATAAAGAGCCATAGCGGAATGAGACAGTACTTAGTCCCTGCTGCATGGGAGGAACAAAGAGGCAGGGCTGACCACTAGCAAGCAAGGATTTCTAAAGGACACTGAAACAAGCAAATCAAAAGCAGGGGGATGGCTTTAAGCCAACATGAGAAATGACAACAGGTCTCGAATGCTCGACCTAAAAACGGAATAGTTGCAGTTAGAGAGAAATAAATAGGCTTTAAGATATTTCATCGAAACCAAACAAGAGGAAGAGATCCTAAGTGAGAAAGGGGGCAAATTCCATGGCACACACTTAAAAACTGAAAAGAGAGCCCTCCGAATCTGGCCCTCTTAAGTTGCAGGTTCTTTATCAATATAGCTGAAAATGATCTCAGTGCTTGCACAGGAGGATAGCTGGAAAAGATATCAGCAATGTAATTAGAGCCTTGATCAATCGAGTCCTTGAAAAAGAAACAAAGCACTTTGAAAATGCGTCTCTTATTGACTGATAACCAATAAAGAAGCCTGAGGCGATGGGTAATAAGCTAAAGTGCATCTTAGCCAACAGTTCCTGGGGAAACCCCAGAAAGATCGAGTTGCAATAATCAAGGCACGAAACAAGGGAGTCTCATTTTATAGTGTTCCAAAACTCTTTGGTTAGAAAGGCAATGATTTCCTAAGGACTTTAAGAATGAACATGCAAGAGGAGATCCCTTTTCAGATATGTTCCTGGAAAGGGAGGTTTGTTCCAAATATGACACCAGGATTGCACACCTTACTGAAAGGTAGAGGCGGTGAACCTAGGAGCAGCAGCCACCAGTACACATCCCCTAACAAAGCATCACCAAAAACCAGTACTCAGGTTTAAAGAATTCAGCGCCATCCATTCTGCAATCTTAGTCATACATTCCCTGAATATTGTATTTAACATGTCTGAAGATCATCAGCATTATCAGAAGTATAGGAAGCCTAATGATTGCAAAACAACTGTAAAGAGTGGGGCTCAAAACTGAACCCTAAGGGATGCCGCAGGGAGGATTTTTCTGGGTGGGTTTATAGGACTAAATTAATACCACTTCGGTTCTAGCAAAAACAAGAAGGAACAAATCAAATTCAGAGCTTGCAACTCACTCTCAAGGCCTTCAACATATGTGGTACATTTTATTGGGAGACTGTGTCGAAGACCACAGATAGATCCAGTAAAACCAGAATTCCCCGCCTACAAGTCTAATCAGATTCTGAATTAATTTAGAATATTTGGTGCTGTGTACTTCTCTGAAGCCAGATTGATGGCAATTAAGAACGTCAGGGACCTCCAGAAAACACATGACATGTTTGTTAATTGGAGCTTCAAAACCTTGGCAGGCACAAGTAGAAAAGAAATTGGATAGTAGTTAGCCACCACCTGTGCATCAGCATTAGGTTTCTTATAAAGAGGCAAAACCCACGCCCCGTTCCCTGCCTCTGGTACAGCTTGCAATCTCAATAAGCTATTATGCAATCTGGTTAAGATTGGTACCATAGTTGATGCAAGAAATCTTAGGGATTTCGATGGACGTACCTCAGTAGGGGAACCTGACTTAATGGATAAAACCTTTTCTCTTACAAAATTACCTTAAGTGGAGGAAATTCTAAAGGCAGTGTCTGTAAGGCATAGAGTATTGCTCTTTAAAGGGACTCAACATCCTTCTTGATTTAGAGACTGCCTTTCTAGTTTTCCTAGTTTCTCACCTTCATCAACAAAGAAATTAGAAAGGTCCTCGCATAATAGTTGTGAGGGAATGTAAATGTGACAGCAATTAGGGTTGCTAAAGCTCTTCAAAAAGCAAAAGATTTCCTTTGGCTTGTTGCATGTCTGCTTTGTCTGCAGTTCATAATATTAGAATTTTGGGGTCCTGACCAATTTCTTATAGCCCAACAGGCATTTGGCATAATTAGCCTTATCCTGAGAAAGCTTTCCATTTACGATCAATACATCTACGCTCCCTTATCTCACTCCTCAACTCATCTGAGAACCAGGAAGCCAATGGTCAGATTCTACGTGAGCACTGGGGGCCACATTTATGAGAACTGACGCATCGCTGTGACAAGGCAGCGATGCATCAGAAAAGGTTGTGCTTCGGTATGACCGTTTCTAAGGCCATGGAAGCGCCGTATTTACGCTACGGCGCACCACAGTGCAAGGTCACACGGAGGGTAAAAAAAAAATTATGTTTCCATGGGCTGGCTGCCGCAAAGAATACTGATGCATTTGCAGCCAAAGTGATGTAAGGCTGGTTTGTGGCACATAAAGCAAAGCAAACCCCCTTTGCATCACTTCGGAGTGCTTCAAGTGTCACAAATCTAACAAAGAGTGACGCATTTCAGAAAAAAGTTTTCCAACTCACAAAAAGCAGAGATGGAGCAGGGAGCAGACAAAAACAGCCGGGGCAGCAACCGCAACAACCCCAGCACCAGCTGGGATGTCCAGACAGACTCCTAGGGGAAGAGAAAGAGGAAGTGTATTTTTAGTGAGGAGAGTGACATTTTGATTGCAGAGGTGACAAAGTGTGAGCTTCAGCTCTTTGTCACCTCCAAATTGCCATTAGAGAAGAAAGAGGACATTTGGCAGTCCATGGTAGCCAAGATCAACAGTGTTGGACAAGCTAAGAGGACAGTGCCAGACTGCAAGAAGTGTTGGCATGATTATAAGCGTAGGACCAAGGAGAAACTGGCCAAAACCTGAAGGCAGCCATGCAGACCGGAGGAGGAGGACCTGAAATCCCAGAAGTACTGGACTCTTGGAGGAGCAGGTGACAGCAGTCATCCCAGCAGATTTGGTGGCAGGAGTGGCTGGACCGGACAGTGCAGCCTTTGAAAATCAGCAAGACCTTGAGGGTAAGTGGCAACAAGGGGCAATATGAGCAAAATGTCATGCTGTGCAGTGCAGCAAGCTATGTCCCTGCACTGTGCTGTGTGCAAGGAAAAGCGTAGGAATCTCACTCATGTACAGTCATACATCATATAAATGTAAGTAATACTGTTCACTCACATGTTGTACAGCTTAGTCCCGCTCCAACAAGTTTGTTCATTCCTTGTGTGATGTGCAGCACCAGTCCACATTCACTTCTGTATCCTGGGACTTGTAGTGGAATGTATACCATGAGTCACCAGAACTACAAGTCCCACAATACAAAGCAAAAAACATGGACTGGAAAAACACATCATGCATGGATACTTGAACCCTACCCAACATGAAAGTGACAATGTAGGCCCCTTTGCACCATGAGGCTAGTTTGTCTTACTTGGGCCTATGTAGCCAAATCAGGACTGTAAGGCAATGGAATGGGGTTGTTAGAGGATAAACTCCTCAGTTAAGAGGGGGATCAGGTGTGGGGTATGTAAAGTAATTCCACATAGGAACATGAACGTTTGTGTAGTCACTATCATGAAACTACATTGCACGCAGCTGTCCCGACATGCAGGGTGAGAGCATACAGGTGTTGCCTGCCATGGGAGAGACCACCTCAATTCCTGTCAGGTACAAATTCATTCTGGGGGTGGGGGTGAATGCAAGGAATGCACACCAGAGGACCATGGGATTTTGGTGTAGCTTAGCCAGCAAGTTTTGGTATAGGGCAGCGCAGCAAGGCACCTTGCTGCACTGACCTACCCCCAAAGTGAAAGGGCAGGAATGCACCATATTTGAAGAATACAGTACATTCCTGCCCTTCCTCCGTGTGCTAGGATGTTTCTGCAGTCTAGCAGCAACATTGGCACTCTTGCACCATGGTGCTAGAGTGCCTCCGTTGCATGTAGGATTGTTTCTGTGCAGGAAGGGGCACCGTCAAAACCTTACACTCCCCCAGAGCAGGCGTAACTCGGAGAAATATTTTTATTTCTCCTTGTTTTTTCCTCTTTCCGTGTATGCGCATTCTGCAGCACACATAGAAAGATGGAAACATCTCTCAAGAATGGTTTTGTGCAGGGCGGTGCCCCATCCTGCACAAAAACAATTGTGCATGCAACAAAGACACCTGTGCCTGTGTTGATGCAAGGCAGCAAATTGTGTGCCAGCACAGGAGGAAAGGACAGGAATGCACCATATTTCTTAAACACGGGGCATTCCTGCTCTTTCACATTGGCGTCGGACAGCGAAGCAAGAAGACTTGCGGTGCTGCCCTATGCCACTTCCTCATAAATGAGGCATTAGGAACATGCCCTGCACAAACACACATGTGAAATCAGGGCATGTTCCCAAATGAAAGCATGTATATGTTACATGTCTAAGCCACATTACATTGTACAGGCCCCTGGTGCAGTAAATGTCACCAATTTACACAGGATTTGAGGAAACCACACAGTAAATCTATGTCCCTCCCAATATAATAAAATGTAAATCGTTTATAGTTATACATCTACATGCAGATGGCATACACATACATATCTATGGGGCTGCCAGTCTTGAGTCCTACATGGTGAACCAAATCTGCATCTCATCTCATCACATCCACCCAGTGATGCTTTAGCTGATGGACGCTGCACTGAACACCAAACTGTCTGGCCATGTGCCAATGCATCCTCTCCCAGTGTGCCTTACCTTCCTTGGGGGGTAACCCGGGATCACTTTACCACCAGATGCCATCATCTGTGAAACTTAATGGGCAGGCAGCAATAGCAGGCTACCTAACTCTTCCTCCAACATGTGGTGTTCCCTTCCTTTCCCTGACATGCCTACACCCAACACACTAAACCCCACAAAAAAAAACCTTAACCTTACCCCTACCACTAAACTCTAAAATCCCAAAAAGTACAAATACCTGACAATACAATTAAAAAAACAAGACAAATTACAACAAGTGTACATAATAAACAATATTGGACCAAAACAGGGACTGAGCAGACACAGACAAGACAATATTTCTCCCAAAAACACCAGCCACTCTCCATGACACCTCCTACATCCAGCACAAACCAACAGACTGTAAGGGAACGTGAAAGTAATATTAACACTTACTTTTTTGCAGGCTGACTCACCCATTGAGTCATTTCCTGGGTGTAGTCAGCATGTTTCCGCCTTGACAAATCGCTACTTAAATGGCTAATTCATGGTGTGTGGACTTCTGCAGCCACTTCCATGCATTGGCCGTGATGCAGAGCTTCCGACCGGCGCAAATGGTGCACTACAACATGCTATGGGGTCAATGCATGGGTGCAGACTCATGCAACTGGCCTATTGTTTATGATACAGTGTAGTGATTTGTGGAATGCAGGTAAACACACCTTGGACTCACTTTCCTTGATCCTCTTTTCGTATCTGGCACCCTTGATGAATTTTGATGTGTTGATTGTCATTAGTGACAGCGCGCCTATGTGTGAGTAATTGCCTTTATTGTGCTGACATTATGGATGATAATATGTTTTTCTGTAAAACATATAAATAATGTGATGTGTAGAAAAATTCCAGACCTTTTTTTTGTCCTGCGATCTGCAGTATGCTGGGCTCAATGTAGGTAGCTGTGGAGTAAGCATCTTTTGGTCAAAGTTATTGCAGTGCTATGCAAATGTAATACACCATAGTTTTTGTGCTTATGCGCAAAGTCCAAGGTCATACTATCTGTCTGCATCCCTGCCATAGGATGTGTTACAGATACTATAAGCACTCATGGAAGAACTGACACTGGCTGCTTCTGTCAGTGTATAGTGTATGTGGCATCCAGCTCACCAATTAACTGGATAAATATTAAAAGTAAGTATGGTGTTAGGCTAATATGACACCTGTGATTGATGGTCTGACATCATTTAACATACAAGAAAAGCCAACACCCACCATGTTATGTTTTGGTACAGACACATCTGCTGTCCAGGCTTTGTGTCTGAAATTATATGTGTGGCACATGCACAATGCACCTCAAAAAGTGTTTGCATATTCATTTTGACTGTAGTTTGAGCATCACAAATCCAGCTGAGTAGGCCACACAAGTGTGATGAATCACAAGTGCCACTATGAATCACAATTCACTGCATCACATTACTCTGCACCAGAGAGGGGTTCCTTGAGCTATGAATGCATGGCAAATGTGCCCTTTATCTACTGTAGCAGGATGTGGTATATGTGACAATGTAGCCAGTAAATAGCTCGCATGTGCTGCGTTTTGGAGAAAGCCACACATCCATGTATGCGTTCTTTACAAGTGACACCTTTTACAGGTTCACATGACACTAGGCCTTTGTCCATGACAACTGTCACTCATGATATCTGATGGTATCTGTAATGAGAATAGTTCCAGCATGATGTTGTCATTCTGCATGCTCACACACTGGTGAGACACGCTACATTTTGAGGATATTCTCAGGTATGGAAGTTGGTGATTTGTGTTCCAAAGTTCACTGGATGCCATCTGTTGTACACTTTGCTGCAGCACAACACAGCAAGACTGCTAGCTGTGCAGCTCTGCACTGCTCAAGAGAATCAATTTGAAATGTGACATGCCTGTCCTGTCCCTGTAATGCAGTACACTGCTTAACATAGCATTTCTGTACATGTGCAATTGATATATGTGAGGCAAGGCCCCATGTGACTCACTAGGTCTGATGACATGATTGTTACATTTTGAGGCCTACTTCTTGTTGACAAGATGTGGGTGAGTTGATGTTTACAAAGACAAATAATGGATTCAAGCATTTATTCAAATGTTGAATCGTCCTATTATGTTTGTTCATGCTCCATCACTGTACAAGTGCTTCAGGCAAAGAAATGTTGCACAATGTGTGTGTGTGTGTCTCTTATTCCCAGACACTGTATTCTGGATGTATCCACCATCCTCATCCTCCATTGGGTCCTGCTGTTGTTGGTCCCTGTCCCACGGGACATTTGTCTGTACACAGGTACTGTATAGATTGGCACTTACAAGTATCATAGATCAATATCCCCCTGACATGTACAAACATCTGAACCTGGCCTTGAGCAGACCAGAGGTTCTATCTACAATGTGCGGGTGTTGATGTGTGCCTGTTGTAGTTTCTCTCTGGCTCAGTCTGGGGATGTGCAATTGGGGTCATGACCCATGGCTGGAGACCATATCCTTGGTCAGCTGAAAGTGAAAAAGAAATGCCAACTGTCAATGCTTTTGCTCTTTATTACATCTACATTCCTGTCCATGTGTGTTATGTATACTGAAATACTCATACACATTTCTTACGGTAATTTACAATGTGTGTAACATATACAGTTGGTAGTTGGTTTAGACATGTCTATTCCATTTCTCTGTGCAATAGCAAATGCTGAGCATGGCCTGATGCATTGTACATTTCTACATCCTTACTTCCATGTTGCTCCAGTAGCTTTCTGTGATGACTATTTGGATCACTTCCTGACCTCTGTATATTATGTGTACTCACTACATGTGTGAAGTGGCAGATTGATGAACAGATATTTCACTTGTTGGTCCTCCCTAGATAGGTAGTGACATTGCCAACATATATTAGACTCACACATACATATGTTCATGGTAAACCACAGATGTCTTTGTTGGCCTACATGACATTTACACAGCCGTGTCATGGTATACTTACTTGACTATGTGATTTTGGGACATACATCTGGTGCATTTCACACATGTCACATTGATTGTTATACTATTCATTGTTAGGCTACAACTATTGTTTTGGGCAGAGAAGTTGTCATGGAGCACTTTGATTTACACATTTGTATTTTAATGTGTGCCATCTTCAAGTGGGACACACTGAAGTCGGTAAAAGGGGCTGTGTACAACAAAAGTAGCCACAATACATTGTTTTTTCACATGTATGTGTATGACTCTAACTTGTAGGGGATTTTGTACTTCTATTCTTTGATTTATTTCCTCATTGTTGTGGCAAATGAATGTTGAGATTGGTAGCCTGAGTACACTGTGGTACCTTGTCCAGGTAGGATATTATTCTATGTTGATGACTGATGTATGACATGCTTGGCAGCATTGTTTTTGACTTTGTGAGTTTCACATTGCTGGATTCATATGCTTTTTATTTGGGCTACTTACTACACAGAACAGGTGAACCATCACATTTGTAACATCCGTCAATGCCGCTATCTGCCTACGTGTATGTGTGTACATCAACTGTCATGTTTGCAGAGACATGAGTGTTTTGTAATGTTGGTGTCACAATGTTATCCAGGATTGGCATTTAGACTTGTATGGGGCCTACACTGACATGGCTTGCCACACATGGGCTTTCCACATAATTTTTCTTGTGTTTCTCCTGAGACTTTGGTCAACATACAAGTGAACTGCCATGTGTAACACACTTCCTGATTTACACAGTACTTGTTCTCACACCACTAACCTTGTTGACCTGTGACTGATACCAAGAGTTGGTACGCCATTGAGGAGACACTCACCTCAGACTTAGTTTCCAGCTGCTGTTGTAGGTTGGGGATGAGGAGGTACTCAGGTGTTAGGCGGATGATGGCATCCAGGACAGAGGGTAGGAAGGGTGGGAAAGATGGCTGCAATATTCCTGACACTCTGGCTGTTGTAATCTGGAATGAACCAGATGCCAGGATGTGGAGAACAGCCGTCAGCTTGGCCTGCGGAGGGATGTTGGTGGCCCTGGCAGTTGATGGTTGGAGCCTTGGCTCTATCTGGTGTAGCAGTTCTACTATGAACTCCCTCCGGAGCTGGTAGTAGGTGATGACCTCATCCTTCCTGAGGTCAATGAGGGAGGTCTGCTGCCAATAAACACGCTCTCCTCCTTCACTGCCTACATGGTGGTGGGGGTGTTGGGGTGGTCGTTGTCATCTCCTTGCAACTCCCATCTGCAACATTAGCACCTCCATGGTGTAGCTGAGGTTGCCAGACTGTTTTGTGTGACTTATCTTTCTGTACCAGAGCCAATGTGTCATTTCCTACACCTGGGTTGCCAATGCGCAGACATTTTGGCGCATTTCAGGCTCAGTGCGGTGCTTGCCGATGATGCGTCACAAACACTGACAAAACATAAATATAACTGAGTCAGTTTAACGATGGGTTTTACATGGGAAAGTCTACCTTGCATATTTTAATTCCTGTGTGGCACAGCCAGTTCTATCGCAAGTATGCTCTGATGCAGGCCTACAAAAGCTGACGCATTTGACCACATGTGTGTACTTTTAAATATGGAGCACTGATTGCACCGCCGGTGTGTCAAACATTTTGACACGACAGCGGTGCAGACAGCTTGTAAATGAGGCCCTGAGTTTTTAAAGGGAGTGTGGATTTAAGTGTCAAGGAATATCATGCATGATAATCCTCAAACGCAGTATTGATGTTTGATGGGGGAGATGCAAGGATGTTCCCTGCAGAGGCAGACAGCAGTTCTACTCTGGCAGAGAAGGGATGTTTATGCTCCGTTCTGCCTCGGTATTGAGTACAATGCTGCTGGAGCAGGGACAATGCTAAAGTAACTTTAGCACTGGCGAAGTTATGCATAGGCGGCTAGTACACCAGGACCTAATTTAACGCAGCACCTTGTATTCAGTGTCAGCTCAGCTATCGAAAACTCAGCATTAGAGATGTCCAGAGGAATACAGAGCCACCTTAAATGCCTTTGTAAAAATGATAGCAACACTGACGCCCTTACACTCTGGGCCATCATACTTTAAAATATTATAGCCAGGCGCTACAGTTAGGGCTAGGACCAGGTTGTCCATTTCTTTTAGCCAGGTTTCTGATTTGATGGATAAACCAATATTCAGTCCCTAATTAACTCATGGACCACTACTATGTACTTAACTAGCAATTGTGCATTTAGTAAAGAATTTAACAGGGGCTCCAGATGGCCATCGAGAGGAACCCAATGATGCCATTAAAGGGCTAAAGAAAAGAATACTGGCATTCTGAATTCTGTCTAAATTGTCGGCATCTGAAGTACAAAGTTGATGCTTGTTTAAAGAAAGCAAAAAGTCACTCAACTGAGATACAGGTATTGATTTACCTAGGACAAGGCGGCTCCATACTGTGCCCTGTGCTTGGACATTGCAGTAGAGCTTGCCTTATCCGCGCCTCCCATTTATAGTAAATTGGGCAACACAGATATGTGCGAGCTTGAATTATTGTGCTTGAGTTTGCATGCAGCCAATAAAATCACATTGGCAGAGCCAACAGCCTGTCCTTCTAGATCCAAGGCCTATTGGCTTTGCCAATGTTCGTTTTCTTTTCTCTTCATAGCCTGTATTGGAGGTTCGGTTACTCACTGCTAAATGAAAGTGGTGTTTGGTGCAGAAGAGCAGTTTCTGCCTTCTTTCTTGCTCCAATGTTGAAAAATAAGACATTCGCCTTTGAAGTTCGGCATTACAGCTTCAAACAAGCATCATTCAATAACATACTTCATAACCATATCAGGTAACCTAGGCTGTCTACTCTCGGCTTCTAACCTGCAAACCACTCCAGTACACACCATGTCACCTTAACTCATAGCGACATGAATTAAAGACAAGTAACTACATTAATACGCTACAATGGTAACAGCAAATATATCTTCTTTTGAAAGACACATCCTGCTACAGTGAGCAAATTCCTATTCAATTTATTTTTAGATATCCACTATCACTGCCAATTAGCCAGGGCGACCATCTTCTGGCCTGTGATTCCTCCAATGTTTGGTGTATACCAATTTGCATTTTTATGACTGTGTAAAGCTGCACTTGGCTTGAATTCACGTTTTGGACACTAATGAGAGTTGAGATATTACAAGCCAATCCACCCTGGTGGCTGATTGACTTTGTGGAACGTTTTTTTCACCCCAGCTCTGTTTTGCCTAGGTAACAACTAAAAAGATGCTGCTTACCAAATAAATGGAGTAAAATAGTGATTGCGGTATTAGATAAGATAAAAGATGGTGTCTGCACCTCGCTATCTCCACCCTGAGGGTTCCTGTCTTGAACTGAGGCTGATATCACAAATTCGGTAACATTTCATTGACAGTGAAGCAGATTTTGCTCACAAATAATGCCAAAGAGGAGTAAATTGTAAACCATGATAGTCTAATAATCAGATTAGTAAAGTTATTTTCCTAGATTCACCATGCATGAATATAATCCAAGCAACACAATTAATAACACAAGCAGCACAATCATTAATATAAAGATTTACAATATCAATACCATCATATGCAAGCTGAAGCATAGACCTGCTTCTATAACGGAAACGCCCTAATTCTATACTAAGGTTGTACGCAGGTCGAGTACTTTCAAAAGCAGTTGATATCAGCAAATATAGCATTGTAAAATGGGGCCAGATAAAAGTCCCAGTTAGAATCAGAAGAACCCACTTGCCCTTGAGAATATCTCTGCAAGCAGGAAAATAAGGAGCATTGGTGCCAGGAGTCAAGAGAAGATGTCCGCTTGCTAAGGTGGACAGGGGCAAGTGATCTAACTATCTAGTCGCGCACAGTTAAAAAACAGCATTTCCTCCAAAAATTACAGTGTTCGGTTTCCCACCAAGCGATGACCAATCAAAATCCAGAGTTCTCTCAGATTCTGGTATTGGCCTCCTTCTCACAGAATAATACAATTTCAACTCTCTCTCCCACCATGCCCTTCTTGATATCACACAAAGGAGTATCAACTTCTCTGTTTTCTCGTCCACTGCAGGTGTTAAGGTTTTAGTCCAAACCAACTAATCACTAAAGTACACATTCAAAATGTAAACTAGGAAAGGATAGCATTTTTAAGTTAGCGGACGGTGGCTTTGGTATATGAAACAGATAATGTTTTGGACAGCAAACAGAAATGCAAAGTTTATTTCACAATGGCGAGGAGCACCTAGACCAACTCAGTCTAACTTAAATGCACATCACCTGACTAAAGTTAAATCAAATATATATATATATGTGGTTCACTCTAAATCTAAATCTGAGTAACATGAAACTAATAGGCGACATAATTTGAGTACATAATGAAAAGCTCATCTGTGAATCATGTAAGCTGAATTTAATGCTGGTTACGGGTTAACATGTTATTGACGTACAAATAATCAAAATCAAGTTGCATCATCAATTCCCCCCTCTGATGCCTCTGGGAGCCATCACAGAAATCACCAACCATTTCTCCCTTAAGACACTTTCGGAACTTGTTTACTGTCCGCTGCTGCTTGCATCTAGATTCCTCTAGCTCCTTCAACTCATCATAAATATAACACTCCATCTCTTTATCTCCACATCTTCCCTCTTACTTTCCACTCCCTTGCTATCAGCTGTCTTCTTTTCCCCTTTCATACCTTGTTTGTCAAGGAGTTTCTAGTGGCCTCTGAGCTAGCTGGCACAAGTAATTCAGTTTAATATACTCGATAGGGACATACCGACCTCAGTCCTATGTCAAACCTATAGGGTATATTATTCCAATGCGCAGAGCCTATTAGGGAAATAGGAGCTACACTACATGGCGCCCAATGTTTGGTAAGGAGGTAATTCAACGCTAGATACTGAGTAACTCAGCCGTGCTTTTTCTCTCAGAGACCCCTACCCATATACTCCAAAAGACGTCTGGAGTGGGCGGGGTTAAGTATCCGCCACAGCTACATAGGGAAGCACCCTATATATTAGCTGATTGGTTTGCTCAGCGTTGAAGGATACAGTGTTCCAAAATATTGTGCACCTTATCTTTGTTTCCTTGAAACTTGTTCTACATTTTTCAAACAACAAAATGCCTGACTCCGAAAATGACACCGGAAACGGTGGAGCTGCGGCTGATCCAGCCCAAGCAGCAGTTTTTAACATTACAGGTTTAAATGAAACCGAGGAGGGTGTTATAGACATCCATCCAAACTTAAGAAGAGCCATCACTCTAAAACTCATAAAACACGGCCTACCACAAAGAGGCGGTAGAGCAGTTTTCGTGATAGAGGCACACGAATCCTTTCAGACAGAGGTATTCTATTCATGGGTAATATTTCCTGAATCCAATCCAGTAACAAAACTGTTTCACTTCTACAAAGAAGATGATCCACCAGAGGAATACATTCCTTTCGAGGATATAGAAATTTCATTAACATACCAGGAGCATCAGCTCTGGTTTAGAGGCGCCCTAAAACATCACAGAAATATAACCAGGCTCGGTCCACTAGGTAGACCAGGAGCAACATGGCCGATTCTAGCCGGCTACACACCTCATCCTGAATTGGATATAATGTCAGATGAGGAACTACTTACTCAACTTACAGAGTTAATAAAAATATACAGACAATTGGTCCAATATGTCATGAGGACTTTCACAGTCCAACCACCATTAACACTTCCAAATCAAATTCCTCAACAAGGGAATACACTAAAAATTACACCACAGACTATATACGCAGTCATGGGAAAAATGCCCACAAAACGTGAGCAGGTTCCATTTTGGATAGCTCAAAAAATCACTCAAATCAAAGCAGTATTTCCAAATAACAGCCCGTATGAGAAACACAGAATCCTAACAATCAGTTTACCGATGGGGATCACACCACAACTGGAAGACTGCACCACTTGGGGCTCAGTCTTTGCTGCCATCTATACTAAAACACATGGCATTCCGTCAATTGCGGTAATACCTGATGTCCTGAAACAAATTCAAAATGAATACGGGGCAGAGCCTGCTCTAAATTTAGGTATGAAATTACTGAAAAATTTCGACCAGGTCTCAACAATAATATTATCTAATATTAAAGGGGAGGCAGCAGCAGTAGCGATCCGCCAAAAATTAAGGGAATTTGATGTTACAGAACATCAAACTGAGCTACCCAGAATAATTGAACAATCTTATGCAGAATTAGGCAGAGATAGTTTGGGTGGAAGACCAGTGAAGCCGAAACTATCTGAAAGTCCTGAGAAGGACTCAATTAAACAAACTCCTACATCTTCTAAAAAGAGGTGGGAGACTAATAAACAAAATTCAAACGAGAAACGTTCTCAATCCCGAGGTAGGTCTCCTCAAAAGGAGCCCTCTGAAAGGAGGTATAACCTCAGGAACAGGGATAATTTGAGAAAGCCTGATAGGTATCAAGATACTGATACACGTTCCTCTCGTACCTTTCAGATCTCATCACAGACTTCGGAAAGAAGAGGACGGTCAGAACATAGAGAAGAACGCGTGAAATCCAAGGAAGAAAAACACGCTCCAAAAAATAAAACAAAACCTCAATTCTCCAAAAAGAAAGTAGCAGGTCTAAAGATCAGACATTCCGAGAATACTGAGAACACAACTCAAGAACGGAGAATGGGCTCAGACAATGCTGGACAGAGCAGCAGAAGTCACAATAGCTCGCCAGAACCTGAAGGAACTTCTGGAGATAGTGGACTTTAATGAGTACATTACAGTTGAAACTGTAGACACCAGGGTTAGTACTCCACAAAAGTTATATGAAATAACACTCCGGATGGAGGGAGACATACCTAGACAGGTGACAGCACTTTTCTGGGAAAAACTTTCAAGGGGCTATGACATACTTCTAGCAGAAAAAGACTGGCCACCACAATTTGTCAGGGAGTGCCCACACGGCGAGGAGATTATTATGCCTGCCTTCTCCAACCATATTCCAATTCACCTAAAATATACATATGCCAGGAAATGGGCAGTAGCCCAGGCCCCAGCATTATATAAAAATCATGTAGGATGGGATGAGGACTCCCTCACCATAAAATACATCTGAAACATGAACCAACTGCACAGAGGCAGTATCCAGTAAAGCAAGAAGCTAAAAAACAGGTCAGGGAGATCTTAGATCAACTTGAATACCAAGGGGTGATTGAAACATGCACCTCTTCAATGAACAATCCTTTGTTTCCTGTCTCCAAACCAGACAATACATATTGTCTAGTTTTGGATTACAGACACTTAAACACTTGTTCAAAAACTTTTGCAGTGCAAAATGCACATAGCACAACATTAATGAATAACATTGTGCGTAAAAAATATAAAACCACATTAGATATCTCAAATGGTTTCTTTTGTCAAAACATAGCACCTGAAAGCAGGTACTTAACAGCATTCTCCATAATGGGGACCCAGCGTCAATTTTGTCGACTCCCACAAGGGTTCAAGTACAGCCCAGGTTTATTCTCAGCGAGGGTAACGGAGTTACTACAAATTTACGACAATGAGGCATTGTCCTATGTCGATGATATCTATCTGACAGACGATGACCTGGATAAACACTTGAACAGGGTGAGTACCATTATACTGGGATTCGCCTCTGAGGGCTACAAATTCAACTTCAAAAAGTCCAGAATTGCCCATCTCAATGTCCTATTTCTAGGATATGAGCTTTCAAGTGAAGGCAAGAGCTTGGCAGCTAACTTTCTAGAGAAATGTGCGCTGCTCCAACCTCCTAAAACGCTAAAAAAAACTTACAATCCATCCTGGGTTTCCTAAATTTTGGAAGAACATACATTCTAAATTACGCAGAAAGGGTTAAACCTCTCTACGCATTAATCAAACCTGATTTTTCAATCAAAAATTGGACACAGGAACATACAGAAATCTTGCATTCACTCCAGGCTAACATGTTAGCAACAAATCACTTACAAACATGCGTAAGTCAACACAACCTGGTGATCCGAATAATTTCGGGTCAATGCGGATTCACCTACTTAACATTTAATGAGGGTGAAAAAATACCAATTGCATACAAATCTCATTTGTATACACAAGCAGAAATGCGCTTCACTTCAACTGAAAAAATTCTGACAGCAGTTCAAACCGCTGTAGCAAAAGAAAGAGCCCTAGCCCAAGGGAAACGCATTATTGTCGTAACCCCAGTACCAGCTTTAGAAGCGGTCACAAAGGCAAGCATTCCAAATGCTAAGGCATTACATCCAAGATGGATACAATGGGTTAATTCTCTTGCTGCAACAGATGTTGAATATGTTTTTGATCCCGATTTAAAAACACAAGCGTTCCTGCAATATGAACAAGAATGTCCTCTGCCCACTGAAATTCTGCCTCTCGGTCAGTACGAATTCATAATTTACACTGACGGATCCGCACAACCCGCAACAGGGGGTAAGCAAGCTTACAGTGCAGCATGTGCAATCGTTAAAGGTCGCATGCGATATGGCATCTTCAGACCTATGGTCACAAAAACCCAGTCTCTAGGAGATTGCACAGCTCAGCGAGCTGAACTACAAGCATTCAAACTGGCACTTGAAAGTACAGATTGAGAATTCCCCACACTGATAGTGTGCGACTCCTTTTACTGTGTTCAGTCGTATAATGAATATATACAAAACTGGCTTGAAAATGGTTTCAAAGATGCGAAAGGTGGCACAATAAAGCACAAAACGCTTTGGGAACAAGTAGTTCAGTTGAAAAACGAACTACCAAAGGCTCACGTGATCCACACACTGAGTCATCAACGTGATGGCGTTCAAGTTGCAGGAATTCATTGGCTGACGAAGCCGCAAAGGGGGCTGTTCAGACGGCTTCCGTAGCTGCGATCACTCGTTCAAAAACAAAAATAGACAGTGAGATAATGTTGGCTGTCAATGCTACAAGCAAAGGCAGTGGTGCAGCGTTACCAAAAAAGTTTCCACTCAAGTACTCTTATGTAATTGATGCGAACAGCGTTCCTTTTGCTCGAATCCCTGGAGTGGGGGATAGAGTAATTCCAAACATGGAACGTAGAGCAGCTTTGATTTATGAACCACATTTGGGGGAGGGTCTGTCACATCAAGGGATCTCTAAAACAATCTTGACGTTAAAAGAGATGTACTGGTGGCCTGGGATGAATACAGAAATCCACATCTTCATCAATAACTGCATAGACTGTAAGGTACAGCGTGATGCTGACCGCCACCAGACACCATGCTACGAATGTAGCTGCCCAGTACAGACACCACTGTTAGACAGCATTAGACTATCTACGCCCATGCGTCCTTCTGGACAAATGCAATCCCACAAATACTGAATCAAGGTTCCTATGGATATGGCCTCAGCGCTCGGCTGACGCTCGAACTGTTATAAAAGATTTGCGAGTCTTTATCGGCACATACGCAATAGGCACGCTACATTCTGACCAGGGCCCTGCGTTTAGCTCTCGGGCTTACAAAGAAGCCATGGCCAGTATGGGCGTTGCATTGCGGTACTCCTCTCCATTCCATCCTGAGGGAAATTCGGTTGTGGAAAAGAAAAACCGGGACATAAAGCAGTCTATAACAGCTAGGGTATTAGGTTCGGGTGATGGGTGGGTCAAACATCTTTATGGGGTCCAACGCTCATTAAATAACCTGCCAAGAAGTTCTCTAGGGGGAGTCACTCCATATGAGGTCCTATTTGGGACAAGAATGTGGGTACCAGATCTCGATCACGTAGGCACAGTGGTGGAAAATAAAGAGTTTGATATCAAAGAACGTTTGGCTGTTTTACAGGAACTCAATGAACTGAGATCAAAACAAAGCAACGTACTCCTGCAGCCAACCACCACTGGGGAAAAAACGGCGGTCCCAGCAAGGCCTGTCTGGATTCCAAAAGTTGGGGATCTAGTCAGAGAAAAGATTGCGGACAAGAAGGAATTTGGACCTTCTTACAGACAACCAGTACCTGTCCTAGCAGTTCAAGGAACAAGAACAGTACTTCTGCCGCCCCTTGCTGGAAGAAAGGAGAAAAGATTTGTGTCCATCGACCTCATCAAACCACAGTATGTGGCCAATACTAAATAGTAGGCCTCGTGGACTCCGACCTAATAGCAGACGCACTCCTCTTGCTACTATCCAAGAGGTTCAGACTGAAAGACTGATAACCATCGAGAATTCAGCTGTAACAGATGAAGGACTAAGTAACAATGAAATGGAACTCATCCCTCTTGAAAATCAAGTAACAGTTCGTCCAAATACACCTGTCTACACCAATGTAGCAAGTGATCAACTGGTTCCAGCGATTTCTACAAATCCTGATGCAATTCCAACAATTGACAGAACTGCTTATGGCTATTTCATTAACTTTGATACGTTCTCAGAAGATCCAAGTGAACCTGAAACGACGTCAGCATCATTAACACTCAAGCAGCAAGTACAAGACTTTCTTCACTTTCTGAAAAAGACTTATCTGGTTTCCCCATGGATTGAACTCTGGATTATATCTGGACTATTTGTTTTCCTGCTCTCGCTAGCTTTGGTTACAACTATTAGCTTGTTTATAAGTGTCAGATACATCCATGTGAACACTGAAGGAAAAGATGTGAATGTACTTTTGAAACCACATAAATCTTCCCATCGTGAAGCAAGAGACTTGTCATCAGTGAACATCACAGCCATTCCTATACAGGATGGTATAGTGTGGGACAAAACAGATTTTGATATTTTTGGCCCGACGGAAAAATTGAACATTCCACATTTATTTAAAATTTCACTAAGTGATCTAATTTCGTCCAGTACCTATTCTGATGATTGGGACTTTGAGACTGTGAACGACATAATGTTTGACCTAGAAAAATCTGCTGCATTTTCTAAAAAGGAATATTTAGAGGGTTCATCAGACTATGAACAGCTGTATTGCTATAACCACTATGGTCATCATTATTTGCATAAATCTGCATACCCTAGAAATGTGTTTATGTTTAACCAATGGGAGCATTGTCCTACACCACCACAAGGTAGTTCAAAAACATTTGCTAGCAAGTTTCCATATTTTTCAGGTTACAATACATCTGATCCAGAAACGTTTTTCTATAAAAATGTAAACAAAACAGGTATGAAAATTATGTTAACTAATACGAAACAGATTTACTCTGCAACATTTATTGCCCAACTGTCTAGACAGGGTTTCGACTTATGGAAAGACACAATAGACACGAACACTGTCTGGGGTACTAAAGATTGGCAAGTGCAGGGGATAGAAGCTTTATTTAGAGCCTGTATCATCCCTGAACAAATAATGTTTTTGAATGAAACCGTCCAACAAACATCTTGTCTTGGACTAGCCAAGATGAAAGAGATGAAAACACCTTCTGTACCAACACCTGCAAGTGATAACAATACACAGGCAGCGGTGACAGTTGACAAAATACTACAACTCAACAGATCTAATCCTGATTGGAAAAAATGGTTGATCTGGCCCACAGACACGAACAACTGTCAGGAAAGATTCCTGAATAAAACTCAGGGCTTTACTATTCATAGGCCAGACCCAAGATACGTCCAAAGACAGCATCCGGGGGTAGTAACAACATACAGTGTAGGGAAATTATGCCTTGATTGGCTGCAGAAATATACACTACAGGATGTGAAACAACACTTATCCTTACTTAAAGAAGACGCAGATCTTAGGGAATTCTTGCTTGGACCAAGAAAACCGCGTCAAAAACGTTTCACATATGCCGGCATCTATGCTGCTTATAATGAAGCTTGGAAAGTGTCACAGATGGAGGCCGCAGAACGAATACTTGAACTTGATCGTATTAATTTAGAGAAAACACTCACTGTGGTCGACAATGGGTTAACAACTTTGTCCTCCAGAATATATTCATTGGACGGCATTGTATTCTCTGCTATCGACATACTAGAACAAGATTTGGCGATGTTACAGCAAAGCCAATCTCAATTACGTTCTATTGTGTTATTAAGCTGGACGTTGCAATCTTTGCGTGTGGGCTATGTGCTTTGGCGTTTTATCAACACGTCAGCTCTGTTTGCAGAATACAATCTAACTGAAAAACACATCGAACTGGCACAAAGAGGAGCAAAGTATACAGTGCTGAGCATTGAAAAACTGGAAAAGTTACCATTCACAGTGGCAGAAAAACCAGCTACAGAATGGCTCATTCATGGCAAAATCACACTACCTGTGACTACTTTTCAGTTTCAGTATTGCCTCAAACAGATGCAAGCAGGCAAATATGAAAGGTTGGGTAAGGAATACATTAAGACATCTTGGAATTTACCGTATACATATAGATGTTGGAGTGGGGATCGTGAAGTGTTTTTGAGCGGTACACACTGTAAAAGTGCACTGAGCGGTTCACTTATATGTCAGGACATTTCTTTACACGGGGCTTGCAATGGTTCTGTGGCAAATTTGTCTTACCATCAGCAGGGTACACCAGCTGCTGTGATTAATCCAACGTTTGGACAACTTTCTAATGGGAGTTACCTCATGTTGAATGATCAGAGTTGTGGCGGCATGTTGCCAGGCATCCCATATCTAGTAACGGTCAACTCCAGGGTCACTTGCTGTATGCAAGTATTGTTTGCCCCAATAGACAAAGTCAGGGAGTCGCCTTTGTGGCCTTCACTGAACGTCTCTTTTATAAGATTTGATACTTTAAGCAGAATGAAAGCCATGCTTTTACAGCAAACAGTGCCTTTGACCTCGGCCAAAGAAACCTATGATCTACAAGTAGCAAGGACTTCGGCTGAGATACAGACTTTAATACGAACAAACTGCCCTATACATTTCGTGGAAATGATAGGACGTATCTTTAACATGTCAGATACAAGCGGAATTGTACATGTATTTAAGAGCATCTGTTCCGGTCTGTTAGCACCTTTCCAGGCAATACTCGGAATCATCCCGAACTTTGCACATTCGGTGTTTGGTGGCATACCATTAATTCTAGCACTTGTTGCCGGAATTCTATTTCTCTTCCTGCTATTACGCTATGGCCAGCCTATTCGCCGACATCACTCCGAGCGAAATGGAGAAAGCTCTCCTTGAACGAAAGTGCCGTGAGCGAATAATACAGCTTTTGGCCATTACTCGTCTACGGGACCTGAATACCACGTGGTTCCTGTCATTCAGACCAATCTGGCAAGATTGCATCTTACCTGTCCTACGATGCCTGCTATGTGGTGAAGAGTGCGTGTTAGACACCTGTCTAACATTTCCATCAGCAACGCCAACGGATGTCGATACTCTGCTGGACCCGATTACGGCCCATGCTATGTGTTGTCCCCAGAGGCTACCAATACTGATGACGTCATTCATTGAGATCTCACAGTCGCTTCCGGCTGCTGCTGAGGTACGAGATGGATCTACATAAAAATGGATCATAAAAATCTAAAAGTTTAACCCTATGAGGAAATTCACTCCATCACATTATTTACATCAGGAAAATCCTCTTCTGCCTTGTAAAACATAACGTTCCTTGTTTCTCCCAGTCTAATGTCAATCATGGTTGTACACCCATTTCTCTATAAACCCTCTTCTTCCTTACTCCAAACCTGCTATGATTCCTTCCCTCATTTCTTTGCCTTCATTTCAATGTCTTCTTACTGATAGAGCGCTGATAGCCCTCTATTTTGTATGAGTGCACTATACTCATGGTTTAAACGCACTCTCATGTATTCGTATTGTTTGCAGTGTTTTACGACTATTAAGAAACATTTATTTGAATCATTTGATGTTGAAAACTAGTGAACGCATTTAAGTAGAACTTTGTATGTATTACGATTCCTTCATGCATAATGTGCAGGACGATATTATTTCTATACACCGTAATTGTGGTTAGTTTAAGTTGCCTGAATTATAGGCCCAAAGTCATAAGTTTCGATTCTCCTTGCTCTTGAGAAATAAATAATTAAATGTTGTTGTGTTCGAAATTAGAATGCTCTCATCCTACTGCAGGTGAAAGAATACACATCGTTATTTTCAGAGTTAAGGAGAGACCCGGAATGTCTTTGAAGATGGCTGGGAAGCGAGAAGGGAGGATGCCTTGCGTATCTGGTCTGTCTGAAAGCCAAGGCCACTGGAAAGAAGATATCACTAATAAAATTTGTGTTATAAAAAAAAGAAAAGCTAAGCTACTGCATAGAGGTGCAATGGAAAGTTTTAAGAAGAATGACGTATTGTGGGTTGAATCCCATCTTTTGTATGATGCGCAGGGACAGTGAAACCAGACTTCTGCTAGCTTTCGGAGGAGAAGGAGCATCTTAGAGCAAGCTCCATAGCCATAAGCTAAAACGACCCATTTGACGTGAGTACTTCTTAGGAAGTCAACACGTGCTGACACCGTTGGGGAATGATAGAAGAGAGACAGGAAGGGCCCTCATGTAGAGCAGTGTAGGGAAAGATTTTGATTTCTTTCAATGAGCCGAGAACTGAATATCGCATCTATTCTGTGTTGCGTTGTGATTTTGGAATTTATAATCATCTGTCTTTTGGGCCGAATTACTTATATTCGTAAACTTGGCTCTGTATTAATTTTTCTGTACCTCTATACTTTGCTATTGAGATGTATTTACATCCAATTGTTTTTGGCCTTATAATAAATAATTAAACTGCAATTTGGAGTTGGTGGTCTTTTCAGGCATGACGACTTTGCTGATATCTGTCTGAGTTGTTTCCTCCCCTCAAACACTTTTAGTAGGTAAATAAAAGATCGATCGCTTACGCTATACTTAGTAGGGAACATTAGGTGTGCAATTTAGCGTAATCAAATGGTAACAGAGGATGGTTTACCTCTAAGGTGGTTTACCTCTAAGGTGAGGGGAGTAATCAGGGGTAGGGTTGAAGGTCGAGGAGCCCTGAAGTGGAGTGGAAGACGGCGGAGACTGGCGGACGCTGATGGTGCGGCGGAAACAGTGGTGGCGTGAGTATGAAAGGAATTGTGGTGTTAAATTGCGGTGATGAGTAAGTGGGTGATGTCTTGCGGAGTTGGGATGTATGTTGAGTGAATGTGGTTTTTGGTTTACTGGTCCGGACACGTGCGGAGCAGGAAGTTTTGGTGAGCGGACTCAAGAGAAGTCCAAGATCCCGGGATAGTTTTGTATTGTAATTGTCTGATCAAATGTGGGTGTTGTGAAGCGCTATCGACGATCCACTTGTGTTAGGGAACTTTGTGTGAATGAGGAATAGGTCGCGGTAGAAAGCCTCAGGTACCGGGGTTGGACTATGGTGATTGAGTGACCAATGCAGGTCGGGGGGTCACAACGGCTGAATGTTCTTGTGAGAGTGTTCTATCGATCTTTAGGGACAGACAATTACTTGTTTTATGTGACTGTAAGTTATTGTAATTGTGTAGGAACAGTTACTTGGTTTAATAACTTTTGGATATACAGTTACTTGTGGTACGAATGTGCGTAAGTGAGTTTGCGGTGAGATTTTAAAGGCGGGTGAGCCGCTGCAAGGAGTGAGAAGTGACGTCAGGGTGCGCCACGCTGTGATAGGTTGGTTGGTGTAACGCCGTGCTGGGATTGGTGGAAGTTCGTTTGCAGTGGAGCAGCGTATTTTGGGCTTGCAATTGATCGATTTTACAATGAGATGCTTTAGGGTATTGCGAGATTTGTGTAGAGGCGACACAGGGGTAGTGACTCGGATAGGAGAAGAAGCTCCACCAGAAGACACACCGGCACATTACATGGCAATGAATGTAGGACTTCATACTATAGTGTGGCTTCAGAATTGGCATAAAATTACAGAGAAAGAGGGTGAATTGGCTTTCTCTCGTTATGGGTCTTTTCGTATGGAAGTGCTGACCCAGCTGAGGGGGGTGATGAATGCACTGAAACCTCCCCCTAGACCCACACAATTTGAGGCATTAGATGCATGGATGAGAGCTGCTCTAGCAAAAAGGAGAGAGGCTTCACAAGGAAGAATGAGGAAAGCAATGAAGGCATATCAGGATGCTAGATGGGATGCCCAGTTGAAAAGATGGAGAGTAGACACCATAGAGGGAGAACGCTTGTACTCATTTCGTATGTTAGAAGAGGGGGCTGAAGGGAAAAAGACGACAGAGGAGGACAGTGATACAGATGACAGCTTCCTCGATAGATTGCTAGCGGAACGTCCTCCACCGTGCGACTCTAGATCAGAGACAGAGAGGTTGCGCACATCAGAAGAGCTTTTAGGAGTGGGACAACTGGGTTCAGAGGAACAATCGGCAGGAGTAAGAGGCAAGATTACAATGCTACACATTCCGTGAGGGTCTGGAGGAATGAGGTATCCAAACCCTGAGCCAGTACAACCTGCAGGAAACATGCAGTTACCAGATGCTTTGTCGGTACCAGTCACAATAGGGCCGGTGGTTCCGATATATAATCCTAGAGAAAAAACCGATGACAGTCAACAGCAAATAAGTGAAGGGGAAGAGACAATGTCTGGAGGGAGCCTTGCAATGAGTGGGACTGGTTTAAGTCGGATGCCAGTGGAATCTAGTACTCCACTGCCAGCTACAGCTGATCCATCAAGAATGGATAGTGGGTCAGAACGAGGACGGACAGGAGCTCTAGCGAATTCTAGGTCTGACCTTCGAATGTGGGTTCAACCAGTGAGAGAGTCAATGATGCCGAGGGAAGAGGCAAGCAAGAGACAAGAAGCGCCTAGAGTACTGTTTGGGCCACAGGTTATTTGTGCAGGTGACCATTGGAGAAGTCGAAGCTGGGAAAGAGATAGACGCCCAGCTTCGAAGATAGAAGAGGGTGCAGTTCCTAAGAGAACCCAAAGCTGTGACAGGGAAGATACAAGAAATGAGGAAATTCAGAAAGTGTTAAAAAGTGCAATAAAAGCGCCAATGCTAGATGTGGTACGATTAAAGGCAGAACTAGACGAGGTGATTGAAGGTAATCTACCTCTGAACAGAATTGAGACGTATGACTCGAGCGAACTACTGTTCGTAGCAAAGGACATGACAAGAAAGGCCAAACGAGCTTATGATGCATTGTTGCTTTTGGCACAAAGGTATGAGGTTGATTTGTCAAAGACCAAGATGATACAGGGTTCTTGCAGATTAAATTACACAGATAAGGATTTGGAAGAGAAGCGAACGATTGGATTAAAAGCACAAATTAGAGAACTAGTGATAGGGATGCGGACATGGAAAGAATTAGACAGATGGAAAGAAAGATGGGCCAAAAAGAAAAGCTTCAAGACTGGAATAGGAAATACTCCGCCTCCGGGTGGAGGGACGGGAGCTGCAGGAAATTTCCCCTCAGGGAGGTACAGAATGGAGGGTATGTACATGTGCCATGGAGCAGGGGTGATTTAGCAGCATTTACGAATGATTTTCCTCGGCTGAGGGAAAAACCTGCTGAGTGGTACAAGCAAATAGATCGGTTTGTAAAGATTTCGAAAGTATTGTGGATTGATTTAAACACCTTGTTTGATATAGTAGTGCCGGCGGATTTGTGGGCGGCATGTAAAATTGCCATTGAGTGGCCTACTGCAGAGCCACCTAGAGATTCATTGACTCATGGTCCTTCACCTGATGTAATGAGAAAATACGAGTAAGTGATTACATGGTTGCAATCGAAGGTAGCTCCTCAGATTGTTGATTGGTTGAAGATTGATCGCAGCACTCAAGACTCTAAGGAATCAGTACATGATTATTACGAAAGATTGTTGTTAGCTTTTAAGCAGAATAGTGGATTGGATACAATTGAACAGAAAGATATGGGACAATTTGTCTCGAAGTTTGTGTTGGGACTGAAATCTGATATTAGTTTGATGATACAGCATCACTTGATATGTTGGCAGAATAAGTCGGTGGACGAGATTCTGCGTTATGCTAAATATTGCAGTGATCAAGTGGAGTCGACACAGAAGAAATTGAAGGACAAGTTGATGTTGGTGCAGTTGAGAAACGCTGATATGACGCAAGGGATTGGAGGAGCGATAGGTAGAGGTAGAGGAGGTGGAAGAGGAATGGGACAACAGATGGTGACCCAACCTGGTCAGGGTAGAGGAAGAGGAATGGATCCAGGAGTAAGTGAATGGGTGGCCCAACAGAAAAGGGTCACTGCCTGCCACTATTGTCACAAAATCGGGCATTGGAAGCGCGAGTGTAGATTGAATCCAGCAAATCAGATACAGATGGAAGGAGAGGGACAGCTGTCCGAGACTGTCAATACTGTGACAAGACCCAGGTCTATGTATGGAGGAGGATATGAGCCACAAGTGCAAGTACCTCAACCTCCTAGGATACCCATGCATAATCAGTTATACCATCAGATGCCTTATTTTGAAATAGAAGATAGATTTGAACAAAATCAAGATTTACAAGAGTGTCAGGAGGGGTGCATGAGGAATGCACCTTAGATGCGATCCTAGAAGTAGATCAGAGTGGGCCGTTTGTAGATGCAGATGTGAATGGATATCCTGTTACCTTCTTATTAGACACTGGAGCTGCTCGCTCCATGGTGAGAACTGAAGTAGTCCCAAATTTAACTCTTTCGGGACAATCAATTCAAGTAGTGGGGGTTAGTAATCAGAAAATGACCAATCCATTGACAAACGAATTACCCGTGAGAATAGGACCATTTCGGGATAAACACCAATTTGTAGTGTGCAATTCAAGTCCGGTCTGTCTTTTGGGACGAGACCTTCTGTGCAAGCTCAATTGTACTATATCGTGCACTCCGAGAGGTGTGGAATTGCAAACATATGATGATGATGCTGATTTTAAAATGGCTAAAATGAGTCTGTGTGCAGAAATGTTTGTGGTGCTCACAATAGCAGAATTGCCACATGACTTGAGAGACTCAGTTGATCCGAAAGTGTGGGATTTTACAGGCGAGGATGTAGGTCTGATGAGAGGGGTTGAGCCAGTTAAGATACAGGTCAAACCCAATGCTGAATTCCCACGAACGCCACAATATAAATTGACTCCAGATACTGTGGCCGGAATAAGACCTGTGATTGAGACTATGATTGCCCAAGGTATTCTTAAGGAGATAAGAGGAAGTCCCTGCAACTCACCTATCATGGGACTGCAGAAGCCAAGTGGAAAGTACAGAATAGTGCAGGATCTGCGTCGGGTTAATGAAAATGTGATCCCATGTTGTCCTGTGGTACCGAATCCAGCTATTATTCTATTCCAGATACCATGCAAAGCAGAATGGTTTACAGTGATAGATTTGTGTCATGCATTTTTCTCCATACCATTGCATGAAGAAAGTCAGTTTTTATTTGCGTTTAGGATGGACGATTGTGTGTTAACATGGGAAAGAATTCCTCAGGGGTATACAGAAAGCCCCTCCATTTTTAGTCAAAGTCTGAAAAAGAATCTTGAAGGACTGGTGATGCCCCAAAACTCAGCCTTAGTGCAATATATAGACAACCTTTTGGTCGCCTCAGAGACTGAGGATGCTTGCAGGATTGACACTGTGGCGTTGCTGAATCATTTGTCAGAGAATGGACGCAAAGTGTCTCCAAACAAATTGCAGTATTGTTTGTCTGAAGTTCAGTACCTAGGTCACCGGATTGAGAAAGGAAACGAAGGGTGTCACCAGATCGCATAGAGACGATTCTGCAAATGGGAACTCCGAAAACACAAAAAGAAGTCTGCATGTTTTTGGGAATGATCGGCTATTGTCGACAGTGGATCCCAAATTTTTCCTTGCAAGCAAAGCCTCTGTTGAAACTGACTCGAAAGGATGTTAGTGATCCGGTACCATGGGATGACGAGTGCTTGAAAGCCTTCCGTGAGCTGAAGGAAAGTATCTGTCGTGCTCCAGCTCTCGGAATGCCGGATTATAACAAAGCGTTTTCGCTCTTTTGCTGTGAAAAGGAGGGATGTGCATTAGCAGTCCTTGTACAGACACATGGGGGTGCCCGTAGACCAGTAGCTTACTTCTCAGCTACATTAGATCCTGTAGCTTCTGCGTTGCCTGGATGTCTGAAATCCGTTGCTGCAACCGGTGTCAGCATTGAAAGATGTGAAAGCATAGTGATGGGTTATCCGCTCATTATTTATGTGGCCCATTCAATAGAATTGTTGATGACAAGAACGAAAACACAGTATCTGACCAACAACAGACTTACCAAGTATGAGCAGGTTATCTTGGCCGCTGAAAATGTTACCCTGAGACGTTGTACCACCCTGAACCCTGCTACATTGTTAACTGTTCCGGAAGAGGAGGGAGATGAGGATTGTGAAGAGCATGACTGCCTAGATGTTACTGAGCTATCTACCAAACCCAGACCTGACATTGTCGATGAACCTTTGCCCCAATCTGATTTGATCCTTTTTGTTGATGGTTCATGTTTAAGAGACAATGTCTCTTGGTGCCAGCTACAGCATTGATAAACATCACTGATGATTTAGTATTTGAGAGCAGCGTTTGCTGTGTGCACCATAATGGGAGTAGTGGAAGCTGCCTGTTTAAATAGAGTATTCTCTGCTCAGGTGGCCGAAATTGTCGCTTTGACACGTGCCTGTATCATTGCAGCTGATATCCGAGTGACTGTGTATACTGACAGTCAATACGTATTTGGTGTAGTTCATGACTTTGGGCAGTTATGGTCACAGAGGGGGTTTCTAACGTCCTCAGGGTCACCTATACGTAACGGCGAGTATGTGCGCCAACTATTGGAAGCTTTGCAGAAGCACAAAGAGATAGCAGTCGTTAAATGTGCAGCTCATGGAAAAGGAGAAGACTTTGTCACTAAGGGCAACAATTATGCAGATGAAGTAGCACGATTTTGCGCTGAACATGCTTGTATTTTCAATGGAGAATATATAGGTGAGAGCACAGAAGAGACCGAGCTCAGCATGATGTTAGCTATAGCCGATACTTGGGATGAGGTGAAGCGGTTGCAGGATGAAGTCCCAGAAGAGGAAGCTGCTTCATGGGTCAGAGCAGGTTGCACAAAAAGAGACGATGGCATTTGGGTGTCCACAGATGAGAGAGCAGTATTACCCAATTGTCTACTGAGCCCAATGGCAAGGCAAATCCACGGAGCAGTTCATCTGGGAAGAGATGCTATGGTGCGAGTGTTTAGGCAGACGTGGTTTAATCCACGCTTTCGTGTGTGGGCTGAAGCGGTATGTCACAGGTGTGTTACTTGTCAACAAATGAATGTTGGAAAGAGAACTGTGGTTGCACTGAGTCACATTGGAAGATCTGGAGGTCCCTTCAATAGGATACAATTGGACTTTATTGAGATGCCGAGGTGCAATAGGTTGAGATACGTTTTGGTGGTGGTGTGTATCTTTTCGCGTTGGGTGGAAGCATATCCAACTAGACGATGTGACAGTCTCACAGTAGCCAAGTTGTTGTTAAGAGAATTGATCCCGAGATATGGATTTCCGACATCAGTGGAGACAGACAGAGGAACTCATTTCCACAGTGAAATCATGAAATTGTTGTGCTCTGCTTTGAACATTGATCAGAGACTGCATTGTAGCTACAGGCCGGAGGCTTCAGGTCTTGTAGAGCAGGTTAATGGCACCATCAAGTCAAGAGTGGCAAAGGTGTGTTCGTCAACTTCATTGAAATGGCCAGATGCGCTGCCTCTGGTGCTCATGAGTCTGCATAGCACCCCTGATAGGAGAACAGGGCTTTCTCCCCACAAAATTTTGACTGGAAGAGCTATGCGTTTGCCTATGGTGCCAGCTACAGCATTGATAAACATCACTGATGATTTAGTGTTGGATTATTGTAAGGGACTGGCTGATGTGGTTACTTCTGTATCCCACCAGGTCGAGGCTGCGACTGCATCCACCTCGAGAGACCTGCTGCATGATCTTAATCCAGGTGATTGGGTACTAGTTCGCAAGCACGTGAGGAAGAGTTGTCTTGATGCTCGCTGGCGAGGACCATATCAGGTGATATTGGTCACAAGTACCGCTGTGAAGTGTGGAGGATTGTCGAACTGGATACACGCTTCCCACACTCGCCGAGTTCAAGCGCCTGCGGAGGAAGAGAGTCCCCTGGTTCCGAGAAGCATGTGTGGACCTGCCACAGACAACGACGAAGGCACAGGCCCAGCTGTAAGAGTTTCAGATGAAACGGAATAGCCAAGTGAGCACGATAGACGAGAGCTGAGTGCTCCTGAATTGAGCCCAGATCCTGAAATAGATGATTGCAGATGTGAACTTTGTACCAGATCAAGGTGAGCGGTCTATTGCAGAAGGATCAGATCAAGAGGAAGAGAGGAGAGCAGATGCCAGAGCGGAAAAGTGGCCAGCAAGAAAAGAAAGGCTGAATATAAGGCTTGCATCTGAGAAAAATCTCGCTCCGATTCCTGAAACATCTGAATCAGATCAAAGTTACGCTGAAGAAAGACCGGATGGTCTGAGACGCTCCAGAAGAGAAAGAATAGCGTCTCGAAGATATGCATCCCCTGAGTAGACGTACCTGGCTGCAGATGCAGAGCCCAGCAAAGTCCGGGAGGTTGGGAGCTGGTACGGTGAGCTACGGAGGGGACACCCTCTCGATTGAAATACAGTTGCTGGTCCCAGGCGTAGAAGCGTTTGGACCACTAACTCTGCAAGTTCCAAATTCTCCAAGTCTGAGTGGATTGCGTTACCTGATCCTCAATCAGGTTGTCTTCCCTTCATTTGGCCGACAGCTCACCGAGCAAGAATTAGGAGAAATTCGTGCGGAGATTCTGCAACTTGTCCTCGAAATACTTGGATCAAATATCATTAACGATGAAGCTTGAATTATAACCAAAGAAAGCATTAGGCCTTAGAAAGAAGATAACTTAGACCCCAGTTTAAGAAGATTTAAAATTAGGAACTTTCTAGTAGATGATGGAGTGAGGAATAGGGCTGACTACATCTCTTCAATAGGTTTAGTATCAATGGAATGAACTTTGACATTAATTGCATGGGAGGAGAGAAGTGAGAAAGACATTGTTAAAACAAAGAAAACAGAAAGAGACTGTGTTTTCCCTTTTGTGCTTCGGAACGGATCAGTAGAAACCATGGTATCCGAAAAATCAACACGCAAACAGAAGTGCATCATTGGCACCCTCATTGTAGTAGTGCTTATTGTTATAACTGTGGTGATCGTTGCATCTCTAGTTGGATCTCAGGATGTTGGACAGAATAGGGTACAGACAACACTCACTACACCAATCTCTGAGATAGATGAGGATGCATCTGCAAGGGATCTAGAAATGATTAAGGAAACCAGTCGTAGATTACATGTTGATTTGTCAAAGGGTGATTTCACTTTGAATGCGTAGGGACTTTCAATAGAAGAAGAACTGAGGGCTAGGGCTGACTACATCTCTTCAATAGGACATAGTTATTGAACTGAACATTGCAATAATCGAATGAGAAAAAGACGATAATAAGGCATTGAAAATACCAAAATAAGGCAAGCAGAAAAGAAAAGAGACTTTGATTTGTTTGCGCCTCAAAACTAAAGGTGGTTCAAAATGGAAGCTGGAAATCCAAGACGCAAGCAGAAATGCATAATTGGTACCCTTATCGTTGTGGTACTCATTGTCATAACTGTGGTGATTGTTACATCTTTGGTTACATCTTTGGTTGAGTCACACAATGCTGAAAGGAATGGGGAACAGACAACACTTACCCCACGTACTTCAGAGCTCGAAGGGGTTGCATCCGCAAAAGATAGAGAGATGATTAGGGAAACTAGTCGGATGCTACATGTAGATTTGTCCAAGGGTGATTTCACGCTGAATGCATATGCCCGTTTGCTGTATGAGTATGTGGATACGATGGAAGCGAAGGATTGCTATGTGTGTATGCAATTACCAGCCTCAGTAGAAGAAGGCATTCAATACCATCATTTGCCTTTGACCTATGGCATTACATGTAGTGTGTTGTTGAGCATGTTTTATAGCAAGGCACACTTCGAGTACTATTTCTCAAATTATGATGTGGTACTCTCGGAAGTCCCAGTTCTTAAATACATGAATAAATATGATTATATAAGGAAGTAGAGCGAATGTCAAAGTATTTCGTGCCTACCATTACTTTAAATACGTCCTATGCCCATAGACACAATTTAACCTGTATGTTAACTGACATTGAAAAGAAATTTATAGATCAGATAGAAGATCGGCATAGACAGACTCTATTTAGACCAGATCCAAAGCACAAGGTTACCCCATGGACTAAAGAAGAATTAGATCATAAAGCAAAGGGGAGTTTTGGACCCACAGCATTAGATTTCCATTAGAAGGGGAAGTTATGCATTAGACACCCGACCACATACTACGATAAGATATTTGTGGGTGAAAGGGATTGTGAGCACGTCTTCTTGATCGAAGAATCAATTAGAAAAGCATTATTGGACAAAATAACAATAGTGCCCAATGTGTATTTTGTGTGTGGAAAGAATGCCTATGTGAAATTGTCCAAAAATTGGTATGGCACTTGTTATTTGGCTGTGGTATTTCCCAAGATTTTTCATGTGAATGATTTATGGCCCCTAGAAAGAAAAAGACCTCACAGAGGAAAACGTAGTGTGAGTGCAGGAGAAGTGATTGGAGACATATTTGGGGCTATGATACCGAGTATGGGTGTGATTCTGAATGATTTGAAAATCAGAAAGCTGGCAACATTAGTGGATAAGCTCTCAATAAATACAGCTCAGATTTTATTACTTGTAGATGGGGAGATGGTTTCGATAAGGGCTATGGTTTTGCAAAACCGTCTTGCCCTAGATGTGATGCTAGCAAAAGCCGGAGGAGTCTGCAATTTATTGAAAGTTCAACAGTGCTGTACTTATATTCCTGACAACAGTCGGGATATAAGGAAATATATCAACAATATTTCAGATATACACCAAGAGTTACGTGAGATGGCTGCCGAAGGACTCTGGGAACAAGTGGGGAAAGGATTTGGCAAGATAGGCAGTTGGTTTGGAAGTTTGGGACAAGGAATACTGGGATATATCTTGAAGCCTATTATAATAGCTGTCATTTGTATAATTGTCCTACTAGAAGCCATCAAGGCTTACAATGGCAAAGGGCACAACATCAGGAGACTGTTTCGAGAAAGCGAGAGCACCAACTTGAACGACTGCAGGACAGTCATTACCAACACCTTAAGAGGTTAGAACGATGCAGACAGGGACGGCAAGCTACAGCTTCTGTTTAGGTCGGTCTCTTCTACAAGGAGAAAAACTACAGAAGAATAGAAAGTTGGTGTTATGACACTAGTCATAAGAGGGGGGAACTGATAGAGCACTGATAGCCCTCTATTTTGTATGAGTGCACTATACTCATGGTTTAAGCGCACTCTCATGTATTCGTATTGTTTGCAGTGTTTTACGACTATTAAGAAACATTTATTTGAATCATTTGATGCTGAAAACTAGTGAACGCATTTAAGTAGAACTTTGTATGTATTACGATTCCTTCATGCATAATGTGCAGGACGATATTATTTCTATACACCGTAATTGTGGTTAGTTTAAGTTGCATGAATTATAGGCCCAAAGTCATAAGTTTCGATTCTCCTTGCTCTTGAGAAATAAATAATTAAATGTTGTTGTGTTCGAAATTAGAATGCTCTCATCCTACTGCAGGTGAAAGAATACACATCGTTATTTTCAGAGTTAAGGAGAGACCCGGAATGTCTTTGAAGATGGCTGGGAAGCGAGAAGGGAGGATGCCTTGCGTATCTGGTCTGTCTGAAAGCCAAGGCCACTGGAAAGAAGATATCACTAATTAAATTTGTGTTATAAAAAAAAAAGAAAAGCTAAGCTACTGCATAGAGGTGCAATGGAAAGTTTAAGAAGAATGACGTATTGTGGGTTGAATCCCATCTTTTGTATGATGCACAGGGACAGCGAGACCAGACTTCTGCTAGCTTTCGGAGGAGAAGGAGCATCTTAGAGCAAGCTCCATAGCCATAAGCTAAAACGACCCATTTGACGTGAGTACTTCTTAGGAAGTCAACACGTGCTGACACCGTTGGGGAATGATAGAAGAGAGACAGGAAGGGCCCTCATGTAGAGCAGTGTAGGGAAAGATTTTGATTTCTTTCAATGAGCCGAGAACTGAATATCGCATCTATTCTGTGTTGCGTTGTGATTTTGGAATTTATAATCATCTGTCTTTTGGGCCGAATTACTTCTATTCGTAAACTTGGCTCTGTATTAATTTTTCTGTACCGCTATACTTTGCTATTGAGATGTATTTACATCCAATTGTTTTTGGCCTTATAATAAATAATCAAACTGCAATTTGGAGTTGGTGGTCTTTTCAGGCATGACGACTTTGCTGTTATCTGTCTGAGTTGTTTCCTCCCCTCAACCACTTTTAGTAGGTAAATAAAAGATCGATCGCTTACGCTATACTTAGTAGGGAACATTAGGTGTGCAATTTAGCGTAATCATTACCTTTTTGCAGCCAAAGACAAAGGGTCTGGTGGCTTAGTGGACTAATGCGTCCTCTGCAGGTGTCTGTATTCGTCATCACGGTCACAGGCTCGAATTCTGGCCGGCCCACTCAGCCTTTCATCCTTCTGAGGTCGATAAAATGAGTGCCATTGAGTTGGGTAACAATAAACATCTGTTATTCAGTGCCAAGCTACCCTTTTGGGTGAAGTGTGCTTTACAAATACACACGTTATGTTTTATGTTCCAAATCATCAATGAATTCCTTTTCAACCTGACTCAACTTTCAAGTGAGATTCTATCTATGAGCTCAAGAAGTGTCACCTTTAGTTAAAGGCTTGAAGAAATGCCATACAGTAGCCATAGTCATGGATTCACCATGAGGATTTAAATGCTTGAGCATGGGCACCTCTGAAAAAATATATTGTAGTATGAGAAGTAATACGCATACCGTCCTTGATGCTACAGCCGGCTTAAAATTAAACTACAGGTAATACCATGGGTTAGTGGGATATGGTGGTATGTCATCACTTCTGCCACAGATGAAGTTATATTAGTATATAAGTAACAGTCTTTGCATGCATTACAAGAGTATACTCACTCAAAAGGTTGAAAAAGACATTAATAGTGAAATTTCCCAAAGAACTATCTTTGTGTAAGTATTTCTCCTCTATACTAGTCTGCCTTGCTACTGAAATAGGTGTAGTTTTGGCTGTAGTGGTAACTTGCCCAGGAGCAGAACTCAAATTTACTGGTAAGCATATTAGAATAAGAGAAATGATTGATACAGTGACCTCTGTTGCTCTACGCTTATTTTGTGAGCGGGTTACCATGGTTTCTCATGAATCAGGAAAAGGAAAGTGTGAATCAAAGCAAATTTAAACAAGCAATTGTTGATAATTTGTTCATACAAATTTTCCCAAAACTGATGACTTCTTTGGAATGAATTCAGGTTCAGTTGCTTCAAAGTCAGACCCTAACCCTATGTCAATCTTCTTCTAAAATGATATCCCTACTCTTTTACTGGAGTCTCGTTTCTAAATGTCGCCACAAAGTTCAATTCGGAAGTTCAGTCATTCAGTGATGTCAGTTGACTTCAATATAATCAAAATCAAGGGTCAGTCAAAAATCAACCTTGTCAGCTTGATCATGCCGGTTTGTTAATATCAGTCAGGGGATCATCATCCACAAGTATAATTAAATCAGCTTCACTCTCCGCAAAGTATGTCCATTCAGGATCTGAGTACCTTTGTCTAGGCACACGCTCTCTCTTTGATCTTCTGATCTGCTGTTCATAGTCGCTGTCACTTTCTTCACTGATCTCTGTCTCCTCATTGATGACCTGTGGAATATGGTCTCTTGAAACGGAAACTCGTTTTTTACCTCTCTCCGATCACCCCACATTTCTTATGCCACCCGTCACACGGCTTGTACCATTTCCATTCCCAGAATCAGCAATCATAGCTCCTTCAGTTTGGGTATCTGTGACTGTTTGTGACTCATTTACCACAGACCCTGAATCTGCCTCGGTCTGACTTTGAGGAACTTGAGCATACTCATTGTCTTCTCCCTCTGGCTGCACTTGGTTTGACCTTTGTGTATCAGTAGTGGCTATCACAACCTGTTCTCCAGCTTGTCTAACACTCTGGGTGTGGGACGCATATATCTAGTTCGGCAGACCTCCACACTTAAGGGCAGTATTAATATTAGTGACAAGAATACCTGACAGGGGCCATACCTTCTGGGATCAAGGTTCAATTTCCTCATGTGCTTCTTTACCAAAACCCAATTGCCACGACTGAGGTCATGGCTTTGCTCCTGCCTCATGACTGGACCTGCTAATACAACCAGATGAGAGACAGAACGCACCACATCAGCCAGGCCTTTGCAGTAGTCAAGAACCATGTCATCTGTAATATTAGCAAGCACAGTCACAGGTACAGCAAGAATCCTTATGGCTCTGCCCATGAGAGTCGTGTGGGGGACAGGCCTGTACTCTGATCCGGGATGCTTCTCAAAATTGATACTAAAGGGAGAGCATCTGGCCATTTCAGAGAAGTGGATGCGCACTCTTTAGCACTTTAATGTCCTCATTTACCGATTCCTGAAGCCTCATGACAGTAACTATAATGAAATCGCTAGTCCACCTGCAATGCTGCACACAAAAGTTCTATCACCTTGTTTTTAAAATGGCTGCCACAATTAGATTCATGCAAAAGAAACAATTGATGGACGGAATGCTGACAATGCAAACATTCACCCCCAGTCACAAAGACCTGGGTTTAATCCATCATTCTTTTGCTCACCACACCACCCCAGTTTGGACCCAGCCATATGCAAATCAGTCTTGACCCTGTTCCTTATGGAAACAGTCCAGCCCGAACTGCCAAGCCAGGTCCTCCCTGGACCGGAAACAAGCATCCTGGGACCGGTTTCAGGGCATCAACCTTCATCAGCCAAGCTAGCTTGAATCCAGTGGTGTAGTGTGAACGGGACCCACGTCTGGGCATACCCTTCCCACTTAGGGTGACATATGCAAAAGAAACAATTGATGGACGGAATGCTGGACAATGCAAACATTTAGCCCCAGTCACAGAGATCTGGGTTTAATCCATCATTATTTTGCTCACCACACCACCCCAGTTTGGATCCAGCCATATGCAAATCAGTCTTGATTAGATTCAAGCAGAACTGGAATCCTGAAACGAGGGATCAACTCTCTCAACAGCATCTTGGCCACAGTAAAACTGTATTTCCTTCTTGTAGGGTACTCCTCCACTCAACGGGAGAAGAGACATTCCACGACTAAGATGTAACAGAATAAAAGATATGGATCACAGCATTTTGTCCTATGTGTGTAGCACCATGGAAGTAACATGCCAAAGAGGGTAATATTGCATCTGGCAACACAGGACAACTATCAACTGAGACCCAAACGTCATCATCATTCTAAGTACACCCTGCTATCATCCACCTCTCCTGTTCACAATCTGGTGCATCTTCCTGCAATATCTTTCCACCTATCAGCAGCAGCAAGCAACAAGTTCAAGGAAGTGTCATGTTCTGATTTATTTGAAAACTCCCTATTGACGGTGCAAGACCCAAGATGGAATACCTGGCAATTTCAACAGCATACAGGTTTCCTGCTGGGACAAAATAATTTCTGGTTCTGTGTGCTGCACACTTCACCACTGCCACTTCAGCCATGATCTGTAGAGCGTTGAGGAGCTCCTTAACATAATAACCATTTCGTATTGGAGAGCCACACAAGGACATGAAACCCCGCTGGGACCACAGCTGTCCAAAATTATGGACCACATGAAACCCGTACTGGCTATCAGTGTAAACGATGACTATCAACCTGTCAGAGACACAACAAGCTCTAGAAAGTCTAATCTGTTCCTCCACCTCTGCAGAGGTTACATTACACAAACAGGAGGCTTCCACTACACCATCTAAGGTGCCAATGGCATAGGCTGCTTTCAAAATCCCTCTTTCATCTCTCCAGCAAAAGCAGTCCACAAACAGCATATAATCAGTTTTTTCCAGAGGGGCATCACGAATGTCTGGACTTGGTTTGGTACACAATTCTTTCACATCAAGACAGTTGTGGTCTACTCCATCATTTTCTTCCCCTTAGTCAATGGTAACAAAGTAGCAGGATTAAGGCATGAACATCTTTTCAACATTACATTTTCAGAAGAAAAGATCAGCAGTTCGTATTTGGTCAACCTACTATGGATCACATGTTGGTTTCAAATGCGGATAAGTAGAATTTCCACAGAGTGAGGCAACATGACTTTAAAAAGGTACGCCATTATAATGCCTTTGCTTTGTTGAATGCTGACTCAAACTGCGGCCACCTCCTTTAGGAAACCCAGCAATGCTGCTGCTACTGGGTCAAGTGTGGTGGAAAAATAAGCAACAGGACATTTTGAGGTCTGTGCATCTGAGTCAGAACTGATATAGAGCACCATTCTTTCTCAGAACAGTAAAAATCAAAGAGTTGTCATAGTCTAGCATTGCCAGGGCATGGCAGAGACTATCTCTCAGCTAGAGAAATGACTGCTTGCTATCACTGTTTCCTGGTAGCAGATCTGGCACACTTTTATGTGTAAGCCTCTGTAGAGGCTTAGCCGCTAGGGAAAAGTTGGGAATCTACTTGCAACAGTAGCCCACCATTCCCAGAAACATCCTGAGTTTTGTCTGTGTTTTGGGAAGGCTCATCTGCAATATAGCAGACATTCTTTTCTGAGACACTTTTCTTGCTCCTTTTTTAGGTCTCGCTGAGCCAGCGTGCATGCGCTGCTCTGCGAGACATTTAGTAAGGGGCTTTTGAAAGTGCTCCCAAAGCGGCCACCAGCATGCGGTTACGCGCACAAGTGCGCGCGCCTCGCTCCGCCTCTCTAATCACTGCTGCGAGCGCATCCCTCGCGTCCTCAGCACAGAGCGCGTCATCGCGATCGCGATGACTTTCACTTTCACGGCCGCGCGGCGTTACTTTTACGGCCGCGCGGCCAATGCTTGTTTGATAGAGAGGGCACACAATCTGTGTACTTTACTTCCTTCTCTTCAAACCAAATAACTGCGGCGTTTTTCATGGTTCCACTTTTACGCTTTATTTTTGTTAACCTGTACTTTTGCCCGGAGCAAACCTACGTCATTATCAAAGGGCAGAATTGTACATGTACGCCAAGGACAAGCAGATCCTCTTTATCATCGCCTGCTCTCCAAATGATTTGTCTTACAGCGACAATTAGAACACAATTAATAACTTATTAGGAATCATTAGGTAATGGATATATATTAATATTTCTGAAACTAAACCTGTCAAACGGAAGTTTTACTTACACCCAGTGAAAGTAAAGGGAAGAACATTGACTGGCCTGTCATTATGGGATCTCTCCCTCTATCTACTAGTGCCACCAGAAGCCTTGTTTTTTCCCCTTGATTCTTCTAATTTTCCGCAGATTATTAAGCCACCAAGGTTTCTAGAAGCTGCTCTTTCATTTAAGATCCTGAAGGGAATCCTTCCATTTTTACACTGTCCCCTCCACCTATCTGTCTTTAATGCACTAATCCATTCTAGACTGGATGACGGTGAAGCCATCTGCCTGGCCTCTCCCAAGCTGTCCAACGTCTCCAGGCTGCACAGGATGCTGCGGCCTGTTTGATGGTAGGGAACCTCAGTCGTGCCCATTACCACGCCCGTTATTGCCAGATCGAAATAGTTACATTCAGTTCCGAGAGCATCATACACAAAGCTGTCTACCAAAATACCCCCCGCCATGCTGGCCACGAAATGCTCATGGTACAGACCTGCCAGGTGATTTCTGCAGACCAAATCCAGGCTCTCTGCCTTTGGTTACAGAATGTGGGGTTTTCTGCTGCTCTCTCAACCTTTTATTATAATGTTTAGGAAAACGCTGAAGCCTGTGTTTTTTTTTTAAACAATACTAATTTAATTCAGATTTTCTTAGTTAACCTTTACCGCAGAAAAGACAGATTATGTAAATTGGCTCTATAGCGCCAAGAGGCTTATGCGTAGGTGCGCACACAAACTTAACTGCTTCTACCATAATGCAGTGAGGGAACTAGTGCTGACCAGCTGGCAGTATGTCGCCCCCCCTCCCCCACCCTTTGAGGATTTTGAGTAATCCCGGCAGTGAATGAAGCGGGCAAACCATTGGTAACCTTGTTCGAAGTAACTTTGATGGTTTCTGAAGCAGTTGTGTAAGAGAGGCAGTTTCACCATGAGCGCATCGTTCTTTCTTTATCGAGTTATAGGGTAGTCCGGAAAACGCTACCTTCCTACCCTTTCTTCCAGCAACCGACCTCCTTGGATGTTGCATTCTCCCTGACCTGGTATGCTTTGTTCTGACTCATAACTGCACCATTGTCACGCTCGTTCCCTCTCCCTCTTTCAGAATACACCCAACACAAAACAAACCACAGAGAAGACATTAAGAAGCAGCAACAAGAAACAAGCATTGGCATAGCCAATAGGTCTCGCTTTTGGGACCTTATAAGTATTTAGTTATGCAGCACAATATCCTTGGTGCAACAACATTAACTGTTGCATGGTTAAACACTTATAAGGCCCCAAAGGCGAGACCTATTGGCTATGCCAATGCTTGTTAATGTGATGTCCTAGATACAGGGCTTCTTTCTGACAATACTGCAGCTTAGCTGGGGACACTTTATGATAATTTTCAGCTAGGTGATTCAATAAGGCTATAATATCTCGTTTGCACGCTTCTTGCATTATCTACACCACTAACAGGTCATCGATATACTGAATCAGGACACAGTTGCACAGCAACTTTAGAGTCTCCAATTTCTTTTTCAAGATATGGTTAAAGATCAAGGGGCTTTCTGTAAACCCATGTGGAACTTAGCACAATGCCAGAATTATTTTTCAGAACCAGAAAACAAAGATAAACTGGTTTTCTTCATGCAAAGGGATGAAAAATAATGCTTGGCCCTAGGCAATTACACTAAAATATTTGGCGTCGCAACAGATTTGGAACAATATTACAACTGGATCTGGTACCACAGGGCAACACAGGTCAATCATTTTATTGATCTTTCACTTGTCCTGAACGATCCGCCATTTTTTGTTCGATTTCTGTATCCCCATGATCAGGGTATTACAAGGACTTCCTAGGATCTCCTTTAAAATGCCATGCTCTACCATGGATTTGATTTCAGAGGTAATTCAGCCTCTGGTGAGAGGTTGTATTGGGGCGGTCGAGGAAACTCAGAATCCTTTCTGTGGGTTATTTTCACAGATTGAACACGTTTGATTAGACCAATATAGTTGCCAGTATAATCCAAGACATCTTCTCTTACTGAATCTCTCAATTCAGGTGGCAAATCCTCCCTTGTCAGAACGGGGAATAACCCAAAAGCAGATTTCTGAGTGTTTCAATTTAAAATCTGCATCTTCATTTTCAGTTTGAAGCTCAGCACCATCTGGGGTACAGTAAATTACGCAAGTGAGCTTGTGTTAGACCTGACAGCCTTAGGGTCGTCTTCCCCTCAACTTTTTGCCTGCTTACCTCCAATTTTGCTGAATTCTTTTTTGTTGGCCTTAGGTCCTGCTAACCAGTGCTAAAGTGCTCACGCCCTCAAACATGGTTTGATTGATATATACCTAATTGGCATATTTGATTTACTTGTAAGTCCCATGTAAAGTAGCATACCCTATACCCTATACCCAGGGCCTGTAAGTTAAATTCTATCAGTAGACTTGCAGCAATGATTGTGCCACCCACCTAGCAGTCCTTTAAAACTTGTCCCAGGCCTGCAATTGCAGCCCGAAGGCAGTGTTATACTGCCATGTCAACTTGGCATTTAAAACCCCTTGCCAAGCCTTAAACTCACATTTTATTACATATAAGTCACCCCTAAGGTAGACCCTAGGTAGCCCATAGGTCAGGGTCCTATGTACTTAAAAGGTTGGACATGTGCTTTGAAGTTTTACATGTTCTAGTAGTAAAAAAACCTCCCAAACTCCTTTTTCACTACAGTGAGGCCTACTCCTCTCATAGGATAACATTGGGGATTTCTTATCACATTTAATAAGCTGTAATTCCAAATTGAGGGGAGGCAGATCTGTCATGTTTAGTACCTATGGAATGGTAATTATAAATACTCTTTAATGGCAAAGTCGGATTTATTGCTACTATTTTGCAAATGCCACTTTTAGAAAGTTGGGCATTTTCCTGCTCTCAGCTGTTTGGTGCTTGCTGCCTGTCTCTGATTACTGTCAGGTTTGGGTGACAGCTGGGCCTAGTGTATTCCCTCTAGACAGCCACACACAAAGGGTGCTTAGGTGTGACATGATGGGCCATCTGGGGAGGATGGGAGGGAGGAGCTGGGCACAGCCTCACACTTACACCTCAATAGGCTGTGTCCTGTTCACAAACAAAGGGCTGAACACCCCCTGTAGTGAGTCTGGAGCCAAAGCAGGAAGGGGCAACCTCTGGGCACTTCAAAGACCCTTCTTGGAAGTCTCCCCTACTTCAAAGGCACAACTGGGTATAAGTGCAAGACGACCACTTCAGTACACTTCTTGACCTGTAACCACTCTGTCAGGAAGAACTATTGTGCTGAAGGACTGCCACTCTGCTGGACTGCCCGTCTGGAAGAACTGCTGCCTTGCAGAGTTGCCCTGCTGCCTGCTGCTCTCTCTTGCCTGTGAGATAAATACTGGATCTACATCACTTAAACCCAGAGTGTCTCCAAGGGCTAGCTGACTGGCCTCCTGATCTGAAGTCTTAGGGGCATAAAAAACTTTCAACTACCCTGTTCCTGCACCTGGACCATTAATGCACTTCTACTATGAGTCATGTCAAAGGCAGCAGGAACCCTGGGCTACAAGCTGAAGGACACTTACAGGGAGCTAGATCTGCCTGGCTGCTTAGGGTTTTGCTAGTCGAGGCATGCAGATAGACACAAACATATTGAGGAGGGCGCTGGCAACTCTTGCCACTGCAGTGCTCATTGACTATTCCTATATTTACAGACAAAAAGCGTCCCCTAAGAGAGAATATAACAAACAACGGCCTTCACCCTGACATAAAAGTTGGCCCGTGAAAATACTGGATGGGTGATTGGTCAACCTAGTGCTGCTGCCTTCCTTATGTCTCTGATGTGCTCCTAGAATATGCCTCTGGGGGACTGCCATATCAGACAATTCAGTCCATTATCATAGTCATTGCCATCCTATGTCAGTGAACTGCCATCATATGCCCAGGTTCTGCAATTAGATGCCATTGTACTGCTATCATTAACATGTGTCAGAATCACATTTGAAGACTGCTGTCATATGGCAGTGTGATGCCAGCATATGCCACCGCATATGTACTGCATTCATCTGGCTGTGTGCTATAATCATATGCCTGTGCATAATAAATCTTTATAACAGCATATTCAATTCAATCAACAGTAATCTTGAATAAGGAATTGTAAGAAAGATTACAGCACCACCAGTATTGATAAATAACTGCGTTTCAGCCGAACTGAGTTTTATTAAACAAAGATTATTTAGAAAAACAATTTGTAGGTGTTTCTCAAAGGCGAAAGGAAAGAGTGAGTACACCCCAGGTGTAAAGACAAACCAAAACCGAAATCATAGATGGAAGAGTGAAGTAAAATGTGAACATACAGGGTATATTGGTTGCTCCATATCAAAAGACAGCAGTCTATATTCAGTACAATTTAAGACACAGGGAATTAATTACTGTATCACAATTATGAAAACCAGTCTGTCTTTGTACGGGTCAACGGCTTTTCGACCCTTGGAAGGATAAAAGGGTCTCATCAGGACTGAAATTGCCTTAGGCCTAGTGAAGACAAGAACGGCATTGATTAAGGATCTGACCACGCCCACCGACACGCCCCTCCTCGTGAACGCTGCACAAGCGGATAAGTAGAATTTCCACAGAGTGAGGCAACATGACTTTAAAAAGGTACGCCATTATAATGCCTTTGCTTTGTTGAATGCTGACTCAAACTGCGGCCACCTCCTTTAGGAAACCCAGCAATGCTGCTGCTACTGGGTCAAGTGTGGTGGAAAAATAAGCAACAGGACATTTTGAGGTCTGTGCATCTGAGTCAGAACTGATATAGAGCACCATTCTTTCTCAGAACAGTAAAAATCAAAGAGTTGTCATAGTCTAGCCTTGCCAGGGCATGGCAGAGACTATCTCTCAGCTAGAGAAATGACTGCTTGCTATCACTGTTTCCTGGTAGCAGATCTGGCACACTTTTATGTGTAAGCCTCTGTAGAGGCTTAGCCGCTAGGGAAAAGTTGGGAATCTACTTGCAACAGTAGCCCACCATTCCCAGAAACATCCTGAGTTTTGTCTGTGTTTTGGGAAGGCTCATCTGCAATATAGCAGACATTCTTTTCTGAGACACTTTTCTTGCTCCTTTTTTAGGTCTCGCTGAGCCAGCGTGCATGCGCTGCTCTGCGAGACATTTAGTAAGGGGCTTTTGAAAGTGCTCCCAAAGCGGCCACCAGCGTGCGGTTACGCGCACAAGCGCGCGCGCCTCGCTCCGCTTCTCTAATCACTGCTGCGCGCGCATCCCTCGCGTCCTCAGCACAGAGCGCGTCATCGCGATCGCGATGACTTTCGCTTTCACGGCCGCGCGGCGTTACTTTTACGGCCGCGCGGCCAATGCTTGTTTGATAGAGAGGGTACAATCTGTGGACTTTACTTCCTTCTCTTCAAACCAAATAACTGCGGCGTTTTTCATGGTTCCACTTTTACGCTTTATTTTTGTTAACCTGTACTTTTGCCCGGAGCAAACCTACGTCATTATCAAAGGGCAGAATTGTACATGTACGCCAAGGACAAGCAGATCCTCTTTATCATCGCCTGCTCTCCAAATGATTTGTCTTACAGCGACCATTAGAACACAATTAATAACTTATTAGGAATCATTAGGTAATGGATATATATTAATATTTCTGAAACTAAACCTGTCAAACGGAAGTTTTACTTACACCCAGTGAAAGTAAGGGAAGAACATTGACTGGCCTGTCATTATGGGATCTCTCCCTCTATCTACTAGTGCCACCAGAAGCCTTGTTTTTTCCCCTTGATTCTTCTAATTTTCCGCAGATTATTAAGCCACCAAGGTTTCTAGAAGCTGCTCTTTCATTTAAGATCCTGAAGGGAATCCTTCCATTTTTACACTGTCCCCTCCACCTATCAGTCTTTAATGCACTAATAAATTCTAGACTGGATGACGGTGAAGCCATCTGCCTGGCCTCTCCCAAGCTGTCCAACGTCTCCAGGCTGCACAGGATGCTGCGGCCTGTTTGATGGTAGGGAACCTCAGTCGTGCCCATTACCACGCCCGTTATTGCCAGATCAAAATAGTTACATTCAGTTCCGAGAGCATCATACACAAAGCTGTCTACCAAAATACCCCCCGCAATGCTGGCCACGAAATGCTCATGGTACAGACCTGCCAGGTGATTTCTGCAGACCAAATCCAGGCTCTCTGCCTTTGGTTACAGAATGTGGGGTTTTCTGCTGCTCTCTCTACCTTTTATTATAATGTTTAGGAAAACGCTGAAGCCTGTGTTTTTTTTTTTAAACAATACTAATTTAATTCAGATTTTCTTAGTTAACCTTTACCGCAGAAAAGACAGATTATGTAAATTGGCTCTATAGCGCCAAGAGGCTTATGCGTAGTAGCGCACACAAACTTAACTGCTTCTACCATAATGCAGTGAGGGAACTAGTGCTGACCAGCTGGCAGTATGTCGCCCCCCCTCCCCCACCCTTTGAGGATTTTGAGTAATCCCGGCAGTGAATGAAGCGGGCAAACCATTGATAGCCTTGTTCGAAGTAACTTTGATGGTTTCTGAAGCAGTTGTGTAAGAGAGGCAGTTTCACCATGAGCGCATCGTTCTTTCTTTATTAAGTTTTAGGGTAGTCCGGAAAACGCTACCTTCCTACCCTTTCTTCCAGCAACCGACCTCCTTGGATGTTGCATTCTCCCTGACCTGGTATGCTTTGTTCTGACTCATAACTGCACCATTGTCACGCTTGTTCCCTCTCCCTCTTTCAGAATACACCCAACACAAAACAAACCACAGAGAAGACATTAAGAAGCAGCAACAAGAAACAAGCATTGGCATAGCCAATAGGTCTCGCTTTTGGGACCTTATAAGTATTTAGTTATGCAGCACAATATCCGTGGTGCAACAACATTAACTGTTGCATGGTTAAACACTTATAAGGCCCCAAAGGCGAGACCTATTGGCTATGCCAATGCTTGTTAATGTGATGTCCTAGATACAGGGCTTCTTTCTGACAATACTGCAGCTTAGCTGGGGACACTTTATGATAATTTTCAGCTAGGTGATTCAATAAGGCTATAGTATCTCGTTTGCACGCTTCTTGCATTATCTACACCACTAACAGGTCATCGATATACTGAATCAGGACACAGTTGCACAGCAACTTTAGAGTCTCCAATTTCTTTTTCAAGATATGGTTAAAGATCAAGGGGCTTTCTGTAAACCCATGTGGAACTTAGCACAATGCCAGAATTATTTTTCAGAACCAGAAAACAAAGATAAACTGGTTTTCTTCATGCAAAGGGATGAAAAATAATGCTTGGCCCTAGGCAATTACACTAAAATATTTGGCGCCGCAACAGATTTGGAACAATATTACAACTGGATCTGGTACCACAGGGCAACACAGGTCAATCATTTTATGGATCTTTCACTTGTCCTGAACGATCCGCCATTTTTTGTTTGATTTCTGTATCCCCATGATCAGGGTATTACAAGGACTTCCTAGGATCTCCTTTAAAATGCCATGCTCTACCATGGATTTGATTTCAGAGGTAATTCAGCCTCTGGTGAGAGGTTGTATTGGGGCGGTCGAGGAAACTCAGCATCCTTTCTGTGGGTTATTTTCACAGATTCAACACGTTTGATTAGACCAATATAGTTGCCAGTATAATCCAAGACATCTTCTCTTACTGAATCTCTCAATTCAGGTGGCAAATCCTCCCTTGTCAGAACGGGGAATAACCCAAAAGCAGATTTCTGAGTGTTTCAATTTAAAATCTGCATCTTCATTTTCAGTTTGAAGCTCAGCACCATCTGGGGTACAGTAAATTACGCAAGTGAGCTTGTGTTAGACCTGACAGCCTTAGGGTCAAGTCTTCCCCTCAACTTTTTGCCTGCTTACCTCCAATTTTGCTGAATTCATTTTTGTTGGCCTTAGGTCCTGCTAACCAGTGCTAAAGTGCTCACGCCCTCAAACATGGTTTGATTGATATATACCTAATTGGCATATTTGATTTACTTGTAAGTCCCATGTAAAGTAGCATACCCTATACCCTATACCCAGGGCCTGTAAGTTAAATTCTATCAGTAGGCTTGCAGCACTGATTGTGCCACCCACCTAGTAGTCCTTTAAAACTTGTCCCAGGCCTGCGATTGCAGCCCGAAGGCAGTGTTATACTGCCATGTCAACTTGGCATTTAAAACCCCTTGCCAAGCCTTAAACTCACATTTTATTACATATAAGTCACCCCTAAGGTAGACCCTAGGTAGCCCATAGGTCAGGGTCCTATGTACTTAAAAGGTTGGACATGTGCTTTGAAGTTTTACATGTTCTGGTAGTAAAAACCTCCCAAACTCCTTTTTCACTACAGTGAGGCCTACTCCTCTCATAGGATAACATTGGGGATTTCTTATCACATTTAATAAGCTGTAATTCCAAATTGAGGGGAGGCAGATCTGTCATGTTTAGTACCTATGGAATGGTAATTATAAATACTCTTTAATGGCAAAGTCGGATTTATTGCTACTATTTTGTAAATGCCACTTTTAGAAAGTTGGGCATTTTCCTGCTCTCAGCTGTTTGGTGCTTGCTGCCTGTCTCTGATTACTGTCAGGTTTGGGTGACAGCTGGGCCTAGTGTATTCCCTCTAGACAGCCACACACAAAGGGTGCTTAGGTGTGACATGATGGGCCATCTGGGGAGGATGGGAGGGAGGAGCTGGGCACAGCCTCACACTTACACCTCAATAGGCTGTGTCCTGTTCACAAACAAAGGGCTGAACACCCCCTGTAGTGAGTCTGGAGCCAAAGCAGGAAGGGGCAACCTCTGGGCACTTCAAAGACCCTTCTTGGAAGTCTCCCCTACTTCAAAGGCACAACTGGGTATAAGTGCAAGACGACCACTTCAGTACACTTCTTGACCTGTAACCACTCTGTCAGGAAGAACTATTGTGCTGAAGGACTGCCACTCTGCTGGACTGCCCGTCTGGAAGAACTGCTGCCTTGCAGAGTTGCCCTGCTGCCTGCTGCTCTCTCTTGCCTGTGAGATAAATACTGGATCTACATCACTTAAACCCAGAGTGTCTCCAAGGGCTAGCTGACTGGCCTCCTGATCTGAAGTCTTAGGGGCATAAAAATGTTTCAACTACCCTGTTCCTGCACCTGGACCATTAATGCACTTCTACTATGAGTCATGTCAAAGGCAGCAGGAACCCTGGGCTACAAGCTGAAGGACACTTACAGGGAGCTAGATCTGCCTGGCTGCTTAGGGTTTTGCTAGTCGAGGCATGCAGATAGACACAAACATATTGAGGAGGGCGCTGGCAACTCTTGCCACTGCAGTGCTCATTGACTATTCCTATATTTACAGACAAAAAGCGTCCCCTAAGAGAGAATATAACAAACAACGGCCTTCACCCTGACATAAAAGTTGGCCCGTGAAAATACTGGATGGGTGATTGGTCAACCTAGTGCTGCTGCCTTCCTTATGTCTCTGATGTGCTCCTAGAATATGCCTCTGGGGGACTGCCATATCAGACAATTCAGTCCATTATCATAGTCATTGCCATCCTATGTCAGTGAACTGCCATCATATGCCCAGGTTCTGCAATTAGAAGCCATTGTACTGCTATCATTAACATGTGTCAGAATCACATTTGAAGACTGCTGTCATATGGCAGTGTGATGCCAGCATATGCCACCGCATATGTACTGCATTCATCTGGCTGTGTGCTATAATCATATGCCTGTGCATAATAAATCTTTATAACAGCATATTCAATTCAATCAACAGTAATCTTGAATAAGGAATTGTAAGAAAGATTACAGCACCACCAGTATTGATAAATAACTGCGTTTCAGCCGAACCGAGTTTTATTAAACGAAGATTATTTAGAAAAACAATTTGTAGGTGTTTCTCAAAGGAGAAAGGAAAGAGTGAGTACACCCCAGGTGTAAAGACAAACCAAAACCGAAATCATAGACGGAAGAGTGAAGTAAAATGTGAACATACAGGGTATATTGGTTGCTCCATATCAAAAGACAGCAGTCTATATTCAGTACAATTTAAGACACAGGGAATTAATTACTGTATCACAATTATGAAAACCAGTCTGTCTTTGTACGGGTCAACGGCTTTTCGACCCTTGGAAGGATAAAAGGGTCTCATCAGGACTGAAATTGCCTTAGGCCTAGTGAAGACAAGAACGGCATTGATTAAGGATCTGACCACGCCCACCGACACGCCCATCCTCATGAACGCTGCACAAGCAGCCGTCTCACCTCTATCCTCCCAACTCAGATGAGCCGGCCTCATAGATTGTCATCCAACAGGGAGAGCAGCCTCACGAACCACACAGCTGTCTGAATAGGAGCAAAATGTTGCCCTATAAGGTAGGGAGCCTGCAATAACCATCCCTTGTAGAATCCGAGTGCTCTTTATACTTTATTCTTTACAATTCAACTACCTGCTCTTATATATTGTTTTTCATTTTTAGGTCAAGCCTAGACAGCGCATGCGCTATCGCAAAACCTGTAGTAAACAGAATATGGAGGGTAATTTCTCTTGGCCCTTGCCCTTGGTTAACTCTGGCATTGCTGTTCTTATCTGGCTTATTGTTGGCGTTGATCCGATACGTCACTTCCGTTTTTGTAGGAAGCAGCACCGACCAACTACAGTTTAGTTACGCTGCTGGCTGTTATCTTTTCATTTAGGGACTACTTGTTTTCTTTGCTGATCGCAATCCCAGAGGAAGTTTGCACACTGCCGCCGCTGGCACATCTGCCAGCTTCCTGCCGTCACCCGATGCCTTGTTCCACCGCTCTCTACCCCGGACCGACGCTTCGCCACTCCCCGCGCTACTCCCGGACAGCCGCCGCTGCCTCATAGCCCCACCAGCGTCGCAGCTGCTGGCCATGGCGTGCCGTGCTAACTCGACCCGCTACTTAAATGTTTGGCATTCACAGAGGGCTCTGGGTATGACCAAGATTTCCTTGTCTGTCCACTCACCACTCCGAATGGATTATTGCCTGCCGCTCCGGTAGCCGCATTTTTCAATGTTATCAGTGGGTATGACTTCTCTACATGTGGTTCCTGGGTGCGCCCAGCCACATACAGAGAGCCTGTTCTCCAGGTACTCTTATTTTACTTCACTTTACTTCACGTGTGTCAGATGGGCTGCATGCCCACTCATTTTTAGGTATCAGACACCAAACTCTAACCTATCTCTTATTGTTTTTAAGGTTTGTTGTTTCATGCACAGCCATAGCATTACTGACTTCTGGCAGGATTTTTTTTGTTTGCATTTCTGATGTTTGGCGTTGACAGTAAGTTCTATCATTGCTACACATCTTCTTTGTGGTGCACGTTGGGTATTGTAGTTCCACTACTGTTTCAGACTCCTGTTGGTAATCTGAATGGTTGCTTATCAGGTTCACTGTTTACTCTTTGGCACTATAACTTGGTCATAATCCGCAATTGCTGCGCATAATGTTCGATCGCCTGCCAGCAGCAAAGTGCATCGTGCACGAACACATGGCGGGGGTGCTGCACCTTTAAAAACCGAGTTTGTGTTGTTTTTTTTTTTCTAGTGTCTGCGGTGCCCCTGCTTTCACTACCGTGGTGTGTCCTCCCCCCCACCAGCTGTTTTAAAAACACTCTTGAGAAGGACTTTTTGGGATGTATGCTGTTTCTGTGTATGCTGACCCAAGTTCTGTCAAGTTACCCAATCTGGTAGATTTCCTTGTCTGTCCACTCGCCAGTCCAAATGGATTATTGCCTGCCGCTTCGGTAGCCGCATTTTTCAATGTTATCAGAGGGTATGACTTCTCTACACGTGGTTCCTGGGTGCGCCCAGCCACATACAGACAGCCTGTTCTCCAGGTACTCTTATTTTACTTCACTTTACTTCAAGTGTGTCAGATGGCTGCATGCCCACTCGTTTTTAGGTATCAGATACCAAACTCTAACCTATCTCTTATTGTTTTTAAGGTTTGTCGTTTCATGCACAGCCATAGCGTTGCTGACTTCTGGCAGGATTTTTTTAGTTTGCATTTCTTTTATTTGGCGTTAACAGTAAGTGCTATCATTGCTGCATGTCTTCTTTGCGGTGCACGTTGAGTGTTGTAGTTCCACTACTGTTTCAGACTCCTGTTAGTAATCTGGATGGTTGCTTATCAGGTTCACTGTTTACTCTTTGGCACTATAACTTGGCTCATAATCCGCAATTGCTGTGCATAATGTTCGATCGCCTGCCAGCAGCAAAGTGCATCGTGCACAAACACATGGTGGGGGTGCTACGCCTTTAAGGACCGAGATCGTGTTTTTTTTTCCTTCTAGTGTCTTCGGTGCCCCTGCTTTCACTACCGTGGTGTCTCCTCCCCCCCACCAGCTGTTTTAAAAACACTCTTGAGAAGGACTTTTTTGGATGTATGCTGTTTCTGTGTATGCTGACCCAAGTTCTGTCAAGTTACCCAATTTGATAGTAAGTGGATTTATTTTAAAAGCTGTTGTAATTGATTTTAGTTTTCAGAATGTTTAGTTGTTTGGCATGTGTTTTTTTTCCGTCTGGCCTGTGTCACTTCCACCCTTTTAAGAATCTTTTTATTAAACATAAAAAACAAGCTTCAGATCGTCATCAATTACATTGTAGCTGTACAGGATGAACATTATCACAGGCATCCCAGAACATGACGAATATCTTTGGCACATACTAGCTGGTATTATCCGTACAATATATGAATATAGGAACATCTCGTCTCTTTGGCAATTACTAGAGCACCCCCTGTGACTCTGACCACTGACCTCGATATTGCACCCACGCCCCCCATATCTTTTCGGCTTTGCATGGGCAGCCCTGGCTCTGATATATCACCCGCTCCGCACCCTGACACCAATCCATATCTTTTTTCCAGGCTTCCAGTGTGGGGGTCATCGCTGCCCCCCATGCCTGGGCGATGTTTCTCTTGGCCACCCCCCTGCTAAGGCCAGCCAAGTCTTGGCCCATTGCGGCCACGTCATCTCTCCCGTTACTCCCAGGATATGCCACCTCGGTTCTAGTGGGACACTCTCTCCCACCACCTCTGTCATCATGCGGGTAATACCATACCAGTATCCTTGAATTTTGGGGCAGGACCATAAAATGTGAAAAAAGGACCCAGACTCACCACATCCCCGAAACCACTCATCAGTCGTACAGCTACCCATGCGTACGTGGACCTTGCGAGAGGCATATGGTCTATGGAGAATACGAATCTGGACAAGCCTAAAGCGTGCCCGAATGGCGATTTCTCTAGGGCTCTGTATGGCCTCGGCCCAGTCATCGTCCTCGACTAGGCCCACGTCCAATTCCCATGCCTCACGCAGAGGGCCCAAGCAGTCTGGGGAATTATTCACCAGCTTCTTATAAGTGAGAGATATCGCTTTATCAATCATGGGATCTAGGAGGAGGCGGTCCTCAAGTGGCAAATACTCCGGTAACGGAGTACCATCCTTCAGGTGACAGTGAAGCGCATGTCGTAGCTGTCGGTATCTGAGGAATTCCCCCCCCCATTTGGAACTCCTCCCTCAAGGTGTCAAAATCTATCATCTTGCCTCTCTTCCATATATCCCCCAATAGATCGATCCCAATAAGACTCCATTGCCGGAATCCCTTTAGTCGTTTCAGTTCACCCAAACAGTCTCCGTCCCATAAAGGGGTCTGCTCCGTGAGCTTAGCCTCCCACCCTGTCATTTTATTTGCCTTATGCCATACTTCGATAACTGTACCGGTGTGCACCGGGAGGAGTGGATTGCCTCTTCGTTTTCTATACAGCTCCATCCGATAGTTACCACCGCTCATTGCTACCCGGTCCACTCTGTATGCCGGTTCCTCAAATGGGGAGAAGACCCATCCGTTAATATTGACGAGTTGGGAGGCCCAGTAATATAATCTAATGTTAGGAACGGCCAGGCCCCCATCATATACTCCTTTCTGGAGTTTCTTGAGCGCAATCCTGGGGCTGCAACCCCCCACCCCCCCACAGCAACGTACGCTGTTCGGATTCGACCGAACGGAAAAATGCCTCCGGTATTCGAAATGGTGTGTTTTGAACCACATACAGTAGGCGGGGGAGAGCCATCATTTTAAAGAGACCCGCTCTGCCCGCCAGGGAAACAGGTAGTCGTCTCCAGTGGGCAGCATCGTCTCGAAGGCGATCTAATTGTGTCTGTATGTTTAATCGCATGAACTAATGCTCCGAGTGTGTTACCCATATGCCCAAATATTTAAACGTCTCCTTCCACACCAGCTCTGAGCATACTGACGTTAGGGGAGGGAGCTCCCCCGCCAACGAGAACACTAGGGATTTGTCCCAATTAACACAATATCCAGAGTATGTTCTGAACGATTGTATGATATGAATAAGCCGGTGGAACGATTTCCGTGGCCTGTGGGCGTACAGTAGAATATCGTCAGCGTATAAGGATATTCGCTCTTCCCAGCCTCCCCCGAGATCAATTCCTCTGACCAGTGGATCCCCCCGAATCCAGACCGCTAATGGTTCCAATGCTAACGCAAACAGCATCGGTGACAACGGGCAGCCCTGCCTCGTGCCCCGACGGAGCCTAAAGGCTCAGGATATATTCCCATTGACTCGAACTCGCGCCATTGGGGCGGTGTATAATAGGCGAATCCACTGCCGTACCTTTGGACCCATCCCAATTTTATCCAGGACAGCGAACAAGTTTGTCCATTCGATGCTGTCGAATGCCATCTTGGCGTCGAGCGATAGGAGGGCGGCAGGCACATCCCGATTGCCTTGGGTCATCTGCATGACGCCGTATAGACGTCGCAAATTAAGCCTGGTACTCCTATGCGGCATAAAGCCGGATTGATCTGGGTGAATGAGGGACTGGCTAACCTAGCTCAAACGGGTTGCAACAACCTTGGCCAATACTTTGGCTTCAAAATTAAAGAGGGAGAGGGAGGGAGAGGGGGAGAAAATATGAGCTACAGAGGTCATGTGGTTTACCTTTCTTCAAGATGACTACAATAGTCGCCATCCTCAGATCCTCTGGGAGTTGATCATCGTCTCTTGCACCGAGAAACATATTGAGCATGTGCTGAGCTAATTTGCTCGCCGCGCACTTGTACATCTCTGTGGGGAGTCCGTTTGGGCCTGCCGCTTTCCCGGACTGCAAATCTCGTATGGCATTTTCTACCTCCTCTACAGTAAAGTCCGAGTCGAGCGCCACTCTATCCTCCTTCTCAAGCGTTGGCAGAGCCATATCTTTGAGTAATTTGTAGGACTCTACTCCCCACGGGTGGTCCGTGATTGATATATGTTCTCGTAATACTCAGCAAAGACCTCTGCTAATTCTGTGCCTGCGCCACCCCTTGAGCCATCCTCAGTCCTAATTTCGGAAACCCAGTTACGACTCCTGTCCTTCTTTTCAAGCCAGGCGATTAGTTTGTTAGCCTTGTCTCTCAGGTCATAGATCTTCCTCTGTGTAGCTAGCGCGTGTGTGCAAGCAGCGTTTTCCTCTAGATCTTTAAGCTCTTTTTGCTTGAGCCTAAGTATATGTTTGCGCCCGGTATCCCCCCTTGGTTAGGAGGCCATTGCCAACTCAAGAGCCAGAATCTCTTGTTCCAAAGCTTCACACTGAGCTTGTTTTTCCTTGCGCTTGGCGCCACTCGTCGCCTGCACAAAATCCCTGGCCACCACCCTATATGCCTCCCAGAGGATACAATCGGAACGTACCGAGCCCACATTTTTGGCAAAGTACTGGTCGGTGCGCTCCACAAACAGGTCCCTAAATTCCTGGTCTTTAAACAGGAAGGGGTCTAACCTCGGCGGCAGAGACCAATCCCGCCTAGGCTGTATAGTTGAACCTCTACTGGTGAATGGTCCGATATTCCACGTGCCTTATGGCCCCCCCCGAGAAAGTCCCACCGATATTGTGCGCGTGAAAACATAGTCAAGACGTGATCCGCTGCCGTGGGCTGCGGAGATCTGCGTGAAGTGTCTCAGGGTAGGATTGTGGCACCTCCAAAGATCCATCAGTCCTAGAGCTCTCGCGAATGTATGCAGATGTTGGGGTTCCTGGGTTCCGGGGGAATTTGTATCCCTGTCCATGTCAGGGTACATTGTATCATTCATGTCCGCCCCCCCAGAATCAGGATCCCCTGTGGTAGATCGAGTAAGAGCTTACTAAGGTCAGGGAATGTAATCCCGTGAAGGTGTGGGGGGATGTAGACCGAGCAAACATTTACCCCTTGACCCTCCCATGTCCCAGACAGGGCAACGAACAACCCCAAGTGGTCAGACCAGGTGTGGTGCACAACAAAAGGTACCGAGTTTTTAATGAGTATGGCTGTGCCCCTAGAGGACGTGGTGAAACCGGCATGCGCCCGAAGTGTGTATCCAAAACGATTAAGTGCCAAATAGTTCGTGCCCTGGAGGTGCGTCTCTTGTAGGAGCACTATGTCTGGGGAATGCCTTCAAAGGTATTGTAGAACCATAGTGCGTTTTATCTTGTCCCCCAGACCATTCACATTCCAAGAGAGAATTGTCAATTTACCAGTTAGATGTGCCGCCATTTGGGAACCATAGGTGTCTCCTCCCCCCTCCCATCCCACCCGCGAACGTGACCCCACGTCCCTCGGATAACATGTAAAATGTGGGATCGCAGATCGCGACCCGCCGATGACGGAGCAATGTGTCTGAAGCATAAACAATCAAACAAGCAACAAAAAATCCCTTAACAAAGCCCCCCCTCCCTGCCACCCTGCTTTGTAGGCCTAAAACTACCCACATCCCCAATAGCAGAGCGCCTGTCGCCCCAAAAAACAAGAAAGTGTTATAGGGCTGCTGGGCACCACCACCCAGAAGCGCCCACCCCCAGGCCCGAAAGTCCGCCCCAGAACAGTTAGGACAGCTGGAGTATACACAGCCCCGGCCCCTTCAGCCGAGTCCCGGACGTCAGTGTATTCGAATATGGACAGTAGCCTCCCCCCAGGACTGTAAAGGAGAGATCCATAGCTGGAGTCCAGTACCACCCATATAACGGAGCATTGAAATGAGTTCAGTCCTTCATTTTACGGGGTAGCTCGCTTCGCTCAAAGTAGTCCCGGACCAGGAGGTCCTGGATCTGGACACCGACCTCGCCCCTTCCTTGCGTCGGTCCGGAGATTCAAGATTGCGGTGGCGACTCCCACGCCAGTTCGTCTCCTCCCTCCGTCGGTGAGCCAGGGGAGGACCCCCATCCAGCCATTGTTGGACCTCTGCAGGCGATGCAAAGAGCCAAGATTTGTCACCCTCGATGACCTTGAGCTATGCAGGGAAAAACATCATATATTTGATCCCCTTGTCCCTGAGGGCCCGTTTGACCCCATCGATTGTGCGCCTCTCCTGTTGCACTTTTAGGGTAAAGTCTGGGAAGAATCGAACTGTTGCATTCTCGTATGAGAGGTCGCCTCGCACTCTGGCAGTCTGCAGGATTGCATCCCGGTCTCGGAAGTTCAATATGCGCACAATAATTGTCCGTGGGGGGGCCCCCGGTTTCGGCTTCGGGATCGGAGCTCTGTGTGCCCTTTCCACAGAAAACAGAGGGGACAACCTCTTAGGCTTGAGGTGATTTACGATAAGGTCTTCGATGAAGAGGTCCACGCTGGGCCCCTCCGCCCCCTCGGGCACCCCCACCACACGAACGTTGTTGCGGCGAGCCCTCCCTTCCTGGTCATCCAGCTGCAAAGCCATCATTTTATGTTGGTGTGTCAGTTTCTGCACGCGTTCTTCTAGCTTGCGCGCTGCAGATTGGAGCTCCCCTATACTCTCCTCAGTCGCCGTGACCCTCTCAGAGGTTTTTCGCTTGTTCGCCCTCGTGAGGTTCATTTCTAGTGTGACCTTATCGATTTTAGTTTCCAAGTTCGTGCCCACTGATTGGATCGCCATAATTGAGCTAAGGGAGGGTTCATCTCCGGCCGGCTTGTCTTCATGCACCCCCTCCTCAGAGTGTTGGTGTCGTGGGACAGTGTATTTGTCCAGTTTGTTCACTTGTGTCGCGGCCGGGGCCCCTTTCGGTTTCGTCATGGTGGCTTTCACTCCGGATGGAGACAGAGAGGCACTGCCCAGTCCCCCACGTGTCACCACTCCGGCTCGGCACTATTTCCCGGGAGTCCCAGGCCCACAAACTGAGGATGTTGTCACTCTCCCTTCGTAGGGCACCCCGCAAGCTGCCTGCAGCTCTCTCAATTTGAAGGACGGAGTGTGTGCACTGACGGGGTTCAGCCACTCCAGTGTGTCACTTTGGTGGGCAGTTACGTCTGTCCGGCCCCCACAGGATCCACAGTACTCCCAGCAAAGAGTATCCCGGCTATTCCCTGCCGAGGCCGCGATTGGTTAGGGGGACCACAGGAATGCCGGTATCTTTCCGCTGATCGTCACGCAGGGACCCCCCCAGCTACCAGGTGATGGCCCACCTTGGCAGTTAGTCATAGCAGAGATCGCGGCTCATACACTATTCAGCCCCAAACAGCAGAGTCTCAGGCACGGGGCCCTCCAATAGTATCAGGTCCCTCTCTATGATTCCCGGGCCCCCGTAGATCCAGGTCCAATATATCTAGCACGGGCCAGGGTGAGCGTGCCCAGTATCCTTGACCCCCCTATAGTGCCGAGTAGGGGAGGGCGCCCACAGTTTGTATTCCCCAGTACCCTGTTAGACTGGCCCCATCCGTCCGGCGGCGACGATACTGGACCGCCGGCGCAGCACAGCGATCACTTGCAGAGGGCAATTCGGCAGATTTCAGACCGCAGGGTATGTGTCGACAGCAGGACCTGGGACCTCACAACACCGGTGTCAGGAGGAAATCACAGGCACAGGCCGCAGACGCCGGGGCTCGATTTGCAAGGCTCCCGGGCACCGTGTTCAGCGGGCGGGCCAGCAGATTACACGACTCTGCCCCCTTTCCGTCCGAAGCACGCCGCAGGTCTCAGAGAGAGCCCGTCGTTGCTGTGGCAGGGCTCCGCACCATCGAGAGCTCAGGATGCCTCCCCCGACTCAGGACCCTACCGGGAAGGCAGCGCCAGTCAAGTCCACTCTCCAGCAGCTGGATATAAGGCGGATATCACAGGCTTTATTGCGGGCCCAGACGGAGCTACAGAGTTATGCCGCAATCACGGCCGATGCCAAGCCCCACTTCCACCCTTTTAAATAACAAACACGTCCTACTTCCTTCTTTTCTAAGCACACTGCAGGCTCATCTTGTTAGCGCAATATATAAATGCAATTACAATTACAGTGCACCACATCCAGCCACAACACTCAAAACAAATACACATGGGTAAAAGACATTGCCATTTACAACGCTAAAAGCTCAAACTCTCGCAAATGCGAGACCTATTGCATTGCAAATGCTTGTTATGTCATTGTCATCTTGATAGCCCATCCTATTTGCTATCCCAATTTAACCACATACAACCTCGTGTCTTTTGAAGAGAGCCTATTTTAGCCACTCCTTTTCTATTTTGCTCAACGCAGCAAGTATATCTGTATAGCCATTATTTTTACACAGGCTCCTCTATATTCACAGGAACTCTGAAGGGGACTGCCGCCTCCTAAAAGTCCATATTAGATGCTCATTCACCGACCAAGAACAATTATTGTTGCTACTCCTTAGTGGTCCCTACCATGGGGATCAGTTTTTCTACAATCTCAGCCAAGATGTATTCTCTTATTTACACCTTTCAATCCAATCCGGTTTCACCAGACCCTTAATCAATGCCACTCTTGTCTTCCCCCGGCCCCAGGCAATTTTAGTCCTGATGAGACCCTTTTATCCTTCAAAGGGTCAAAATGCTGTTTACACATATACAAAGACAGACTGGTTATCATAATTATGATACAATGATTAATTCCCTGTGTCTTAAAGTGTACTGAATATAAACTGCTGTCTTTTGATATAAAGCAACCAATATACCGTATATGTTCACATTTTACTTCACTCTTCTGTCTTTGATTTCGGTTTTGGTTTGTCTTTACACCTGGGAAGTACTCACTCTTTCCTTTATCCCTTGAGAAATACCTACAAATTGTTTTTCTAAATAATTTTCATTTAATAAAACTCGGTTCGGCTGAACTGCAGTTATTCATAAATACTAGCTGGGCTGTAATCTTTCTCAAAATTACTTATTCAAGATTGCTGTTGATTGAATTGAATATGCTGTTATAACTATTTATTCTACACAGAAAAATCTGTTCACATGGGCATAAGGGTTGCTCTTGTTTTTGTTCAAATATAATCATATGCCAGCTGCTGCCATACTTTTCCTGTTTGCTTCCTGCCAATTACTGCCATTCCCATGATATGTCACAGGCATTGCAAGGGGTGGGGCTTCCTTGTCATTTTGCCGTTATTGCTGTTATATTGCAAAGGTCTCCTATTTTTATTTGCTTAAGTAAGATGTCAAACCCCTCTTTGAGCCTTGCTAAACCCGTCTTCATGGATTGTCTCTATTTCTTTGCCATAAGCAACGTCTCCCTCAAGGTCCGAGCTGACCCGAAGGAGGGTGTCTATATGTATTATTTTTCTCTTCCTCTCAAATAGCCTTAATCTGACAATAGACTTTTATTTCATTATCACCACAGAGAAAATGTGTACACATAGAAAAACTCATTAAAATGTTGCACACCAATTCCCACATCCCTTTGGGCAGAATTATCCCATTGACACTGGTTATATTCAGAATCCCAGGATGAAAACTATCTTGATTTCAAAGTGGAATAATCAACCTGAGTCAGTGAAAGAAGTCCCATTCTCAGAGCAGCTGCTTTCCGAATTGAAATGTGATTTTTTTTTGGGGGGGGGGGGGTCGTGGCCATGATGGCGGCGGCGGTGTGAGACGTGTTTCTTGGTCTCTCCTGCCCAGTGCAGTGCGGCCTCCCCGTGGACCCCTGTAAAGCTCCTAAAAGCTGTGCACTACGAGGACGAAGCACAAGGTGAAGCGGGGGGTGCCCCACCAGTGCAGTGAAAACATCCCCAAGGAGGCAACCGGGGCGGACGGGCTAAGAGTGATTCTGGCGCGCTGCTGGAGTGGGAGTAGCACCTCCCTGGATCAGGCTGCTGGGAGGACCCAGAGGTGTAGGCTCCTGACCAGTGCTGTGGCGATGGAACGCTGACCGGCAAGCATGGACTGACCAGGCCTGGAGCCAGCAGATACCACGGAGGAGCCGCCCAGAGACAGAGAGCGGGCCTTCCGGGAGAGTGGCCTGCTCTGAGACCCAACCAATTGGCCATCTTGGGTGTGGTGGCAGGCACTGGTGCTTGCGTGAGGAGCATCGGAGAAAGACCGAGGGAATACGACTCCAGGGAGGCCGATACAAGGAGTGGAGGTCTGATCGGGGGCAAAGCAAGATCCTCCTAGGGCCCACACAGAGGAGGCCCGTCAGACCAGGGATTGTCCTCCCTAATACCAGAGAGATCAGCAGGGGTGGATGAACTCTGCACAGAGTAGAAGACAGCCCGTGGCCCTCCGCTAAACAGGGGCGGATAGCGAAGGCACGGAGATTGGCACAGAGCATGGCTACTCGCAAACATTTCCCTCGGGCCGCAAAGTACTTCATGTGGCATGCCCGAGGACCGCACTGATGCCAGCAATGCGAGGGTAGGATGATGAAAGGTGGGTAGTGGGACGCGAAGCAGATGCATGGGGTGGACAACAAACTGTGCCTTCACGTGACTTCTGTCTGCCACCAACGCCCTATTGTGATGCACCAAGAATTAAAGTCAAAGCATTAAGTTCAAATGTAAAACATGAGAGACAAAGAGATACTCATCTGGTGACTGAATAGCAAAATGTGAAACTGGAAAACCTGGTATCAGTCCTGGCTTTCCCACTTGACAAAATTGTGTGACCCTAGACAATTGGTTAATTTCACTTTGCCTCCTATTTCTTCACTACCACATATGAGAGCCCCTTAAAATATACGAGTTTGGGATGTGTGCTGTACAAAACCTTCTATTGTTTTTTATTTAATAAATCATAATGTTGTTCCAATTATAAAACAACCAAGGCTACACAAAAGGTGCACCTGACAAATGACATCCCTCGTGGTTCACTAATGGCATTGTTTTCAGAATGGGGGTGGCATGAATGTTTCCAAGATCATGTTTCAAAACTATCACTGCTAATAAATATCTCTCAATGCAGTGATGCAATCTGATCTACTAAGGCAAAATGCTCATGCTTGTTCATAAAATACACTTTTTTGAAGTTTGCAGAGAGTTAATCGTGTTTTTACATGTTTAGTGCAAGATGTCTTTAAAACTAAAGGTGTGCCTAAAGATAAGTTGTCTAGGACACTTTCCTTTCTTCTTTATCATTACTTTAGTTCATATGTAAATAAAGTATGCCTGTTTGTTTAACAGCTTTTTGAATGTTCCTGCCCTGTCAAGTGAACAGCAGCCCAATGCTTCTGTTTAGTAGGGAGCCGCAATTAAATGTCAGAAGGACCGCAAGCGGCCCTGGGCTGTACTTTGAGTATACCTGGCACAGAGTGTCCTGGTCCTGGGTGGAACTGAACCGGATTATCCCATACGGTCAGAGCCGCATCTCAAGCGTTGAGTTGAGTGGCCTGGCCGGGGGACTCTGCCCTAGTCGCCTTGCGAAGCAGCGAGATCAGCAGCTGCAGTGCTATCAGAGAGAAGAACTGGATTAGAGATGCGACCTTGAGACAGGCTAGTGGGCTGCCGCTGAGGCCTAGAAGCTCATGTAGAGCGTGTCTCCTGGGCCACCTAAATGACCGGAGTGTCTCTGGAGCCGGTGAGACGTTAACCCCCTTAGGACTCAGGAACCACTTGGGCCCTGCGACTGTGCTGGAAGATGCACCAAGAGGGAAGCCTCAGCTTTGCCTTGAGTCTAAAATTGGAGCTCAGGGCCAGGGAGATTGGGTCGTTTCCCCCCTCCTCCTTACTTGCTGTTTGAGACAGACTCCTGGTGTCAGGATTGCTGTGGTGGGAGTAACCAAGTAGATACACAGGGAAGATTCCTGGCTGGGGTACTGGAAGATTCTAGGCACACCACCTACTGGATTGACGGTCTATTTAGTGGCTGTTGGGGTGGGGCACGCCCCCGAGAGCGGACCTGAGGAGCTGACCCTGCAGGAGACTTTGTGAGGCACGGGTTCAGCAAGGGGTCTGGCTGAGCAGGGAGGTGGTAGCAGAGCTGGCCCAGCATACGAAACGCGCCCCCCCTTCTCTTGAAACCCCAGCAGGGCTGAATGGATGGCGTAGGCAGGATCAAAGAAGGGGGTACTCCATCAAAGAAATGCTCATGAGGTCTCAGGAAGGAAAGCCCAAGGGAGGCACGAGTCTAGCGGTCTCTCCACCGGGGGAGGACCTAGAGGCCCTGGTTACACACCCGTATCTAGAGGCCCTATTCTCGGCCCTGAGAGACTACTTCCTAGCAGTCAAGAGGGACCTCACGAGTGAACTGCAAGCGGTATGGAAGGAGGTGACAGACATAGGCGACAGGGTCGATGACCTAGAGAATCCTCACGAGACGAGACGGAGAAATTGAACTACTATAGCAAGAAGTAATTTGCCTATCAGACCAGCAACTGGATCTACAGGCCCATGCGGAGGACTTAGAAAATCGCACCAGGTGAAACAACATCAGAATATGCAGGGCCCCCCACGACACAGAGGGAGAAGATATAAAGGCTTACGTGACGGCTCTGTTAGCCCAGGTACTGGGAGACACACCAGTAGCTTGGATCGAACCCACAGAGTGGGCCGAAGGGGCCCCGGCCCGTCTCGCCCTCTGGACATCTTGACCTGCGTTCACAGTTTCTCTCTTAAAGAGTGGATCCTGAGGACAGCCCGAACTGTACCGGCAGTCGCTTTTCGAGGTCAGATCCTCCACCTTTATTAGGACGTGGCGGCATCTACTCTACAGAAGCGACTAGAATTCTGCCCTTTCACAAGCTTTCTGTGAGAAAAAAAAGTGGCCTACTCCTGGGGACATCCTTTCAGGTAGAATTTTCAGTGGGAGGACCGGCTCTTTCAAATCCGCTACTTGAAGGAGGCATGTGAACTACTGCAGATAGAGCTCTAAGAGGAGGACAGATCTAAGACGCAGTATGTAGGACTCAGGGCCGCTCGAGATGGCATCGGGTCCCTTCGAGCCGCAGGGACACTGGGCCAGACCTGGCGACTATGGCATCAGAAAGAAAGGCCCTCCTGGTCAAGCTTGTAGAGGATGCAGCATCTAATGATCCTGATTGAGAGACTACAGGTTGGCTTGGGGCTTCCGTCGGGGGGTTGGGCGGCTGGGGGGGCGGGGAGCGGAGACGGCGTCATGGACTTGGCCACTGTCCCATACAGAGGCTCAATGGCTGGTAGGTGGTTGGACTATCTGTCTTTCTCCCCGCTCCAGGGACTTTTGATGTTCACTGTTCATGTTTGGGGGTTTGTTATTGGGTGCCAGTCACTAAGCCAAAGCTTATGTTTATTTCCACACAATGTCCAGAGGGACCAACACAATGTCCAAGCGGGAGTAATATGGAGGTGGATTTCGAAAGCATATCAGAAGCGTGCCAGACGCTTGGTATGGCGTCCTTAGTGAAAGGACTGAGGGTGATGACCCTCAATGTTAAAGGCCTGAATAATCTCATTAATAGGAGGGCTATCTTGTCATATCTAGAACATTCTCAAGTGGATATCTGTCTCCTACAGGAGACACATTTATTACATAAGGATTGGCCCAGGCTTAAGTCTCGAGCCTTCCCACAGCGATTCTTCTCCTCACTGCCACTTAAGTCAGCTGGGGTGGCGCTGCTATTCTCCCGCTCCTTCCAGGGGAAAGTAGGGATGAAGGTAACGCAAATAAAAGGCCAACTCCTGGGGTATTGCATTCATCTTGGTCCTCTCTCTATTATCGTAGGGTCCATCTATGCACCCAACAAGGGGCAGGAGCAATTTGTGCAGGGAGCAGTGGTGGAGATTATGTCCACCCAGGACCGGTGGGTGGTTTTGGGAGAGGACTTAAACCTAGTATTCCACAACAAGCAAGATCGGTCGACACAGAGACAAGGGACAGCGGGGGCTCTTTGTCCAGGGGTGGCCCTATGGCTACAGGAGTTGGGACTGAAAGATCTATGGCAGGCTTCTCACCCAGAGTCCAAGGGTTACACTTCCTACTCTCACGCTCAGAAATCCTATGCTAGACTGGACTGCTTTCTGGGCTCCCGGTAGGTGCAGGCAGAGACACGTGCTATAGAGATAGAACCCCATTACCTGTCTGATCATTCAGCGGTTCTGCTGGACCTAGCCATCCCGTCATATGGCCAGATGTCCCGCTAATGGCAGTTACAGGAAACTACTCCGCAGACCAGAGGTGACTAAACAAATAGATAAGGCGAGACCTTGAGACCAATGACACCACTGAGACACCAATTGCTATGGCTTGGGATGCCCTGAAGGCAGTAATAAGGGGGGAATTTATCACCCGACGGCGGCCGACAACAAAACCAGGCAAGAGAAGCGTTTTTAATTACAGCAGCAAGTACGCAAAGTTTAGTGACTACACCACTGTACCGGGACTCCTAGGGTCTGTCGACAATTGGAGGCTACCAGGAAACAGCTGTCAGGGCTTGACTTGGATAATGCAGAGAACTCAGTACTTCACCTTAAACACGCCTTCTACGTGGGGGTTAACAAATGTGGGAGAATGTTAGCAAACAAGTTCGAAGGGCATCGCCAGGCCAATGTAGTTGAGGCCCTAATATCGGATATGGGGACCATAAACGAGGGGGGGAGGCAGTAGCAGCTAGATTCGCTGCTTTCTATAAGGATTTATACTCCGCACAAGACCTCCCTCCCCAAGACATCTCAACATACTTGCAAGGAGCTAAGGTCACATGTATGACAGGGGAGCAGGAGGCAAGCTTGGACAACCCGATTAAAATTGATGAGGTCATAGCTGCTATTGCCAGACTGAAGTCCCATAGAGCGCCTGGCCCTGATGGCTTTTCGGCGTCATTTTATAAAGTCTTTTGCAACTCTCTGGCTCCTTTTCTTACTAGGGTCTTCAATTCGATTGCGGGCTCGGCGACGCTTTCCCCCCAATGACGGAGGCCTTGGTTGTGGTCATAGCGAAACCAGGAAAAGACAAGAGACAGTGTGGGTCTTACCGACCTATTTCGCTCTTGAATATCGATTCAAAGTTGTTTACTGGGATTCTGGCGGCTCGCCTCACTTCCCTTATGCTGGGACTGATAGACCCGGACCAGGCAGGTTTCATCCCTAATAGGCAGTGCTCGGACAACTCCAAGCGGATCCTACATCTTATCGACAAGGCCACCCTTTCTCAATGGGAGACCATGCTATTTTCCATCGACACGGAGAAAGTGGTACTGAAACACTTCGGCTGCGGAGAGCGGTTCAACGCATGGGTTCTGAGCGGATATGAGAATCGGAAAGCCTCCCTTTGGGTCAACAGTAGAATCTTCCTTGGCTTTCCCATTCGGCGTGGTACACGGCAGGGGTGCTTGTTATCCTCCTGTTATTCACGCTCTATATGGAGCTGTTCGCCCACAGGGCTCAAGACAATCTGAGGGCTACAGGGATCCACTTTGGGGGGGTGGAGGATCAACTTATAAAGTTATACGCAGAAAACATTATCACCTCCCTTGAAAACCCAAGAGAGACCCTCCCTAGCTTCTTAGAGGAGGTGTGACTATTCAGGGCAGTGTTGGGGTTTCAGATCAACCTCGCCAAATCACAGGCGTTGAGTCTCACAGTCTCACAGGACACACAGGAATATCTCACCGAACCCTCTCTATCCAATGGGCACAAAAATCCATCTCGTACCTGGGTATTCAACTAGCCACGACAATTGCGGAGGTGGCCTCTCTTAACTATCAGAATCTTGTCAAAAGAGTGATGTCTGACCTCACCCGATGGCAGACGCATTCGCTCTCGTGGATGGGACAGATTGCGGCACTCAAGATGACAGTCCTTCCCAGGATATTATACGCAATACAGACATTGCCTCTGTAGCCCCCAACGGGGACACTCCAGACCCTTCAGAAAGCTGTCCAGAGCTTTGTCTGGTCGGGGCGCCGCTCCCAGATGAGACGAGACCGAAGTTGGAGGGCTCCTGCAGAGGGCGGGCTGGGCATTCCATGCATCTTACGCTATTTCCAAGCTGCGCAACTTAGATTCTTTGTGGAATGGTTGTGTCCGAAATCAGAAAAAGGTTGGTTATTCATGGATAGGGCGCTCGCTGGAATGGCTCTGTGGGAGATCCCCTTCCTGGTCTCATTGCCCTGCCAACCTCTACTTATCGGCGATCACTGCACCCACTTTGAGGGTCTGGGATACAGTGGCGACTCGTGGGGGTCTCTCATCGTTTCCCTCCCCGCTCACGCCAGTGGTGGAGAATCGGGACTTCACCCAGAGACTTGATAGCATCGCGTTTAGTGTGTGGCAAAAATCGGGATGTAGATCAATTGCCCATTTTTTCAATGAGGACCCATCGCATTTGACATTCTACGGATCGAGGATGCAATACCAGAAGTAGAACGATTTCGGTACACATAGGTAAGGCACTGGGTGATGCAGTCGACGATAAAAGGGGTGGCGTATGGCGTCTGACAAGGTTTGAGAGATGACTCCTTGCCAAAGACTCAGACAGACGCCTTGTCTCCGAACTGTACACAATGCAGTAACATGGGGAGCCTGATCCAGACAACCCTGCACAATTGCGGTGGGGGAAGGCCGGCAATTGTCTTCGGAAGAATGTAGGGACATATATTATCAGGCGAGACACACAGCAGCTAACTCCTCCAGCATAGAAAGGGCAACAAAAATTGCCACGTATTGGTATCTAACTCCAGTCCGCCTAATCAGAGAGAACCCAGACAGAGGAGATTGATGCTGGAGATGTTGTGTCTCCCCGGGGACACTGCTGCACATTCTGTGGGAATGCCCTAAGCTGACACAATTCTGGGAGGAGATTTTGACAGATATTGATACGCATTTCGACACTCAATTGCCCCGATTTCCCACATACGTAGTACTGGGCCTTCCCAACCCACAGACTTTTCCACTCAATTCCAGAAGAGACCGCATTGGCCCTAGGGGCAGCCCATCAATCCATACTAGCACACTGGGGCACCGACAGGGTTCCATCTAGACTGAAAAGGCTACATCATATATGGCATCTGTTGGGGATGGAAACGCCATCACAGACACTTACGCAACAAGGTGACACATTTGGAGAGATCTGGCAGCCATTTATCACACTTTTGTCACAGGAATTCACAGAGCTAACCTGCCCGAGATACTTTAAGTTACTATGATTGACAGTGCCAACAGATTAACCCACTCGAGACCCACTCGAGACCCGCCCCAGAGGTACAGTGGCGGGCTGCATCGGCCGGAGCGGACGGAGATCCCTAGGTGGGGAGAGCGACGAGAGGCGGACAGCCATTTTGCCCAGGAGTACCCCCCTCCGAGTCCTCTGGTTTCACAGCGGCATGAAGATCCCTGCCGCGGCCTGCCGCACCTTCGCTCTGATAAAAGGGGAAAACAGATTCTACGCACCAGGATTTTCTTTACTCCGACCATGAGAGGCGGCAAGATCGAGAAACGGGCGATCCCGGCTGCCCGATTCAAAGATGGCGGCTCCTTGGGACGAAGATGTGGTTTCAGGAGCCGGCTCTCCTCTTTACTGTCCGGTGAGAGACTACAACCCTGCACCTCTCGAGCACTACAATATTTACTGCCTTGCTCTTCTGAAGGAAGGATCGCACCTGAGGAACGGGCGATCCCTGCTGCCTGACTCCAAGATGGCGGCTCCTCGGGACAGAGACCGGCAGTGCCCTCCGTCGATCCACAGCTTCTTACCCAATATCCAGCAACAGTCACTAGAGAATGCTACATTGACACCCCTCCGGCCGTCTCTTTGTGACCAGGGTTTCTCACAACTGTACTCTTTAACCAACTTTAGAACTGTTGGCAACTTGAACTAACCACTGTGCCATGGAGACAAATTGACTAGACGTACCTGACTCTAAGATGGCTGCCAAATCCACACTCCTCCTCCTACCTTGCCTTCCCTGCCAGCGCCTACCACCCGTCTTTGCTTTCTTGTCTTTTGAGCCCCTCCTGATCCTCACTCTACTCTGGCGGTGCCCTAAACGCATGCATGGCCGTTTCCGGTGGAGCTGCTCCGACAGCTATAGGGGAGATTGGCCCTGGCACACCGCTATGGCCGTCACCTACCCAGCCGGATCTCGGACATTTGTCTCGTTTTCTTCCCCGCTGCTGTCTCCTTCCTGTGGATTACCAGCTTTCCCTGGTCTTTCCTTTCCTGACTTTCGTATTGGCTAATTTACTCCTGCATTGTTTATTTATCCTCTATGTAACCATTGTAAAACTTTTGCAACTTGTAACTCGCTGTGTCCTTATGTAAAGCGCTTTGATACCTCCGGGTCTAGCCAGCGCTATATAAAACTCAAGTAAATAAATAAATAAATAAAAAAGACACATGCAACTCGACCTGGCTGGACATCGTAGATGGCACTGGCACCCGGGGGAGGGTAGGGGACGGGAGAAGGGAGAGGGGAACGTTTTCGTTTTTCATTTCTAAAAGTTGCTATAATTGCCGGTGGGGGCCGAATGTTGACGCCCCTCTGGCCGACACTTATCATGTATCTTCTGCTTTGGCTGCGACAACAATAAAACAAATTTAAACATAAAATTTAATTTTTCCCACTGGACTCAACCACTCAGCCTACAATGGTGATTTTGGGGTTCCAATAAATTCTGATAGACAGAGAACAAGGAGGATTCTTGGTAGATTTTTTGATTGTCCCCTTCTAGAAAATTCTTTAGGATTTCACAAATATTTTCACTCATTGAATATGTGTAACTTGGTCTGCCTCTTTCTAGGTTCATTAAATTAAAATTGTATTCATAAAGACATGAGGCACAAATATAGCAGGGCATAAAGTACTCCCTCAACTCAGAAGGTGTTTCCATAGTTTAAAGGCCTGGGTGGATATTAGCTGCTTCACACTTAATAGTTGGAAAGGAAAAACATTCCTTCTGGCATGAAAAACCTTCCTTTAGAAGAATCCCTGTTTCAGGAACTGCCAGAATTTCTCAACAGGCTTATCCATTTTAAGAAATTGGTGTGAAAACACAATACGATAATATCATTACTGCACTTCATAGGTGCTGTATTTCGGAAGTTTTGCACATGAGTGTAGAAGAGATATGTTAAAATTACTATCCCAAGTTTGTTTTGTATTTATGAGTGCATAATTGTCACTAGCTTGTTGCTGCATTGTGTTGTTACTGCATTACCAGAGCAGTATTACTACATTTGCAATTTGGTATTAATATGTTACTCAATGCAATGGGTTGAAATATACAATTTACCAATGCGCCTGTCTCCTGTTACCTATACCTTTTAAATTAGTAGATCGGATCATGCTCAGAAGAATAGTACCCTATTCCTCCTTCCAGAAATACAGATAGGCTGTAGTTGAAGCCACGACTATCTCACACAGTCTCACTTAATCTGTAAAAGAAGAAGCCAAATACTCTGTTAAGAAGTCCATAGCCATCAAAGGTTGAGGTGCCGATGAATAAGGCCCGATTCCACCTCATGCCTCTTTAATCCACCACCAGACACACCCTGCCCTCCATCTCACTCTGTCCTGTTCTTTTGTATCCTTGCTTTTTCCATTTGTCACCGTTTGTGTGTCTTTCTCTTCCTCCTTTTTTCCTTCCTTTGTGTTGTTCTCTCCTGATCTTGATCAAAGTTTGCTGAGCAAAAATAGGTGCCAGTGGTCCCCACCAGCAATCACTCTCTTAAATTAAGCACTGCACACAGGTGAACTCAAACAAACCTTTCCTGTCCACTAATGATGCCGTATCCATCAAGACCGGCCCAACGCTGCTCAAATTCAGGAATGAATTGAAGACGCACCTCTTTGCAGAACACTACATTACATTGCATTAAGAGTCCACAAATCATCTACCACTCCTATCACTCATCGACTTTATGCTTATTTTTGACTCTAGACAGGGCTCCACTGCCTTTTGGGTAGGTTTGTGGTATAGAAATACCACGTATATTCATAACCTTCATATGTTCCAGCATTCCGCCATGTACTAGATGGCTATCTACCCTTCTCCTGTGTTTTTTTGATAGGAGGCTGTCATTCGACCTCCTAGTGCCTTCTTAAGCCTTATATCTCATAATGTGTCTGCCTGTCTGTACAGTTTTTCTGATGTGCCATTGTGGTAGAAAAACAGTTACAAACAATTGATCTGCCAAGGTCCAGCATCCAGCTGTGTGTTTAGCTATTACTTAGCAGAGCAGAGGGAACCCTGCAAGCTTCGAATTGAAATATTAAAAGTATGTTCTCAGTATACTTAAACGAAATGAGGAACCTCTTCCATTCCCCCCTTGGAATATTGGGAATTCTTTGCTTTAAGGAAGTACATGGATATCCTTTCTGTTTGCAATGTATATACCACATATTGACTTATTGTCCTTAATGTATAGATTTTCCAATCTACCGTAATGTGGGTTAAGATTGTTATGCACGTGCTCCGCACAATGCCAAGTTCGCCATTAACCAGCTTCATACTTTGCTTGTCCTAAAGTAAACTAAGGGGCACATGCATCATTGTAAATACCGGTCGCAAAGGGGCAGATTCACAGAATCTGCCTTTTTTCGACCGGTATTTTTGCATTTGGGATGCATCAACCCAAATGCAATCTCGCAATTTAGGTAATCGCAAATTTTGCGATGACCTAAAGTGCGAATGTATTTAGGGAATCGCAAATTGCGATTCCCTAAATGAAATGCATGATGCACTTTAAAATTGCGATTTCACAATTTGGGATCGCAAATTACCATCAATTTAAAGTTGATGGTAATTTGTGAAAACTTTGAAAAACGCACAAAAGTGCATTTTTGAAAGTGCCATGTTGCACACACACATGCCCTTGGGGCATGTTTGTGCGCAACATGTGATCACATGCAAATCTCAGGGGTGCATCAGGGTGGCCTTTTGGTCCCCTTGCACCCTTGAAATTGCATGCGCAATTTGCGAGTACCTATTTGGTACTCGCAAATTGTGCATGCAATTCTCATTCATTCCTATGGGCCTCTAGGCCTATAGGAATGAATGGGAAGCTATTCCTTAATTGCGAATCGCAATTTGCAATTCGCAATTAAGGAATATGTAGGAATCGCTAATATTTAGGCGAAACCTACATGCATAGGCAATTGCGATTCCATAATTGCGATTCCTTAATAATCACAATTATGGAATTACAATTGCCTACAATGATGCATGTGCCCCTAAGACTCTTTAAAGGACGATGGCTTGAGTGAGCATTGACGTGGTCTCAACGTCCTATTAAATGCGGCCCGAGGCCTAGAAGACACACGAGCCTCATCGCTGTTTGACCTTTCCGTGTATCCTTGACAGCTTGCGCTTATCCTTTCTTTCCGAAAAATGAGATTCTGGCACTCGCGCAATGTACTTGTAATCACGTAAAAAAAACATTTCCCTTAGATGTCTTACAGAGGGAGCATCTCTTCCCTGCACGGTATGGTGACAGCCTTGACGTTATACATCAATCACAAAGGTCTCCTGTGGCCTCTAAATAGCCTTCAGCCGCCATCTTTATAATCTGAAATCTGCTGACTGAAATGAGTTTGCAGGAAAATGGCGTTGACTGGGATTGTGACAGCTTTTCCCAGTACAGAAGGTACAAATGAATGTGACAGACAGAGTATTATTTTCTCAGCTAACCCTGAGTTGGGTGGGCGGCAGGTAGAACAGCCCCTATCCAATACACATGCAAAAGAAATGACAAAGAGAAGATGAATTGGGGTGTGAACACAAGAAATCTTTTCGCCTGCTGCACCGGTGAAATAAATAAGCAGGAAGCCGGATAAGTAAACCCTTGCAGGCAGAAGAGAAGCCATTCGATTCTCAGTACTTACAATAGCTCAGTTCTACTGTAGGTACTGGGGAGTTGGAGTCCTGCGGTGCAATGTGTTCAAAGGCGTTGTATGACATTACCTACTGGTGGTCACCAATAGGTAGTTTTAGGTCTGCTTTTCCATTGACAGAGTGCTTTTTGCTTTGCTACTAACTTTGACAAGATTGACAAATCTCCACAAAACTGTCCCCCAAAAATGTTCATCCACCTCAGCTACTTCCTGGAAAGTTTCGGGGTGATCCGCGAAGCGGGGGGGGCTGAGAAAAAAAGGGGGTTCCCAAAGTGTAAAATTTCCATGCATTTTTCATTGACTACTTTAAACACCGCTCCAGCAAAAACTGCTGAACGGAATTACACCACATTCGTCAGGGAGCTAGATTTTGGCCCATAGACTGTTCAGTCATTTTTGAGAAATTTAGGGTAAAAAATAATCGAATATTTTGGCAACAGGGCTCACGAGAGTCTATGAATGCTTGGCTGGGGCCCTCTCGGGCCCGCAAAACAGTCCTGCGCACTTTGCATTTTCCCCACCAGGCTTGCTTTACACAGCCTGGTGAGGAACATGCAAAGCCTCCCACTTTCCATCTGAGCACCAAACCACGGCGCTCAGACCAATCACAACGCTGCATTGCAGCATTGTGATTGGCTATGGGGAGCCTGGGAGCCCGGGTGCTTCCTGCTACTTCCTGCTGCTGGTGGAGACAGGAAGAAGAGGACGGAGGACGGAGGAGCGGCGCCGGCCAGCCGGTCCAGTTAAGTGTTTTATTTTATTTCCTTCACGGCTCACCACTCCAGATCGGTAGCAGCCGCTACTGTGTTAGAAATGAAATGGCCGCCATCACTGCTTACTGTGAAAAATTGTAGGTGTTGTGGAAATGAAGTAAAAAAGCTATATAAGGGGGCGTGGCCAAGGAGGCCAAGATGGTGGCAGGGCTTTAGTGAAGCTCTTAACACCCGACGGCGATCATCCTCCATCCTACCTGACAGCGCACACTGCAGTCTGCCTGAGAACTACCTGCGATGGGGGACCCCTGTGGTGGACACTGACACTCCCAAGGACGCAGGGAGGGCGATGTGGTCCGCCCGGTGAGCTGCATACAGATCACGCATTTATCAAGATGGCAGCCACCTTTGCGATATAGGGTCCCACCCACCCTGGAATATTGGGGCCTTGCTGAGGCAGCCAGGACCGAGCTGTGGCCACCAGGGAGTCCACTGCTGGGGGCCGATGCTGGCAGCCAGTCGTGGCCGTGCACACCGGGTGCATCTGGAGCCAGCAATGGACGTCTTGTAGCGGCCAGTGAATGGGGTGCTCATCTGGGTATAGCTGTGGCACCAGATTCTGCGTTCTGGAGGGGGTTGGGGGGCCTGTCTCTACGGCGCTACAGTGTGACTCTCGGGGGAGGAAGAACTTGGCAATCCTTCCCTCCTCTCTCACATTCTGTCCCGGCTGCAGTGCTGGCACCTCCAATGTTGCAAGTGGAGACCTGTGGGGCCCTCCCTCCCTCTGAACTGAAACTGCCTAGGGATGGCAGCGCTAACGGAGCTGGCGCCGAGGGGCACCATGGGAGCCTGCTTCATTGTTGTGGTGCCTTGGCGGCTGCGCCTGGGGGACGGCCCCCCTTCTATACAAAGAGTTTGTCACACTACGGTGGAGGTTTGGCCACCAAGTAACTCCCTCCACTCGTGGCACTTTGATGGTGTACCATGACCGCAACTCAGGCCCTCTACACTACATCGCCTTGCTGATATCCTTGAGGGCGACCTCCCCTGACCTTCATTGCCCCACCTTGACTGTCCGTGCCTGTGCCACTGAACCTGGCCCTGCCCTCCATGGACTCAACAGACATGGCTGGCGGGCTGGGCGCTGCGTGGTGGGTCCTGCCTGCCTGCATTTAGATGTCCACAGCTGCGGACCAGGGCAGTGGAGCGGGGTGACACCGACTGCCCCAATCATCACTGGATCAATGCATTTTGTGCACCTGGCCCTCCTCCTCATCAAAGAGACCGGCCTCCTGTTCCCACACCCAGTGTTGTGGGTGTAGTGGCGTCCTAGTGGCAGCGACCAGGAGACACCTTTTCTTGGGCTGGCTGCTCGTGCTGCCTGGTGGTAAACGGGCCTGACTGTCCCACACTCTTTCGCCTAATAGGCCTTGGACGCCCGATGATGGGTAAAGGGAAACCCACCCGCCACCATCAGACCAGACCAAGATGGGCCAATTCACCACTCCCACGACAGGGACCGGGGAGGCGGCGGGGGCCCCGGAGACCAGGGCCTCATCTCAACCAGTATCAGATCTTGCGATGATCCGTAAGGTGATACAAGACTCTCGCGAGGCAGTCGAGACTAAAGTTGATGGTCTGCAGATTGACCTCTCACTGATACGACAAGATTTGCGCAAAGTGGCTGACTGTGCATTTGAACCGGAACCCTGAATCTCCACTACTGAAGATGAGGTAACTACTCTCACACGTCAAGTATCTAAACGGATGGCTTCAACTGCGGAGCTCACTAAAAGGGCAGAGGATGCTGAAAATCACTCCAGACATAGTAACTTGCTCCTGCTGTGCCTCCCCAAGAGCCTCGACAATGCTGCATGGGCCACAACTCTTGAAACTTGGTTTTTCTCTTGGGTCCCAGCAGACAAACTGTCCAATATATTTGTTATCTAGAGGGAACATCGCTCCTTGGCCCCCTGGCTCCCAGGCCACCAGACGGGGCCGCCCGCCCTGTGATATTAAGAATCCTGAACTTCCACGACTGGGGCACTATTCTACATAAAGCCCGCAATCAATCGGATCGCCACCAGCAGAACTCTATAATAATGATTTTTCCAGACTACCCCAGAGAGATGCAGCAGAAACGGTAGTCCTTCGAGGGGGTAAAACAAAAGCTCTGCATTCTCAATCCACATTACATGCTTCTTTTCCCGTCCCGCCTTAAGATCAATTTCCAATCCTCCACCTACTTGTTTTATACCCCAGAGCAGGCCTGGCTCTCCCAGAGCCCGGACTCAGGAACAGATGCTCTAAATCCCGGAACTCAAGGAGAACCCAACAGGAGATGGCTAACCACCCAGAGGCCCCCCATTGGTGGCGGAGACACAGACAGCGGTAACATCAATTTTAGACCTTGCTGTCACCCCGTGCTCACTGGCCTACTCGGCATAGACTCGGACTCACCGGAATGGTCCTACCTAATCTTGCCTGATTTTTTGCTACAGGATGTGTCCCATATGCTGTTGCGGGGCCACTGGACCGCCTCTGGAGTCCCCCGCTCACAACAATTCTTCTAAGTCCCAGACTCTCTCCACAATACATCTGCTGACCCACGGCTCGGCAGAAAGTCCCGCACTGCATGTGTCATGGCCTGGGCTGATTTGATGGGCCTCTGCGAGGCCTGACATTCCTGGCACCCCTCTCTATGTGCTTACACTCACCGCCCAGCAGCCCAAAGCAAAGAAGCCCGGATTGACCTGCTGTGACTGCTGGGGACGGGTCTCCTTGCATTATGCTCTATCCAACTACTCCTGCGCGCTATATCAGACCATGCTTCTCTCTTGGCGGAGTAGGGCACTCAGCCCATGGCGCTGTGACCCATCTGGCAATTTAGCACCTGGTATCTGAAGGCCCCCAAATGTGCCTCCTTTATAGAGGGCGAACTCCAGGCCTTTTTTCAGACCAATGACGGTTCAGTGTCCTCCAAGGTGACGCTCCGGGCAGCCTGCAAGCCCTCCATCAGAGGACTGCTTCAAAGCTACATCCAGAGTCAAGAAGCGGCCCAGCAACAGCAGGTGACTGACCTAGAAACTCAAATACGATACCAAGAGCATCGGGTTGTGAGGCTTGGCTCAGCAGATGCACAGCGTCTATTAGACCTTGCACGCACTGAACTACGGCAGGTTTCACTAGATGAAGCAAAGCAGTGCTGGAGGGCCTCCACTCAAAGAGTCTACGAATCTGGAGACAAATCAGGGAAACTATTATATTGGTTGGCGATTCATGGAGTCATCTCTAGAGTGGAACCGGCTATTTGAGTTCAAGCGTGTGACCTCAGAGAGGAGTTGTCGGCGATAGCCGCGATGCATTACCAGGTCCTATATGCTCGTCATCCAGAGCCACTTCCCCCAGAGGTGGAGAACCCCATCCAAAGTGATATCCCACTGCCCTCTATCCTCTCACTCCCTGGCCCTGGACCTTGATGAACCCCTAACGGAAGAAGAGGTCGACTTATCTATATCTGGGTTCCAATCAGGAATGACCTCTGGACCTGATGGTTATTCCATCGAATATTACAAAAGATTTTGCTCCATCATTGCACCACACCTGTTGAACTTTTACACCGAAGCAATACACCAAGGCTCCTTTCCCGCTGACCTGGACTGTGGAACCACTGTGGTCATCCCCAAAACCGGCATGCTTCCTGACCACTGCGCCTCATACCGTCCGATCGCCCTCATCAACGCAGATATTAAGATCTTCGCCAAAATCCTGGTGGCTCATCTGACGTGCACTCTTACCCATCTCATCCATCCAGACCAATGTGGATTCATGCCGGAGAGGGGTACATGTCATTGCACCCGGCGAGTACAAGTGGCCCTCTCCCAAACTCAAAAGGCCCTACTTCTGGTGAATTTCACCAAAGCCTTTGACATGCTTTCCAGGGAATTTTTGGAGGCCATTCTGATGATTTTGGAGGATGATTCATCTCCTCTACCACAAAGACCAGGTCCAGGTGAATGGCATACTATCGGCTCCTTTTCCGATCCAATGGGGGATGGTTCAAGGTTGCCCACACTTCCCGCTATTATTTGCTTTGGCCATCAAGCTGTTGGCATGCCTTCTGCGCTGTGATGCGCAAGACAGTGGGTGGAGATGAGGGGCGGGATTCGAGAATTGAGTGGCATTCTATGCAGATGACGTCTTGCTGTTCCTCGGTTTCCTCTAAGCCCTTGCCTTCGCTGCCTGGAGTTCATTCACCTTTACGGCAAAGCCTCCGGCATCCGTATTAACCCGGCCAAGTCTATACTGGTAGAAGTAAGGGGAGATGCAGAGAGCCAATGCTGGTGCCCAACTATTCCACTGCAGCATAACACATTTAAGTACCTGGGATCCATATATCCCACCTTCAAGATATGGCTTGGAAACTTAATTTTCAGGGCCTGGCTGCCTTCCTGGACCAGGACCTCCACCGCTTGCAGCAGCTGCCACTTAATCTGCTGGGGCGCAATGCACTCTTTAAGATGATGTGTCTTCCACTGTATTTATATATCTTAGCGAATTTCCTGTACCATATACCCAGACAATGGTTCCTCTCCTTGACTTCTAAACTGACCTCCTTCATCTGGGCCGGGAAACAACACAAGGTGGCCTTCTCAGCAGCACGTAAGTCACCCTTTAATGGGAGACTATATGTTTCCGACATTTATGCATACTACTTGGCGGCGCAATTGGTACTCGTCAATGAATGGTTAGCGGAAGGATGGGATGACCTGACATACTGCCTAGAACTCTACACAATGGGATTTGAGGGCCTAATTGGCAATCTTTATGGAAATCCGGTGTCTACGGAAACGCCCTCATGCACCCAAGTAGCGATACAATGCTTGCAGTTGATTCGCTGGGACCCTAAGCTCACTGAACTCCCCTGTGGTGCGGCACATGGCTTCACCAACTCTCCACCCTAGAGGCGTTCCAACAATGGGACCGCATAGGTATTACATATTTGAGAGACATTTACAAAGGGATTGCACTGTCCTTCTAGGAGTTGCAGGAACACTTTGCCGTGGTGAATACAAAGTTCTTTTTAGTAGCGTCCGGCATTGCTCGCAGGTGGAGGGGGCAGGTGCAAGGGTTCGCGGGGGGCTTTGCGGGGGATGTCGCGGGGTTCTAGCAGGGAAATAAAAAAATGAAAGAAATAAAATTAAACTTACCGTTCCGCCGGGTCCTGCGTCTTCTCTGCTCCTGCTCTCCTGCCTCTGACAGGAACAGGAATCAGGCAGCCAGGCTCCCTCCCCTAAGACAATCACAATGCTGCATGCAGCATTGTGATTGGTCAGGACGGCGCCCAGCCAGGGGCTAGTGGGGTGGGCATGTTCTCCATGCAGATCGCCCGATCAAACTAACCCTCAGAGTCGCGTTACTGGGGCTGGTGGAGGAGCTGGGGGTCCACGTGCTGAGCAGATGTTTCTGGGCCTAGCCTGGCTGGTGGGCAAATGAGATGTGGTGCATCTATGGAAGCAGCCTAAGACACCCTCACTATCAGTCTGGCGTAGGGGAGTGCACTGGTGTGCGCAGCAAGAAAATCCCATCTCTGAGGCTCGTGGGCGTCCTAAAAAACATTATAAAGTATGGGAGAAGTGGTGGCCTTATCACGGTCTAACTGTGTAAGGGGACCGGCCCCTGCATCAGTCAATGTTAACATTTCTGCTGGGCTGGATGACCATATCATTTTTGTTTTTCTCTCCTCTGCGAATTATGATGAATGGACGATGCTCGCTGTATCTTATATAAATAAAATTGGTTCTAAAAAAAGCTATATAAGGGGGCAGCCGAAAGGCATGCTGTCCCCCTAGACTTTTAGAGGACGTGTCTAAGGGATAACTACTGTGAAGATAAAAAGTGTATATTGTTTTTAAAAAATATTTCCGATCTTGCTGGACTTTCACAGGATTGTAAATAGTAAAAAGGAGTAGATGAGTTCTCAATACACTCTATTAGTAGGAATGCGTATTGTGGTTCTTGTTTTTGAGAGGAAGTGTGTAAGAGATAAGTACTGTGATGATTAGAAGGTAAAATCTTTTTTTTTAAATGTTACGATCTTGCGAGACTCTCGCAGGATTGTGAAAAGTAGGAAGGAGTAGGTGATGTTTGAATACACTCTGCTATGTACACTTGTCACTGTATGAAGGAGTCTTGCTGGAGATGGTGTTTATCAGACTCTACTTGTTATGCTCATTGGTTTGAGAACAGTTGTGAGTAGAGGTGAGGCTAATCCAAACACCCTACTATGCACAACCATCATCTGAGAAAGATCTCTGAAAGGAGAGCCCAGGCCCTCCCAACACCCTATTACGCACACCTATAAATACAGAGAGAGGTCTCTGCAGAGAAGCCAGTCCCTCCACACATCCTACTACAGACACCCTTCATCTGAGAGAGAGGTCTAAAAGGAGAGGGCAGTCCCTCCCCACACCCCACACCCTACTATGCACACATCTCATTACAGAGAAGGGTCTCAGCAGAGAGGACAGTCCCTCCACACACCCTACTAAGTGCACCTGTCATCTGAGGGAGAGGTCGAAAAGGAGAGGGCAGTCCCTTCCCACACTCTACTATGCACACCCGTCATCTGAGAGCGGGGTCTGAAAGAAGAGGCCAGTCTCTCTCCACACCCTACTATGCACACCCATTATTAGAGAGAAAGGTCTCAGCATAGAGGCCAGTCCCTCTATACAACCTACAATGCACACCCGTCATTGTGAGAGTAACGACACCTCAAAAAAAGATTGCTGGTGACATGTCTTGATATCAGAGTTATAATAACTGAGCAAATTAACATTTTCTATTGAATATTTCTCTGTTTAATACTCACGCACCTTTTACAAATATTTTGCAAACTGTTAACCATATCCACTATGAGGTAGGGTGGATGCTGGAAAGTGACCTCAGACTCATCCATTCTGTTGGACATGGTGTCTGTTCTGTGGGGGGTGCTCTTCAGGTGGATACATTGAGCAGTACTTTCTGATCCAGGTAGTGAATGCATCACAAACAGACTGAATGTACTAATAATTGCTGCAATCTGTTTATCTATTGTCTTGTTATATTTTTAAGTTGATGGGTGTTTACAAATGTTCCATATTATATGTATAGTTTATGTTTGGGGCATATGATTTGCATAAACCATAATGATTCTTTACAGTTTTAAATATATTGCTGTAGTAGGTATAAAAAAGGTGTCTCTCTGGAGTGTTCTCATTATAAATCAAGGTAACTGAATGTGATTATTTGTCGCACTGCTTGACAGTAAAGGGGTCTCAACAAGCACTAGACTTCCTTCTCACTGTTGTAAGTATCTGTGTCACCTCTTCAGTGCCTCTAGAAAGATTGTACAAGGTACATTTCTTAGGAACAGAATTTAAAAGCGTTTCTTTCAACCGGTTTACATCCACAAATTACATGCAAAAATTCTCCACTTGCTAGATCCCTTATAATTCCTCATGACAAATTGACATTCTAACAGACTTATTTACTTCCATCCCCTAGTTTTTTTTAAAGTCCACCACTGTTTCTCTTCTGCCTTCTGCTTGCCTGTTCTGTATACAAGTTACACTAAATCTCATGCCTATTAGTCTTAAGCTCTTTTTGGAAACCATAACTATCTTATTAATTCAAGCAAGCAATTGCTTCTCATATAGCCCCCTCTAACGATCACATCTGTGTCAATAACCTACCACAAAGAAACTGGCATGAATGAGTGTAATGAACATGCAAAACTAAATCCAATTACTAATGGACTGACCACTAACTTTGGGGCTCCCGGGTCGTGTGCTACTCGCCGGAGAGCACTTGGATGCCTCGTCAGGGGTAGTAAGCGCTATATAAATGCAATTTAATTTAAACCCCCCCAAAAATATTTTACTAAAATAATGTCGGAACACAACATATTATAAAGTCATTCTACCATACACACACTCACAACACTAATTATTATTGTTATTTTTTGTAACTACATATTCACTGATAGAACCAAAGGTTACAGTAACGTTATAGTTAGGTGTAATAAAAACATCAGTTTTTGTTTAAAAAAAACCTTACAAATTGACTGCAAAAACCAAAGGTTAAAGTAACGTTATAGTTTGGTGAATTTTTCAGTGTAAACATTAATGGTTTGGACAACAAAAAAAACATAGAAATTCATTAGGCCTGGGCGGTGAACTCCGCTCCATTCGCGGAGTTTTCGGAGTTTTCCACACTCTGTGGAGCACGCAATGTCAAGTTTGCGAGTGCAAGCGAGGAAAATCCACCTCCCAGCGAGATTTCTCAACGCGGACGGACAGATTTGTCAACGCGGATGGTCGCGACCGCTCGCATTAAGAAACCTTCTGTTCGCATTGAGAAAGCTGGTGCCTGAGTAGAAATCTACTCGAGCGGAAGGAAAATAAGGAGCGCCCTCTTGCACTGCACATGGTGCAGTTTGTGCTGATTTTACAGCATGGAACAAACACTGAAAATCAATGCAAACGGCATGACCAAACGCCCTCCACCACTTGCAGAACTCTGGTTGCGCGGCAGAGTTTTTTAGTCACTTTGCAGAGTTCTGTGTAGCGGAACTCCACAAACTCCACCCAGGCCTAAAATTCACCAGTTATAGTTAGCACTGCTAACTATAACTTGTGCCGCCATGCACTGCTTATGACCTCACATATGACATCACTCATGACATGTTCTATGACATAATTTATGACATCACTGATGCCATCTTAAATGACATCATTGATGACAAACGATAATATTGTCACTGAGATATTCACCTAACTATAACTTTACTTTAACCTTTGGTTTCTTCAGTGAGGTATGTGTGTGTGTGTGTATATATATATATATATATATATATATTAACTGAAAAAAAAAAAAAAGGTTACAGGGCCGTTATAGTTAGAATTGCCATTTAAAAAACCTTCGAAATTCACTAAAAAAAACAAAGGTTACAGGGACTTTATAGTTAGGTTCTGAATTTACACGTACAAAACCATAGAAATTCAGCTGTTATAGTTAAAGTAACTACAACTCGTGCCCTAAGGTAACTATAACTCCCACCCCCACCATGCACAGTTTTCACATCAATAATTTCATTATAAATGTTGTAGTGATAATATCAATGAGGCTATAGAAGATGTCATCAATAATGTAATATGTGGGGTAATTAGCTGTGCATGGCGAGGGTGCGAGTTATAGTTACCAGGCATGGCCCGTGCAGGTAAGATCAGTGGGGCAGGGTGGGAGGGATTTGAAAGACGACGACGAGGGAAAATTTATTATTTATTTAATTTTCTCTCTGCGTCATATGTCGTATCTCCCCAATGGCGCCCCACCACCCCACCGCTCTTACCTGCATGGGGCACTCCTGATAGTTACCTTAGGGCACGAGTTATAGTTACTTGAAATAAATTTAACAGCTGAATTTCTATGATTTTGTATGTGTAAATTCAGAACCTAACAATAACATCCCTGTAACCTTTGTTTTTTTTGTGAATTTCTAAGGTTTTTTAAATGCCAATTCTAACTATAATGGCCCTGTAACCTTTGGGTTTTTTTCAGCAAATTTCTATGGTTTTTTTAACACAGTGGGGGTTGCCGCAAGGCCTGGCCTGTGGGTCCAACCCCCCACATGCTGCCAATCCCATGCTGTACACAGCCTTTGGCCTAGTTTGCAGCCAGGCCCTGCAGCCTACCCCGACGTGCATCCAGCTCCACACTGCACATGGCCTTTGTGTCTGAGTGGGTCTGTGTGTGGGTGCCTGAGTGTCTGAGTGGGTGGGTGAGTGGGTGCATGAGTCTCTGAGCGGATCTGTGAGTTGGCATGTGAGTGTCTGAGTGGGTCTGTGAATGGGAGTTTGAGTGTCTGAGTAGGTGTGTGAAAGCTGTGTGGGACTGTGTGTGGGTGTGTGAGTGGTTTTGAGGGTTTATGAGTGGGTGTGCCTGTGACTGTATCGGTGTGAGTGGGTGTGTGAGTGTTGTGTGGGTGTGTAAATGGGTGTGTGAGTGCGTGTGTGAAACCTGTGGGGTCTGTGAGTGGGTGTGTATGTGGTTTTGAGGGTCTGTGAGTGGGTGTTAAGGACATCCTTGGGGGCCAACTAGCCCTCCTGTTACCTCCAGTAAGTCAAACACAGCAGGATTGCTAAGAGGTTTTCACATGCCATACCTACTTTCTCCACCACTCTGCAAACATGCCTCCTGGTGCACTATTAGTAAGGGGATGATGTCCCCTTGGCTATTGATGGTCCTTGGTGGCCAACAAGACCATCTGTTACCTCCAGTAAGCCCCACACAGTGGGATTGCTGAGAGGTGGTTGGAGGCCACACTCCCTTTCTCCACCACTCTGCAAACGCACATCCTGGCACACTGCTGCTTGGGGGAAGAAGTCCACTTTAGTCCTGAGGCCCTCAGGAGGCAAGGGGACATCATGCCCCCACCAGCAGTGCACCAAGAGGCACGTTTGCAGAGTGGTGGAGAAAGGGGGCGTGGCCTCCAACCACTTCTCAGCAATCCCACTGTGTGGGGCTTACTGGAGGTAACATTGTTGGCACCTAAGGACCATCAATAGCAATTTGATGGTGGTGCATAAATTATAAATTGAAATTATAATTATAACTTTACAATTTTTAATATTTGTGTATTTTAAGTTGGGTTTGTATAGAAAGAATGAATAAGAATGAATAAATATAAATTATCCTCAACCTAAGGTTTTTTTTATTGTATGTTAATGTTTTTTATTTTTCAATAAAAATTTGTTTCAAATCGCAGTGTGGATTATCATTGATTGGAATGTCGTAAAGTGGAGTGTAGTACAGTACAGTGAAGGAGAGTGTAGTAGAGTCTAGTGTCGTGGAGTGGAGTGGAGTATTGTAGAGTGGATTAGATTGGAGTTGAACAGAGTGGAGTGACGGTACTGTGGAGTAAAGTGTTATACAGCGGAGTGGCATGGTGTGTCACATTGTGGAGTAGAGTATCTTTGAGTGGAGCGGCGTGTTGTACAGTGTAGTGGTGTACCAAACAGTTTTGCTGAGTGTTGTACAGTGAAGTTTTGTCGACTGGAGTGTCATGAAATGGAGTGTGGTGGAGTGGAGTGTCATCGAGTAGAGTGTTGTAGAGTAGCATAGAGTGTAGAAGAGTGTTGTAGAGTATAGTGGCATAGAGTGGAGTTCAATGGAATAGAGTGTTGTATAGTTTAGTGTTGTTGAGTGTAGTGTTGAGCAGTAGAGTGGTAGAGAGTCTTGTACAGTGTAATCTTGTACAGTGAAGTATCATTATTTGTGAGAACACAGTGCATGGTAGAGTGGAGAGTTACAGTTAGTGTTGTCTGGTTATCAAGCTGAAGAGAGTGTGTAAGAGGTCTGCTACTTATAATAATTTTAAGGTGGTGGATAAATTGTAAATACAATTTATAACTATAAAATGCGAATTTTTAAAGTTTGTGTAGTTTAATCTTTTTTGTATAGGGAAAATAAGTCTTCCTAACTATAACTACGCTTTAATCTTTGTTTTTGTCATTGAATTTCAATGGTTTTAAAAAAATTGTAATACAAATGTGTTTCAAATCGTAGAGTTCAGTGCCGCAAGTGGAGAATTCTTATGTGGAGTGTCATAGAGTACAGTGGAGGACAGTGTTGTAAAGTTTATTGTCATGGTCTAGAGTATTGTAGATTGGAATTGAGTGGAGTAGAGTAGAGTGTAGTAGTGTATTGTACAGTGTAGTAAAGTGTTATATAGTGTAGTGGCATGGCGTCTCATATAGTGAAGTCAAATATCGTAGATTGGAGCAGCGAGTTGCACAGTTGAATGGCCTGCAAACAATAGAATAGGGTGTCATAGACTGTCACAGAGTGGAGTATAGTATTTTAGAGTGGAGTAGGGTGAAGTAAAGTGTCATAGAGTGGAGTATCGTCAAGTGGAGTGTCGTAGAGTACAGTGGAGGTGAGTGTCATAGAGTCAAGTGCTATGCCATACAGTGGAGTGGCGTATCATGGAGAGATGTTGAGTGGCATGTTGTTTGATGTCATACAGGGTAGTATAGTGGCGTAAAGTGGATGGGCATAGAGTGGAGCAGAGTGTCATAGAGTGTAGTACATGTTGTTTAGTGGAGTTGTGCACAGTGGAGTACAGTGTCGGACAGTGGAGCAGCATAGAGCTGAGTATAGTACAGTGGCATAGAGTGAGATAAAGTGTAGTAGAGTGGAGTATAGTAGAGTGGAATACACTGGAGTGGGGTAGTGTAGAGTGGAGTAAAGTGTCATAGAGTGGAGTGACGTCTTGTATACTATAGTGGTGTGGAGTGCAGTAGAATGGAGTGGCGTAGCGTACAGTTCAGTAAAGTGTCATAAATTGGAGTACTGTGTTGTACAGTAAAGTGTAGTGGGGTGTCGCACAGTATTGGAAAGTGATGTAGACTACAGTAGAGTGGCATACAGTCTAGTTGATTTTTGTAGAGTGGAGTGTTGTACAATACAGTACAGTGTTGTAGAGTGTGGTAGAGGGGATTGCCATACAGTGTTATAGAATGCAATAGCATTGAGTGGCATAGAGTGGACTGGCATACAGTGGAGTTGTGGAGTACTGTGTCAAAGTAGAGGAGAGCAAACTGGGGTGCAGTGGCATACAAAGAGTTGCGCACAGTGTCATATAGTGGACTAGACTATAATAGAGTAGAGTGAAGTAGAGTGTCGTACAGTGGCATACAGTATAGTACATGTTGTACAGTGGAGTGCAAAGGTATAGACAGGAGTAAAGTGTAGGAGAGTAGCATACAGTGGAGTAGAGTGTTGTAGAGTGGAGTTGCATAGAGTACAGTAGTGTGTGAAACAGTGGAACTGAGTAGAGTGGATTGTTGTATATTAGCATAGAGTGAGGTAAAATCTCGTGCAGTGGAGTTGAGTCGAGTGGAGTGGTGTAACGTAGTGTGGAGTAAAGTACAATAGAGAGTATTGGTGTGCCGTACAGTAGAGTGGCATGGAGTGGAGTGAACTGGCGTAGCGTAGGTAGTAAACTGGTATAAATTGGAGTGGGATCTCGTACAGGACAGTGAAGCGCTGTGTCGGATAGAAAAGTGTTGTAAGGTGGAATAGAGTGTTGTACATTGGAGTGTACAGGTATAGAGTGGCGTATAGAGTTGGACAGTTGAGTGTACCGGGATAAAGTGGAGTAGAATGGCGTAGAGTGCCATGAAGTGTGAATCGACATTCAGAAAGTGGAGCTATATATAGTGGATGAGAGTGTCATACAATGGAGCTGCGTAGAGTGGAGTGGCCTACATTTTAGTGGCGTAGAGTGGATTACCGTAAAGTGGAGTAGCATTCGGTGGAATAGCATACAGTGGAATACTGTATAGTGGAGTGTAGAAGAGTGGAGTGGCATAGAGTGGAATAGCGTAGAGTGGAGTGGTGTACAGTGTGGTGGTGCAGAGTGGAGTAGGGTACAGTGGATTAGCATAGAGTGGGGTGGCATACATTGAAGTAGCGTAGCGTAGAGTTGAGGAAACTGTTATAAATTGGAGTGGCTTCTCATACAGTAGGGTGGAGTGCTGTGTTGTACAATGTTGGAAGCTGTCTTAGAGTGGAGTAGAGTGTTGTACCTTAGAGTGTACAGGCATAGAGTTTGTTGCAAATTTGGACAGTGGAGTGTATGGGGATAGAGTGGAGTAGAGTATAGTAGAGTGGCATATAGTGTAGTAGAGTTTTGTAGAGTGGAGTTACATAGAGTGGAGGAACAGAATTGAGTAGCGTACAATGGAGTGGTATAAAGTGGAATAGAGTAGAGTGGAGTAGCATAAACTGGAGTAGCTTACAGTGGAGTGGCGTAGAGTGTAATAGTGCATAGTGTAGTAGCGTATAGTTGAATTGCGTAAAAGTGTAATAGCATATTGTGTAGCAGCGTACAGTGGAGTGGAGTGACACTGAAGTGGTTTAGAATGGAGTGGTGTATTGTGGGGTGGGGTAGGGTGTAATATCATACAGGGGAGTGGCACACAGTGGTGTGGGGGATAGTGGAATACCATACAGTAGAGGGGCAAAGATTGAAGTTGTGTACCATGTAATAGCACAGAGTGGAGTGCCAATCCCTCAAACCAAACATCACAAGGCACATATATTAGCAATATTCATTCTTAATTTCTTCCCTTGCACTTTAATACAGGGACAAAGACACAGCCAATGCATTTTGTCATCTTCTCTCGTGGTGCATATTCAAGAGAAGGTGGGTCCACATGCTTGAAATAGACGCTGGGACTCGAGATTGGAGTGCTTGAAATTATTTTCCCTACATTTTGGATATTTTATGGCTGAGAATCCAGGCCTAAAATAATCGTTGTATGGAATGCATATTAAAAGAATACAGGAAAGAACTCTGCAGAAACAAACCATCTTATGGACTTTCCACATGCCTTTGATCTTTGTGCCCTGAAGAAGTCCCTATGTTTTCAGGATGAAACGCGTTGACTGTGTCCTTGTCCCGGCATTAAACTGCAGAAATGAAGAAGGAATATTCCTAATATACGTGCCTTGCGATGTTTGGTTTCAAGGTTTGAAACTTTATGTAACTCTGTTCGACTCTCTTTGGGATATATTAGGCCCTATGCTGAAGATCCTTTTAGACTCATACATTTACTATTGTGCTTCTTCATGTTGTTGTGAAATTTATTATTTATTATTATTGGGGTTTTCTGGACAGCTGGCCCTGGGAGTAAGCACCTGAATTTTCAGGAACTGTACAGAGTGCTGTGATCTTTTACGATAACCGTTCTGGTGGTGTTCAATTTATAGAGTGGAATAGCGTAGAGTGAAGTACAGTGGAGTGGCATAGAGTAGAATAGTGTAGAGTAGGATAGGGTAGAGTGGAGTGGCGTATAGTGGAGTGGTGTAGAGTGGAGTGGGGTAGAGTGAAATAGCATATCATAGAGTGGCGTAGAGTAAAGGGGCATCAAATGGACTAGCTTAGAATGGAGTGGCGTGGAGTGGTGTACAATGGAGTGGTGTAGAGTGGAGTAGCGTATAGTGGCGTGGCATACAGTGGCATAGCGTAGAGTGTACTGATGTACTGTATAGTGGCATAGACTTGAATAGCATATAGTGGAGTAGTATACAGTGATGTGGCGTACAGTCAAATGGTTTAGACTGGAGTGATTACACTGGAAGGGGATAGAGTGTAATAGCACACTGTAGAGTGGCATACAGTGGAGTGGTGTCCAATGGAACAGTGTAGAATAGAGTGGGGTAGAGTGGAGTGGATACACTGGCATGGAGTAGCATAGAGTGGAGTGGGATACAGTGGAGTGGCATACAGTGGGGTGGCGGAGACTGGAATAGCATATACTGGAGTAGCATATGGCAGAGTGGCAAACAGTTGAGTGGCAAACACTAAAGATGCATAGAGTGGAGTTTCATACAGTGTAATAGCATAGAGTGGAGTGGCGTAGACCGTAGTGTTATACAGTGGTGTGGAGAAGAGTGCAATAGTGTAAAGTGGATTAGCGTACAGTGGAGGGGCGTATAATGGATTGGTGTAGACTGGAGTGGCGTACAGTGGCATGGGGTAGAGTGTAATAGCACACAGTGGAGTGGCGTACATTGCAGTGGAGTCCAATTGAATAGCGTAGAATGAAGGGGCATAGAGTGGAGTGCCATACACTGGAGCGGTGTAGAGTGGAGTAGCATCAAGTGGAGTGGCATACAGTGGAATAGCGTATTGTGGATTGTTGTAGAGTGGAGTGGCATACAGTGGAATAGAGTGGAGTGCAGTGGCATACAGTAGAATGGTGTAGAGTGGAATAGCGTGTAGTGAATTAGCATCCAGTGGAGTGGTGTAGGTGCGTACAGTGTAAGAGCATGGAGTGTAGTGTCATACAGTGTAATAGCGTAGAGTGGCATGGCATAAAGTGGAGTCTTGTACAGTGGAGAAGCATAGAGTGGAATAGAGTATAGTGGAGTGGCTACAGTCGCATGGCATATGGATGTATGTGAAATGTAGGGCAATGTAGATTATGGTGTGCAGATTAACACAAAAAAGCAAATTGCGCTGCCTTGTGTTTCTTCAGATTTCCCCATCAATGCAGGGCCACCGATGGCAGCCTTGCGTTCCTTTGTAAATTTGATTTAAGTATTGCATTGCCCATGCGACACCATGAGTGCCGCAAGGGTACCGCAATCCAATACCGCAGCTAGGCCTTAGTTATATTTTGGGCTATGGTATACCATGATAACTATGCAATATACTTTGGTACAAGGCGATGGCAAACCAGTATATAATTGGGTAATGGCTGTTTTTAGAAAATGAAAAGGCACCCATATTGTTTCTACTACACTTTCACTGTGTTCAGTGTTACGGCCTTAGCAATAGGTACGTAGTAGGTCCCTACCTAATACCAATTTATGAAAGTGGTAATAGGTAGGGAAATATATATATTCATTTCACTTTTCCACCGAAGCCACTGCTCACTCGTAGTGGGTGCCACGACTGACGAGGACGGTCTCGTTTGCTACTTGTCAAATCACAAAAATTGCCGCGCTCTTGAAAGCTGCATATTAATGAATTTATTGACGCTTGCAAACACAAGCATCAATAAATTTATTAATATGCAGCTTTCGAGTGCACGGCAATTTTGGAGATTTTATATATATATATATATATATATATATATAAACACCACTTCCAAATCCCCCTGAAGAATCGGACACCGACACAGGGGCAGCATTGGCAATTCCGTCTCTCGTTTTAATCCATATACGCTGTTACGCGTTTTGGCACACCTGCCTTGATCACGCAACAATCGCCATGAACACAGTACATTTTAAAAGCAGAGCAATGTGGTCACATAACTCACGACTTTCAATAGGCAGCAAAGACAGACTCATACTAACAGATAAAGCCGGTGCACAGAGAAATGCCTGCTCGTTTTTCAGCAAAACACTTTTGTTGACCAGTCTCACTCTAATTTACAGCAATAAATTGTGGCAACATTTCATGATTAAAACAACAATTTAAAATTTCATTGTCATTGATAACCTACTTATGACTTTTTTAAAGTTATAGTATAACCAATTTTTTCGTGGCATGCTGATAAAGGGCATGTGCCCTTATATCTAATATTTCCACATAATGATGCGTCTCATTAGGAATTATAACAATGGACTATCCTACTCCATGGGTTCCTTACATACATCTCATTGAAAAATAGCATGAAATAATGTGCACCCATCTGTCCAGTGCCACTATTACATTGAGCATAATACTACTAGCTAAGTTCTAACTTTAGTCATAAGGAAATTTAGAAACAAGAGAGAGAGAACAAGAAATCAATCACAAATATACAGTAATCAGTAAAGTGCCATTCATCAAGTTTCTTTGAATCTCTGTTTACTTCATTCTGGCGGAGTTCAGGTATTTTCAATTTTGATTAAAGATGTATCTAAAAATTAATCAAAGTGCAAATGCTTCATTATAGTACTCCTACTTTGTAGTCTCAATGCTTGTGCAAATTTATATAATAAAGTGCAAGTGCATTACAGTACCTAGATATGTGCAAATTTATGCAATAAAGTGCAAAAATGCTTTACAGTACTGAAACATAGGCTTTTTATGGTCCTTAAGTGAACCAAAAAAGTGCAAGTGCATCAACCTAATCTATCCATTTGGAGTACATCAGTAATTCCATTAGCATTTCATACCATTTCATTATAAATAAATAAAAACACCTTGATGAATTACTTAAAACCTAACTGTTATATCAAAAAAACTTCATATTCAATCTTAATTCCATTATTCCTGTAAATTCCATCTGGATGATATCTGTCTGTGCCACTTACCATGTTTTTAGCTCTGCTAGAATTAAAATTCAGAATAAAAACCGTCTGCAATGGATACCTCTACTAAGTTAAATGGACATGCAAATCTTCATCAACATTCAGTCCAAAGGGATTCTTGGAGTTAAACAGCAGAATCTACTTTGACTCAAGTTGGCAAAGTTTACTCTCTCGGTCACCACCTCTTCTGAGTTTGGGTACTTGATCTATTGCAGAGTATGACAGGTCATTTATGTTGCCTTTGTGTACCTCATTTATATGTCGTGCAACCACATAACTTTTATCATTATTTTTTACAGCCCTAAGGTGCTGCAATATGCGGATATGCACCATATGAATGGTACTTCCAAAGTACATTTTCGGACATGTACATTGTAAAATATATACAGCATACTCACTTTTGCAATTCAATGAACATCTAATTTTCCATGGACTGTTCACTAGTGGTGAAATTACCTGTTTTTCGTTCCGACCAATTTTACACGCTTTACATTTAAGGCATTTATGAAAGCCGGGACTTACTTTTAACCAACCTTCCACTTTACTCACTTCTGGGCTGGTATTAAACAAATCCTTCCTCATTGACTTTGCCTTGTTGAAGGTGATCATGGGTCTACGTGGCACCAAACCATTCGGTATTGGATCTCTTTTTACCAGATGCCAATGCCTACACAGACTATCTCTCACTTTAGACTGGTAGGCATTGAATCCGGTGATCATCCTAATTTGGTCTCCTGTTGTTTTCTGCTTTTTCTTCAGTTTTTCTAAATCAGGTTTTAACAATGTCTCCCTTTCAATTTTGTTCACTTTTTCACGTGCCTGGTTCAGTACTTCAGACTTGTACCCTCTCTGAACAAATCTTTCTGTTAGTGAATCTTGTGCTTCTACTAAGGCCAGTGCCTCACTGCAGTTGCGCTTCATCCTCAGATGCTCCGCATAAGGAATACTCATTTTGAGTCTCTGAGGATGAAAACTGTCTGCATGCAGGATGGTGTTTCCCGCTGTCGGTTTCCTAAAAGTACGGGCATGGATCACCCCCTGTTGAACATATACTTCTAGATCTAAAAATGAGACACTGGACTTACTGATGTGGTCTGTAAATCTCAGGTTCAGGTCGTTATCATTAATGTCATGTACAAATGTCGTCGCTGAATCCCACGAGCCATCCCACAGTACAAATAGATCGTCAATGAATCGGATCCAAGTTACAACGTGATCGTTCCATTCCCTGATGTGTTTGGTTTTGAGCACCTGCTCCTCCCACCAGCCCATATGCAAATTAGCATAGCTGGGGGCGAAGCAGGTGCCCATCGCCGTCCCTTGTAACTGCTTATATGTGTCTCCTCCAAACATGAAGTGGTTGTTATTCAAACACAATCTGCATATTTCCACTAACATGCCTGAATGGTGGTATAGGTTGATAGGTCGTGTATTCAAATAGTGTCGTACTGCACGTAAACCATCTTCATGAGCAATGCTCATGTATAGGCTTACCACATCCAACGTGATCAGGAGGTAGGATTCTTTCCAGACCACATTGGTAATTTTATTCAAAAAATCCCTTGTGTCTTGAATATATGCTGGTAGTGCCTCTACAAATACCTGCAGGAAGGAGTCTAAGTACCTGGAAGTGGGCTCAAACAAGCTACCGATTGCAGAGATAATAGGTCTGCCCGTTGGGGTTTCCTTATTCTTGTGTATCTTTGGAATTAGATAGAGGATGGGCATGACTGGAATGTCTACTTTCATAAATAAATACTCTGCTTGTGAAATCAGCCCTAGTCACCGCCACTGTGCTAGATCTTTCAAGAATTCTGCTTCACTTCCATTAGGTTACTTTGCGGTACTTTAAGATAGCAATTGTGGTCCCTTAGCTGCAATTTGGCCTCTGCATTATAGGACTCAAGGGGCCAGAGAACCACATTGCCACCTTTGTCCGACTGTCAATATCTTTTCTGTTTTTTATTTTTGTTACTACAGCATAGTACTCTTTTTCAAATTGGTTGCCATCTTTCAAAAATGTTTTGCTAGAGACTGATGATAGCTCTTTCAGATCTTTGATGACCAGATCTGAGAATATATCTATGGCATCTTTTGGGGTGTTGGGTGTAAAAGTTGATTTAGGTTCAAAAGGAGTTGCAGCACTGTCAAAAACATCCAAGCATAATAAATCTACTGTTTGGCTCATAGTCCCCAATGCTGGTAACCCCTCACCCTCAAGTTCAAGCTGTCGTAAATCAAAAAGTACCTCCATATCTCCAACCTCCAAATTCACTGCTTCTTCTCTCTCAAGTGATTTTCTCTCAAAGTTGCCACTTCTATTGAAGAAAAATTTCTTGAGCTTTAACTTTCTTACAAATTTAAAAAAATCAATGCGGGTTTGCGTGTAATTAAAGTTTGTTTGAGTGCAAAATGTATATATATATATACATTTTTTATATATATATATACATACATACATATATATTTTTTCATATATACACCCTTACCTTATATACACATGCCATTTTTTTGTAAAGGCATGCGTGGTAAATGCATATGCATAGTAAAAACATCAGTGGTACAGCTATTGTGTGGTAAAGTCATTGTATGGCAGTGGATGCGTGGTAAAGGCATTGCATTGTAAATAAACAGGTTGTTTCCTGTTCAAAGGTAGAGGGAGAGGTGTTAGTGAAGAACGTTTCGGAAATGAGTAGAAGGTTTAGGTTTTTCTTTGTGATGACCATCTACATTTGATAGACATGCAGAATGGCATACTTGGACTGGAAAAGGCAGTGAAGCAATGAGCTTGAGCTATGGTGGCCAATTTTCTATTATCACTTTGCAAGACAGCTGGCACGTGTGGCAATACATTGCCCCTGTTGAGACACATGGTGCATACACCAGAAAATGTTTGCTGAGGCTTGGGGGGGGACTTAGCGCATTTGTGGGTTTCATTCTAAATACCCCTCCTGTATATCAGATCATCTTAAAAGATATAACTCGCCTGGAGATTGAGCTTACCGAGTGTGATTACTATTTGTATTGTATTTGAATTCTAATCCCATTACTACCTTCTGGAGTAAGCCTGGACTGTTCACTATTGCAAATTTTAAGAGACAAGTTAGAACATGAACAACTCTGGTATCTAAATAAAATAAAATAGTCTAAAGCTTGAAAATACAAGTGGTAAATATCAGTTTCTACCACACATACTGCTCAGTAACCATCTACTGTCACAGGACCTGGTCCATTGAATATGTTTATCCATAAAACTAGGATACTGTATTCTACAGCTGAGCAGGGCCACTACCAGTGACATTTCCCTGGGAAGGGCAGACCTTTGGCCTTGTCATCAGAGTCCATGCCACCCAGTTGTGGTCTAGTAGACTAGTGGGAGACATGGAACCAGGAGACATGGTTTTTAATCTTGGCGCCCCATTCAGCCAAATTGTGTGCTCTTGGGCAACCAATTTTTGAATGTATTGCTTTGCTTCTATTCTGCCAAGACTGAGAATGTTTAGACTCAATGAAAAAGCTGCTAGTAAGCATGTGCTTAGAAATGAACTGAATATTACCTTGGAAAGTGGAGAACTGCCCAGAGTCATCGTATTTTTACCTAAATGCAATCTGGTGTTCAATGTATAGCCTTTCCATCAATTAGCAGTGTGCTGCAATCTTGGGTTTATCACTTTAACAAAACGGTTTTATCCTGGGCAAATCATACTCTAACAGACTGTTCGATCTATGGCAAATCATACTCTCTGTGCTTCATCCCACTGATCTGACAATACGTCAGCACTTTGAAACAGGCTTAATGGAAGAAATAAACACCAAGGTAATACTCCTGGGGAAGGTTCATAGCATGGTTTTCATCCACACATTCAGGGCTGTTTAGTTGTAATTGGCTGGATTTACATCACAATAGCGGAACCTGCTCCTGAAGATGCCTCATGCGGGACCCTTACTGTGATGCAGCTGCTCTCTCCAGTTCACTGATAGGCACCGCTTTTGCAGCTCATAAAATACTGAAAGAGTAAGAGTTGCTTGTCCTTTTAGACGGTTAAAAGTGGCTGGGAAATAAAATGTAGGGCAATGGGTGTACCGTAGTACCTCTAAGTGGGGAGCAGGACAAGTGAACTGACTGAAGGCCAAACTTGTAAAATGTGGCATGGTTGGTCAGCCTAGATGTATCTTCTAGCATAGCGTGAATCCTGTCAAAGATTAGCATTTTTTTCTTTCCACTTGCTCCCTAGTGTAAAACATTATGAGAAATCAGTATTTGTTTTTGTGTTTTATGATATGTATATGCTCAGCCACGTGTTTTTTTGTGCTTTTTTATATAGCACAAAATTGTCCCAAGGGCATTAGAGCACTTTCATGTGCACCAGATTACATGGCACATTTTTTTGCCAAGGACTTTTGGCATGGTTATGTACATGAGTGAAGATTGACATTTTTCAAGAGCAATTTGTCTGTTCTAGTGACCCCCTCATGCCCATGAAGGCTGAAACAGGAATCACCATATTAGATTCACGTAATAATTTTGGCCCTTTGCAAAGACACCTGGGTGGGAAACCCTGAGAGGCATATTGATGGCTCAAAGTAGGAAGATCACCTGACTCAGCATTACAGCTACTCTCTGGTCACTCATGAGTTCTCTATGGCAATAGTGAAAGGTTTTTTTCCAGACTGCTTGCATGGTCCACTCTACTACCAGCGCTGTAGATTACCTCTCGGCTGTAATGATGAGATGCCAGTCTCACATAGTTCTTTTCACTTTTCAAGATCTTTGGAATAATGGGCTTTTTCTGTTTTTTTACTTGCCCAATGGTTAGGGGAAATGGCTGTTTAATTTGTCACATGACTCAGCAGTGCAATAGAATGGCCATCAAAATTCAGACACCATAGCCTCCTTCATTCAGAAAGATATCTTTTCAGATATGGGACAATGTCTGTGGCTAGGTGTGTGTTTGGAAATGTCCCCTTTCTAGATCATGCATGTACACATCACAGGGTACCTTAGTGAGTAGGCTGGGATGAACTTTTTACACAAAGTGAAATGAGCCACAAATTGGCAAGACCGTTTCATCCACAGAATTTGTAAAAAAATAATGAATAGATGAGTTTCAATAAATTCACAGTATTCTTCCAAGATTTCCCAGTTCCTTTCCTCTAGAATTGCAATACACATATTGCAAGAAAGTGGGTTATTAATTTGAGTGAATGTGAGTCCACTACTAGGAACAAGACCACAAACTTGTCAGGCTAAAACAGAGTATCAATAATTTAAACCGGTCTAAGCCCCCTTGTAGCTATGGCACGAAGCAGACAGGCTTGATTTGACCACAACCAATTTATAAAACTAGAGACAAAAATAATGAGTAAAATGGCACCAAAATGAGAAACATCCAATAAGAGGAACTGGAGATATGAAATAAGTAAGCAAAAAGCACCAAGAAAGACAAAAATGCCAATCAGATCTCACTATTCACAGTTGACTAGGGCCTAGGTATGATTTCACACCAACCACAATGACGTGCAGGTCAGATGCACCATGTGGGCTGTTCTGGTCAAAGATTATACCTTCTGATCTAGTTTTTGAAATGGAAGTCAAAATCCTTCAGCAGGGTAAGGTTGAAGGCTGTAAGTCCTCTTGAAGTCAAATAGCAGTTGCACAAAGGTCCCATTGAAGCTGTTGGTTCTGGTGGGAAAAGCTTGGAGTGTGAGAAATTCAAATTTCGCAGCCCACAAAGTCCTCTCATCAGGCAGCTATTTTTCATGTCTTCACCCGTCAAAATTTCTACCTTCATGGTGCATGTTGCATTTCCCTCAGTGTTGACTGTAGTGTCAACACTAAGGATGCTCCCCTTAGCGTTAACTACAGTCAACACTGAGGGGAGCGTAAATTGTGCACTGCATGTACCATGATGCAAAGGAGCAAACTTTTCTGGGATATAATGTAGTGTCTGGCCACACCCTTTTCCCTTACCAAACTGATTTTCATGACCTCCTCTAACATTTATCACACGTTCCTAATGTTCCCTTTTGTAAAAATTGCATTCTGGCCCATTGATTACACTTCATACGGCCCGAGCTGGAGAGTACGGCCCGAGCTGAAGAGTACAGCCCAAGCTGGAGAGTACGGCCCGGGTGCGGAGAGTACGGCCCAGGTGCGGAGATTCCGGCCCAGGTGCGGAGATTCCGGCCCGACTGCGGACGTAAAGATACGACTCGTAAATGATCTCTGTGAATACCAAAAGTTGTAAAGTTAGACTTTTGTCTCAGATTGCCTTTGTGAATCGGGCCCATTATCTTGATCATTTTGGATAGGGTGCATAAATGCTTGCTTAAAATATATTGTATTCATCACTTTCTATGTATTGTCTAGCATTGTGTTTATCTTGTTTATTATTTCCAAGATGGTACCTGGATTAGTATTCGTGATGGATGATGATGCATTACTTGTACCAATATGTCATATTCATCACTTTTTACGCAGTATGAACCAATTGTTCAGTATTGTGTCTATTTGTTCACTTTTTCTAAGATGGCACCCATAGTAGCGTTTATGACAGATAAAGGTTTTATTTTCAGGTTTTTTATTTAGTTTTTTCAGTGGTTAGGTTTGTTTTGTCATCATGTGTTTGGGTATAGAGCGTTATTGTGATCCGAGTTTCAGTGAAACGCATAATTGTTGGTGAACTCAATATGGCCGGTCACTTCTGGGTTCATGTCAGTTTACGCACTTCCAGTTACATCACACGCGCACTAATAAGATTCACAACACGTGCACGCCAGAATATGCATGGGGTTCCACTTAGTTTACCGGCATGATGACTCCAGGTAACTTCATAATTTAACAATCCACACCTCTGGCATGCGGGGTGTAAGATTGTTAGACAGCCCGTATACTTGGGTTTTTACCATTTTAGTGTCGGTGAATTAACTATTTGGTTTTACTCATTGGTTTGTTTTCATTTTATTAACTTCTCTTGCATGGATTGACACGGTTGAGCATATCGTGATCTCACATAACAAGATTATTTGTTTAACAATACTTGATATTGTTTGTCATTTAACATGTTTTTGGACGAAATCACGGGTGTTGGAGCACCTAACAAGCGGATCAATATTGTTTTTGAGAATTAAAATGGGCATTTCTGAATGCAGTTTAACTTTTCTTTTTTAAGCAAACTATCACATTTACGCATATCATTTAACGAGCTGCGGTGGACTGGGTCCCACAACCATGCAGAGTTGAATGGCTTGTTTATCTTTTCATTTTTAGTTACCCCTGATGAAGGGTCTTGTTGTCCCCAAAATGCATTGGGTTATTTGAGTGTTTGGATTCCATTTAAGAAACAGATGCATCACAGAAGATGTATGGATAAAGGAATTATATTTTGCCAGATGCTAATATATTGTTTTGAATAAACTTAACTTTCAAGCATTCAATTTTTTTAATTTGCGCAGACGTTGGTCTTCAGCCAGTTTATTCAGCTTTAAAAGGATTGAGCCCTAGGACCTATTTGTGACAGTACGTCTTGGGACTGGTTAGCAGTCCTGCTGCCAGCATTTTCATAATAATATTAGTGCTCATTTGGACAGAGAATACACCATGACAGCACGTCGTATATACAGTTGTATATAATGATTTACTCAATCATTTGATTGAGTGTATCTATCGGTCTTTTATACTACTGAAATTATTACGTTGCCAGGATCTGCAGAGTCTGAAAAACATTCACATGCTTCGATGGTAATTAATAGTTATATGACTTGCATGCCCAAGCTTATTTTACTACTGGATATTCAAGTTTTATAAAGCACAAATTCCTATTATTCCATTTTGGCTGCCTCCCCTCTCTTGATCATGTCCCAAAATGTCAGTTAGTAGGTAGAGGGAAAATCTGCAGACTCTGCAAACAATCAGATGAAACATGAATTCATTTGGTCTGTATTTGTCCAGTTGTATTGTCAGAAAGAAGAGTATTACTCAGAAAATTGTTTAATGTAAGAAATATAAGAACATGTCAACAGGCCATAATTAGTAGTTTAAATCCAAAAGTCCTCATTTTAAACAATCGTTTTGTAAACATTTTATTGTTGGTGGAAAAGAATTAATGGTGTAGATGAATAAGCCATATTTGAGCTTGATTTTAATTGTATTATTGTAACTGTTTTTTATGACTTGTCATGTAATGATTTTATGTAATCAAACGTGAGTAAATTTAATTCATTAATAATGAGAGCAATTTTCAATAGGCTTGAAATTGTATTCAATTTAGTCTAAAAGGGTAACAAAGAGGAGAGTGTGAAGTGAGAGCTCGCTCACCTTCCCATATCAATATCACTAATCAAAGAGGAGCAAGCAAGCTACCAAGTTCCTTAAAGATGTCCCTCACATAGAGTGTGGGAAAAAAACACCTTTAGGTTTTTTAAAAGACCCCTGACCCACCATCCTAATTAGTGACATGCTTCATCATTGGGTCCCACCCGAGACACCCAGTGCGTCACAGGTGTGCTTCGACGCCTGATTACAGAGGAACTTGAGTTTTTTGGGGGTGTTTCTTTACCTCAAATGAGGTGAGGGAGTGAATTAAAATTGCCTTCTGGGTTGCCCACCAACGTGGTGTATTTTTTTAAATAATGGTACCCTTAGACAAGGATTAAAATCAGTGTTGGATGCATGGTGAGGAATTAATGACCTCTCATATCCTTCATAAACGTTGACATGTTTCAGCCATAATGTCTTTTCCGCCCCAGGGGGTCAGTATGGCTTTCCTCAAGACCAAGATCGCGTGCCCGCTAAGGCATGCAATACTTTTACACATGTGAAACGTATGGATTTCTGAATAACTCCATTTGAGTTTGTGTGTGAAATAAAAGGAGAGAGGCACATCATTTTGTACTTTAGTAGACAATATGAACAATGGTCAAATGCTAAGCACTCTCTGTGCGCTTATGCCATCATGCAAACGGTCCCATCATACACGGAACCACTGTGCCCTTGAATTGAAACTGCAGCATGCTGCTGTAGGTGGTTCTGCATTTACTCTCATGCAGACTATTCAAATGTGCAGGTGGTATCCTGCAATGTGATACTTTCTGTGCAGTGCCTGGTGACTCAACTTGAACTGCTATATGTCGGAAGGCGTGATGTCTGTGGCATGCATCGCTTATCATAACAAGGCTCATAATTAGAAATTAAACAGTGATGTACACACACAGTGCAGCAGAGAGTGGCTCATGCACCGTGCTGTTTTTGCGCAGTGCCAGGTGAAAACAACATGCACTGCTATGTATCGGCATGGCAATGTTTGTGGCCTGCACCTCTTTTAATAACAAAGCTTGTGATGAATGTTATAACAGTGATAATCACACACAATGCGATATATTATAAAGACCTGCTTAACAAACTTGTCGATAGGTAGTCTCTTACTACTTGGTTACTCTGGGGGGCGGGCCCTGTGGTCACACATGGTAGGAATCACACTCTGATTAGTGATCCCTATCAACGTTGAGGTATTGCCAGAAAAAAGGTACTCCTCCTAAGCCCCCATCGCCGTCACTTACTTTGACAAGGGTGATCGCATGTATCCAAACTTACATTGAGGCCTCCAGAGCTCCAAATCTTACCTCGGCCCACAGTTGGAGTATTCACTGCTGCTCTCCTTCAGTATATTTACATTTGGACATTAGTCACAACCATATTACAAATTGCTTCCGGTGTCTAGGTGATTGCCTGTCCTTTAAATACACCTCATTGTTTTTACATATAACTGAAACAATTGCAAATAGCTAATTCACTCATGTCTGATAGTTAGAGGAAGCGATTTTTAACCAACAGTGAATCCCCATTTAGGGGGTTGGGGCGACAGCTGGTTGCTCACAGTAAAGCAATACAGGCCCACATTGCAGATGTCTTTAGAAAAAATAACAAGGTGTAATAATCTAATGCAATGCTTCAGACAATGAACCGTGCAATTTTGAAAGAGAGGTCTGCATGCCAATGCTGGATATTTACAGTTTATGACCACACAATCCATTTTGATGTTTTTATGAGATGGTGTAGCCCATACCACCCTTCTTGCAAATGAAATGTTGTTGTATTCTGCAATATCAACATCCAGGCCCTTAGTAAGCCCATGACATGCCTTATTTTAAAAGCTGAGTGGTTACATCCATTGCTCTCAGGTATAGGGCTGGTATGTTAACCATAATCACCGCATAGGGGCTTTAGGGTGGAGACTGAAGCAGGAACATGGGGCCCAATAGTGGCGGCTTGCACGGGAAAGTAACCCAAAAGTCCTAATCTCATAATTAGAGTTGGGCTTACCATTTGTTTCCTTGTCATGACCCTCTTGATTAGCAACATCAATAGGTACAGATGGTTCTTCATTACACTGTGCTAAGAGGGGTGGTGTTCCTATACATGACTGAGACGCAGTGCCAGGTATAACCAAGTGGGAAGCATGGTTCCCTTTACTAAAGGCAACACATTGAAGAGCAAATAACTTTGCCATTTCTGTTTCCAAGATACACAAATGCTCCAGGGTCTTCAGTTCAGCAAAAATTATATTCCTAGCAGGGTCATCAACTCCCTCCCTAATTGGCTCTATGACATTATCTAAAGGAAGCATTGGTCATTTGTTCTGTTGACCCTGCAGCACACTTAACCCTTTTATTCCTCTTGGCTGAAGGGCATGCATCATTAAATTGCAAGCAGTCCAGGGCTGCTAAATCACTCTGGGAAGGCAGACTAGTAACATGGTCTCCTCCCAAGGCAAATGCACTGCCCCATCGCACCCCCGGCTGGTAAAGTAAAAAAGGGTCATAAATGTACAATGATAAGTGTCTCTCTGCAAGTGCGATCTCCTTTCAGAAAACCCCTACAGCCCGTTCCAAAACAAAAGTCCAAAATGCTGCTCTTTGGCTCTGAATTTGGCTTGGAGCTCTGGATTTTTCTCTTGCCACTTGTGTGTCAGTTAATGTCCAAAAATAAAGGTTGAAAACACTACAATGATACCAAGGAGTTAACTCAGAAGAAGGAGTAGACTTGTAAAGTTTGTGCAAAAATGGGAACAATACTGGGTTATGTTGAGAAGCCAAGAGGGAAAGCCCAGTCTCCAAAGGTCGATGACAGGCAAAGATGAGCTCACCCATGATCCATGCTTCTCCATGGCATGGCCCGTATGCATTTCACATAGCTTGGCAAGAGGCAGTGCATTATAGCACACGTTGCAGGTGTCAACCTCCTGCCTCCACAGTATCAGTTAGCCCCACCACAACCACACCCTCTGCAGCAGACCCAACCACGATCTGCAGTGTCAATTAGCCTCATCTCAAAGCACTCTTCAAAAGGGGACATCTCAGCCCCATAGCACCTCCTACTGTAAGGTTATGCCAGGGACCCTGTATCTCAGCCCAGAGTAACCTATGTCACCAGCAGGGTCGGATTGGGATCCATTAGGTCAGGGCACCCAAAGAAAAAGTGGCCCATATTTATGGATAATGACCTTTCATGAAACGCTTCTTAGTATTGGGGGGAGTCATTTTGGGAGAAATCTGTGATAAGGTTACTGAGAACCATGTTCACCTGAAAGGCTCTGATTACAAGGTTTATTCTCAGGCCAAATTATCAGGTGCTCTGCTCACCCTAGGGACTTGAGGCTCCTGTTCTCTCCCAGTTCCAACAGAGAACAATGAGGGGAGCAGGAGCTTCAAGGGTATTGCTCAGTTTCGATATCTAAGGCACCAGTTTACCTCCATTTCCCTGAAACAACTGCTCAATCTTAAGTTGCTTGTGTTCTGGCTTGTCCCCAGGCCTCTGCTCACCCTCAGTTCCCTCTGGCTACTGGTCACTTTCTGGTACACAAGCTACCTGCTCATGACATCATGACATACGTCCCTGAAGTTCAAGTCCACATTAGGCGCTGGAGACTCATGATAACCCTAGAGTCAGTGAAGTTCCTCCTCACTTCACTTTCATGCCCCTGAAGTACCTGCTCACTCTTGAACCAGTGTCTTTCTTGGTCACCTTCAGATCCTTTGTAGCTGCCACCCACCCTTAGGTGACTGCCACATTACCTGGAAAGTTGAAGCAATGCATCCACAGTTGTACAAATCAGAGTTGTGCAAGGTTTCCTCTTTTAGTTGTCACCTAGAAGCCGCTCTGCAAGTGATGTGTCTGGGCATTGCATACATCTTGGTACTTGATGTACTTTTTTTGTGGGGAGAGACTTGATTTAGATCTGGAAAAGCTACAGGAATTCACTCCAAATGCAACCTTTCAATTAATCGCCTATGAATTATCTGCCCCATTGCTGCCTCTCACATAAACACATATACATCCCTTCTATTCTCTCACCCTTTTCTCTATTCCCTCATTTCACCTCCACTATCACCAAATGCAACTATCTGTCTGATTTTCTAGCTCTCTGTATTTCTGTCTATCCATCGATAACACCAATTTTTCTTTTTCTCTCCCCCTTCTGCCTTTCTTTCCCTCTATCTCCATACCTCTTTCTTACTTGCTGTGGTACACATCTGTTATTCTCTTTATCACTTGTTTTGCCCTCTCTTGTGCTTCCTCTTTCGATCTCTCATTTTCATTCTTCCTATGTTCTTCAATCTGTCGCTCTCGTTTTCCCTTGTCATTTCTTACCTTTGTCTCTCAGTCTACAAATCCCCTCCCCTTCACTTCTGTGTGTCCCCTGTAGGTTTTACTTCAGTTCTTGTTATATCTCTTATACCATTATTCCTACTCTCATTTGATATCTCTCCATAGAGTTTTATTTTATTTCTGTCTAGCAAACCTTCCCTTTTTTCTCCAGTTATGCTCCCTCCTATAAGTCCTACTCACTTCACTTCCCTTTGCCCCTTCAACTCCTTTGCATCCTGTACTATACACCTAATGTTATATTCTGTTGTGTCCCATGTATTGCCTTGCTACAGAGAGTAATGGAAAGTGCTCCTGTATGTGGAGGCAGAGCTAAACCCAAAGGAGAATCCTCTGGTGGAATTTTCTTTATCATTCTTCACCTTTCACGAAGGAAAATCCACAGTGGATTGTACTCTACATTTTTCGCTACTTAATGGAATGGCAACAACCTCTAAACTAAGCCGTAGACTGAGGGAGAGAGTGAGAATAGTGCATGTGAGGTGGTATTCATCCTCTGTATTCATAGAACAGGAAACCTTTGATACCCTCTTCCGCCTTGATCTTCTCTCCATCATTTCTTTTGTCATTCATCTTCCTGTCTCTATCCTCTCCACGTTTGCTCTCTCTCTCTGTCTTTACCAGTTTCTGCCCTTCTCTTCACTTTCTTTCATCACTTCTTCTCTCTAATCTCTTCCCCCTCCCTCCCTCTGTCTGCATTTATGGCATTATTATCCTCCCTGTTCTACATTTATCTTGTTTTCTCCCTTCATTTCCTTTTCCTCTTCCCCTCTTGTTGCCATTCTTCTCCACTATGTCTCACTTCTCAATTTGTATCTCCACATTGCGCCCTTCACTCAATTCATTTTGTTATTCTCCCGTCTATTTTTGTTCTCCCTTCCCTTTGTCATAGTGTCCCTGAATGAATAATTTTCACAGTAACGTTTTCAAAAACAAATTGAGTTGTCAATAAAAGTTTTCTTTTTGCTCCTATCCGTTGTTTTGCAGCATTTTTCATTTTCGTTCAATGAAAAACAGAAGCCTTATCACAATTTTTAAGTTGACATGGTGCTAGTAGGCATCCAGGCTCATCTGGCTGTTGCTGGAGAGCAAGGCAGAGCCTCTTAGAAGGCTGAGTAGTCCGGCTCACTGCACAGCCCCTTCCCCCTGCCCCCTGTAACGTTAGTGCTGGCTGTGAAACGTTAGTGCTGGCTGTGATGCTCAAAAACAGCTCTGCCGCTCCCCAAGGCCTCACTGTAGCTCTCAGACACTCAGGATGGGAGGAGACCCACCACATGCTGTGCCTCCTCAGTTTGGCCCATCGCACAATAATTCACATACCACTATTTCCTTTATTTGGCAAAAAAGGCCACTGTATTAAGACAGCTTTGTAGCTTAAACATTCATGAATACAACCATTGCAACTCTCCCAACCTCACTAATACATAAAATCTCTACCCATTCCCCCCACCCTTAAACTCCCCAACCTGCTCAACATTGCATAAAAAAAAACGTTCTTCCACCTTATTCCTTTCTTCCTTCATTCACTGCCTTTTCCTTGCATTCTCCAATCTCAAGTTCTCCCCCCATCAAGCATCCCCAAGCAATCTGCTTTAGTGTTGCTCAAAGCCACATCATTTACTCTTCACCTCCCCTGTGTTCTGTCCTCCCCGCGAGTAATGGATATGCCCACTCAAGACTCTCCACCCCCCAAAATACCACCACCCAGGAAAACCAAAACAGTTTTCCTGCCCCATCAAATTGTCATTGTATTTTCTCTACTTTATATCGAGTATTACAATTCTTTATTGTCCAATTAATTAAAATCATTACAATAAAACAACACAATTCATAAAACAGGACAATTTCTTACGTTCCTTAAAGATATTGAGGGAGTGTTAACATACCTTTATAACCGTTGGAAATACATAAAATATCATAGAAAAATATTTCATATATAAACATTGCATTTCATTATTAATCACCATACATATTAGTAAAACCATATATCAACTTTCTAGAACAACAAAGTTTTTCTTTCATAATCTTTCAAACATTTCCCTCATTTGTAATAAATAGTAAGCTTGACCAAATTGCGCTAAATGAATACCATCAGACCGAAACATATGTGCATCTCTTTCTGTTATATTCGTATGAGACAATACGGTGATACCGATGTTGGAACAAAAAAATCTCTTTGCCCTATTTAACTTTCTTCTCGCTTTATCTATTGCAGCATGCCTTTTTGCCCCTTTCCAATGTCTTCTTGGTATAAATTCAGTCCAAACTATGCATATACCCCCCACTTATTTTTTTATCACACTTTCATTTGTTTTTATCAATGTTAAACCAGATAATTGAACTAAATTATTTTTGCCCAGATGAATAACTAACATATCTGGGCATCCCCTAGTAGCACAGAGTGCCACTATAGTTGGCAGCAGGCTACATCATCGCATTCCACTTTTTCCTTTCCATACCACCTTATGTCTGTTACTCGGAAGTCCAAGAGAGCGGCCATAAATTTGTTGCTCTGCATACAATGCTGTTCATTTTACGAATGAATGTCTAACTTTCCAGGTAACCATTTTAACTGAAAGTGGACCATACACGCAACCTAAATTAAAAGAAACAGTAATTAGCAAAGTTATTAGAATTTTCTATTTTCTTACGCATCTCTCACAGCATTTTGATTTCCATCTCCCAATCCTTTTTATTTTTGCCCTTGACCAACCCAATCCTGCTGTCTCAGTAGCCGCCCTTATACGAAAGGAATGTGTCCCATACGTTTAGGGTCCTTGCCAATTTGTTTCAATGCTAGTCTTAAAACAGCTAAAAAATGTGGTTTAGTAATTCTTTTACCGTCGGAATGACAGAATATTTTGCTTTCCTTCTGCCTGTATCTGTTTTGAAAAACTATCCATTCCTCCACTGGGAAGCAACCAGCTACCCCACTCTTGTTTAAGCATACTCATTTACCTCTTACTAGTTGATCTGTCTTGGATGCTCTTAACAAATCCTTATTCTAGAGGTTCCAAAACTATTTAATCACTTTGTATGCCTGCTTGCTCTCAAACCTAGTAACTCTGATGCCCTAAAAGCACCAAAAAATAACCATAACGTGCATAACCTAAATAATAATGCTTCAAATTCATCATAACAGCAAGCCAATAACTGCATTCTCAATTGTTGCAACAAATCAGAAGTCACTGGCACTCTTAACAATTTTTTGTTATGTTGTTCTTTACTCAACCCTTTTAGGACTTTTCTCACTAAACAGCCTTCTACAGGGTCATGTCCCTATCATAGTTATCCATAAAAAGAAATGCCTGCTAATTTCCCTGAAATAGTTGTGTGTGACATAACTTTTTCTATCATATGCAACACTAATCCTAAAATAGCCTGCTAATTTTTTGACACAATATCTCTGTTCCAAAACTTAGTGTTACCATAACTTAAGAATTCTCTCCATGCTTGCTGATAGCTTCTTCTTGTGGGTGTGACAATAGACTTTTCTACAAGCTCGACTATCCTTATTCCCCTCAGGCTCAAATGTTCTGCGAGATCTGTGTCTTGCTGCTGTCTGCACCCGGTGCCAGGCTGTGAAACGTCTGCCAATGAAATCGAGATAGAGCGTCTGCTCTATTATTTCTTGTTCCTGGAACATTTTGTGCCTTAAAAACAATATTAAGTTGTAAACATTTTAACATAAATGCTCTTAATAAACGCAATACTCTCAAATATCTCCCTTTTTGCTGATTGACCAATTCTACTACTGCCATATCGTCCACATTATGTTTTTAGAAGAACAAGGGGACACTGGAAGTCAGAGGGGACCCAGGGTAGAAGTAATTTCTACAGGAACAGTGGTCCCTTACAGGTGAGCATGTCAAGTAATATAGCACAGAAATACAATGATCCCTATGTTTTACATTCACAATGGAATATTTTATTTGTTTGAATCAAAAGAAAATAATGACGGAACATAAAAGTGGGGCACTGTGTAACAAAAGAAGATTTCAATGAGACTGTCAGAACTCAGGCATTGAACAACATGTGGATAAAGTATAGGAGAATCTACAATGACATAGTACCTTTACTCATATTGAAAATAACAAGTGAACAATTTAATCAAGTTTCTCAAGTCGACGATGTTTCGATCCCTATCCGGATAGGGGGATCATCATCAGGACACAACACATTATGCCTGAGAGAATGCCCAAACACAAGTATACATAGGAATCAGTCAGTGTGCGACCACAAGGGGTAGTAGGAGCCAAGCCTGGGATACGTGGTTATATGCTCTCCCAGATACGAAAAGTGCCCGTACTAACCAATGGCAACCTCCTGTTAACATATTGAGGTAATAAAAGGCTGGAGACGGCCCGTAGTATAGTATAAGAGTCATCTTGTGGAGTCGAGATGAGGGGATCGGAAGGCAAATGCCAAATGCAGATACGGCAAGTGGCAGAGCCGGGGACGACTCGTGGAAACCGTTTGTCACTGCACACCGGAGAGCTAGTACGGGCACTTTTGGTACCTGGGAGGTCATATAACCACGCATCCCAGGCTTGGCTCCTACTACCCCTCATGGTCGCACACTGAATAATTCCTATGCATATTTGTGTTTAGGCATTCTCTAAGGCATAACGTGTTGTGTCCTGATGAGGATCCCCCTATCCGGATAGAGATCAAAACATCGTCAACTTGAGAAACTTGATTTAATTTGTTCACTGGTTATTTTCAATATGAGCAAAGGTACTATGTCATTGTAGATTCTCCATTGTGTATACTTTAGCCACATGTTGTTCAATGCCTGAGTTCTGATAGTCTCATTGACATCTTCTTTTGTTACACATTGCCCCACTTTTATGCTCCTTCATTATTTTCTTTTGATACAAACAAATAAAATATTCCTTTGTGAATGTAAAACATAGGGATCATTGTATTTCTGTGCTATATTACTTAACATGCTCTCCTGTAAGGGACCACTGCTCCGGTAGATTTTGTCCACATTAAACATAACTGATCTGTTTCTGAATTCTTAACCCCATACGTATAATCCCACAGACAAAGGGAACAATTCTAAGAAAGCAATATTACGCCCTTGTTTTATCCAGTAATGCGGCCAACTCTCTGCGCACCAACGTTCTTCCTAAAATATATCAAAACCTTTCGATCCTGCCACATTAGAGTAAATCTATAACTGCAATATCATGTCTTCATCTATGAACTACAACGAGACTCCATTGAAATCATCAAGAAACTTTAACCATATAGCAAGATTAGCCCTTACTGCCATTGAAATCCTTATTCTGTGATGGGGTAATGACACTCCTGACATAGACATACCTAGATGTCTACAAAAGTTCCTTTCTGCCCTGACAACTCTGCATGCAAAGTTTAAATATCCTAATAATTTCTGCGCTCCTATTTTCTCTCCCAAATTACTGAAAGCAGCAATGTTATTATTTCTTGAACTTTTTCAGCAGGAAGCCTAACTATCTTCTCTGTGGGATCTATTTCTATGCCTAGAAATATCTTCCTTGTACTTGAACCCTCCATTTTTTCTGGGGGCCAATGGTACACCTAGTTCTTTGGTCATATTTTGAAAAATCTGTAATGCTTTCAAACAATTGTCTGTATTTCTTTTTCCAACAAACATGAAATCATCTAGATAATGGCTTACAAGTTAGTGACCACTTCTTTGTATAACAAAGACCATTGTAAGAATATGCTAAATGTTTGAAATAAAGCACATGAAATAGAACATCCAATTGGCAGTACTTTATCTACATATAACGCACCCCCAAACTGCATGTCAAGTAATTCAAAATCAGCAGGATGTATCGGTAGCAGCCTAAAAGCTGAGTGTATGTCACTCTTGGCTAATTCTGCTACTCTTCCGGCAGTTCTAACTAATTTCAATGCATCATCCACTGATACATAAGATACACTAGAATCTGTTTGTGAAATAAAATCATTGTCAGATTGTCCTTCTGGCCATGATAAATGGTGAATTAGTCTATAATCACCTGCTGTTTTCGTAGGAACGACACCTGAGGGGAGACTATTACATTTGTTATTGGCCATTGTAGAAATGGACCTGCAATCCTGCCTGCCTTTAGTTCTTTATCTAACTTATGTTTGACTATATTTGGCAATTCCTTTGCAGATTTAAGATTGTCTGTCCATCTTTTCTACCTCAGCCCTTGGTGCCAAATTCTAAAGCCATGCTTGAAACCCCAAAATAATTTAGTTGCTGCCTCTCTGTCCGGGGAATACTCTAACCAATTCATCCATACCTCAATTCTTATTGGGGTATGAGACTTTGGGTGTAAATTGAAATTGCTGACACCTGCCCGTTTGCATTCTCCCTCGCTCTCCAAATTTTGATCCTGCAAAACATTGAGTGAGTAGGTGTTTTCCCCCACATTGTGAACATTCATGCTTGTAACGACAAAATTGTCTGTTACAGAATCCTTTAATAAACTTCCAGCATGCCGCTGTGTAAGATGTTTGCCTCTTTCCATACCACCCGCCCAAGCTTGAGCGGGACGATACTGAAAAGATCAGTAAGTTACTGGTAAGCCACTTGTTGTATGGGTTGTGGCTGGAGCCTACGTGCATGACATCCATTGGAGCCATAGTTCAGAGTCTACGTCTCCCCATGTCTTATCATTGCTTAAACTAACCCTTGCCCTAAACTCCTTGTGACGGGGAGGAGAGCATAGCTGTCTATTCCATGGCCCTTCCCCAGACAGGGCAGGAGGCAATCCCTGGCTTTGGAAGACGGACAGCCCTTTTAACTAATCCCCAGGAGGGTGGATGCTCAAGACCCCTGAAGAGAAGACAGAGAGGAGTCCAATGTCGGGAAACCAAGAGGCGAGGAGGAAGACGTGGACTGAGTGCATAGAAGAGACAAGAGACACAGGGATGGCTGAAATCGCCACTGTGCTAAATGAGGGAGAAGCCGCCACTGATGTCGGAGAAGTGCCAGGAGACCACCAATCCTACAAGCTGTCCTGCCAAGTTCCTGGAGGAGTGTGGCTGACCGAGGGAAGAGTGGGAGCTCGGAGACGGTAAAAAGGGAAGACGCGGGAGCAATACAGATAGAGGGTTCTCCCATTTAAAACCTTCCTATCCTGCTTCACATTAACTCTTATATGCACTGGTCCTAAAATGCAAATGCAAGTGATTCCCCAATAGCATAGAAAGTTTTTTTTTTCATTATTTGAAGCCGTATGAAAATATTTAGAATATCGATATTGTCAATTCAACCTGGTGAAGTTTGACTGGGTTTTAGCATCTAAACTGCTTTTCTGTATAATCTTGGTCACTTGGTGATGGGACAGGAGTTTTAAAATAAAGTGGTTCTCTCCCACACAAAACCCAATCCCCTCAGCTCTATATAAGCCAGTCGTGAGCACTTACCTATTGTTTTCTCGTCATCCGAGGGGCGCTTCATCCATGGTAGTCCTGGCGTTCCTCTTTCCAGAAAGTAAAGAAGAAAAAGAGAACTACTCACCACACAACCTATGTGCTTTCTAATGGAACAATGAAAGAGCATAAATTAGAAAGAGATATTCTCAAGACTCTTATATCACGACATACAGGAACCTCCTACGCTCTGCTACCAGCCCAAAATGTGACACTCTTCATTATATCTCAACCAAGCATATCCTCCAAAATGCATTTGTGCTTTTCGTATGATGTCTATATACTTAAAAATTGCAACTGCCCTATCCTGATGCCTTGATGAAAGTGATGGGGTGCACACCGACATAACACAACATTAATCAATCCTTTTCAATGATCCTCATTTGGCAAAGTTATTGCGTGCTGGCATGTTCATTCGCTGTCCTAACAGCACATAGATAATGACTTCAAATCAAAGTGGAGCATGAATGTGTTCCACCCACATGTTGCACAGCAAAAGAAGTGCAGAGACATCCATTATTCCTCAAATATTCAATTGTATTCCTTTGTTTGTCCAAATTATTTTCCACAAGGTTGTCACAACATTTTCATTCTTCAAATTAAGGCAAGGTGAATCCCATATTTTTCTAATGCTGGTGACATGCCAATCCAGTTCTTAATCACCAGCACGTGGGTTCCGCAGCCCCAAGCAGCTTTATTTAAAAAACAATGCATTTGGGGCTCATAAACAGCCCTTCCTCAGGGGTAACTGCAAAGTCAAAAATAAACATGAATGTGACTTATATTCCACAACAACTGTGCAATCAATGCACTTCTGTCCTTCCATGATCAAGCTAACCCCCACTCATCTGTCCCTCATATTCAAATGTCCCACTCATGCTACGCCCCACACTGTAAAAAAACGCATTAGAAAAATATGGGATTCATGTTGCCTTAATTTGAAGAACGAAAATGTTGTGACAACCTTGTGGGAAATATTTGGACAAACAAAGGAATAAAATTGAATATTTGAGGAATAATGGAGTTCTCTGCACTTCTTTTGCTAACCTGATGCCTCTCACAATATATACTGCATAAATTAAAAATGCAGTTGTCCAAATTTCTATTGTTTTAGGGACCCATGGCCTTCTAGCTAATTCCCATTCTTCTGTTGACCCTTCTTTGGATTGTATATCCCTGTGTAGTAGTTTAAATATGTCTATAAACTCATGTTTCCAAATCTTATTCTTTGTTTTTTCCGATAAATGTGATCCCAGTGGCATTGTAATACCCATATAAGGTAACCTTTTATGTATTGACTTAGCGCCGTCTTCCCCATCTATTTTCTTATAATAATTATCTTTATTTTCCACTTTTTCACTTTGTATATCTTTGTAACACATTAACGTTATTGGGTTATCTTCCTTTTCTTTCTCTTGTTGACCATTAACATCTTCATGCGCTTGTATGTCTGTATCACAGTCATTTACTAGCTTACCTTCTCCCACTCCAATAGATCTTTTTGTACTTGTAGTACCGTTATCTCCCCCACACTGTCCACCATGATGCCTAACCTTTTTGCATTTGTGATGACTGTCATTTAACTTCTTCTTCTTCCCATATATGTTGACATCATTTTCTTCCATCTTGTATAATTACTCGGTCCGCTTCAGAGATCCGCAATAGACTAAAAACACTTTTTTTGCCCTGTTATTGTCTGCTCTGCTCCTTTATTTTCATTCCTTCCCTTCTCACGCTGTTCACACTCCCATTCTCTCAACTCCCCTTCCTTTAGTTCTACACTTTTATCCTCATTATCTAGATTCTCTTCCCACTCATTTTCATATCCCTCCACTCCCACCCCTCACTCCTCCATCATACAACTTCCTTTGCGTTGAAGACATCTAATTGGCTGGCCACGATCAAATGCCAGTGGTGCTCCTCTGGGTGATGTGCTTGATCTTCCCCATTCCTTGCCTCCCTCCTTCAGTGACGGTGGGCTCACTTTCCTGTGCTTTCCGATTCCTTGCCTGCCAGTTGCCACACCACCACAGGTCCACTTCTGCTCAGATTGGGATACTTCCCTTGTTACCCCACCCTTTGGTTCTGGGGGCTTGCACATCCAGCTTCTGTCACCCGTTCGCCAACTGCTTGTCAATTATTTTAGGCCACCCATAGCTCTGTATAGTCACTTTCATTGATCCTTCTGAGGGCGGTCTTTCTAATATGCTGGACCATCTTGTGGGGCATAGGCAAGACAGCTCATCAGCAGAGGATCAATAGTGGGAGATGGGAATAATTCTATTCAAATCCTTCGCCTTCCTGGACAGACATGAACCTTCATGTACAGAAGGAAAGATTCGATGGTGGCTCTGTTGGTGAGTATGGCCTGCACTTCATCCCTACTACCCCATGCTCACAGATCCCATGTAGCATTCTCGGTTTCCAATGGTTGGTGGAGGAACCAGTAGAGGATGGCTGCTGGGTTGTCTGTAGGTCCTTTTTGGATGCAAAGCTCCCTTGTTCTCTGAACTACTGGAGATCAGAGGGGGAGATCAAATGTTTGTGAACAGCTTGGGGTCTAAAGTCCTGTTCATCAGAGTGGAGGGTGACTGAATGTGCTTTGCAAGCACAGTAACGCTGTAGATCTGAAAGGAATTTGAGTTGGGCTGATCTTTTAAGAGCTTGCTTAAACCAAACAGGTTATTTATGTGGAAGATGCAAGACATACACCAAAACCTGGGAATTACCTGTTTCACCTGGTAGTTCCACCGCCTCATTTAGAGAAGGTGGGGTTGCTGGATGTCTGATGGTGAAGCCTCAGCCGAATCCACTATGTGAAAACCTTTACTGGTGGTCCATCTGCCAAAGGGCTACTGACTTGTCTGATTTGGAAGGCTGGCCTAATTAGGTTAGACAACCTTTCCAAATTTTGAATGCTTGTTTACTGTTTTATGTAGTGAACACTACAGAACTCAGTTGCTTGTAGTTTCTTATAATGAAATTGGTATGTCAGAAGCCAAGGGGACTAGAAGGAGTCATGTTTCATCAGAATGTTGTCCTCAGGTATATGTAGCTTAAAGATATATGTCTTCAAGGTATGTGGAGTTAAGAATAGTAAATCTGTAATTACCTTTATACACGTATTTTCAAGATACTATTGTAGTGTATATTCTGAATGCAATATTTTGTAGAATAATATTTTTGTATTCAGTATTCAGATATAAATCCCATGGTTCCAAAGAATACCCTGGTCATGACACAGCAATCATAATTTCCATAATCAGGTGGAAGGAGATTGTGGTTGCAGCTTCTTGTGGCCTTGACATGGAGTGGTTTGTTAGCAGAAATAGGAAGGGAAGATATTGCGGTTTATCGTTTAAGTCACATATGAGTTTTGATCAGTAAATGTTCCTATGAGTATAGTAAGTGGAAGCCTTTGCGGGGTATCACTTGCAGCACATGCTGCACCTGTTCAAGGCAGGATACACCACAGTGGTGTTGCAGACGCTCCACATAAAACACACAAACCTCTAAGCCAAGCGTAGGTTCAGGAAGAGTGGTGTTTTCCTTTCTCTGTACCTCTTGAAATGTGTTGCTAAAGTAGCTCACAACACTCTGCATAATAGCGACTTTTTTAGCCGGCCAGTTTTCCAAGGAGTGTTAATGTTAGCCTATTAGCAATGAGATGCTCATATCTGTATTTGAAAGACTACCAATGCCCTCTCACCAACCGGACTCTTTGACACATGACTGCCTACAAGAAAAAGGACAAAAAGTCAAAAAATATTATTTTGCAGTCCACAAGGCTGCCATTGTCACTAAGACATATGATACCATCAGCCCGTCTGACTTTTCAGCCAACAGCATGCTGCATTGTGGGGCTTGTAGTGTTACTTTTAACAAGTTCATTATAGGCTCAAATCCCCAGCATGCAAGGTAATGCTGGCTAAAATGCAAGAATTAGCAGGTGTTATCCATCACATGACACTTATCAGCTGTGTATTAAATTTTTACAAAGTCATCTTGTCCATTTCAAAAACTGCTTGCATCACATGTAAAAGTAAAATTTTCTCAAATGTTTTGTGAGGTTCAATCTTTGAAATCATGCATTAAAACCAGCACTGGGGCAATGCCAATTATTTTGTCTTTTGCGTAGTGGAAAGGTTCATACCAAGCGTCACAATATCATAATGGATACAACATGGCCAGCAGCAGCGCAACCTTCCCATACACAGTAAAGGACAGATGACAGCAGCAAAGGTAACATCACACAATTCTCTCACACAGGAAAATACTTAAAACCTGGCTGTTTAGACAGCCTTATACATGCTAGTTTGACTTTTAGGTAGTTCTTTGTCTCTTAGAGAATACGTGCTTGTTTGACTTTCTGGGTCCTTTTCGTTCCCATAGTCTTATAGCACCAAGAAACTGTAGCTGAACATGCGCTTTAGCACGTATTATAAACATAACATAAGAATTTATATAGGACTGGTATAATGCAGATAAGCAACACACTAAAGAGGGAGTGGGAAGAGTTAAAGGAATGATGTACGCTCTCTGTAAAAAGACATAAACATATAAGAAGTACAAAGCTCCTGTAAGAAATAGCCAAACCTGCTATTGATTTACCATACATGTATGTGCTTATATAGGATGATTAACCCTCACCTACCTAGCATGGTAGGCTTCATCATTAGGATCCACATCTAGCACTCGGAAGAATCCTAGAGTATTACTGTTCACTGGTTGTACACAACTGCGGTCCGTGCAGGTAACAGCGGTGGGCGGTGGGGCCGCATGGGGGGGGATTTCGAGGGACGATGCCGAGGGAAAATTCATTTAATTCAATTCAGTTCAATCAAGCTTTATTCGGTATATAAAATACAACCATAAAAGAATTCTTAAAAATCCATCTTTAAATAATTACTTGTACAGAACATCCAGTGAATATTCTAAAAAGTTCATCACTATTAATCATAACAATTGATTACACGACACACAAAAATACGATACATAGTTACCAGTATACATTAAGGAGGGCCATAAAATAGTTCAAACGTATTACAAATATTAAAAATGGGCTCAATTTGTCTAAACAAAAAATATTTCATAATCAGTACATCATCCTATACTACAAGGACCTAGTCTTTCTCATATGTTAGGGCTTCCAGATAGATATACTCTTTTCTTCTTCTGATTGCCATTTGCACATAACAATTACTGCATTACAGATTTTTCCATTTTCTAAACTACAGATATAGTTAAAAGCAGGTTTATAAAAATACAATTTATTATCTATAAATAGGGATCGTAAAACGTGCTTCCTAATGTCTCTATAAAAATTACAAAAAAGTATAAAATGCAGTGTAGACTGTGTTGACTTCCCGTCACAAGGTCATTTCGGAGGGTTACGATTCCACTTGCCCATTACAGGGAATGCAATCAGGTGATGGAGGGTACCCAACTGTAACCTTGTTAGGTAAAACCTATGTTGCAAATTTCTTATCAATACAAGGTACGGTTGGATGCCCAATAAAAGTGGGCCTTCACAATATGATCTAACAGTCTGTTTCGAACTTGCCGCTACTTCTCTAGATGATCCTCTCGATTTTACTGGCCTCGTTTTTAGGTCCCTTTTTCTATAATTCTGTGTTAGCGTGGTCTCTTTAAAATCAGCATCCACCTTACATTCAATTAGTAGTTGTAGATGCACTGCAACCAGGGGATGTTTTTACAGTAATCGAGGGCAAGGCAGTCCATTACTATTTCCTTCGTGAATTTAGTCTCCTCCTTGGTCCAAATCCTGTGCCAAAGCAAAAGGGCTGCTATACTAATGTAATCACTTATGTGGGAGACTGAAATTTCCCTATGGGCTATAATCGAAGGGGTTGAATTAGGAACTGCTAAAAGCCTTCTATGGAACTTATTTTCCTGTATTTGCAGTGAAGTGTGATTTGCCATTCCCCATAGTGCCGCACCATAGCATGTACCTGTGAGGCACTTACTCCTGTATAGGGTCAGGATTTCTCTCACTGGTTTGTTCCCAATTTTGTTAGAAAATCTAAAAATGCTCTCGATTATTCGTGTAAATTTCAAATTACATAGATCAATGTGTGTGCCCCAACTTCCATTCCCATTAAAAGGAAGTCCTAGGAATGAAAAAAAGATGATGTTCTTTCAATCCGTACACCTTCTACGTGTTGGTTTCTAGTCTTTATTTTCCCTTTCCCACATATCATTGTGAAGGTTTTACTGAGGTTGAGTATTAAATCTTTTCCAGCCATAAATTGTACAAGATTCTCAATTAAACATTGGAGCCCGTTTGCTGTCCTAGATTACAGGACAGCATCGTCCGCATACAAAAGGACTGGCGTAGCATGATTACCAACTCTTGGGGTATCAGCGTTCAAGCTTTGCAAAGATGTGTCAACATTATTAATATAAAGAGAGAAAAAAAGTGGTGTAAGAACACAGCCTTGCCTAATATCACGAGTGACTCTAAAAAGGGATGTACATTCACATTTAGGGCCGTATCGTACTCTTGAGGATAGTAAAGCATAAATTTGTGACAGGTAAATTACAATATCTTTTGGGGCTCCCATCCCTATTAAGGTCTGCCATAATTTTGCAAGGTTGACTAGATCAAATGCGCTTGTAAGATCTACAAAAGAAAGATGTAATTGGCCTTCTTTAGCAAGGGTGTATTTCCCAATCAATAGTTCGAGGTTGACGCACTGCTCGACAGTCCCTATACCCCTTCTGAATCCATACTGAGACTCTGTTAGGATATTATTTTCACTTGCCCAGTTTTCGAGTCTTTCTAAAAGGATTCTACCCATCAGCTTCGATGTTGAATCAAGTAGGGATATAGGGCGGTAGCATTTTGCGTTGCCTCTATCTCCTTTATTAAAGATTGGGACTATGACACTTTCCACCCAGGTTGCAGGTAATACACCTTCAGTTGTGGCATTTCAGACCCTTAAAAAAATTGGGGACCAGAAATCTTTATTGCACTGGACGATATCAGCGGGCACCCCGTCAGGCCCAGGGGCCTTACCATTTCATCTAAGGTGATAGGAGCCAAATCAACAGAATCAAAAAGTATAAAGTTTTAAAGGAAAATGTATTATTTATTTAATTTTCCTTCTGCATCGTCCCTTGAAATAACCGCCCCCCCCCCAACGCGGCCCCACCGCCCCACTGCAGTTACCTGCACGGACCGCGGCTGGTTGTACAGTCCTCTAGTTAGGGCTTCCTTAATTTGGGACAGGTTATGTCTACATTCATGTTCTCCCATTGTTAAACTGTCAGACCTATATTAAAATTGTCTGCTGATGAGCTAAACAATTTTACATGTGTCTCCCCGACACAAAATTAAAAAAGGAGGGTCAAACAATGGACCCTGCTTCTTCTTTCCATCAATATTTTTCAGTGCTAAAAGATTGCCCCTATGGTGTCAGACACCTTCTTCAGGACTATAGGTATCTTACCTTAGATAATGTAAAACAGTCCCTGGTTCACAGGCCATATTATTTAAGGGCACTCACAATAGCCTTTGTTGTTTTCATATGATGGGGCAACAGTAGTGGAAACATAACTTCTTTACAGAACAGGTACACCTATGGCAGAAACAGTGCGAACTCACCTCCTTCAGAGGACAGGTACAGATAGGGCAGCAGCAGCACGAGCTTTCCCCATTACAAGACAGGTACAAATCGGACAGCAGCATTCCAACCTTTGCTTCCTCACAGAATACAGCAAGCGTATTCTCTAATTCCTTGTAGAACAGATCCAAGATCACTCACATAAAGTGTGCAATAAAAGCATGAGTGACATGTAGGTTATAGATAGATCTCAGGAACGGGTGTTTAACTCAATGAGAAGTACGTATAGGTGGAAGCATGAGTGCATTTGCAAGTTCTGACACCATTCTCAACTAGGTGATATTCTACATCAGCATTCTGAAAGTCCTGTAGATGTCAGTCAAATACTTGCTGTTTGTGTTGAATTTTTAGTTTTCCATGTATTGAGATATAGGTCTCACCAAGTAGATCATTGATTTTGGAGCAGCCCAGCCACAGTTTAAGTAAGTATATTCTAGACAGATATACAGGTGCTAACCTCTTTGAAAAGTTTGTGAATGCACTCGTACAATCCCAGCCTCAGTGCTGCACCTGTTCAAAATGTTGAGGGGTGCCACTGATTATAACTTTGTTTCTGAATCTCAGACAAACATTCTTGTCCATTTATTAGAATAGGTTGCCTTGTGGAACCTTGAAGCACACTGCAGCACTGAAGTGTCTCCATCATAAACATTTCACGGACACTGAAGATAGTTTACAAAGAAGCACTTGCAAAGCCAGTAGTTCTGGTCATAACTGGCAGTGCTTCTTCATTGACTGGTGAATTGTTCTGTGTTGCTTTGTGGATAGGTGAGGGTTTGAATGCAAAATTTGTGAATGGGTAGATATATGGATGCTTTCATCTATGCACTCATTTATTTCTCATCAATGCACATAATTTCTCATCATCCATGTAAGCAGTCACTCATCCTTTCACTCCTGTATCCATTCACCAATTGACACGTTATTACATCCATCTACTTTCCCTACAACAAAACTTCACAAACAGAGACACACTCACTGATTAATGGGACACTTCCATTTATAATCCAATCCTACTGGTTTGCCAGTGATTATTTTATTTTATTTTACTTTTGCCAATCTTAGACAATATCCCAAATTACTAGACTGACTGTACATTCTGTTTAATAATCATGACTCTGAAATTCAACCATCACCGCTCTCGACCAGTTCTGCCAAGCGGGAATCATTAACACTGAACAATCAAAAATTACATGTCTAATAGTTTTTTTCAAAAATAAGCACTCGCTATCACCCCTGGAAGATAAATTAATATGGGCTGGGTTAGCAGGGCGCGGCTCTTGTCTTTGATTGCTTTGCTTCGTACAGAGGAAAGTTTAATTCGGTGCTTGCTCTTACTAAGGCTTACATACCCAGGTGCCAAATTACAAAATGAGCGCTGAAAGTACTATTTTAAGGAATATTCTCTGTACACTTTTCAACTGACTGGTGTATTTGATAGTGGAAGCGCTGGACTAGCGCTATCCTACCCTTAGATAGTGCTACATGATTGATTTTCATAGTAACATTTAAAGCAGCCTTTGGAAGGAAAGGTAGCTATATTTATTGACATACGTAAAGTAAGCAACAGAACATAATTCAATAACATATACCAAGTAACAGACATAATTAAAATATAAAAGTGCACAATAACGCAACAGTCAAAATACAATACAACAGAAAATACATAGTGTGACACAAATGGTGACGCGCTGTCACAATTTATCTTTTTCCATAACATACATACTAATCTGCACAAGATATACACATATATGTAAAATGGGATTTTCACATTAAGTTAGACATAGTTAATGTGGGCATCAGTTAAAATGACTCATGCTAACCTTGAAAGAGTACCTTTGGCTGCTGTCTTTTCTTTCTCTGGTTTCAGGAGCCAAGCTGCAGTAGTTGATATTAATTAGATTGTTGCAGATATTGTGGTTTCTGTGAGAACTGTTTATCTATACCTGTTTCACTGAAAGCTGAATAATGAATCCTAAACCTTTGCTGAGTACAGGCTAACAGTGATGTATCAACCTGTTATGAGATGTCTCTTGAATGCCGTGCAGCTGAAACCTTCCATTGTGTGATGGCTGGGAAGAGGATTGAGCCCCCTCCCCCCAATATCATGAAATATTCAGTCCTGATTGGTCTGTTCTTCCTGGAAACTGTGGGGAATGTGGCATCTTGTCACATTTTTGAGTAAGTTAGATGCAGTTGCCCCTTTCCACTCTCTTGAGACTAGGGCCCACATTTATAAAAGGATTACCTTGCCCTTGCGTCACACAGGGTGACTCAAGGGCAACGCAATTCTTGAGTCAGATTTACCAATCCACACAAGGCCACCCTGGGTGACTTGGTAAATCTGGAGTAACGCAAGGCAATTGCTTTTTCTGGGATGCCCGTTCCGTATGAGCACTGTGTCTGACGCTTACAAATTTGTTGGTTAAGAGTTAAACTCCTACATTTATTAAAAATTAAAAGCTGCCAAATGAGAATGAATTGAGGGAATCTTTGGAGAATGACTAGCATTTTTGTTTTGGAGTATGTAGAATAGGCTTACCTACCAAAAATTGAAAGATGCGATTTCAGGTCATTGTGAAAATATTTTCTAAAGATGGCAAGATGTCAGCAAACATTTGAGGAAAAATGTGGTTATTTACATCAAATTAAAAGCTTGTATTTGAGGGGGAAAGTGGTGCTTTTTCAGAAACTTGCAAACACATATTTTAGGAATAAATGGTTTATTTACGAACAATGACAGTGCGTTTAAGGACTGAATGTTCACAGTTTCATAAAACAGTAAACTAATGTTTAAGGAAAAGGGAATTTACCAAAATTTAGTTAGCCAGGTATTTGATATTTGATTGAGTGATCATTTCCTTGTCAGCAGAGATGTCTTATTTTTCTTTTTATTAATATTGTAAGATACATACTACTCATCTGACATTATCTTTACCCATTTTAGTCATTGTTTAGCATTGTTTATGGACATACTAGATATTGTTTTTCTCTTTTACTACATAATTAGATTCTACAGTCCTAGTACAAATGTTGTTATATTTTCAAATCTTTATTTATTTATTTATATATTTATTTACACTGACTTTTGTATAGGGCTATGTGTTGTCTTTTGATACTTTCAGAGAGCCAATAGTTATAGAGCTTGATAGTTGGAAGGAGAAGGTAGCCTCCAATTGTGTAGGTGAATAACCATGTTCAGTATATTTTGGTACGACCCTTTTACCTAGACAATATCCGTTGAAAACAATTCTGGAGAGCTCAGTTTTCATGTGGTTGTGTTCAATGATGTTCCAGAATCTCAGTTCTTGCACATGACAGGATCTACTCCTATGTTTAACTTTCTTGGAGGGTTGGAAATGAAGCAAGAGACAGAAAATGAATGTAGATTTAGTTACTTTAGTGTAGGTTTTTTACCGAAATGTATTTTACATTATTATTTTCATTTTTACTGCCCTATTTAGACTGCTGATAATTCTTTGGCAGTCCCTACTTAATCCAATGATCCAAGAATATTTTTCCCAAAAACACATAAATCCCTGATGTTTTTATACCAATTAGACGATAAAGTGCACCTTTTGCAGATTATTAGTTGATTACCATATTTTTTCAATTTAATTCTATTTCTGTTTATTTCGGATTAAAAATCCATAAAACATATTTAAATATCATACAAAAACAACACATGCTTATCACAACAAAATTGGCACTGCAATGTTGCTAATAATCTGAGATTCAGTCAGTAGAATTACATGCAGATTACCTAAAATAAATCACATAAAAGCAAAGTACCATAATACATTGTGCAAAGATATCAGTATGTAAACAATTCGAATAACAAAAGCAGTTGTGCAAATGAGCTAGAGCATACTTCTATAAGAGATATTTTAAAGCATAAACCTTACATATGAGTATTATGCATCAAAGATTTTTGTGGTACGAGTAATTGAAAATATAAAATGATTTTGAAAACTAATAACAGGGTCAACCGTCATTTAAAAGTGAGTAGTCAATATCAGAATCTAAAGATTTCTTACGTATAATCCAGGCAGAATGTAACAATCTGGCAACAGTGATGACAATCACTTTATTAGTATCAGACCTCAAAATTCTTAATGCAATATCGCATCGTCTAATTCCCATAAGAAGACCCACAGGTTTGATCCAATACTTGCGTGAGATTGCATAAGTGTTACAGAAAAAAAGAAATGATGCAGCGTTTCAATCTCTGAACTACACAATGGACATAAGGTGCGAGTGCAGTACTTCTCTTCCCAGTGAATGCAGAAGATGTTAATGGGTAGAATCTCATATCTATACTTAATATACAACTGCTTGGCTAGGGGGCAGAGGATTTTATTAAAAGATGGTTCATATAAAGGGATTGCTTTATAGTTTAACAATCTATCTGTCAAGCTACCTGGCTTGCATCTCTGCAGTTTCTCTTCCCAGAGAAATACCTTTAACTTCTCTTTATTTCCTGATTTTGCTACTAAACTAGGTTCATCTAGAGACTCCCAAGGAGCGGGAAGGTCCAGTCTGTGTAACATACTCTTTATATAGGCTTGCCAGGAAACTTCCAGATGATCGTTCAAGCATAATATCTCCATTAGCGGTATCTATAAGACACAAATTTGTCAGTGGACCACAATCTATGCCAATACATTAAGGGTCTCAGTTTTAGAATTAAAACAATCGGGTACACACCTACATTGAGCAACTGTGGATGGTGTGGAGCACTCTGTGGAAGGTTTACTAGAGACCTAATTAACCTATTTTCAACCACAGCAAGCTTATTTTCTCTAACATGCCCCCATAGCTCTGAGCCATATAAGGCTGACCCCTTGCCTTTAATATTGTATGTTTCTACAGCTGGAGAGAGGGTTTTAGAGTTTGTTTTCTTAACTAGCTTAATGACAGCCTTAGACTCCTGCTGTAACTTTAGTGCACTCTTGTTAATTTGCAGCTACAAATTAAATGTGTTGGTCAGTCTAACTTCTAAATATTCATAGTCTCAGATTTACTCAAGCCATTCCTCCTGCGACTTGATGCAACTCTTAGCAGCTTTATAAGGGTTAAATGCCATAAATTTGGTCTTGCTGATTTTTAATTCTAGCCAGCTCTCTGTGCAAAAAATTTAAAAAGCAATCCACCAGGGCCTGTAGGCCAGCAGGAGTTTTAGAGATAATGAGCGTGTCATCAGTGAACAAAAGTGTCAGAATTTTAGAAGCACTCATTTTCAGGGCATCATTGGTAGGGAAGCATAAAAATGTCACTAAATCATTTATATATATATATATATAACATAAAAAAAGACTGGATCCAGGACACAGCTCTGGAGAACTCCCTTCTCAATTCTAAAGGGGTTGGTTAGCTCACCCACTTTACCATACCTGACATGGGCGTAATTGACTTCATGCAGTCTTATCAAGCCCAATAAGATATTATCTGGAACCCCAATGTGGCCTAAAACACCCAAGAGCTTGTGGTGAGAGATTGAATCAAAAGCTGACTTTAAGTCAATAAATACCACATACAAATGGCCATTCTCCAGTGCTACCGTTTTCGAATATATTGTACAAAGATGGAAAATTTGATCTAAAACCTACCTTTTTCAGTCACCCATTCTGTTAGTTTCCCCAATATTTAGTGGCAGAATAGCTTCTGTAGTCCATCAATCAGGCTAATGGGCCTATAATTGCGAGGATCTTCTTGACTGCCCTTCTTGTAAATAGGGGCGATCTCAGCATATTGCCAGGGTTTGGGGAGAAGCCCACCTCCCAATATTAATTTGAAAGCAGATTGAAATATGGGCACCATAGAGATGGTTCTGTGGAAAACAAATCTCCTGGAATGCAATCAGGTCCAGGGACTTTCCCTGGGGCTATAGCTGACAATATAACAATAGGTTCTTTGAGAGATATTTTAAGGGGAGGTATACTTTCATTTGAATTCATGAGTCCCTGGTTTGATGCTTCGCCTTTCCACTACCTGAATAAAGTCTCTCAAAGTGTTCAACCTATATCTGGGGCTGCAAATGGAAGTCGATGTTGGATGTACCATGTCGGCTTCCATGGGAAAGTATACTCCAAAATGTCTTGTTATCCCCTGATCTAACTGCTTTCACCATGTTGCTCCATACCTCGCTTTCCCAATCTGTTTTAGTCTGGGAGAGGACTTTTTTGTGATTTGTCCTAGCCACAAAAATCTGCTCTCGATTGTTGGCTTTGACAGACTTATTTATAGCAGCCTTAGCAACTCTGCACTGTCTGTTAAACCATAGGTGTTGAGATCTCTTTTTAGATTAATTTTTACAACCACTTGTTAACGGTTCACACAGGTGATTGAACAAATCATCACTTAAGTAAAAGATTAACTCCTTCGCTAAAAGGGTCAATGCTGCTCGTAATCTTAATTTTGGCAGACACTTTGGTGTAAACGTGCGCCATTAGGGTGGGATGACCAGATACATATGCCCACTTTAAGACCTTCTTATTATTTGAGAGATTAAGTTCTCACAGGAGGCTGGATATATAGATCTTACTTTTTAGTGGCAAATGCCCTTTTAATGCAAATTTTAGCGCATTACGATCGCTATCGCTCCGATCTAACATTTCCATATCCACCATGTGGGGCCACAGTTGGGGGCTAGCAGAATGTAATTAATTCTACCTGATGGATTAGGCATCTTAGAAGTATGGACACCTGCTAAGTCCGAAGGTGATCTGCCATTGCAGGCTCCAAGGCCTACATTCATCATTAGGCCCAATAATTGGGTGGATAGTACAGTAAGTCTTTTAACTGGTGTGAGATCTAACAGCGGGATACGCTAAGCAGAGTCTTCCTTCTCCATTATATCTGCTTCAGAATTGGCAAATGCTTCCAAAGTGACAGTGAAGTCTCCCACTATTATCACTGCCCCCCTCAGGAATGAATGCTCAATAAAATGCTCAAGGGTGGTAAGAATGCTGGATTCCGTGTTCTGACCATTTATCCTGTTTTAGACATTTAAAATGTAGGTAAGCTTATGACCTTTTGAAATCGATAAACCAAGTATCTCAGGTAGGTTTAAGGAAAGTCTCAAAATTCTACAATTAAGTGTGTTTTTGACCCACCAAGCGGGCCTCTCTTTCTCCTGCGAAATGGCTTCACAACAAAAGTTCATATAACCTGACCTATACACCGTCTGCACACTCCAGGGTTCTTGGATTAAATCGATATCAAATGAATAAACACAGTTCCCCCATAACGTATCTGGAATTTTGAATTTAACACTGGCAATGTTCCAAGAGAGAGGATACTCCACTTATCATTAGAGAACATAGAGGGAGTGGACATTGGTTGTTTTAGATCAAGCATACAAAGTCAATCCTCTCTTTCCGCTTTCTGGCGTGAGGGCTCTGAGGAATTTGGGAGGACAGCATGATGAATGTAATCCCTTGCCAAGGGACTATTACACTTTAAACTGATACTGGTTGCCACCGGGCAGAGAAAAGGAAACTCCAGTGCAATTAGTGTGTCCACCAAAGCCTGTGATGACAACTGGATTTCAATGTAATCGAATTCCTCTCCAGATGTGCTACAGCGTGTAGCCCCCACAGTATCTGAGTAGCTGATTGTAGGACATTTGCAAACATTTTTAATCGAATGAGTCACTTGATTAATCAGTGCATCCCTATCTTCTTTTGCGCCTCGTGGAAGTCTCTATGATCTGCATGTACAATGCTCCAACCAAAGCATTTCTGTGTTCCGCATGGTTAGAGAAAGAGCTCTGTTAGTCGGGGCGGGAAACTGCTGTTTTGCTGAAATATAGACTCTCTGTTGGCTATATGCCAAGTCACTGTGTTAGATAAACATTGAGTGCGCTTATTCCCACTACCTTGCGGAAAACGGGGGAGAGGGATTCCATTAGAAACCAGTCTATCCATAGTCTGATTAGCTTCCTTTTGATGCAAAGTAGTGAATTGAGCTGGACTCCGAAGGTCTTGATAGCTACTATCCTCAGGAGGAGGGGAGCATAGGTTGGTTATGGTAGTTTGATTTCAAAGATTCATAGGGAGCTCAGATTGAGAATGAGGCATGGGTAATTGCTGAAGCAGAGGGATGACTGTAGAATACTGAGGCTTTAATAGCTTGACTTGTGACCTAAATTCCACAAGTTCAGTCATAGGGTCACTCATAAACTGGGGCAGATCCATATTCATGGGAGTTTTTTGCATGTTGTTATGAGTGATGAGGGGGACAGCTTCATAAATTGGATTCACATGGAAGAATGTGTTCCTGCACTGTCGGAACAGAAAAGCGGTTTTCACTTGCCACTGCTACTTCGTAAGGAGCATCAGGGCGAGGCGGGACTCTGTCACCCATTTAGCACCAGAAAGCAGTTTACTGGCTCCTTTGTCAAATTCTGAGTCAAACCTTAATCACGTCGACCTCAGTAAATGGATATCCTTACTTAACTTTGCAGAATAATACCACCAGTAAAATTTAAAATTATAATCCGCCCGCAACGCCGCCCGCAACGCCCTCGGGGCTTCGCGTGATTGCAGCCGAACTCCAGGGAGGGACGACCTGGGACTGCACTGTCTGTAATCCCGGGAGGGAGCCGCCGTGCAAAGCGCCGACATGTCTGACAGTAAAGTCAAAGTGGCCGTCAGGCTCCGGCCCATGAGCCGGAGAGGTATGGACTTTTTTCTGTTTTCACCCCAGCTCTCTTTTACTTTATTTGCGACATTGCTGAGCTTTGCAACTTCGAAGGGATTCCGGGATTCGGCAAACGGCTTACTCAATAAGAAAACCAATGCTGAGCCTAGAGACTCGTGCTTGCTGAGGATCGAGGTGAGCGGCCCCTCCCCGCTGCGCGAGGCAAAATGGCGGCTCCCACAGCGCTGCCCACCGTGGTGGGTGTTGTGCCCCAGCGCCCTTTCGGGGTCTGCGTGCGCCTCGAGAGCCTAGGGACACCGGGGGTGAGTCCGACCCTTCCCTTTCCACAAAGCTCTGGCGTACTTGGCTCACTCTCGGTTTGGAAATGGGGCCCAGGATGCCTGACCCCAACATGGCCGACACTGGTGACTCCTTCCCCGTGCTGAACTTTTACCTACTCATCCCTCCCTGGACTATGCCTGACCTCAAGAGGACCTCCAGCTCTCGTTTTGCCGAACTTCAGACATTTCTCTTTTGCTGGACTGCCTTATCTCTTTCTCCCCCTCAGGTCCCCCTCTCGCCAATCTCAGCCTCCGACTCTTCTCCCCTCCCACCCCCACCGCTCTCTACCCCTTTGATGTTCCATTTCTCCGTTCACTCTGTTAATATGTAATTTTGAGTTGCCCAAGCCTAATCGCTGGTTAAATGTAATCATGAGTAAAGTCACTATTTGTGTATATATGCTTAGATATAACTCTAACCACTAGTATATGTAGTAGACCTTTGTACTTACTACCATTCCTAGGAGTTTAGCGTTTATCCGTTTGAATCTCTTCCTTGAGTGACTTTGCAACTTGTACATTTGCAATTTTTTTCTGTGTGCATCTCTTCCTTGTGTGACTCTACAATTTGTACATTTGCAATTTTTTTTTTTCTGCTTGTATTTCTTTTGTAACGCATGTAATTCAAAGTCCTTATGTAACGCTACTGGTTCTTTTGTAAAGCCCTCTGACGCGGGGGAGGGTGCCGAACTTCAGACATTTCTCTTTGCTGGACTGCCTTATCTCTTTCTCCCCCTCAGGTCCCCCTCTCGCCAATCTCAGCCTCCGACTCTTCTCCCCCTCCCACCGCTCTCTACCCCCTTTGATGTTTCATTTCGCCGTTCACTCTGTAAATATGTAATTTTGAGTTGCCCAAGCCTAATCGCTGGTAAAATGTAATCATGAGTAAAGTCACCATTTGTGTATATATGCTTAGATATAACTCTAACCACTAGTATATGTAGTAGACCTTTGTACTTGCTACCATTCCTAGGAGTTTAGCGTTTATCCGTTTGTATCTCTTCCTTGAGTGACTTTGCAACTTGTACATTTGCAATTTTTTTCTGCTTGTATTTCTTTTGTAACGCATGTAATCCAAAGTCCTTATGTAACGCTACTGGTTCTTTTGTAAAGCGCTCTGACACCTTTGGGTAATGTTCGCTATGTTCGCATTTCTTTTGTAACTCATGTAATTCAAAGTCCTTATGTAACGCAACTGGTTCTTTTGTAAAGCGCTCTGACACCTTTGGGTAATGTTCGCGCTATATAAAATCGCATTAAATAAATAAATAAAAATAAAAATCACAGAACCTATTCTCGCTGGCTGTCTCTATTTGAGGAAGCTCCTGTACAATACAACCATTAGTAGAAATGGAGGGCTTATTGGGCTGAAGGCCATGAGGCTTGCAAGAGTTGCCGGTCTTTTTTAGTAATCATTTTAGCTAGGTGTTTCCCTTTACCCGTAGAACCAGAGGGTGAAGTGAGAGACAAGGAAGCAGGTTTTAGAATTGTTTCAACTTCTTCAATCAGGTCGTTGATTTCGCTCAGCATACTACTAATAGACTGTTAACCAGTTTTGTGGGATGTGGAGTCCGCCAGCAGTGTCCTGGCGTCCCGCACAGCGGAGTTGGTAGTGGCACTATAAGTGCTGAAGGGGTGCTGTTGGCGCCTCCCTAGCGCTAAGGACTGTGGGGCTTAGAGTCCCCCAGCAGCGTCCAGGCAACCCACGCAGCAGGGTTGGTAGCGGCGCAATAAGCGCTGAAGGGCTGTCGTTGGCGTCTCCCTGGCAGTAAGGATTGTGGGGCTTAGAGTCCCGAGTAGTGTTCTGGCGTTACCATATTTTATTGTATGCTTTCAGTTGTTCTAAATTGATGGCAGATCATTATTGGTAGTACCTAACTTGGGAAATAAGAAATTACCCGTTGGTTACATCCTTAACAGGGGACATCCTCAAAAAAGTCTAAGCCACTTTCCATTCTCTGGTCCCGGAGCCTATTTTAGCCAACAACTATGGAAGACTCTCCTGGCCTTGAGCAATGTCAAACCACAAGTTGTAAGCAGAGATCTACCAGTGGTTTGTGTCTTTCCTGTCTGATTACGAGGGTACGTCTGTCTCCATAATCCTAATTATAGACATTCAAGAACACCTCTTTAACAAAGTGCAGTGCTTTTTTTATTTCAAAAAACACTCACCCACAGATAATCCGTATGAGGGACCCCAAATGGTTTAATGCAGAGTGCAAATCGATCAAAGTAATGCTGAGAGAGGCTGTCAAAGGGCGCAGTCACTTAGACATTCGCGAAGCACGACTTACGTATAGGACAGCACTTGCTAAAGCCAAGCGGGGCTGGGAGGAAAGGAACTGGCAACATCTGCTACAGGCTATTAAAACAAATGACAGCAGATCCTTTTGCACATAATTTCACATGGGAGCCTAGATAGCATGAATACCCAGCGCTATCATATTGAGCCCGAAATGTGGGTAGACCACTCCTCCGCATTGGATGCTCAAGAAATTCCAAATACCCAACCCCCTTGCACGGAACTCGGAGGGCTTACTGAAGTTGCATTAAATCTAGCCCATTGGAAGACTACTGAGGCCTTAATCTTCAGTCTAGAAGACACCCTCTCTGCTATTAATAAACTCAATAAACTCAAATCAGCAAAAGCTCCTGAGTCAGGCCCAATAGCGGGTTTGTACAATTCTAAACCTCAGAAACTATGCTAGCCATGCTAATCAACTGTCTAATGTAATAGCTGCTGGGGGAGAAAACCAGACACTTGGAGGGAGCGGAAATAATTCCAGTTTTTAAGAAGGGTGACACCTGTGTATTAAGCCTATAAGCCCAGTAGACAGCTTGCAGTTTTTTCAAGGCAGATCCTTGATAAACTGCAAAGCTGGATAGATAACAAACAGGTCCTGTCCCCACTCAAAGCAGGCTTCTGAGCCAAAACAAACACCTCTGATCAAGTGTTTAGGTTTGCTCTCATATACTGGAAATATGCGCTGCTCAGCAACCAAAGATTATATGTGATCTTTGTTGACTTGCTGGCTGCATTTGATCCATCCCCCGCAATAATCTCTGGAGGGTGCTCGTCGAAATGAGGAACCCTGGTAGCCTGGTCAGTCTTATTGCTAGATAACACAATAAGAACTATGACAAGGTCCGTTGGGGTAGCAGGGGCGAACTGACTACTTGCAGTCACAGGGGCATTATGCCCCAGGCCCTGCACTTACAAGGCCCCACTCTTATTCAGCAGCAATTAATTATAGATTTTTACTTGTGAGCAAGCATGCCATATTCATTAATAATGAGGGACCTTGTTTGGTCAGACTACTAGATTGTGCTATATGCCATGTTTTCTCTTTCTCTGAAATACTTTTTTAGTAACTTAGAAACAGGTGCTATATATCGGTCATCGTCTTTGGCAAAGACAATTTAGTCAGCAACAATCCCTGATTGTCGACAGAACTGGGCACCTCTCCCCCACCTGTCTTATCTGCTAGAAACAGTGAAATAAAAATTGATTTTGACCTTTCTTTTAACAGATTTCTTCAGTCTGTGGAACAGTCTTTGGGCTGCTAAAATCCATCTACAAATCCCTGGATCCGCTCCCCCTGAAACAAGTAAAATCATTGCTCTTTCCCTCACTACCGCCCCATTGGACTATGGAAATTCTCTCCATTTTTATCCTCCCAAATGCAATATATCCAGACTCCTGATGATCCACAATACTGCAGCTAGAACCATTCTTAAGTTCCCAAGGCACCTCCACATATCCCATCATCATAGACTTACATTGACTCCCGGTCCATAAAAGAATCCAGTTCAAAGCTTTGCTTATCGGATACAGAGCATTGGGTAGAACAGGTCCCAAATATCTTCAAAGCCTCATCCTTTGCCACAAGCCTGGAAGAGAGCCTCACATCAGAAACAGCGTACCTAACCAGGGTTCATAAAATCCGGCGCACCAGGCATGGAGGAAGATCCTTTTCTTACTTGGTTCCAAAACTTTGGAATTCTCTACCCTTTGAAATTCCTTAGTTCACTGTCTGAAGCACTGCTTTACAAACAACTGGAACCCCGTTTATTCTAGTGCTGACTTCCTGCACTTGCCCAGTAGTGTGAGTAGCACTGGGGTGCCTGTTTTGGGTAGCAGTCGTGCTTTATAAATCTTTTCTCATTTAGTCATCACACCTGGCCCAAACAGAAACAAACATTCACAGGCCTCACATTAGATTTTGGCCCCAGGCCTCGTACTAATGTCTGACAAGCCATTGTGTCGCTCCGTGTTTCTAAGCTGTTTTGTCTGCAACTAATGGGCTAGCTTATTGGGTTCATGCCAGTGGCGTAACACAGGCCCCCGTAGCCCCCGCGGTGCGGGGGGGCCCCCAACTGCAGGGGGGACCCTCAGCACAGTACTCTCGTCCAAGAGCTCCTGATAAAATCGGGGGCCTCTCCATGCACCTTGCAGGGAGGCCCCCTCCAATTTCATTACGCCACTGGTTTGTGCTTTATCGTATGTGGCCGATAGAGTTCTTAAAATATTAGCAACAGTTCTCTTCTTTGTCTATGCACACTTGTGTACAAAATCAGGACATCTCTGCCTTTTATACTATTGTGGTAGGAAAATCACTAAAAATTCTGTTGGATAACAGCAGCCTGACTACAATTCATCTAAAATGTTTGAGACGCTTGAGGGGGACTATTGGTAATCGGTTTTAGACAAAGGGACAGCCAGTGACAAGTAGCATATGTTATCCATAAGTTGTGCTTATTTCTTCATGCATCTCGATTTGATAGTAAAACACATGACTGCCCAGTACAAGGTACCAGGGTGCTTGGTGTACACTCTCATTTGATACATCCAGTGTATAGCAAGTCCCTGGTCCTGAAGAGATATGCTCCTCTCCAGCGCATGTGCGAATCTAAGTTAGCACACGATTGTTGCATTGAAAGATGGAGCAGTGGTTCAAACCATGGCTATAAGTTTCACTGCAGGTCAAGCTCATTTGGCTTTTGGAAAGTTCTCAGACCTCTCCAACATGGGGAGCAGTCATGCACTAAAGCTCCTGTTTGGGGTAACTGGGAGCCTTTGCGACCCTTCGTGCCCCCTTTCGAAAGGTTTTCTCTGAGTCAGACTTTGGGGCCCATTACAATGTAGGGCGGAAGGTGTCCTCCCACCAGTCGGAATCTCCTCGACCATGTTGGACGGCTTCCAACCGACTCGGTCGGTTTACATTCCAACCTCCCGATTACGATGTTCGCGGTCGGAATGAAAACCGTGCGGTCATTCGAAATCGGTTCCGAGCGACTCGCAGAGTATCTGTGGCGGTCGGAACCGCATCGTACACCCCTATGGACACCGTTTCTGCCCTCTGGATTTCGATGTCGATTTCCAACAGCCTTTCCGCGTCAGCTTGTCGGGCCCCCTAGGCCCGCAGCCTACAGCTGATGGCAGAGGGGGTACCTAAGGGACCCCCTGTAAAACCCTGCACTGTGTGGCAAGCACCAAGGGATGCCTGCGACAGGATGCAGGGTTTTCCACAAACAACCCATTTCCCCATAGGAGCCTGTGTTACGGCCAGTTGTCGGGAGGGACACGAGCTCCCATTGGGAACAATGGGACTCCGACAGATCAGTGTGCGGTCGCATCGTAATCCAGCAATCGGAACCGCCGACCGCAAGTCGGTCAGTCCCGAATCCAAGTCGGTGTCGGGCGGAGGCTTTCCGTCCGACATCGTAATGAGGCCCAAAATGTGCACAGTTCCTAGGTAACATGCAGTTAGTATACCCTCGCCAGAGCCTCTTTGCCTTTCAACATGCCCCTGTAATAGCTCAGGCCTCCGCATCCCAAGCCTCTTTGCTTGTGAGTCTACTCTTAGTTTAAATTACACTTACATAGTGCTTACTACCCCTGGCATTGGTACATAGGGAAAGATGTTGCATCATTTGCATGGGGCCTTGTCCTCATGCAAATGGTGTAAAACCATCTTCACACTGCATGGGGGCGAAATATGCACCCGTGCAATGAGTATGGCGGAAAGGGGAGCACGACCATCTATCTGCAGTCCCTTCTGTGGTAAAAGTGGTCTCATATGACGGCTGCGGTCCCGTGGCACTTACGTATGCTGGTCCCTGTGAGAAGTTGGCCTGGCATATGCTGTCCACTAATTATAGTGGGCACCGTGCACCAGTCCAAATCGACTCTTATGGTAGGTAGGTTAAAGACAACCTTATTGAAAGCTATCCTAGTGGTAGCTATGGAGAGCAGCCTTCAGGCTAAGTCTTGAAGGAATGTAAAGCAGCTTGTTTTACCAGTCTATAATCTCTTGAGTGACCAAATGAAAGAGCACCACACCAGGTATATATTCAAAATATATGTATTTATTACTAAACACACCCCTCTAGTCTCTTTATGAGGCTAGAGTTCGAAGTACATAGGTTATAAGATCTTAAATCACAGTAATAGCACAAATACACGTTTGGGCCCTAGGGGCGTACCAAACCATATACCAATAAAGTGGTATGCGAACCACGACTGAACTAGACACTAGGCCTAGAGCCTCTAGAAGTGCTTGGACCACAAGGAACCACCCAAGGTAGTGACACAGGGGACCCACGGGAGACGCGTGCAGTGTAAATACACAACCGCGATACGCCGTTAACTTCTATGGAGAAAGTCGGGATCGGGAAAATAGAGGAAAGGGACACTTAAAAGAGGACTAGGACAAAACCCTTTGAGATCTAGGACTTTGAAGAGTCTCTACCCACGGGAGCACCGGAGTACTCGTGTTACCTCACCCAGGGAAGCCGGGTGCATAGGTGCCTTTCGGGGTCGGGTTTCGTCGTCGGTTCTTATGGCGATCTGCTGCAAAGTGCTGCTGGCGACCAGGAGAAAAGTGTCCGGGTGGATCCAAGAGTGGATCGGAGTTCTGAAGAACCTGAAAGCAGAGGGGACAGAGTCTGGGTCACTAGCCAGTGACCAGGGAGGCGATGGACAGATGCCCACCGATGTCGAGTGCTTCAGGTTCGATGATGGTCGTCTTGACTCTTCAGCCACGAGGTCCGGGAGGCGTTGTCGGCGACCAGGAGCAGGATTCGGGCTGCTGCTCGATGTCTGTCGAGTGCAGAGGTGTCGGCGACCAGATTGGACCCAACAAGCCTTGGCAACGGCAAGTCTCGAGTAAGATGTAGATCGTCGATGATGCAGACCAGCAAGGTCTGGGGAACTCACCCAGCGAGGGTAAGTGAGGGCAGGCCTGGAGCAACCAGACTGCCAAGTAAAGAAAAGATTGGCCTTCGTTAAGGGCTACTAGCCAACGGGCTAGCGACCGCGAAGGAGCCTCGTGACGCCGCACGTGGAGCTGGCTTACAGGACACTCGTGGAGTGGGGGCCAGTGATCTTCGGTGCAGGTGGTGCTGGAGGCTAGGGCTACTCGGAGCCCAAAGCACGACTTCTTGGGAGACCCAGAAGATGGTGCACTTGCAAATGTGCTCGGTGTCCAGGGGTCACGGTCTCAAGTCACCCACGATAGCCACGGGCCTCAGCTTTGCTGGGGACTCAGGGTAGCCTCGGGGAAGTCTGAGAATCCACCTCTGGTGATGCGATGACTTCGGCGTCCGACGGGAGCTTCAGTGATGCGAACCGGACAGATGCTTCTTTGGTGCCTGCCAAGCAGGGGAGTCACTCCTTGACCCCAAGGGAGATTCTTCAGTCCTCTAATCGTGAGTAGAGCGTCGAAGGTCCAGGATTCTGTTTCAGAGTTTCGTCCAGGTATAATCTAAAGTCCTAAGGACTGGGTTCCTACCTTTATTCTAAAAATAGGGGATGGACTACTCTGTGGCCCCACCTATGGGTGGGTCAGGGCAGAGGGGTGGCTACACCCCTTTCCCTTTGTCCAGTTCGCGCCAAAGCAGGGGCTGCAAGCCCCTGATCCGGTTTGAACTGGGGTATGCACAGGGACACCAAATGTGCCCCCAGTGCAGGACTTCAAAGCACCCGAAAGTGCTCCCGCCCAGCCCCAATACACATTGTCCTGTCTGGGGAGGTGGTCACACCTCCCTGGGACAGGAAACCTATTGTCCAGGCCTCCCCTGCCGGAGTTTCGTCCAGCAGCAGGAGGCCAGACTCGTGTCTGTGGCAGCAGCATCCATTTTGTGATGCCAGGGCTCTGGAAAGAAGTTACCGGACTCGTCAGAGTTAACATGCCTTTCCCTCTAGAAGGGTGGAATGCTACCCCCGCCGCCAGGATTGGCGGGGGGTAGTATTCCAAGATGTTTGACACCAAACACGACATGTTTAGGTGCAGCCATTCCATAGTTAGCATTTTACCGCGAGGATATAATGCGTTTAAGAGTATATGGTCAGGCTGCACTACAAACAGCATCAGAGATGGTCTCCGAACGCTGCAGAGGGGCCCTGCTCATGCAGGGGCACCCTCTCACATAGGAACCATGCACTCTGCCTTTAGGATTGATAAGGCCTGCCTTAGGAGTGACTTATAGGTTTATATGTGTGTATGCATTTTAGTGATATAGGGAACCTATACCACAGCAAGGGGTGCATGCACCACCTTACCCAGGCTGCAGTAGCAGACCTGTGGTGTCAGTTTGGATGGCCTACCAGGGGTGGCATAATACATGCTGCAGCCCCTGGCAGGCCTCTGAGGTACCTATGCCCTTGGTACATAGTATACCATATACTAGGGACTTACAAGGGCACTCCAGATCCCAATCAGTGATGTGCCTAAGGCACATGGAGACCCTTTAAAAGAGGAAACAGCTAGGCTGGGGTTCTGAATAGCAGGGCCCCAGCCAGACTAATGTCGAAAACCAGTGAAGCATCAGCAAAAAGTGGGGGTACCCATGTGAAGCAGATCCTACTCTCCTACACAACCCCCCCAAACGTAGGGACATTAAACTAACCTTGCCCAGTTAAGTCTTCATGTTCTAAGTGGAAATACCTAGAGAGTCCATCTGCATTCGCATGGTTACTCCCAGGCCTATGTTCCACTGTAAAGTCCATCCCCTGTAGGGAAATGGACCACCTAAGCAGTTTGGGGTTTTCACCCTTCATTTGTTTTAGCCATAAGAGGGGCTTATGGTCTGTCTGAACCAGGAAGTGTGTACCAAACAAGTATGGCCTCAACTTCTTCAGAGCCCAGACCACAGCAAAGGCCTCCCTCTCTATGGCTGACCAACGTTTCTCTCTAGGGGTCAGCCTTCTGCTAATAAAAGCTACTGGCTGATCCTGACCTTCTTCATTCAATTGTGACAGTACAGCCCCTACCCCCAATTCAGATGCATCAGTTTGAACAATGAACTTCTTGGAGTAATCAGGACTCTGCAGAATTGGAGCAGTGCACATGGCCTGCTTGAGGTCATCAAATGCCTTTTGACAGCTAGCTGTCCACTGAACCTTTTTGGGCATTTTCTTAGAAGTTAAGTCATTCAAGGGTGTCACTATTGATCCATACCCTTTGACAAATCTCCTATAGTACCCAGTCAGGCCTAAGAAGGCTCTCACCTGAGTCTGGGTAGTGGGAGCAGTCCAGTCCATGATGGTCTGGATCTTGCTCTGCAAAGGTTGAACCTGGCCTCCACCCACAAGGTGGCCCAGGTACACAACCTGACTCTGCCCTATCTGGCACTTAGTGGCCTTGATAGTCAGGCCTGCCTTTTGCAGGGCCTGTAAAACATTCCTGAGGTGGACCAGGTGATCCTCCCAGGTGGAGCTAAAGACAGCAATATCATCTAGATAAGCTGCACTATAGGCTTCCAGTCCTGTGAGAACTGTGTTCACCAACCTCTGGAAAGTGGCAGGTGCATTTTTCAGACCAAAGGGCATCACCACAAATTGATAATGCCCACTAGGGGTTGAAAATGCTGTTTTGGGCTTTGCAGCATCAGCTAGTCTGATCTGCCAGTAGCCAGCTGTTAGGTCAAATGTGCTGAGATATTTGGCAGAGGCCAAAGTATCTATGAGCTCATCTGCCCTGGGTATTGGATGGGCATCAGTCCTAGTGACTGCATTGAGGCCTCTGTAGTCTACACAAAACCTCATCTCTCTTTTCCCACCACTGGTGTGAGGTTTAGGTACTAGGACTACTGGACTAGCCCAAGGGCTATCTGAGGGCTCAATCACTCCCAATTCCAACATCTTCTGGACTTCAGTCCTGATACAGTCCCTGACATGGTCAGGTTGCCTATAAATCTTGTTTTTAATAGGCAGACTGTCCCCAGTGTCCACTTCATGAGTGCACCAGGTGGTCTGACTGGGTGTCAGTGAAAACATATGTCTAAACTGATTGAGGACTTGCCTGCAATCAGTTTGTTGCTGGGTAGTGAGGCTGCCTGCCAAGGCTACACCATCAACTGACCCATCGTCAGGGTTCTGTGAGAGCAGGTCAGGGAGTGGGTCACTCTCTTCCTCCTGCCCTTCATCAGTAGCCATGAGCAAGCCCATGTCTGCCCTGTCCACATATGGCTTAAGTCTGTTGACATGGAGAACCCTTTGGGGACTCCTGGGTGTTCCCAGGTCCACTAAGTAAGTGACCTCACCCTTCTGCTCAACAATAGTGTGGGGTCCACTCCATTTGTCTTGGAGAGCTGCTGGGGCCACTGGCTCCAACACCCACACCTTCTGTCCTGGCTGGTAAACAGTCAGAACAGCCTTTTGGTCATGCCAGGCCTTCTGAAGTTCCTGGCTAGCCTCAAGGTTTTTGGTTGCCTTTTTCATGTACTCAGCCATCCTGGAGCGGAGACCAAGTACATAGTCCACTATATCCTGCTTTGGGGGCTTGAGAGGTAACTCCCATCCTTCCTTCACCAAGCACAGTGGACCCCTCACAGGGTGGCCAAACAGAAGTTCAAAAGGGCTGTAACCAACCCCTTCTGAGGCACCTCCCTATATGCGAATAAAAGGCAGGGCAAGAGTATGTCCCATCTACGCCTAAGCTTTTCTGGGAGCCCTTTAATCATGCCCTTCAAGGTTTTGTTGAATCTCTCAACTAAACCATTGCATTGTGGGTGATAGGGTGTGGTGAACTTATAAGTAACTCCACACTCCTTCCACATTGCTTTTAAGTAACCAGACATGAAGTTGGCACCCCTGTCTGATACTACCTCCTTAGGAAAGCCCACTCTTGAGAAGATTCCCAGGAGGGCCCTTGCCACCACAGGTGCTGTAGTGGTCCTGAGGGGAATAGCTTCTGGGTACCTGGTGGCATGATCCACTACCACCAGGATAAACCTGTGCCCAGAGGCTGTTTGGGGATCCATGGGACCAACAATGTCAATCCCTACCCTCTCAAAGGGCACCCCCACCACAGGTAGTGGTATCAGGGGGCCTTTGTAGTGCCACCTGCTTTGCCACTGGCTTGGCAGGTTACACAGGAGCGACAAAACTCCTTACTGTCTTCAGACATGTGGGGCCAGTGAAAGTGAGGGACAATTCTGTCCCAAGTCTTGTTCTGGCCCAGGTGTCCTGCTAAGGGAATATCATGGGCTAGGGTCAATAGGAAGCCCCTGAACTTCAAAGGTATTACCAACCTCCTGGTAGCACCAGGCTTGGGGTCTCTACTCTCTGAGTACAGGAGTCCATCATCCCAATACACTGTATGGGGACCACTAGCTTTCCCAGCAGCCTCAGCAGCAGCTTGCTGTCTGAGGGGTTCAAGGGAGGGGCAGCTCTGCTGCTCCTGGCTCAGATCTGCCCTAGAAGGTCCCCCTGTCCCCAAGAACTCAACCTGGTCAGGTTCAAGTTCCTCTGGGACAGTTCCTTCTTCAGGGCTGAGATCATCCCCCTCAAGGGACTGATCTTCCTCCTGAGCCAAGGGGAAGGCACTGCCTTAACCCTACTACTCCTCCTCTTGGAAGGCACTTGGTCCATTCTTCCAGAATCCAAGGCCTGTTCAGTGCTAGACATTTTGGCTTGTGACCTGGTCACAGCAAACACATCTGCAGGGATCCCCAGCATTTCTGCATGGGTCCTGAGCTCCACTTCTGCCCAAGCAGAAGTCTCTAAGTCATTGCCAAGCAAGCATTCGACTGGTAGGTTTGCACTTACCACAACCTTCTTAAGGCCAGTTACCCCTCCCCAGGAGAAGTTAACAACTGCCAGAGTATGGTCTGTTCTGACATTGCTAGCATTGGTCACTTGGTACATTTCACCAAGCATAACTTGCCCAGGTAGCACAAGGTCTTGTGTCACCATGGTGACACTTGCCCCTGTGTCCCTAAATGCCAAAGCCTCTCGTCCATTGATTAAAGGCTGTTGTCTGTACTTGCCCAGATTACTGGGACTCATAGAGGAGGGCACATCCATGCCTCCATCACAGACTAACACAGCCTGAGTCAGTTCTCTAACTAGGTCAGAGCCCAACTCAGTTCCCAGGGTGAACCCTACTAAACCCTTTGCTGGAGCACTTCCACCAACTGTACTAGGGGGAACAGGTGCCTTAGGGGCATTGGTGGGTGCTGGACTGGAGTCTTTGGACTTGGTGCAATCACTGGTCCAGTGGGTCTTTTGCTTACAGACCTTGCACCATGGTTTTCTTTGGCCTTTACCCTTGGTAGACTGGGAATCCCCACCAGAAGAAGATTTTTGGGGGCCTGATGAAGACTTTTGATCTTTACCCTTCTCCCCACCCTTGTCAGAGTTCTTAGCATCTTGCTTCTTGGTTTCCCCACCTTGGTTCTGTACCTTCTGCTTCACCCTGGTTCTGACCCATTTGTCTGCCTTCTTTCCCAATTCTTGGGGAGAGGTCAGATCAGAGTCAACCAGGTACTGATGCAACAGCTGATTTTGACAGTTATTAAGAATCTGCTCCCTCATTATCAGATTATACAATCCTGAGAAGTCACACACCTTACTGCCCATCAACCAGCCTTCCAGAGCCTTGGCAGAACAATCCACATAGTCTACCCAGTCTTGAGTCTGTGCTTTTTGGGTGTCTCTGAACTTCAACCTGTACTGTTCAGTGGTTAGGCCAAACCCATCAATAAGAGCACTCTTCAAGACCTTGTAATTGTCAGCATCCTCCTCTCTAACAGTGAGGAGCTTGTCTCTACCTTTGTCAGCAAAGGAGAGCCACAAGATTGCTGCCCACTGCTCCTGAGGGACCTTCTGTACTTTACAGGCCCTCTCTAAAGCAGTTATCCATTTGTGGATATCATCCCCACTCTGGTAGGGAGGGACAATCTTGCTCAGGTTCCTATGGTCATAGGACCTTTCCCTATCTCTAGGGACATGGCTGCCACCATGGGACTCTAGTCCCAACTTTCTTCTCTCTTTAAGGAGATCTAGGGATTCTCTATCTAAAGCCAATTGCTTCTTCCTGATCTCCAGTTGAGTTTCCTCATACTGGACCAGTCTCTTTCTTCTCTCATGAGAGGATTCCCTCCTGTGAGAAGAAACAGAGCTCCCTATGGAGGTGCCAGAGTGGTTAGACTCCTGAGAAGGAGACCTAGACTTTCTGAGCACACTCATAATCCTTCCTGGGGGACAAAGGTGTGGTTCTCTAGATCCTCATCTTCATCTTCCCCAGAAGGGATTGGGTTTTCCAGGTCAGGGTCATTGTCACCCTCCTGGTCAGTTTCAGAGGGGGGCTGGGGGTAGTAGTACCCCTGGCCCCTTCCTCATCTGCTGGCCCACCCTCTGCTCCTACCCCTTCAGTCTCTGAGGACTTACTAAGATCATAAGCCACCAACAACTCCTGGAGGTGTTGGGTGGTGGGACTTTGGCCTGTCCTTAATTTCCTCACGTTACACAAAGCTCTCAGTTCCAAGAATGGGAGTGTGTCATACTTGGAGGGGGAAGCTCACTGGCTTCCTGCAGGGCATCTTTGGATCCTGCTTTTAAAGACATTACTAGTGTGGTGTGGTGTATGCACTACCTACTCTAGTGTGGCCTACTAAACTCTCTTGAGTTGTAGAAAGGGTTGTGCTATCCCTTAACACACAACTCTAAGTTCAGTAGAACTTACTGATATTCTAAGCTTAAATTATATGTACCTTAGGTACCTTTAGTGGTTTTCAGTTGATCAATTCAATTGAGATTATCTGGTAAAACAATAGCAAGCTGGAATCCCACACGCTGCACACCAATGTGAGAAGTTGGCCTGGCATATGCTGTCCACTAATTATAGTGGGCACCGTGCACCAGTCCAAATCGACTCTTATGGTAGGTAGGTTAAAGACAACCTTATTGAAAGCTATCCTAGTGGTAGCTATGGAGAGCAGCCTTCAGGCTAAGTCTTGAAGGAATGTAAAGCAGCTTGTTTTACCAGTCTATAATCTCTTGAGTGACCAAATGAAAGAGCACCACACCAGGTATATATTCAAAATATATGTATTTATTACTAAACACACCCCTCTAGTCTCTTTATGAGGCTAGAGTTCGAAGTACATAGGTTATAAGATCTTAAATCACAGTAATAGCACAAATACACGTTTGGGCCCTAGGGGCGTACCAAACCATATACCAATAAAGTGGTATGCGAACCACGACTGAACTAGACACTAGGCCTAGAGCCTCTAGAAGTGCTTGGACCACAAGGAACCACCCAAGGTAGTGACACAGGGGACCCACGGGAGACGCGTGCAGTGTAAATACACAACCGCGATACGCCGTTAACTTCTATGGAGAAAGTCGGGATCGGGAAAATAGAGGAAAGGGACACTTAAAAGAGGACTAGGACAAAACCCTTTGAGATCTAGGACTTTGAAGAGTCTCTACCCACGGGAGCACCGGAGTACTCGTGTTACCTCACCCAGGGAAGCCGGGTGCATAGGTGCCTTTCGGGGTCGGGTTTCGTCGTCGGTTCTTATGGCGATCTGCTGCAAAGTGCTGCTGGCGACCAGGAGAAAAGTGTCCGGGTGGATCCAAGAGTGGTTCGGAGTTCTGAAGAACCTGAAAGCAGAGGGGACAGAGTCTGGGTCACTAGCCAGTGACCAGGGAGGCGATGGACAGATGCCCACCGATGTCGAGTGCTTCAGGTTCGATGACGGTCGTCTTGACTCTTCAGCCACGAGGTCCGGGAGGCGTTGTCGGTGACCAGGAGCAGGATTCGGGCTGTTGCTCGATGTCTGTCGAGTGCAGAGGTGTCGGCGACCAGATTGGACCCAACAAGCCTTGGCAACGGCAAGTCTCGAGGAAGATGTAGATCGTCGATGATGCAGACCAGCAAGGTCTGGGGAACTCACCCAGCGAGGGTAAGTGAGGGCAGGCCTGGAGCAACCAGACTGCCAAGTAAAGAAAAGATTGGCCTTCGTTAAGGGCTACTAGCCAACGGGCTAGCGACCGCGAAGGAGCCTCGTGACGCCGCACGTGGAGCTGGCTTACAGGACACTCGTGGAGTGGGGGCCAGTGATCTTCGGTGCAGGTGGTGCTGGAGGCAAGGGCTACTCGGAGCCCAAAGCACGACTTCTTGGGAGACCCAGAAGATGGTGCACTTGCAAATGTGCTCGGTGTCCAGGGGTCACGGTCTCAAGTCACCCACGATAGCCACGGGCCTCAGCTTTGCTGGGGACTCAGGGTAGCCTCGGGAAAGTCTGAGAATCCACCTCTGGTGATGCGATGACTTCGGCGTCCGACGGGAGCTTCAGTGATGCGAACCGGACAGATGCTTCTTTGGTGCCTGCCAAGCAGGGGAGTCACTCCTTGACCCCAAGGGAGATTCTTCAGTCCTCTAATCGTGAGTAGAGCGTCGAAGGTCCAGGATTCTGTTTCAGAGTTTCGTCCAGGTATAATCTAAAGTCCTAAGGACTGGGTTCCTACCTTTATTCTAAAAATAGGGGATGGACTACTCTGTGGCCCCACCTATGGGTGGGTCAGGGCAGAGGGGTGGCTACACCCCTTTCCCTTTGTCCAGTTCACGCCAAAGCAGGGGCTGCAAGCCCCTGATCCGGTTTGAACTGGGGTATGCACAGGGACACCAAATGTGCCCCCAGTGCAGGACTTCAAAGCACCCGAAAGTGCTCCCGCCCAGCCCCAATACACATTGTCCTGTCTGGGGAGGTGGTCACACCTCCCTGGGACAGGAAACCTATTGTCCAGGCCTCCCCTGCCGGAGTTTCGTCCAGCAGCAGGAGGCCAGACTCGTGTCTGTGGCAGCAGCATCCATTTTGTGATGCCAGGGCTCTGGAAAGAAGTTACCGGACTCGTCAGAGTTAACATGCCTTTCCCTCCAGAAGGGTGGAATGCTACCCCCGCCGCCAGGATTGGCGGGGGTAGTATTCCAAGATGTTTGACACCAAACACGACATGTTTAGGTGCAGCCATTCCATAGTTAGCATTTTACCGCGAGGATATAATGCGTTTAAGAGTATATGGTCAGGCTGCACTACAAACAGCATCAGAGATGGTCTCCGAACGCTGCAGAGGGGCCCTGCTCATGCAGGGGCACCCTCTCACATAGGAACCATGCACTCTGCCTTTAGGATTGATAAGGCCTGCCTTAGGAGCGACTTATAGGTTTATATGTGTGTATGCATTTTAGTGATATAGGTAACCTATACCACAGCAAGGGGTGCATGCACCACCTTACCCAGGCTGCAGTAGCAGACCTGTGGTGTCAGTTTGGATGGCCTACCAGGGGTGGCATAATACATGCTGCAGCCCCTGGCAGGCCTCTGAGGTACCTATGCCCTTGGTACATAGTATACCATATACTAGGGACTTACAAGGGCACTCCAGATCCCAATCAGTGATGTGCCTAAGGCACATGGAGACCCTTTTAAAGAGGAAACAGCTAGGCTGGGGTTCTGAATAGCAGGGCCCCAGCCAGACTAATGTCGAAAACCAGTGAAGCATCAGCAAAAAGTGGGGGTACCCATGTGAAGCAGATCCTACTCTCCTACATTGAGCACCACTTTATAACCACTTCTAATGACTGGGTTGACACCACTTGGCAGGGCAAGACTCACAGATGGCAGAGTCCAGGTGCTGTAGAGGTTTTCTTTGATGCCTCTGATTCTTCAGAACAGGAGGCATGCTATGCAGGTCCAGTCCTTCTCACCCATGCAAGAAGGGCAGCAGGCATGTCAGCACAGCAAGAAAGCAGTTCTTCCAGAGCAGCAGTCCAGCTAAGTGGCAATCCTTCAGCAGCACACCAGTTCTTTCTCTGGCAGAGTATCCACAGGTCCAGAAGTACTGAAGTGGTAGGGTCAAAAGTCCAGTTCTTCAACATTCACCCAGTGATGTATTTGCAGTGGGGGAGACTTCAAAGAGGGGCTTTGAAGTGCAAAGAGATCCTCCCTTCCTGTCCTGGTTCTAGACTCAATATGGTGGGTTAAGCAGTCCTTTGTGTGGGGACAGGACACAATCCATTCAGGTGTAAGTGTGAGGCTTTGCCCAGCTCCTCCCTCCCATCCTGCCTAGGATGGCGCATCAGGATGTGGTTGGCCCATCAAGTCACACCTAAGATTCCTTTGTGTGTGGTTGCCTAGAAGGAATTCACAAAGCCGAGCTGTCACCCACCCCAGATGTGTATTGGAGACAGGCTGCAGGCACACTGGGGCTAAGAGCAGGAAAATGCCATCTTTCTAAAAGTGGTATTTTAAAAATTGCAATGATAAATTTGACTTTACCATTAAAGACGATGTCTCATTCCATAGTTACTAAACATGAGAGCTATGCAGCTTTCCAATTAGGAATTACAGCTTATTAGATGTAACAAGGAATCCCTAATGTTAACCTATGGGAGGATCAGGGCTCACAGTAGTGAAAAACAAATGTGGGAGTTTTCTTTTCACTACCAGGATATGTAAAACTTAAAAGAACACGTCCTAACTTTTATTTGGACAGCAAGGGCCTACCTTAGGGGTGGCATATGTAATAAAAGGGGAGTTTAAGGCTTGGCAAGAGGTTTGGAATGCCAGGTTGACGTGGCGGTGGGTCACTGCATTCAGGCTGCAGTGGCAGAAAGAGATATGTTTTAGCGTGCTACTTAAGTGGGTGGCACAATAAATGCTGCATGCCCACTAATTGAATTTAATTTACAGGCCCTGGGTATATGTTATATCATTCTACAAGGGACTTACAAGTAAATGAAATATGCCAAATAGGTGTAAACCAATTATACCATGTTTAGATGGGAGAGCAAAAGCACTTTAGCACTGGTTAGCAGTGGTAAAGTGCACAGAGCCCAAAGGGCAACAAAACAAATTCAGCAAAAAGGGGAGCAGGAAGGTAAACAGTTTGTGGGGACCCTGAAGAAGGACCATTTCTAACACCCCCATTTTACCAACAGGCCTAGAAGTTTCCAATTATAAGGCACGCCTTCATAACTGAATGATGTTTGCTAAAGAGTTTTGTTTTTCCATCTTTGAGTGGATACCATTTTATTTTATTTCCAAATGATAGAGCACCCTTCAAGAGTAAGCCTTTGCTGCTCATCGATGCAATTCTTAAATGTCAAAGTGAAAAATTAAAATGATTGTCATCTTGGTAAGAAACTAAGGAATGCCCATTACCTCTGAGTCCAGGTCAAGTCAAAAGTTATCTTCATGTCATCCTACATGAGAAACACCCCTGGCTTGAGATTTACACTGAAGTTCACTCACATTAAGGGGCCGATTCCGATTCCGATTCCGTCCGGAAATCTCTCCGACCGAGCTGGACCCGGAGAGAATTCCGACCGATTCGGACCCTAGCAGTCCGACCGGACGAGTACGATGCATTCGCATGCTATCGGACTCGAGTCGGTCGGACTCCCATTGAAGTCAATGGGAGCCGGTCGTACAATGCGTACGCGGGCTCCCATTGACTCAATGGGTGCGAGGCGGACAAGGGCGCCCCCTACAGCGTGTACGAGTCCATGCGCATCGCGGCGTACATGCACAGGTAGGGGGGACCCATGGGTCCCCCCTGTGTGCGACTCGCGCGGCTACGCGTACAGGGGGGTCCGACACGGACCCCCAAAGTCCGGCTCCGACAGCTTTTTCGAGCCGGACGGCGCGAGTCGGTCGGACTGCTCGCGGCGCGCATCGTACTTACCCGGCCGGGAAACGTCTCCATAGCGCGGTGCGAGTCGTGTCCAGCGTGTTGAAGCCGCGTTCGAGTCGGTCGGCGATTTCGCGGGTGCTTGCATCGTACTCGCTCGGCCGGACCCGCGTACGATTCGGTCGGGAAACAGGGCTCCGAATCGGATCCAGTGAATCCGAATCAGATTCGGAGCACTACCGGCCAAGATCGGATCGGCCCCTAAATGTTTAGCACTTTGTGCATTTTTTGTTTTTAAGGCAATGGAACAAGGAATTAATATTCTGTATAATCTAGCTGCATAGTATTGTCAATGGATGACTCTTGCCTGATTTTCAAGCAACATAGAGGAATACATATCACAGTTATTGATGCAGGAATGTGTCCTCCGGCTAAATCAAGGGCAGACCATGGAAGCAAGGGATTCGACAGAGGTCTGTAGGGAAAAGAACCTTTGGTACAAGATTTGAACAAAAGAATGCAATCTATACATAAGGATATTTAAAAAGTAATGACTAATTTGTGTATCAGAGATTGTGGGCATTAAAATAAATGATTGTACTTGCAAACAATTCAAACTCCCCTCAGTGGTATGATGAAAACACCAGCAAGAAACAATCTTTCATAACCAGTGGCTTAGGTAGACCTTTTGCTGCCCATGGCAGTCAGTGCATTTGCCCCTTGACGGACGCAGGCAATAGCGGGGAGGTGGCAATGGTCCCTGCGTTTGCCGCCCCATGACGGCGGCAGGTAAGAGCCATCCCACCCCCCTCTTTCTACACCACTGTTCATAACTGTTATACTTTCTTAGATACAAGTAAATTGATGGCAACTCCTGCTCAGAAAAATGTATTGATAGATTATCTCCAGAATGCCTTCTCTTCTACTTTGGTTGTGAGAAATTTCTATGACTCATTCATTGCTGCCATGATTGAGTCCATCCACTCTCCGTCTGGTCGTCCTCTCCCTCTTTTGAAAGCATTACATCCTTGTCCAGGAAGTTTTGCCTTCGCATTGTATGTCCAAAGTATTAGATCTCTAACATGGTCTTATGTGCTAGGGTAACAATATTCCTGACTGATTTGACAAGGGGTAGATATATTTGTTTTTCTGAATGTTCATGGTAATCTTAGAAGTCTCCTTCATCATCATAGTTCAGAAGCATCTATGCTCTTTCAATCCTTTTTCTTCATTGTCCAGGTTTTCGCATCCAGACAGCGTCACTGAGTAAACCTTTGTTTGTAAAATTCTAATCTTTGTTCTTGCATGTAAATCAGTGCATTGGGAAGTCTATACTAAGTCTTGCAGCATGGCTCTGTAAGTAAAAATTAGTGGCACATGGCTTGAGTGCTTGAATCTTCATGGTGGATCCCAAGAGTCAGAACCTGTCCACCATTTGTATATCTTCAACCTCACCTTCAAGTTTAGTTTTTACACTGGTTGTCATCACGGGTATTCTCAGGAAATCTGTACCTTTGACTGGGAGAATGATGGCATTTGCATACTGAAGATTATTTCTTTTCTCAAAAATTAAATTGTCTTCTAGACCAACTTCTCTTGTTATTTTCTGAAAATGTGAAGAATGATGAGAGTCATTCTCAGTAATAAGGACATAATCCATTTTAGTGGAAATCATGTGCCCCTTTTTAGCACTTAACTCTCCAAGGGTAGGGAGGCAGAGCAATCCAAAGCTTCCTCAGGGAAGGTGCTGTGGGGTACTAATCCAGCTCTCAGAAATGCAACACACAACACTTAATAACATACTGTCCAGTCAGTGCTCTTTCTTATAAAAAACTAAAATAATTTATATCACACACTTTGAAATACGATAAAGCAATTTACAAGTGTGTACAAGATGGCAGTTGGGAATACCTATAGTGACATCCTCTGAAAGACCTCACAAGAAACAAGGGCCGCACACTAAAGAAAGGTTCCACAGACCATATAACCCCCAAATGTACCCTGTATCCCTTGTGCCAGAGGCACCCCTTTTATGTAACACTGCAAAGGATTCTGGGATGCTCCTTTGCCCTCAGGTCTATTGTAAGAAAGTGGATTATAATCTTGGGTGGGCAGTCACACCCTTTGAGGAATAATAACACTATCCTGTCAGGGTTTACTCTAAAAGTCACTAAATTAACCTGATCTCAACCCCCTGGTAGCAATGACAAAGAGCAGACAGGCTTAAATTAGGGCAACACAAAAATAATTTATGTAGTACTGAAACAGTAATAAAGTTTAAACACCAAACAATATAAAACCCAAATCGAATAAGAAAAAATAAAGTACATTTTAAAAGGCAATATGTCAACAAATCAACCAAAATCCAATAAGGGGGACTGGAGGAATGAGTTTTTAAAGAACTTTAAGTAAAAATATTGCCAATACTATTCTATGGTACACTGGGACTTAAGCACACTTTAAGGCTGACCAAAATGGCTCTCGAGGTTGGATACACCAAGCAAGACAGCCCAGTCTGGGATTTTGCCTTCTGACTTGGTGTACAAAATGGAAGTCGCAATCTCTCAGCAAAGCAAGGCACAGGCTTTATCAGGGAATATCTCACCAAAGTTGGATAGGGATCTCGCGAGGTCCAACTGAAGCTGTTGGTTTTGGAAAAGGTCTGAACAGGAAAAGTAAAGTTTAATGTGTAGAGAAGCTGTTGCACGGTATGTATGGCTCCTCTGCCAAGGCCCAAGTTCTACGGTGGGATAATGGGGCATATTTATCATAGTTTTGCATCACCCTTGTGCCATGTAAGGGGCAGCAAGGGCTACACATAACCTAGAATGAGAGTTGTCAAGCGACACTTGCACCTTGCGTGTCTCTGTGTGGCTTGGTAAATATGGAGTAACACTGCCTTGCATTATTCTGTCCCAGGGAGGTGTTCCATGGGTGGAGAGGGGGTGTTCCCACCCATCTATCTATGGAATTTGTTGCAATCCCAGATTTACAATTAGTGGTAGACCTGAGATTGCATCAAAATGCTAACTGAGAAGAAATATGTTTCTTCCACTTTCTATGTGTGCTGCATTCTGTAGAAAGAGGAAAAAGCCTCAGGGTATTTTTTATACAGGCAGGAAGGTGTCCCTTCCTGCACAAATTTAATCCTGTCTACAATGCAGGCACCCTTGCACCATGGTGCAAGAGTGCCACCATTGGCACTAGGCAGCACTTTGTGCACCAGCGCAGGCAGAGAGCAGGAATGTGTCAAATATTGCAAGGCTTTGCGCCACTCGGCGTCGATTCCAGTGAGGCTGGCAACTGTGCAGCAAGGCTTTGTGGGGCTACGCACTGCTTTGCGTTGCTTTATGGCAGTTCTGATGAGGACCACACAGAGGCAGAGCACCCAAAACACACTTCCTAGTGCCCAGGACTGGATTGGCACCACTTGGAAGGGTAGGACTTACAGATGGCAGAGTTCAGGTGCTGTTGCAGGGTTGCTGGAAGTCTTTGAAACCCTGAGACTTCAGAACGTGAGTCAAGTAGATAAGCCCTTGGAGAACCTGGGTTCAAGGATGTAGAGAGCAGGTCCAGTCCTTCTCACACCCAGGCAAGAAGGCAACAGGCCAACACAGCAAAACAGGTAGCAAAGTAACAGTCCCTCCTACAGCATAGCAATCAACAGGCAGCAGGTCAACACAGCAATGCAATTTGCAAAGTGGCAGTCCCTCCTACAGCACAGCAGCTCTTCTTCCTGGCAGAATGTCCCTGGCTCCAGTAGAGTTCTTATTTGGTGGTGTTAGGGGTCCAGTACTTATACCTCATTTGGTCTTTGAAGCGGGGACGACTTCAAGGTGGCCTTTAAAGATCACAAGGTCCCGGCCTTTCTTGCCCTGGATCCAGACTCACTACAGGGGGGTATGCAGCTCTTTGTGTGGGGACAGGCACACCCCTATTCAGGTGCAAGTGTATGCTCCTCCCTCCCAATATATCTAAAGAAGGCCTATCAGCCTGGTGATGGGCCATCAGGATGAAAATGTCACACTCTAGCTCACTTTGTGTCCGAATATCTAGAGGAAGTTCACAAAGCTCAGCTGTCACCCAACCCAGACGTGTATTCAGAGACAGGCAGAGGCTCAGGATGGTTAAAGTAAGAACATGCCAACTTTCTAAAAGTGGCATTTTCAGACTGGCAATTTAAAATCCAACTCCACCATAAGTTGTGATTTAAAATTGTGAGTCCAGAGATACCAATCTCCAAATCTCTATATTTCCCCAACTGGAAACTACACTTAAAATATGTTTTAAGGCAATTCCAGTGTTAACCTATCGGAGAGATAGGTTTTGCAGTAGTGAAAAACAAATTCAATAGTTTTTCTTTACCATGACATTTAAAACTCAAAAGTACATATCCCACCTTTTAAATACACTGCACCCTGCCCACAGGTTTGCCTAGGGTCTACCTTAGAGGTGACCTATATGTAATTGAAGGGAAGGCCAGGCCCTGGCAAGTAGATTAACTTGCCAGGTCGAAATGGCAGTTTAAACTGCACACACAGGCTCTGCAGTGGCAGCCTGAGCCATGCTTAAAGGGCTACTGAAGTGGGTGACACAATCAATGCTGCAGACGCATTTAATGTTCAGGCCCTGGGCACATATAGTGCACTTTACCAGGGACTTATAAATAAATTAAATAATCCAATTATGGATAAGCCAATGTTACTATATTTTAAGCAGCAAGCGCATGCACTTTAGCACTAGTTAACAGTGGTAAAGTGCCCAGAGTCCTAATACCAACAGAAATGAGGTCAGAAAAAGGGGAGGAGGAAGGTAAAAAGTTTGAGGGTTTTTCCTGCAGGAAGGGACAGGTCAACAGTGAGTGAGCATGCATGCAAATGTGGAGTATTGTGTGAGGGCTGCAGGACTGTGTGAGTGTCACATAGTGGGGTGTTGGGTGCTGATGGTGCGGTAACTGTTTGTTGTAGGTAAAAATGGGTAAAAAAAAACACAGGAGAATGCTCCCTCTGTGTTGTGTAGTGTGGTGGGCTCCTGGCACTGAGAACAATATAGGCATTGACTGGCTCTGATGAACTGCTGTGGCAATCATTATATAGGTCCTAGGAGGCTGGGAGGGTGGGAGGAGTTCAATCTTCCTTTGCAGATGGATGATGGGAAACTCAGTGATGTCACTTCCTCTGCAGAAAGATGATGGGAAATCCAATAATGTCACTTCCTGTGTAGATGGATTTAGCCTCAGGGTTGCATCACTTTCTTGACACAGCTCCAAAGTAAAATCTTTTTTGGTATTTACAAAGACAAAGAAATGTTGACTTGTCTGGTTTTAAATGAAAAAAATATACAATTGCAGCACATTTCTCTGACTTTCATTACTTTGCACCAGGGAGGCATTTCAAGGGTAGTGCACAAGCGTTATTCGTCATTCTGCATTCACCCATGGACTTTGACGTAAACCCACATTTACAAAGAGATGTACACATGTGTTTAATTAAAAATGGTGTGCCTGCCTCAGGAAGGTGTAAAGATGAAAAATGTCTTTAGTTTTCCTCCTTATTTCCTCTTTGCATGTGTGCTGCATTTTGTAGGGTACGATCGCGGAGTGGGCTCGAGAGTCACGGATCCCTCCCATGAGGGGGTCAGGCTGCTGCCAGCACAGAACAGTGGCGGCTCTTATTTCAAACCCCCCTCCCAGGGAGTCCCCTAATTGGCGTGTTCCTGCGGCAGAGGTGACAGGTGAGCTCGGGGGTGCAGCACTGTTGGGTGTGGTCACAGAGTGGGCACGAAAGTCATGGATCCCTCCCATGAGGGGGTCAGGCTGCTAGCCAGCACAGCACAGTGGCGGCTCTTATTTCCACCCCCCTCCCACAGAGTCCCCTAATTGGGGTGTTCCTGCGGCCGAGGTGACAGGTGAGCTTGTGGGTGCAGCACTGTAGGGTGCAGTCACAGAGTGGACACAAGAGTCGTGGATCCCTCCCATGAGAGGGTCAGGCTGCTAGCCAGCACTGCACAGTGGCGGCTCTTATTTCCACCCCCCTACCACGGAGTCCCCTAATTGGCGTGTTCCTGCGGCAGAGGTGACAGGTGAGCTCGGGGGTGCAGCACTGTAGGGTGCGGTCACAGAGTGGACACAAGAGTCGTGGATCCCTCCCATGAGGGGGTCAGGCTGCTAGCCAGCACAGCACAGTGGCGGCTCTTATTACAAACCCCCCTCCCAGGGAGTCCCCTAATTGGCGTGTTCCTGCGGCAGAGGTGACAGGTGAGCTCGGGGGTGCAGCACTGTAGGGTGCGGTCACAGAGTGGGCACGAGAGTCGTGGATCCCTCCCATGAGGGGGTCAAGCTGCTAGCCAGCACAGCACAGTGGCGGCTCTTATTTCAACCCCCTCCGAGGGAGTCCCCTAATTGGCGTTGTCCTGCGGCAGAGGTGACAGGTGAGCTCGGGGTGCAGCACTGTAGGGTGCGGTCACAGAGTGGGCACGAGAGTCGTAGATCCCTCCCATGAGGGGGTCAGGCTGCTAGCCAGCACAGCACAGTGGCGGCTCTTATTTCAAACCCCCCTCCCAGGGAGTCCCGTAATTGGCGTGTTCCTGCGGCAGAGGTGACAGGTGAGCTCGGGTTTGCAGCACTGTAGGGTGCGGTCACAGTGTGGGCACGACAGTCGTGGATCCCTCCCATTAGGGGGTCAGGCTGCTAGCCAGCACAGCACACTGGCGGCTCTTATTTCAAACCCCCCTCCCAGGGAGTCCCCTAATTGGCGTGTTCCTGCGGCAGAGGTGACGGGTGAGCTCGGGGGTGCAGCACTGTAGGGTGCAGTCACAGAGTGGGCACGAGAGTCGTGGATCCCTCCCATGAGGGGGTCAGGCTGCTAGCCAGCACAGCACAGAGGCGGCTCTTATTTCCACCCCCTCCCATGGAGTCCCCTAATTGGCGTGTTCCTGCAGCAGAGGTGACAGGTGAGCTTCGGGGTGCAGGACTGTAGGGTGCGATCACAGAGTGGGCACGAGAGTCGTGGATCCCTCCAATGAGGGGGGTCAGGCTGCTAGCAAGCACAGCACAGTGGCGGCTCTTATTTCAAACCCCCCTCCCAGGGAGTCCCCTAATTGGCGTGTTCCTGCGGCAGAAGTGACAGGTGAGCTCGGGGGTGCAGCAATGTAGGGTGCGGTCACAGAGTGGGTACGAGAGTCGTGGATCACTCCCATGAGAGGGTCAGGCTGCTAGCCAGCACAGCACAGTGGCGGCTCTTATTTCCACCCCCCTCCCACGGAGTCCCGTAATTGGCGTGTTCCTGCGGCAGAGGTGACAGGTGAGCTTGGGGGTGCAGCACTGTAGGGTGCAGTCACAGAGTGGGCACGAGAGTCGTGGATCCCTCCCATGAGGGGGTCAGGCTGCTAGCCAGCACAGCACAGTGGCGGCTCCTATTTCAAAACCCCCTCCCAGGGAGTCCCCTAATTGGCGTGTTCCTGCGGCAGAGGTGACAGGTGAGCTCGGGGTGCAGCACTGTAGGGTGTGATCACAGAGTGGGCACGAGAGTCGTGGATCCCTCCCATGAGGGGGTCAGGCTGCTAGCCAGCACAGCACAGTGGCGGCTCTTATTTCAAACCCCCCCTCCCAGGGAGTCCCATAATTGGCGTGTTCCTGTGGCAGAGGTGACAGGTGAGCTCGTGGGTGCAGCACTGTAGGGTGCGGTCACAGAGTGGGCACGAGAGTCTTGGATCCCTCCCATGAGGGGGTGAGGCTGCTAGCCAGCACTGCACAGTGGCGGCTCTTATTTCCACCCCCTACCACGGAGTCCCCTAATTGGCGTGTTCCTGCGGCCGAGGTGACAGGTGAGCTCGGGGGTGCAGCACTGTAGGGTGCGGTCACAGAGTGGGCACAAGAGTCGTGGATCCCTCCCATGATGGGGTCAGGCTGCTAGCCAGCACAGCACAGTGGCGGCTCTTATTTCAAACCCCCCTCCCAGGGAGTCCCCTAATTGGCGTGTTCCTGCGGCAGAGGTGACAGGTGAGCTCGGGGGTGCAGCACTGTAGGGTGTGGTCACAGAGTGGGCACGAGAGTCGTGGATCCCTCCCATGAGGGGGTCATGCTGCTAGCCAGCATAGCACAGTGGCAGCTCTTATTTCAAACCCCCCTCCCAGGGAGTCCCCTAATTGGCGTGTTCCTGCGGCAGAGGTGACAGGTGAGCTCGGGGGTGCAGCACTGTAGGGTGTGGTCACAGAGTGGGCACGAGAGTCGTGGATCCCTCCCATGAGGGGGTCAGGCTGCTAGCCAGCACAGCACAGTGGCGGCTCTTATTTCCACCCCCTCCCACGGAGTCCTCTAATTGGCGTGTTCCTGCGGCAGAGGTGACAGGTGAGCTCGGGGGTGCAGCACTGTAGGGTGCGATCACAGAATGGGCATGAGAGTCGTGGATCCCTCCCATGAGGGGGTCAGGCTGCTTGCCAGCACAGCACAGTGGTGGCTCTTATTTTAAACCCCCCTCCCAGGGAGTCCCCTAATTGGCATGTTCCTGCAGCAGAGGTGACAGGTGAGCTCGGGGTTGCAGCAATGTAGGGTGCGGTCACAGAGTGGGTACGAGAGACGTGGATCACTCCCATGAGGGGGTGAGGCTGCTAGCCAGCAGAGCACAGTGGCGGCTCTTATTTCCTACCCCCTCCCACGGAGTCCTGTAATTGGCGTGTTCCTGCGGCAGAGGTGACAGGTGAGCTCGGGGGTGCAGCACTGTAGGGTGCGGTCACAGAGTTGGCACGAGAGTCGTGGATCCCTCCCATGAGGGGGTCAGGCTGCTAGCCAGCACAGCACAGTGGCGGCTCCTATTTCAAACCCCCCCTCCCAGGGAGTCCCCTAATTGGCGTGTTCCTGCGGCAGAGGTGACAGGTGAGATCGGGGGTGCAGCACTGTAGGGTGCGGTCACAGAGTGGGCAAGAGAGTCGTGGATCCCTCCCATGAGGGGGTCAGGCTGCCAGTTAGCAGAGCACAGTGGCGGCTCTTATTTCAAACCCCCCTCCCAGGGAATCCCCTAATTGGCGTGTTCCTGCGGCAGAGGGGACAGGTGAGCTCGGGGTGCAGCACTGTAGGGTGCAGTCACAGACTGGGCACGAGAGTCATGGATCCCTCCCATGAGGGGGTCAGGCTGCTAGCCAGCACAGCACAGTGGCGGCTCTTATTTCAAAGCTCCCTCCCAGGGAGTCCCCTAATTGGCGTGTTCCTGTGGCAGAGGTGACAGGTGAGCTCGGGGTGCAGCACTGTAGGGTGCAGTCACAGAGTGGGTACGAGAGTCGTGGATCACTCCCATGAGAGGGTCAGGCTGCTAGCCAGCACAGCACAGTGGCGGCTCTTATTTCCACCCTCCCACGGAGTCCCGTAACTGGCGTGTTCCTGCGGCAGAGGTGACAGGTGAGCTTGGGGGTGCAGCACTGTAGGGTGCAGTCACAGAGTGGGCACGAGAGTCGTGGATCCCTCCCATGAGGGGGTCAGGCTGCTAGCCAGCACAGCGGCGGCTCCTATTTCAAAACCCCCTCCCAGGGAGTCCCCTAATTGGCGTGTTCCTGCGGCAGAGGTGACAGGTGAGCTCGGGGGTGCAGCACTGTAGGGTGTGGTCACAGAGTGGGCACGAGAGTCGTGGATCCCTCCCATGAGGGGTCAGGCTGCTAGCCAGCACAGCACAGTGGCGGCTCTTATTTCCACCCCTCCCACGGAGTCCTCTAACTGGCGTGTTCCTGCGGCAGAGGTGACAGGTGAGCTCGGGGTGCAGCACTGTAGGGTGCGATCACAGAATGGGCACGAGAGTCGTGGATCCCTCCCATGAGGGGGTCAGGCTGCTAGCCAGCACAGCACAGTGGCGGCTCTTATTTCCACCCCCCTACCACGGAGTCCCCTAATTGGCGTGTTCCTGCAGCAGAGGTGACAGGTGAGCTCGGGGGTGCAGCACTGTATTGTGCCAATTAGGGGACTCCGTGGGAGGGGGTGGAAATAAGAGCCGCCACTGTGCTCTGCTGGCTAGCAGCCTGACCCCCTCATGGGGGATCCACGACTCTCGTGCCCACTCTGTGACCGCACCCTACAGTGCTGCACCCCCGAGCTCACCTGTCACCTCTGCCGCAGGAACACGCCAATTAGGGGACTCCCTGGGAGGGAGGTTTGAAATAAGAGCCGCCACTGTGCTGTGCTGGCTAGCATCCTTACCCCCTCATGGCAGGGATCCATGACTCTCGTGCCCACTCTGTGACCGCACCCTACAGTGCTGCACCCCCGAGCTCACCTGTCACCTCTACCGCAGGAACATACCAATTAGGGGATTCCCTGGGAGGGGGGTTTGAAATAAGAGCCGCCACTGTGCTGTGCTGGCTAGCAGCCTGACCCCCTCTTGGGAGGTATCCACAACTCTCGTGCCCACTCTGTGACCGCACCCTACAGTGCTGCACCCCCCAGCTCACCTGTCACCTCTGCCGCAGGAACATGCCAATTAGGGGACTCCCTGGGAGGGGGGTTTAAAATAAGAGCCACCACTGTGCTGTGCTGGCATGCAGCCTGACCCCCTCATGGGAGGGATCCACGACTCTCGTGCCCACTCTGTGATCGCACCCTACAGTGCTGCACCCCGAGCAGCCGAGCATCCACATAGTCATAATACGAGTGACTTGTGTGCCATCAGCTCTCCTGTGTAACACTGACACTTCTTCCCCAGGCCATATGAATGTTAAACTGTCCCTTACAGGATCTCACTCCTGAGCGTGACATCCTTCCCTGCATTGGAGCTGGGAGGGACTACTTTGAAGAAGCCAACCAATCTAGAGGGAGCCGCTGGCTCACTATACTCTCCTAAGGTGCCTCGGAAATTGGGCGTCGAAGCTTCTCCGAGGCTCGTTATATTCGGAATATGGGTCCACAGGGGGCGTTTGAGGTGTAGAAAAGGTACAAGTTCACCCACCGGGCCTTGGCCATGTAGGCAAATATCTTGACGCATCAATGCATCAATCTTAGTAAAAACAGAAGCCCTTATCTGGACCAATCCGACAATCGTTGTTCTCATTTAATGAGGTCTGAGGACCTGTCCCCAGAGCAGGGTCCTTCTAGGGATACTAATGCCTTCAGCCGCTCCAAACATCTTTCACTCATTTGTGGTGCATTTAATCCACCCACCGCATGAAAGCAACCCTAAAGGGTTCCGGTTGAGGAAGCATACAGGCAGTCATTTTATTTCAATAAATGACTCCCCCTTACATCGACTTGGAAAAACATTTCTTATCAAAATAAAAAGACCGCTATGGCTTCCCTACTAATCCCACCTCCCGAACTGCAGCTGTTACAAATGTACTGATGGAATTCTTGAATTAATTATTTCGATAGTCCGACTGAGACGCCAATGGCGGTACAAGCAATTCTGTCCCGGTATTAGATTGGATGCTCTGGCAATGGCTCTTAAGGCATCTCTGTTGGCCATCACAGTAGATGCCCTTACCCTACACCTTCCTCTCAAAAGCACTGTGTACACTAGGGGGCATATTATCAAGAACGTCGTTAAAATTATCGCGGCTTTAGCGGCAGTTTTCTGCCGCTAAAGCGGTGATAATTTTAACGCCGTTTCTTGATAATATGCCCCCAGATTTCCTTTGCACTTGTGCTGAAAAATAGACGGGGCATATCACCAAGGCGAGGCGATAAAATTATCGCCGCTTTAGCGTCCGTTTTCGGACGAAAAGCGGCGATAATTTTATCGCCCTATCAGCATGGACACGCTAATGCGTGAATCCATGCCTTAGCGCCTGTTTACTGAACGCCCAGCTTTGCATCTTTAATGAGATGCAAAGTGGGCGTTCCTTCCTGAAATAACTGGAGAAATGTCGCTAACCGACATTTCTCCAATTATCAAGGGAATCGCTAACAAGCATAGCGATAAGAAAAGTAGCGCTAACCACGGTTATCGCTACTTCCCTTACGCCTGCTTTAATTCTGACTTAGCCATGTAATCCGATGGGAGGTGGATTACATGGCTAACACCACCTTGCCCTATCAGCAAGGTATCGCCGGTCACAGTGCGATTATCGCTGGTTTCCCAGCGATAATCACACTGTTTTCCAGCTATCGCTTGCATTTCTATCGCTTTGGAGATAAGCGTTGCTGATAGCACGCTATATCCGCGATAGAAAGCAGCGATAGCCGGCGATAATTATCCTAGCGCTAAGTGCGCTTAGCGATAATTATCGCCGGCCCTTGCTGATATGCCCCGACGTCTTTATAGATTTGTAAATGGGCTTATTTTAAAAGGTACGACCTTTATTTAAGAGGGTTGAGGACTTCATAGTACCTTTTTTTAGTAGCGTGCTACTCGCCAGAAAAGCGCTTCAACACCCATTAGGGGTAACAGGTGCTACATGAATGCAAACCTTTCTTCCCCGTTTATCCCTCCGCTATCCTTCTCACTCCAAATAACTGACTAATATCCACCACTCAAATTACTTTCATATTTCACCATACTAATTCAGCACTAATCCTTTATGGGTTTCCAGAGTAGCGTGCTTCAACACCCCATCAGGGGTAACAAGCGCTATATAAATACAAACCTTTTTTTTTTTTCCTTTTCTATCCTTCTGCTATCCTTCCGAATCCAAATAACTGACTAACCTATCCACCACTTAAAATTTACTTGCATGTTTCACTATACTAATTCAACACTAATCCTCTATGGGTCCCGGAGTAGCGTGCTACTCGCCGAAAAAGCGCTTCGACGCCTCGTCAGGGGTAGTAAGCGCTATATAAATGCAATTACAATACAATACAATACACTCCCAAAAATGGACACTCAGATCTTACTCTACTCAGAATAGCCCTTCAAATACAGGATCCTGATGAAATGATCCTCAATTAATCTGAACGTAATAAGAAACTTAGGGGCATATTTACAAGCCCCTTGCGCCACCCGTACGTCACTTTTCCCATGTTAAAAATGACGCAAAAGTGGCGTAAGGGGCTCGTAAATAAGCCCCTTAGTCCTTGCCTCATTCTGACGCGAGTGAAGCTCATCTAATTTCCCCCATCAGGTTAAAAAACATGGGGGCAAATTTATCATTAATGACGCAATGCTGCATTGCCCAGCGTTGCATCAGAGTGAATTGCGCAATAGAAATTCTGTGCAATGGATGCACCGCATTTATCATACAGCGCACCATGGCGCAGGGCCCCGAGATGCATCACCCATTGTGATGCAAGCAGTTGATTATTGTAGGAAAGTGCCCTGTCTGTATGGTCACCCCAACACTTTGTGCCCCAATGCTGATGTGTATGACTCTGAAATTGCACTGGCGCCTGCTAACCCGGCTCCAGTGCCAGTGCTCTTTCTCTAAAATATGATACATGTGAATTGGTAATCCCATTTGGGAAGGACTTTATCCCCTTATACACACCTGGTAAGTGGCACTTGTGGTACCTTGGGCATGGGAGTTAAAGGGGTTACGAGGGCCTGAAGCACTGGTTGTGTCATCCTGAGTGCCCCAAGTAAACAGATGACAGCAGGCCTGCCATTGCAGACTGCAGGAGCAGTGCATCCTGCTCTAACTCATTCTTCCCACAGCATTTTCCTTGCTCTGACAGGCAGCCTGCAGCTGCTACCACCAAGTCAGGAATCTGACCCCCTGCCAGGAGTCAGAAATAAAGGTCTGCCTGGGTGGGAGCTGTCACTTCCCTCCCTGACAGGATGGCTAGTCGTGGCATATCAAGGCGGTGAGCCTCAATGCTTCCACCACCTCTCATACTCAAGCAGGCTTCCTCGCAGAGGCAGAAAGGGTCAACCCCCTGACCCACGCACATTCGCGTTTCCCAAGAACTCTGCAACACCCTGTTGGACTACTTCCACAGCAAGATAGCCACCATCTACAGCTACTTCGATCCCCAACACAACAAATTCGTTCTCAACATCCTCCGTCCACCTACGGACACCAGCCTCTCTATCACCACATGGAATCCGCTCACCACGCAGAGCACCGTAGCTATCATTTCCTCCATCCACTCCAGAGCACCTACGGAGTCCTGCCCCCATCCTTTCTTCAACCTCACAACCAAAGAAATCAGTGCAGAACTCACCAACATCTTCAACGCCTCCATCATTACTGTGGCTTCCCCCGACAGATGGAAACATGCTGAGGTCAGACCCCTACTGAAGAAACCCTCCAATGACCCCAGCGAACTAAAAAATGACTGACCCATCTCACTGCTTCTGTTCCCCAGCAAAGCTCTTAAGAAGGCCATCAACCAGCAGCTCACCGAACACCTAGAAAAAAACAACCTGCTCGACACCACCACAGCACTGAAACTGCCCTGATCTCCGCCACCGATGATTCTCGACCGGGGTGAAACAGCAGGCTTAATCCTCCTCGACCTCTCGGTGGCATTTGACACCCTGTTGCACCACACCCTCATCAATAGACTCAACCACATTGGTGTCCAGGGGGACGCCCTCAACTGGATCACATCCTTCCTCACAGGACAAACTCAGATAATCTGCCTACCACCCTTCACCTCAGAACCCAAAAAAATCATCCCCCACCCCCACCCTGTTCAACACCTACATGTCACCCCTTACCAACATCGTCAGAACTCATGGACTCTACATCATATCCTACACAGATGACACTCAACTCATCTTCTCACTCACCGAAGACCCCTCCAACACTAGAACAAACGTTTGCAATGCCATGACCAGTGTCTTCAACTGGATGAGGACCAACTGTTTGAACCTGCACACTGACAAGACAGAAGTGCTGATCTTCAGGAAGAACAACTCCCTGTGGGACAACACCTGTTGGCCACCCGAGCTCGGACCCACACCAACACTGACAGATCACTCCCTCAACCTCACCATGAACTGCCAAGCCAACGCAGTTTTCTCCTCCTGCTTCCACACCCTCTGCATGCAATGACAAATCTTCGGAGGGATCCCTGTCAACACCAGAAAGGCCGTCACCCAGGTCCTCGTCACCAGCCTGCTAGACAGCAGAACGCGCTCAACACAGGCATTACCACCCAATTCCTTCAAAGACTCCAGACCATACAGAACACAGCAGAAAGTTTCATCCTCAACCTCCCCAAATGGAACCTCATCACCAACCACCTCAGGAACTTCCTTTGGCTCTCCATCCAGAAGAGATGCCAGTTAAAGATACTGACACACACCTACAAGGCCCTACATGACCAGGGTCCAGCATACATCAACCACTACCGTAACTTCCACCAACCCACCAGACACCAGCACTCTACCTCCTTGCACACACCTCTGCATTCACCGAAGCCACAGTGGAGGTTGTTCCTTCTCCTACCTTCCTGCCAAGGCCTGGAACGACCTACCCCTCCAACTACTAACATCACCCTACCTGGCGGAATTCAGAAGGGGACTCAAGACCTGGCTTTTTGACTGAGACCAGCAAAACCTCAGCGCTCGGATGCTCTCAGGGGTGAAGAGCAGCACTTTACAAATAATTGATTGATGTATTGAGAATGAGCAATGTGTAGTACCTCTATGGAATGTCTGAGTAAATCAACAAGCAACCTTAACTTGATGGACACACAGGGAGATGATCCAAAAGTACACAAATACTTACCAGCTCTTACAAAGATGTGTGAGGGATTTGACCTCAACAGGCTGTTCCACTGATCCACATCTATGCTGCAAAGTATTTCGCTCAACATTATTACATAACTTGTATACCTCACTGCTCACACAAATGTTTATCATCAATACCTGACTCTGGATAATTAAACCAATACTAGGCAGATACTCATGCCCATATTTATCACTTATTTCCATTGCACTGGTGCCACACATGGGTAATGCAATACCTTGTCTGACATTAACCAAGACATTCAAGGCCACCTTGCGTGGCCCTGTATGTCTTGGTAAATGTGGAGTAATGCAGCGCAGGGCAAAATAACAGCCTTACTGTACTTTGCCCTAGGGAGGCATTACATGTGTTGAGCATGTGTGCACCTACACATCCAGTGAGCACAAGAAAAGTAGTATGCAGTTCCTATAGGGTTCGTGCAAGTGACCGGGGGAAGGGAAGCTACAAGTAAAGTTTAGCCAGAGAGGGGACGGGGAATTCCTCCTTTCGGATAAAGTGCCTTCACACACCCAGCCCGCTGGGTGTCATGCTTCATCATTGGGCATGCTCCTCGTCGGGTCGGCGGTGCAATACCCGATGGGCACCCTCAGTGGGGGCTCTTTGGCGGAGATCTTTTATCCTTGCCGTATGGTGAGTGTGTGTGAGGGGCCCTACAGTGTAGACGTGTAGTATGTGAAGAGGTGAGTTAAAACAGGGGACGGTGGTCAGGGCCACTCATTTAATAATCCTGCCTCCTACCCTGATTAAAAAGTGTGTGGCGACTATCTACAGTAATGTTGCAGCTAGTGGCTCTTATATGGTCAACATGTTTCTTGCCTCACAGTCCCAAAAATAGGATCAAGCGGCAATTCTTCAGGACCAGGGAAATGAATGAAAAGTGGTTTAAAATCTACACTAGTGACTGGTAGGGTGGTGTGATAACCTAAATATTACCAGTTCGTATGCACCATCGGCTTCAGGTGTCCGTGGGTGCTGTAGCCAATCTAAAGAAAAAACATTGTAAAGACAAACAGTCACTTGTCAAAAAATAGGCTGAGTACAGGTGGTATCATTGCCAATTCTATAGAATATAATAACATCTGGCCATGCACGATCATGCTAACTCCAAGGAATAGAACTAGTCATGTCTTTGACTTAATTTTTAGAAAGTTAAAAAATTCCAGCAGTAGTAAAACAATCCTTATAGGGTGCCAACCCAGAGCAACAGCACGGAGGAATGGGTAGTGTTCCGGTGTAGCCACTCACCAAATTGTTAGTTAGGACTGGCCTCATCGGTCATCGGCAATGAATGGGCGCGTTTAATCAATGCGTAGTTTCCTAAAAGCGAGGATGTAGATAAGCTCGTTGTTATCAGCTCATTATGTTAACTTTGTTTAGTTAAAAAAGGAAACTTCATTTTTTAAGAAAAAATGCAGTTATTGTGTCGTGGAGGACCCTGAAGGACCCAGCGTTAAATAGTAACATCAGCGGTGCATCGCCCCAAAATTTTTAGAGGTATAAGTTAGTTGCCGTCATAATCAAGCTGTGAACGCTGGCGAGCAGGGGCGCGTGCGTTGTGGGTCCGACCGGGTGCCTTCCCCAAAGAAATTAGCATCCCGTCTAGCCCAGAAACGCCGCGGCGCCCCTCCCAGCGCTCGGCAAGCTGAGACCAAGTATCGCAAGGCGGCAATGCATTCACTCATAACAACTCGGTAAAAGTTTGCCAGGGTTGGCGGGATGTCCGCTAGTATGTCTCTTATAAAGCATTGGTGAGTCTTACCTTGGTCGTTGATTAGGAGATAGTGGGGTGGATACTTACAGAGACTCGCGCCCACTCGGCGGAGGACCTAACCAGTATTGCCGGTTCCGGAAGGTGACTGCCAGCTCGGTTCATGCTGCAGATAACCTGACGAGACCGGAGCACGTTGGGGAGTCGACCTCGTAGCGCAGTAGCTGAAGTGTAAACCACCACAGTGTGGAGTGGAGCAAGTAGTGGCCATCTTGAATTGTTAAGAGTTCTTTCCAAAAGTTTGGGCACCATATTAGAGTGGTGTACGTTGTTAGTAGATCATATAACACTACATAAGTAGCCCATCGGGAGATCAAATCACACGCTATTGGTAGCCCATGAGGGAGACATATCACACTTGATGGAAAGAATTTAAAGTATGTGCCCTTTGTAAATTGAAATAACGTGATTCACTATGATGTTACCAGCAGTTATCAGCGCGGGACTCATGTGTCGGCCATCGCGTTCTTATGACGGGGAATGGGTGGCTATGTTGGGCATAGTCTCTACCCAATGGGAGGGGCGAATGCTATATCTGCATCTGTAAAGGATAGTAGTAAGTGCTGAGTGAAAATTCGTCATGTCGATTCTGCTGGTAAACTTATCAAAGTGGCAGTTCTCAAGCAGAAATGAAATATATTCCGCAATCTGCGGTGTGCGGCATGTTTGTGTTTGCATCTAGCATGTACGTGCATTTCTTAAAGCGTACATCTCTCTGATTCCCTACATTTCATCTCAATGCTAGCGGCATATAGGTCTATGTAGTGTCTGACAGCAGGATTTCAGAAGGTCATGGCAACAGAATGTACCATCAATAATCGTATGGTGAGGTTAGATGTGTCATATGTATGTTATCGCTCTCATTATGGGTTATTCAAGGCGCTCCAGGGAATATCTTCATTTAGGCCATTTTTATCAGAACTCAACCGGTGTACCCAGCGTTGTTCAATTTTGAATAGCGCTGAGGGGTTAATTGATGTGTGGGCCTCCAAAATCACCCATTTAAGTGTCTCACATGTGTGGGTGCTTGTCAAAAAATGGGTGTACAGTCATGTAGTGGTTTTACGACACCTGATATTACTCTTGTGTTCCGTAATACGGGTTTTGACAGGTCTGGTTGTCATCCCCACGTATTGGAGGCCACATGGGCATGTTAATAGATAAACGCAGTTGGCAGTATTGCAATTTGTGTGTTTCCTCATGTGCCAGGTGAAGTTATTGTTCAAGATTATTTCTTTGGTTTGTTTAGTCTGGGGGCAGACAGAGCAGGAACCACAGGGGTAGTGGCCCATGACAGGTGGTAGATCCCATAGATTTCTTTGGGTTTGAGCAGTCTTTGGCCTTGGTCTGGTGTGTATTAGTAAATCTTTCAAATTGCTCGTTCTTTTAAATGCAAATCTCGGAGCTGGTAAAGTGAGATTGCCTGTGTTCAAGATCTCCCAATGCTTGCGTATGGCGTTCCTAATCTGTGTGGACGCAGGGGTGTAGGAAGTGACGCATGTTATTGCATCTGTTGGGATTTTTTCGCTTTTTTCCAACAATGCTTCTCTGTGGTTATTTCTTGCTCTTTTCATGGCAACAGAAACAGAATGTTGTGGGTATTCTCTTTTAAGCATATCTGACGCTAATTTGGCCGCCTCCACTTTATATTCCTCCACGGACGTACAGTTCCTCCTAATGCGGAGAAATTGGCCAAATGGGAGGTTGCTCTTTAGAGCCCTTGGGTGGTGGCTACTAAAGAGCAGGAGGCTGTTGCAGTCAGTCGGTTTCTTATGTAATGTAGTTGTTATCGTACCCGAAGAGAGATTTATATTCAGGTCTAAAAAGGGGACAGTAGAGTCAGAGATGTTGTGTGTGAATTTCAGGTATGGATTCAAAGAGTTGATCCATTGACAAAATTGATCACAGCAGTTCTTGTCACCTTTCTAAAAGACCAGAATATCGTCAATGTATCTCTTCCATTCAACCAGGTTGTTGATGTAAGGATTACTATGATGCAGGATATACCTGGATTCGAAGGCTGCCACATAGAGACAGGCCAAACTTGGAGCGAATGTGCTGCCCATGGAAGTGCCATGTGTTTGATGGTAAAGACTTTGATTGTATTCGAAAAAAAATTCAGTCAGGGCCAGGGTAGCACATTCCATCACAAATGGTATCGGTGTGGGTGATGTCCAATTTGATGTACTCAATACATCCTCAATGACCTCTAGAGTGGCGCAATGGGGTATGTTTGTATAAAGTGCTTCCACATCTAGGGTAATTAAGAAGTCAATTTCATTTTGGCGGGGGCCGACGTTGTGTCAAGCAGAAATGCCGGTGTTTGTTTCACTAGCGGCTGTAGGAAATTATCACATAACTTAGATAGTGGTTCCAACAGTGATCCTATTCCCGAGACAATCGGTCTCCCGGGCACCGGGCTGATGCCCTTGTGCACCTTGGGTAAAATGTAGAAGTATGGTATTTTAGGATTTTTTGTTACCAAAAAGTCAGACTCATTTTTAGAAATCCACCCTTCTGTCTCTGCAGTGAAAGCCAATGTGGATATTAAAGTGGAGAGTCTTTTGGTAGGGTTCTCAGTAATGGGGGTGTAGTATCCGTCATTATTGAGTTGACGGAGACACTCAGTGTCGTAGTCGCAAGTGGCAATTATCACTGTTGCTCCTCCCTTGTCTGCTTGTTTTATGGTAATAGAAGGATCATCAGCTAAAGATTTAACAGCTGCCCATTCTGCATTCGACAGGTTATTGAAAGGAACAGTTGGGTTGATGTCTTTGAGTTCCTTGAGCACAGCCTGCTCGAAAGTGAGGCCCTCACTGGGTACCATACTACTATTTGGTGTAAAAGTAGATGGATTCTGTAGTCCTGTGTCATTATTCTCAGGTGTGGGTTTGTCATGGAAGAAGGCGTTTAATCTTACTTTGCGAAAAGATTTTGGATTTCGCAGTGGTCTCTGAATTTGTCTAGTCTTGGTGTAGGAACATAGCCGAGACCTTTCCGTAGGACCTCATGTTCTATTTTGGTCAAGTGTCTGTGTGAGAGATTAATTATCAATTTCTTTTCCCTCTCGTCGAACTCCATATTTCTGCATTTTTCGGAGGCTGTTCTTGCCAGTGTACCTGTTTGGTGTTGCCTCTTCGCCGCCCTCTTCCTCTGCCCCAGCCTCTTCCTAAAAAAGGCTGGTTTTCACCAGGGAAGAATGGTGGTGGCCCTTGGGGGTATCCTTGTGGGAAACCCCGGGTAATTCCCCGGGTAATTCCATATAGGTGGACCATGATAGGGTGGCATTGGGTAGCCATAATAGTTAGGGCGTGTACGTCTGTTGGGGGTTCCGTCCCAGCTACCTGTACTAGAGTCACTGTTAGAAGAGGAGGAGCCCCTCCTTGCTTCAGTTCCACTTTCATCTGAGGAGTAACTGGTTTTATTAGGGGTAAAGTCTGCCTTGAGATAGGGGTAGACTTTCTCCTTGTCAAACCGGTTGATATCCTTCTGTAGTTTGCTGATCTTTTGTTTAATCAGAAACTCTCTACTCTCACTTATTTCTTGGTTAATTTCTATTAGCTTGCATTTAAATGCGGTGTTTTGGATAGCCGATTTGAGAGTACCCTCAGTTATTTGTATGCGAGCCAACAAGGCATCAGCTATTCTTTTTGCTCTGTTTATGATCAAGATAAGGAGATCTCTGGTACATTTCCATGATACCAGAGACTATTCCTTCTTGAACACAGGGTCGTCAAGGAAAAGGCGAGGAAAGTTGTTCACAATCAAGCCATTAGGGGAAATGTTAGCCCTAAGGTATTCCGTCATTAGTGCCCCGTGAAGGGTAGTTTTGAGCCATTCTTTTTTAAGGGCGCTGAGGAGAGCCCAATCTTCCGATTGGCTTCCTGCTGCTGAGCTGCCTTCAGTTCCCAGGATTGAAGGTGTTTTAAGAATATCTGCTGCTACATCCTCACCAAAACTCAAGCCCTGAGTCTCATCCATGGTGAGAGAAAATATGAATATCCTGGTCCAGGTAAAACAGATAGTGTGCCTGGTATCCTTTAGTCTCACGGTTAGAGAACCGTGCTGATACTATTAACAAAGAGGGAGACATAAGGAGGGAGGGCAATTTTTAAACAGGTCCAGCATACGTGCCCAACTACTGAGAACAAGAAAAGTAGTATGCAGTTCCTATAGGGTTTGTGCAAGTGACCGGGGGAAGGGAAGCTACAAGTAAAGTTTAGCCAGAAAGGGGACGGGGAATTCCTCCTTTCGGATAAAGTGCCCTCACACAACCAGCCCGCTGGGTGTCATGCTTCATCATTGGGCATGCTCCTCGTCGGGTCGGCGGTGCAATACCCGACGGGCACCCTCAGTGGGGGCTCTTTGGCAGAGATCTTTTATCCTTGCTGTATGGTGAGTGTGTGTGAGGGGCCCTACAGTGTAGACTTGTAGTATGTGAAGAGGTGAGTTAAAACAGGGGACGGTGGTCAGGGCCACTCATTTAATAATCCTGCCTCCTACCCTGATTAAAAAGTGTGTGGCGACTATCTACAGTAATGTTGCAGCTAGTGGCTCTTATATGGTCAACATGTTTCTTGCCTCACAGTCCCAAAAATAGGATCAAGCGGCAATTCTTCAGGACCAGGGAAATGAATGAAAAGTGGTTTAAAATCTACACTAGTGACTGGTAGGGTGGTGCGATAACCTAAATATTACCAGTTCGTATGCACCATCAGCTTGAGGTGTCCGTGGGTGCTGTAGCCAATCTAAAGAAAAAACATTGTAAAGACAAACAGTCACTTGTCAAAAAATAGGCCGAGTACAGGTGGTATCATTGCCAATTCTATAGAATATAATAACATCTGGCCATGCACAATCATGCTAACTCCAAGGAATAGAACTAGTCATGTCTTTGACTTAATTTTTAGAAAGTTAAAAAATGCCAGCAGTAGTAAAACAATCCTTATGGGGTGCCAACCCAGAGCAACAGCAGGGAGGAATGGGTAGTGTTCCGGTGTAGCCACTCACCTACACATCCACACATTAATTTAGTAGCACACACAGATTTAGCATTAGTGGTAGACTACACCTTCTCAGGGGAAGGATAATGAGGAGCTATATGTTTAAATCTTCTTCTTGTGTCCTCTTTCAAAGTGAGCTGCATTGTGCAGCATACTTTGCAAGAAGTAAATGCCTTTGAGGATTGGTGTTGGCCAGGCAGGTGTCATTTTCTGCACAAACATTATTCCAGGCAACAATGGTGCAATAAAGTTACTAGTAGTAGGTTTACTACTAGTAAAATTACTAGTAGTAACTTACCTTTGTGAATACCAAAAAGTAGTAAGCTTAGACCTAAGTCTAAGTTTACTACCTTTTGGTATTCACATAGGTAAGTTACTACTATTAAAATTACTAGTAGTAAAGTTACAAGTAGTAACTTTCCTTTGTGAATACCAATAAGTAGTAAACTTACTCTTAAGTCTGGGTTTACTTTCGTGAATTGGGCCCCTACAGTTGTCAAGAGGAGTCTGACACTGCATCATTTTGGTACTATGTACTTCAAACTATTCCTACTCCTTGTAGGTATTGAAATAAAAATAGTAGTCAACCCTATCTAATCTGTGCTACCTATTTTTTAAATTATCGCATCCTACCTTTTCTTCCACTTAACCAGTCTTAACAACTATTAACACATGACAAGATAAACATTAATAATAGAAACAAAAACTATATCCTTAACATATACTATCCTACACATATTAGCTTAAACAAACATATATTTTTGGAACACAAACCATTCACCCCCCACCCACTAAAATCCTTAAACATTATAAAAACTTATACTAAAACCTACCTTACTTAACTATATCTAAACCTACATTAAACACAAACTTACTATGAGCTTCTTTGCCATCTTGGCCAGTTGCCTGTTCATCCTCTGCATTGTAGTTTCCATTCTCTGTATCATGTAGTATAATGAACGTCGTTTTCTCCTGTGCACGTTTGATGTTGGACGCTGTCCACTTGAGGTTCCAGGAATGGGCTGTGTGCTGCTTGGCACCTGAGTGGTATGGGTGTCTGTTTGACCTGCGACGTTATAGAGGCAGCTCAAGTGCCTGCTGCCCTATCTGGGTCATACCTACGCAACTCTTTCTAAAGCTGATGTGCCCATATCTTACCCGCCTCACGTAAAGAGCAATGAAAAATGTATTTAAATAGAAAATATATTATATAAAAAGTCTAGCTAACCCTGTCTAACTACACTACCTTTCATTAAAGCTTTCCTATCCTTCCTTATCTACAACTTAACCTATCTTAACAACTAATAATACATGACACTATAAACTTCAACCCTCCAGCCCCTTAACACACATAGGGCAATGCAATACAAACATAACTGCATCCTAAATATATTGTTAATACGGAAAAAGTTGATGCTGATATTAAAAATGATACATTGATTTATATGAATGAAATCGCCTCTTTATTAACAAATCCCCCTGTTGTGAACTCCACATCAACCCTGACTCGCAAATACGTAGTCAGGCAAGCATTGAGACCTAGGCCTAAGGTTATTGATTGATAGGACACAGGTGGGGTGGCATGTAGCCGGCAGAAAAATACACAAACAGGAAACCTTAGATCAATCCCACAGATAGGCGCTGTGACACTACAACGGTCAAAGGAGATTGGCCCCAATAAAGCACACATGGCCGGAGGGGGTACGCACACTACTAACACACCATAAAGTCAGATGTCACATAAGGTAGGAACATATAGCCAATCAGAATACAGCACACGCTGTGATCATGCGCTCCCCATGCCGGACATCTAGACAAGTTGCCCACTGGCCACATTGTGTCCTCACAAGGTCAAGGCCCCCCTGTATAATCCTTTAGACAATTAATTTATGGCTCCAAAGGCAGCAACTTACATTCCTACCCATACAAGGATCTCCGGAAACATTTATTACCTACGATGAACTGTATAAAAGAAAGTCACAGATTGATTGTAAATTGAGACAGTCCTCAGACCCGGTGCCTGTAAGTGTTCTCCCGGCCAAACAAACTGCTTCTGTTTTGACAAATGCCTCTTGTCTCTTGCTTTTTCAAGTAACAATATACTACCTACACATTTAAGCCTAAAAAAATATATATTTGTTGCACTTTTTTTAGATTTGCATATATTTTTTAACTCAAAACAGTCACCCCACCCACTAAAAAAACGTAAACATTATAAAAAAACTAACGGTAAAACCTACCTAAAAAACCTCTTACATAGCTATATCTAAACTACACTATACCTAAACCAACACTAAACACTAACTAACTATGAACACAAAATACTACAAAATAGGTACAAAAAACGGGGAATAGGATGTAATAAGGGAGAGTCCTAGGACATATCTGTGCCGCTATGTTCATCAGTGCCTTCTGGCATTTCAACAATATCTTTGTCTCCTACTTCTGTTGTTGAGCCATCTTGGCCAGTCGCCTGTCCACTCGAAGCAGTGTTGTTTCCAGTTTTTTGAAAATGTGTGTAGAAAGTCCTTCCAAGAATTGTAATATAGAGGTGAAAGGTTTATTTCCACAGCAGAGACCCACGACAGATCCAGTTGAAGTCAGGCACAGAATGAAATATGCACTACAAACATTCTAGATTACAGAATCCAGTGAATATTACATTCTTATCACCACTTTTAAAGGTACACACATATAACAATTAAATACCACTCTCTACACACCCCCTTCCTATAATAAAACAAACAAAACAAAAATGAAACAAAGTAAAATCAATAAAACAACATTAATAATACACAAAATCATCAGAACGAAAAGGAGTGACTCTAATTCGAGAACTGCATCTTACTTGTTTACTATCCCCAGATCCTCTAGTATTATCTGGAATAGCATTTTCATCCATGCAGCTGGGAACAGAAATAGCATCACCTTCCCCTCTATTCCCTAAAGAATGAGAAGAACGAGTTATATCATCAAGATTATTATGCTCATGAGTGAGATCACCAAGATCAAACCAGTTAGAATCAGTTTGAGTTTTGACTCTCTTATAGATTATTTTTGCTTGTTCATCTGTAAGTTTTATTACAGCATTTCGATTCCACCATCCATGATTCTGTAACATAACCGCCATTTTGGATATTTTAACAATTCTAACAGGTTCGGAAAACCTAGATTTACCTTTGAAAACCTTAATAGGTTTTTTAATAAGAACCCAATCACCTGGACACAAAGAAGTTACTTTAACATGTTTTCTCTTGTCATAATTCTCCTTATACAATCTTTGTTTTTCTTTCACATGTTCTCTGACTTTATGTAAATCAACAGAGTGAGAATTTGTACTTTCAACTTTATCCTTCAGCCACGATGGACTAAGTAGAGAAATCGGTTTCCTCCCCCTCAATAACACATACGGGGACACATCAGTGGTAGAATGGGGAGTTGTATTGTAATTCCAAACCTTTTGACTTACATATTTGAACACATCCAAACTGTTCGCCAAAGCTGTTTGCACCCCTTCTTTCAACAACTTGTTTGCTCTCTCTACAAGGCCATTTGAAGCTGGACTATACAAAGGTACTAAAATATGCTTAACAGAAACCTCCTCCATAAAATTTTCAAATTCATTAGATGTAAAATGAGTGCCATTATCAGTCACAATTTCTGCAGGCAGACCTTCTATCAAAAATAGACGTTGTAGAAACGAAATTACTGACTTTGAATCTGAATTACTCACAAAAGAAAAGTACAGCCACTTTGAAAAGTAATCAATGATTACAATTAGAAACTTATTATCACTCCCAAGTAGGTTAACGGGACCAGAAAAATCCAATCCTAACTTCTGCCAAGGACCTTTCGGCCATTCTACTGGACACAAAGGAGTGGTGGATGTGCGCCAATGTTTATCAGAACATAAACATTCAGGACAATTATCCACAAACGACTTAACTTGACCATCAATACCTGGCCACCAGTATACATCCTTGATCTTGCGAACAGTGCTAGAAATTCCTAAATGTCCCTCATGGGCAAGGGAAATGATTTTGCGTCTTAAACCCTCTGGCGGTACAAATTTGTCTTCCCGAACTAAAATATCATTTACAATAGATAATTCCGCAGCAACTTGCCCAAAACATTTGTCTTGAATAGACATGCTCCTATCGCACGGCCAAACATGGACTAAAAACCTCTTCACTCTTTCAAGACAAAGATCTTTTCTATCACATTCAACCCATTCGTTTTCAGATAACTTGCTATTCTGTGTCAAATCATTTATGGTGAAAACAACATCACAATCACTGTCCTTAACTGGATCATCCATCTCACCACCTTCCAGAGGAATACGTGACAAACAGTCTGCCCTGACATTTTTACCACCTGGAATATATTTAATATCAAAGTTAAATTCTTGTAACCTAGCTAAAAGTCTGATCAATCTAGAGGAAGCTTTGTTTGAACAACTGTCACCAAGCATATACATTAAAGGTTTGTGGTCAGTAAAAAGCTGGAATCTTGAACCCCAAATATACATCTTAAATTCTTCCACGGCCCAAGAGCAAGCCAAAGCCTCCCTCTCGATAGTGCTATAGTTAGCTTCAGCACTACTTAATGTTCTGGAGGCAAAAGCTACTGTATACTCCTGACCATCAATCATTTGACTTAACACAGCACCTAATCCTTTAGAGCTGGCATCTACAGTCACGATGCTAGTTTGACCGTGAGTAAACGCTCTAATGGCTGGTGCCTCCAAAATTAATTTTTTAACAGAATCAAATGACTGTTGAGTATCTTCAGACCAAATGTACTTAGCATTTTTTTTTAACAAATCCCTAAGAGGTTGCACAATAATAGCATAGCTTTGTATAAATCGAGCATAATATTCGCTAAGTCCTAAAAATGCTCTTAACGAATCTTTATCCTGCGGTCTGGGAACATCCTTGATAGCATTAATTAAAGATAGCTTAAGTTTTATATAATTGACAGAAATATTGTGCCCTAAATAGTCAACATTTTGTGTAATAAACTTGCATTTGTTCCTATTAACAGTCATGCCAACCGCTTTTAGTTTTTGTAAAACTTTATCCAATAGGGTATAATGTGACTCTAACGTAGCTGTATGAATTAAGATATCGTCCTGGAAAGCTTGGATCCCCTTAATATGTGTAAACAATTGGTCCATTAACCTTTGAAAAACACTAGCAGCGGATGCTAAGCCGAAAGGCATTCGCTTGTACATGTAGACTCCAAAGGGAGTAACAAATGTGGTTAGAGACTGAGAATCTTTAGCGAGAGGAATCTGATGATAAGCTGACCTTAAATAAATTGTGGTAAAATACCTACTACCACCCAGATTAGCCAGCATTTCTTGAATTCTGGGTAGGGGATGGCAGTCCACAACTATATTGCGGTTAAGCACTCTTAAATCCGTACATAAACGAATCTCACCTGAACTTTTACGTGCGACAACCGCAGTGGAAACCCATTCAGCGGATTCTACAGGTGTTATAATATCCTGTAAACATAAATCATCAAGCATTTTTTTAAAATCATCTCTAGCAGACAAGGGGACTGGTCTGCATTTTTGAACAACTGGAATAGCATTTTTTTTTAGTTTAATAATGTGTTGGAAACCTTTGACCAAGCCTACTTTGTCAGAAAATACACTTGAATATTTTGAAGATAAATTCTCCAAAGCAGAATCCCCACCAGATTGGAGAACATTTGCAGGTTCTTGTACAACAGATACAATTGGAAGATCTCCTAAGATAACAGGTTCGAATGCCCAGGTCTTAAAATAATCCCTAAATTCGCTTGGTCTTGCCACCCCAAAATGTCACGACCATTGAGAGCAACATAGATTTTGGTATAAATTTCTCTACCTTTAAATTTGATGGAATCTGAAAAATATCCAGACATGATGATATCAAATTCCCCAAACGCCTTAGGATTGACATCAGTTGGTTTGAGAAGAACTTTAGACCAGAATTTTTTGAAAGTCTTTTCATCTAGTATCGTGATTGGAGAACCTGAATCAGCCATGACGTTGATGTCAATAGGTCCTATTAATACATTACATAAGGGACCCTTACATCTTTTGGTATCACCACGTAAAGTGTTAATTTCAGTAGTAGACAACGTATTACTCATGGCTTGACACAGATCATCTTCTTCAACATTGAGAAAATTAACTTTTCTCCTATGTTTAACTGATCTGCAAACGTGGCCAATTTTTTTACACGTATTGCACCTCTTACCTTGTGCAGGACAATTCACATTGTTGCCCATATGATACTTAGATCCACATCTATAGCAAGACCTTTTTTTTCAACATTAATGCTTGCAACATAATGCATTTACCTCCGGTTCGTTAGAATTAGCATTAGAAGCGACATGCATAACTTCTGAACTGAGCTTTACTAACAGAATCTTGAGCTAAAATTGTTGACGAAACAACAGAACGTTCAATGCTTCTTGCGATATCCATTACTTCCTCAAGGGAAGGATTCTTGCATGTTAAGATATGTTCTTGTATCTTTTTGTTATAACAATTGAAAACTAATTGGTCACGCAAAGATGTGTCTAAATAAGTGCCAAATTGACATTTAGCTGCCAAAACACGCAAAACCGCTAAATAATCTTCAATCGATTCATCTTGTGTTTGTTTACGTTTAAAGAACATATGACGCTCAACCATGACAGATGGTTCATCCACATAATGTTTTCCTAATCTTGCTAAAGCTTCAGAAAAAACATTCCATGTTTCATCACTAGATAGGGCTGGAATGACAGGCAAATTATCAAAAACATCTTGACCTGAGCTACCTAAATGGTTGAACAAAAGTGCTCTTTTCCTTCATGCAGAATATTTAGTAGCATCAATTGCTTCTAAATAATTGTCAAAAATTCTATACCATTTGTGCCAAGGAGTGAGAGGTTTACCCGGGTTTTGTAAAAAGGGTGGTGGTTGCATCACATTGTTAGATGAGGAAGACATAATGCAAGTAGCAGTAATCACATATAAGTAATGTAGTAATGTGAGAAACAAACCACAAGTAAAATTATTAAGGAACAAGATGTACAGTAAAATGAAAATCAGAAGTAAAAAAAAAAATATTGTCACCGAGCTGAATGATATGAGGGAACAACAGCAGCAGCGCCAAATTCATGTGCTAATCACGGAAGACAAGCACCAGCTAAAACCATGAGGTAAATTGTGCTGAGGAGTAGAAGAAATGAATAGCAGAAATTCCCAGTTTGTGTGCTTATCACGGAAGATAAACACCGGTGAAATCCTTGTCAGCAAAAGTTCCCAGTTCGTGTGTTTATCACAGAAGAAATCGTCAAGAAAAGATGAAACACACATCGAAAGCCGGAGGGTCCAGACAGTGTGCAGGAAGATGCAAGGTGCCATTTGGAAGGTTTCAAAAACATGCTCTGAGTTTCTGGGAAGAATGGAGGAGGTAGAAAGCAGAGTTAATGTGCTGGAGAATGAAGCCTCTGCCCATAAAGAGATGACGGTATCGCTGGAGAAGCAAATGATAGATACTTGCTGGAAATTGGAGGAATTTGAAAATCGTACAAGACTTAATAATTTGAGAATTTTGGCCATTTCAGAAGGGGCAGAGGGGGGATATATTCTAAAATTCACTGTCGAGCTCTTGAAAGGTGCATTGCCTGAGTTGGGGAATTGGGACTGGGTCCAAGAAATACAGCGCGCTCACAGGTTCCCATTTAAGCAAAGGAAATCTTCGTCATCAACAGGAAATAACCCTCGCGCTATTCTGATTTATGTCGGGAACTTTCTCCTGCGACAAGCAATCTTTGATCTAGCCCGTCCGGACTGACAAAGATCTTTTAGTGATCATACGTTCTTTGTAAAACCTGATTACTGCCACTGGACAGTAGAACGTCGCTGGCGACTTCGCCAGCTTATCCAGCCGTTTCAAAATAAGGGAGCTCAGGTGTTTTTGCTGAATCCAGCAAAGCTCAAAGTAATATGGAGGGAAATCCCTCATTTTTGTTCCTCAGAGATTCTAGCTAAGGAGTTTTTGCAATCCCTTGAGTAAAACTAAATGTAGCTGGACGGGAACTCACTGTATTGCTGGCTTTTTTCTGGGTCTTTTTTTCCTTTTTGCAGTGATATCTTTTCTCTTTTGTAATTTTGTTTTCCTCCTCCTGGCTATCAGTGGCAATAGTAGTTTTTATCACTTCTCTCCTCTTTTTTTCTTTTCTTTCTTTGGATCGGGGCGGGTACACAGGAGGGCTCACTCTCCATCACTGGACCTGTTAGGTCTAGTCGCCAATGAAGGGTGGTGGGGTCAAGGGGAGAGGGAGAGGGGAGGGGAGGGTTTCAGGGGGCTAGGTTCAAGGGAAGAGGGAGGGAAGGGGTTGGGGTGCTCAGCAAAGGCTAAACTGTCTTTGTTTAAATACATGTCATGATGTTTGCATATGTTCAAGAACGATTGAGATGATTTCTATGACTCTTAGCAATTTAATGCACTTAATGGAGAAATTTGATACGGTTTATCAATATAGGGATGATGGCTAAAATTCGTATATGTTCATTAAATATTTGTGGTATTAATGATAAAAAAAGGGGCATGCTGACTAAGAGTCTTCTGTATATGCAGGTAGATTTGGTTTGTCTGCAAGAGACTCAGATACCTTGGAACAAGTGATGGTGGCTAAGGGACTTAGGTTTTGATGTGTTGGCATGCACTCGGCAGGGCACAACTACAAGGGGAGTCACAATTCTGGCAAGATATGACCTAGGTCAGTTAAGGAAGATAAACTGGGGCGCTGGGTCATAGTGGAATACAAATTCCCAGGTAATACCAACCCTATTAAAATTTGTTCTACTTATGGGTCGAATCTAGACGACTCTAATGTGTTGAATTATCTAAGTATTGAACTTGCCCTCTGGCTGCGGCCCTTGATCCTCTGTGGAGATTTTTTTTTTTTTAAAACAGGCTTTATTTATCAAATGACACATATATAGCAGGGCTCTGTAACCCAGAGGCCTCTGCTCAATCAATATACAACATCATGACTTTGACTTTTTTAGGAAGAAAGAAATGGAGCAAGGATGTAGAAAAGCGATACAGATGAAATATACCTTTTTTAAAGAACAACCCCCCCCAATGTCCCCCCTCCCCCCCCAGTCGCACTAACAACCTCCTAGTCCCAATTGGAACTCAGCACTGCCCCACACCACCTGCACCCGCTCACTCATTTTTTTTTTTTTTTTTGTAGAGTTTTATATAGCGCGAACTTGACCCGAATCGGGTATCAGAGCGCTTTACATAGCACCAGTTACGTTACATTACATTAGGACACACATTCATTTTTGTTAGGCACGGGGAGATTAAGTGATTTGCCCAGAACCACAGGATGTTCAGCGTCATTGCCGAGACTCGAACCCAGTTCCCCAGGTTCGAGGTCGGACGCCCTAGCCGTTAGGCCAACTCCTCTCCCATATATACAATTCCCATACCCTTGGCACCAACGGGGCAACCGGCTCCAGCAACAGCCCCCGATAATCCGCCCACCGCTTCCAAATCTTGAGATGTTTCTGTGGGCACCCTCTTGCCGTGAAGATAGGGAGCTCTAAACCCATACAAAAGTCCTGGCCCCTCTTCCATATGGACACCAAGGGTGGCGCCGGCTCCTTCCATGCCTTGGCGATATCCCTCTTTGCCAATGTGAACCCCAATAACATAAGATGGCATTTATAAATGTTGCCCGCAATACCCTCCATGACATGCAGCAACACTAACTTTGGTGACTGGGGCAGGGCCCAGCTCAGCACCTCTGAAAGGCAGGACATCACCCCTCTCCAGAACCGTATGCCAAGGAAGGGCAATGCCAGACCATATGTATCAGGGTCACTTCCTCTTGTTCACATCTAAGGCATACCGAGGAAGCCACCATACCTGCCCTCCACAGCCGGACCCTTGTGAAGTAGACCTGGTGGAGATATTTAAATTGAATAAGACGTAGGCGTACCGCTATGGCCGCCCCCTGCGGGGAGGCCAGGGCCTCCGTCCAGTCCTCCTCATCTAGCGAGCCAACATCTCTCTCCCAAGCCTCTCTGAGATTTTGCAATGTGGGGGAGCTGTGTGTTACTAGGGACTGATAAATTTTAGATATCTTGTGATCCTGGAGATCCCCCATAAAGACTTTGGCTTCTACCGGACTGAATTCCGCCAATGACTCTAAGCCCACCAGACTAGGAGAGAGGGCGTGGCGAAATTGGAGGTATTTATAAAATTGGGACTTAGGCATTTGAAATTCGTTTTGTTAGTCTTGGAAGGACTTCAGGATTAGCCCCCTCATGACATCCCTGAGGGTAGAGATGCCAATATTGTCCCAGCCCCGAAACCCTGACAATGCAGCTAGCTGTGGCAGGCGGCCATTGTTCCATAGGGGGGTCTCCCGGGTCAGTGTATTCCATCACCCTATCCGGCGCAAGGCCTGTCGCCAAACCTGGAAGACCACCTGGGTTGCCGACGGCAGAGCCCTATGTACCGGTGCAGAATAGAGGATCGTGTGGAGAGAGAGATCCCCCATGAGACGCCGCTCCACAGCGTAGGCTGGGTCATCCCGACCCCCATACCACTATTCATTTAGGATGAGTAAATGTGAGGCCATATAGTAGGACAAAATATCTGAGGTCGCCAAGCCCCCGCAATACGTAGATAGGAAACAGGTCCGCAGAGCGACTCTCACCGCACCTCCCGCCCATAGAAATTGCCCCAATGCTGAATTCACCTGCCTAAACCATCGAGGAGGGATCGGATAGGGATGATTCTGCAATTGGTACAGTAAACGGGGAAGCGTGACCATCTTAAATATGGCCGACCGGCCATAGATAGACAGCGGCATGCGCGACCATATCTTCAAATCCTCCCGAACACGTTCCCAGACCAGAGCCAGGTTCCTCTCCCAAGCCACTGCGGAAGAATCAGATAGGAATACCCCAAGGTACTTCAGTCCATTGGTAACCACCCGAACCGACTCAGCCCAAGCACCCACTCCCGACATATTCCCGAGGAGCCATAGCGTGGATTTACTTGGATTCAGATAAAGACCAGATGATTCCCCAAAGGTCTGCATAATGCGAAGCAGTCGCGGGCCGGTCCTATCCACATTCGTAAGAAAGAACAACACATCGTCGGCATACAATGCAATGCGGTCTGACAAACCATGATCATACTCAAAGCCTGTCACTTGCGCATTCATACGTACCCAGGCAGCCAACGGTTCGACCGCCAACGCAAACAGATAGGGAGACAACGGGCAACCCTGCCGGGTGCCTCGCCCAAGGGAAAAGGTGGAGGAAATAGAGCCTGCGACCCGTACCGATGCAGTAAGATCAGTGTAGAGCAGGGACAGGTAGGACAGGAAGCGCGGGCCAAGGTTCAATCTACGTAATAGAGAGAAGAGATACACCCAGCTAAGGGAGTCAAAAGCCCAGTCCATATCTGCCAGTAGCAGCGCCGCCTGGTCACACCACCCCCGAACGGCCGCAATAGCTACTTGTGCACGGCGTATATTGTGCCGAGTCGCCCTCTGGAGCATAAACCCGGATTAATCGGGGTGAACAAGAGTGGTGATGTGGGCCTGCAAGCGGTTTGCCAATGCCTTGGCCAATATTTTGGCTTCGACATTAAGGAGCGAGATGAAACGGTAGGAAGCATGCCGGTCTGGGGGCCTGCCCAGTTTATGGAATACCACCACCTCTGCATGCCTCCAATCCCGTGGAAGGCAGCCCCGCTCATGAGACTCCTCCACCACTCTCAGGTAGTAGGGTCCTAGCTGCAAGAAGAATTTCTTAAAGAACTCGCAGGGGAACCCATTGGGCCCCGGCACCTTGCCTGAGTTGAGGTCTCCCAGGGCAGCGCCCAATTCCTCTTCCGTGAGCGGGAGGTCCAGCTCCGCGCTCACTTCATCAGACAAAACCCGAGGCGGGAGGTCATCCAGGAACCGGCCAATCTCGTCTTCATGGAGACATTCTTTGGGGGCATACAGCTCCACAAAGTATGCAGAAAAGCTTTCGGCTATATCTAGGGAGTCTGTAAGAGGCCTTCCATCCAGGCCCACTATCCCAGGAAGAGGCTGATAGTGAAACAACCCCTGACAAAGTCTGTGGAGCATCTTACTCGATTTATCCCCCCATTGATCGATTCGGCTGCGTGGTGCCAACCAGGCAAGGCGGGCCTCATCCAGGAGAAGGGCTGCATAATTCTGTTGTGCCAGTAGCAACTGCCGCCGTATATGATGTACCCCCTCGCCTCGACTACTATGCTCGAGTTCCCCAATATTCATCTCAGCTTGTAGCAGGCTTAAGAGCTGCCGCGCAAAAGGAAATGTCCACAGCCGTAAGGTAGGCTTCATCGCCTCCCATATGGGTTCAGCCTCCGAAACCGACCCCACATTAAGCGTCAAGTATTGGTCCAGCGCGCTCTCAAGGCACTCCTTATAACCTGTCTTCTGCAGGTTCCACGTCGAGAGATGCCAGCGGAAGGGCCGCCTTACCCAACCCATCTGCAGCACAAGAGTGATTGGCGAGTGATCGGACAGACCCCTCAGAAGAATATCCGCCTCCACCACCCGGCCGCAACTGTGCGTGGAATAAATAGATAATCAAGACGGCAGAAGGAATTATGGACCGCAGAAAGAGTGGTGTAGCCCCGGGCCTGGCCATGCGTCCGGGGTCCACCCAGTCAAGCCCAGATATCAATGCGGAAAGTTTCGTGACATGGCTAGTAACTGCGCCCTCCCCGGGTCTCCAGCGATCCAAGGCCACGTCTAGGACATCGTTCCAGTCCCCCCCTATCACGGACAGGCCGTCCGGCATATCCGCCCATAGAGCCATGAGCTGCTCAACTAGTACCCAGGATAGCGGAGGAGGGGCATAGACACATCCCAACACCACTGGTTCCTCCCTGATCGTGCCCCGCAGAAACAAATAGCGCCCCTGGGTGTCGACCCATGTCTTAATGTGTGTATACATGACTCGGCGGTGAATCAAAATCGCCACCCCCCTAGACCCTCGTATAAATCCGGCATGAAACACCTGTGTGTAGCCATATCTCTGGAAGCAGAGTGCCTTCGAGTCCATAAGATGCGTTTCCTGTAACATAAGTACGTCAACATGAGCCCTCTTAGCATATTGGAGAATGGCCCCCGCTTGATTTTGTCAAGGGCACCCCTGACATTCCAGCTTACCACTTTGAGAGTCTCAAGGGAATCCCGTGCCCCCTCAGGTGAACCAGCCATTGATAACCCCGATGGAAAGCAGAGGTGTGGAGAAGGACGTGTGGTGCAAGCCCAGTGGTCTAGCAACGAAGCAATGAAGTGCGACTTGGTAACAATAACATAAACATGATCCAAAACAACCCAACAAACCCCCCACCCTATACTTCAACAACTATGAAGCATCTGTTGCGGTGGGTGCCGCCCGCAGACCCCAACAGGGAGTCCCGGCACACCTCAGCCAATGGATCCCCAATGTACAGCCCAAAGTCAGCGGTCAGCCCCTCCGCTGGAAGCCCAACAGAGAAGCCGGCCTTCAAATGTACACCTCCGATCCACACAACAGTATCTGAGTCATCTGGGACTGCGGACTCCCCCCCAGCTCAGGAACCCGATGAAGCCTGCCGAGAGGCCGAACCGGCCCGAGCAGAGACACTGCAGGAGCGGGACCGGCGGTAGGATCTGGACCGCCTACGGTCTTTAGGCTGCGGTTGAGATTGCTTACGAGCCACCTCGCTGGATGAAGAATCAGAGTCCCGCCGAGGCGGTGAATGAGGATGCAGCCGCACCGTCTCATCCGTCCATTGAAACACCTCTTCCGGCGTGTCAAAGAAGTGGGTCCGGGAACGATACACTACCCGCAGCCGGGCCGGATACAGCAATGCATATGGAAGCTTGAGATCTCTGAGTCGTGCCTTAGCCGCCAGGAAGGACTGTCTCCGTTGTTGGACCAGCTTCATGTAATCAGGAAAGATCAAAATGCGTGCATTCTCAAAGAGCAAAGGTTCTTTGGCCCTGGCCTGCTTGAGGATAAATTCACGGTCATCATAGTTCAGCAGCTTTGCGATGACTGGCCTCGGGCGGGCACCAGGCGGTGGTTTTTGCATAAGGGCCCGATGAGCTCGCTCTATCACAAAGCAGCGGGACAGGGACTCCGGGGGGAACCAACCCTCCAGCCATTGAGTAAGGAACCTCTCCATGTCTCCCCCCTCACATCCCTCCGGAAAACCCACAAAGCGAAGGTTATTACACCAGGCCCGACCCTCTGCGTCTTCCACGTGTGTTGCCAGGCCCCACTGAGTCGTCTCGAGGGTGGCTACTCGTTTCTGCAGAGTGGTAACTTCGTCCTCCACCCCCGAGATCCGCGTCTCGGTCTCCGTGATGCGGGCCACCGCATTCCGCAGGTCCTGGCGGAGGAGCAAGACGACCGAGCCTACCGCCCCAATCTTGGCATCGAGGGCATCTCGAGGCTACATAATCGCAGCCATGAGCGCAGCGTTATCCGGCATCTCCGGGACCACTCCCTGACCTCCCACCGGCGCCGCGGCGGCGGCCCCAGGGCCTGTGAATTTATCCAGCGTGCTCTGCTTAGCTGAGCCTCCACCCGGCTTGTCTCGTGTCATTGTGTCCACCGGCCCCCCCAATGCCCGACCACACCGCACTACACTGATCAGCAGCAGCTCCTGAGGACCACAGGCCCACCGACGTAGATATTCAAGGAGACTCAGCGGGGAGGGCCCCAACGCCGCACACCCGGGTCCCTCGCGACCCGACTCACCCGCCGAACACGGGGACCCAGCAGATCGCATGGAGCAAGCAAGGAGGGCCCCCAGAGGACGCACCAATCACAGCTGAAGGGAGACGATGGCCGTCTTGCAGAACAACGAGGCTTGTCACCCCCACGCAGGCCATTCCACTATCTCCACAAGGTGAACAAATGTTCAGGGCAAGGCACGAGGGACAGGCGCAGGCGGGCCCCCCTTCTCTCCGGGGAGCTACCAATGTGCCTGCCAACGCTCAACAGGGCACTGGTTCACAATAATGGGCTTCAAACCAGCCACTGCAGTGGCAATATACAGTCACGCCGCCCCCCCCGCGCGACCCGATATGGCCACCGGAGCGAGGACACTCCAACGCCAAGGGAGATCTCAACCACCAGCTGCCCCTCCAACCTCCAGCAGCGCAGAGGCGCAGGCCCAACCTTCGTCACAGGGCAGCCCCGGGGCCGGACACGGCATTCAGCGCTCCTCACACCCGACACCCCCCCGTGGCTCGATAGTGCCACCGACCGCCCCAAGCACGTCAAGGGCACTGGCCCACTCACAGGACAGAGGAGCCGTTCGAACTCCAGCGGGCTGCTCTGCAACCTCTGCAATAGAAACAGTCACGCAAGGCCAGACTCGAGGGCCAAGATCAGACAAGCCCCCGCAGCCTCCACAGTGCCTCCAAAGTATTTGCCCCCGCCACCACAGGGTGCCGAGCCGCAGCCAGGAACACTAATTTGCTGCAGCTGTCCTCTCAGGGCGCCACCCCCCGCGCGACCTGAAGCGGCCGCCGATGCGGGGGCACAACGATGCCAGTGGAGATTGCGGGTGTTGGCGGCCCTCCAGGTGTCCAACTGCAAGCCCAGACCTCGATAGCCAGCAGGCAGACGGCCCCCGGCCACGGCCCCCAGTGCTCCGCATAAGCGGCACCCCCCCGCGGCTCGAGAGTGCCGCCGAGTAGCCCCAAAGGTGTCACCCCGCGGCCCGACTCAGGCCGCCGATAGTCTCGCCACCATCACTGCGTAGCTAAGGAGGGGAAGGGGGGGCAGCCTCGCACGAGCCTCGCGCCACAGATGTCTCAAGGCCGCAACCACCACCTGACCCCCTCACCTCGGAGGTCATCGCAGCAGATCAGACCGCGCCGGCTAATCGATCCTCCAGTGCTCCCGAGCGCCTCTCACAGCATGCCCGCCGCCACCTCCAGCAATGGCGTCTCCTCCGGGCCGCGTCCAGGCCGCTACCCCTATGGCTCACCACAGCGAAGCACAGGGCTGGAGCAGGGTTTACACGAAGCCCCCAATCGCGCCCCAGCTAGGACATGGTGCAGATCCACCAAGACAGGATCGGAGGTAAGGATATTCACAGGATAAGTGCTCAGGCTGGACGGAGCTCGCCTAGCACACGTCCACCATCTTGGCTGCCAGCCTCTGTGGAGATTTTAATATTCATCTAGACAGTAGTTTTAATATAAATGCTGACGTTCCATATCAGGGGAGGAATGTAAGGGTCTTTAAAGCCCTACAGGGTTTGGTGAGACAACAAGGTCTGATAGATAGTTGGCAGAAATACAGATCAGCGGATCCAGGCTTTACTTTTTTTTCGGCTCCCCATAATAAAGTTAAGATAGCTAAGGTGGAAAGCTATCCAAGAGTCATTTCGGATCACAATCCTTTAGTAATTGAAATCTTATTGACCGGCGCTATCCAGACGTAAAAGCCCTGGACCTTTGAAAGAAAACTTCTGGGCGATCAATCGTATCGGGATCATATGACCAAATGGATTGTTGAATTTGTTGCCATTAATAAAGGCTCATCATCTGACACTACGATCTGGGATACTTTTAAGGCGGGGGTTCGAGGAGAGACCCTGATCTTCTCCATCTCGCATCAGAAAACTCTGCGGAAGGAAATGGGGAATTGGTTTGAGCAGCTAGAAATTGCAGAGCAGGAAGCTCATGTTGAAAATAAGAAAGGGGCTTAATATTGAGGTATCTCAACAGGAAATTCCAATGATCAAATCCAAAATACATCAACATCTTGGATCAGAGCTGGCAGCTAAATACATACTTCACAGGGCTGAATTATATGAGTTGGGGGAAAATACTGGGCGGGTTCTGGCAAAACGCCTTCGACAACGAAAGGTAAGTAACAGAATTGCCAAAATTAAAGATCATCTAGACCAAGTTCAGGAATCCTTAATAGCAGTATTAAATGTTTTTTAAAATTATTATGAGCAACTGTATACTGAGGGAGGGACCTCACTAGACGGGGGGCTATTAATGGATTTTCTAAAAGATCTAGAAACGAAGGAGTTCTCATATGAACAAAATAAAGTCATTGCGCCCCCGATTACCGGGAAGGAATTAGAAATAGCTTTAACCTCTTTAGCCCTTGGTAAGGCTACTGGCCCCAATGGAATCCCTTGGAGTTTTATAGGGCTTTTGCCAAAACAATTCAACAAGAGATGCTGCAAATTTTTGGATTGGCTCAAAGGGGATATTCCCCCGAATCATGGCAGAAGACAGCCATAGTGGTGTTTAAAAAAAAGGGGAAACCTGATTTGTTGCCAGCATCATTCCGACCCATCTCACTTATAAATTGTGATAGTAAAATCTATTCTAAAATACTTGCGTCTAGGATAGGCAAGATAATTACTCCTCTGGTCTCATTCCGCCAGCATGGGTTCATCCCCGGCAGGGACACGACAGACCATGTCTGCCGAGTTATAGCCCTCCTTGATTGGGCCTGGGCCACGAAATCACCGCTGGGAGTAATCCTGTTGGACGCTGAGAAAGCATTCGACAGGGTCTCCTGGCGGTATCTATGGGCCATCCTGAAATGGAAGGGATTCTGTGGGGAATTCATTCAGGCAATTAGGGCACTATATTTCTCGCCAAAAGCGGTAATTCGCATTTCAGGGCAGGACTCAAGGGAGTTTTATATTAGCAGAGGAACAAGGCAGGGCTGCCCGTGTTCTCCTCTGCTCTTTGCCCTTTATATTGACGACTTTTTAAGAAAATTAGAGTTGGACATTAACACCAAGGCAGTGAGCATCCATGATACTGATTACAGAGCATTAGCGTACGCAGACGACATTGGGGTGCTATCTACCGACGTTGTCTCAGCAGTCCCAGAGGTAAACCGAGTAGCTGGACAGTTTGGAAATCTGTCAGGCTATAAATGAAATATTGATAAAACACAAATCCTCTGTTCTGTAACAGTGCAAACTGCAGATCTCCCGATTGTCCAAGAGGCAACTTACCTGGGGGTCAGGATTACAGCGGCTGAAGACCAGATCCCTGATATGAATATCACTCCAATAGTGGATAATGTAAGCCAGAAACTGGAAAGCCTAGATCATCTTCACCTTTCCTTATGCGGTCGAAGCAATGTTATTAAAATGTTGGTTCTCCAGAAGTTTTTATACATCTTCAGGACGATTCCTTTGGAATTCTCCATATCCTCTTTAGCAAGGATTGATAGGATCTGTCAGAGATTCCTCTGGGGATACCGTAAATCAAGAAGAGCGGCCAAATTGATGTTTCATCCAAAACAACAGGGTGGCTGGGCGATCCCCAGCTTCTCCCTGTACTACTGGGCGTCTATATTACAACATATGGGTATCCTATTAGTTGGAGATAAAGCTGAAATTCCAGAGGAAACCAGACCAACAATATATTAACTAGGGCTAGGTGCTGAAGCTAAGGGTTGTCTGGTCAGGATCCTAGAACCCAGTTATTACAAAAAAACTAAATTTAAAATACTGAAAGCAGCATATAGGATCTGGAGACAGGTACGGCGGGAAATGAAGTTTGCAAAGGTGAATGCATATACTCCATTCATGGCTTCAGGTTTACTTCCACCAATATTTCAGGACCAAGTTATTCATAGATGGGGGAGAAAAGGAATTAGCACCCTGGGAGATCTGTTCAGTGAGGGTCAGCTCCTGTCATTTCTAAATCTGCAGGATAAATTTGGGGTGGATAAAAGGGATTTTTTTAAGTGTTTACAGATACAGAGTTTTTTGGGTCGCAGCGAGAACAGGATAAATGAGACATCTGAAAGGATTTCCTTGGTGGAGCTAGTGAGGGGTAAGTCTAGGATTGGGAAGATTTATCAAAATGTAATTCAGACCTCCCCGGACGATATAGAAGCCCAGTATAGGAAATGGGAAAACAGGCTTGGAAGGGAGGCAATCTACATTGAGGATTCACTGGAGCTGGCAGACCAGGTGATTATAACTGGGAGTTTTATAAGTCAACATTGCATGTCTGTGTTTGATTTATATTACACACCAGCAAAGGTTACTAAATGGGCTGGAGGGAGAGGAAGGAAATGTAGCTGCTGACAATTTACACATGTTTTATTTTTGCCCAAAATTGAATATATTTGTGCAGGACCTTGAGGCCTTTTTAACCAAAATCTTAGGTTTTCCGGTATTAATTACCCCTACTCTTTTTATCCTGGGGTTATTAAATGACATAGAGTCAAATAAAAGGACTAGGGCAGAGATAGGATTGCTGTTTATTGCAATGGCCATTGCCCGTACATGTGTTACTTCCCAATGGATAAGTATTGACCCTCCTACTTTTTCCACCTGGTTGTCCAGGATGCTGGCTATTTATAATATAGAATCTGCAGTATATAAGTTAAGAGGGCAACGGAAAAGGGAGTTTGGACAAAAGATATGGTAAATTAGATCAGTTATTTATTGCACAGGCACTTTCTACTACACTATCAATTGTAACCTAAGAGGTAAATGGAGCTGCTATATATTTGTGAGTGAAATTGGGCTGGTATCCCCTTGATTGCACAGGCACTTTCTTTCTTCTTAGAGTAATTAGATCAATCTATTTATTGCACAGGCACTTTTCTCCTATAGTATCTAAAGTAAATCTATGAGGTAAATCGAGCTGCTATTCTTTTAGATATATTTGTGATTGAAATTTTCTTTCTTGCCATGCTGCTGATATGGTATATTGTTTGCATCTAAAAGGTGACATGACATGTATTATCTGTGGTTTTGTGATTTTTTGCAAAAAAAAAAAAAGAGAAACCATATCCGTATATAGTAGCGTTAGGGCTGGAACCTGATATACAGGGAACAATCAATATCTAATGTGACAGCCCACTGTACAACTGATCAGTAAAACTGATAAACGAATTCGGACGGACGCGGAGCTGCGCTGTTACACCGGAAGATAAAAGGCCCTATCACTTGAAGGGTATAGCCTGTGTCACAGTATACAGTTTTAAGCAGGAAGTATTATCCCACCAATATAGGACGCTATACTTCAATGGTTTTGGAGACTCCGTGACTGTAGAGGAGCAGGGAGGATAGCTGTGTTGCCCAATAGGTGCATACCTGTGGACTACTTGCTGCGTACCGCTTGATCCTATATGAAAGGTTTTTAATGCCAAATTCCAGTGTTGGTAGAAGCATCTGAAATTCCTTAACCAAGAGTTCCAGAATAGAAGTGATTTTCGCACCTTGGTGGAATTATTTCTAAAATATACCGTCAGAGAGTAATATCTTTAGTCTTGATAAAGATGGTTTAATTCAAGATAATACCATTGAAATGCATCGACGCACTAGCATCATAATCCGTACAGTGAGCTGTCACACTAGATATTGATTGTTCCCTGTATATGAGGTTCCAGCCCCAACGCTACTCTATACGGATATGGTTTCTCTATGACAAAGTGTAGTGTCTTTTAATACTCTCGTCTTTAATGTTTTTGTAATTGAGTTTGTTTATTTGTCTTTTTATAGTGTGATGTTTTTGATTTTGAATAATGTGAATTATGTATGATTAACTGTTTTTAACTTGCTAGATTTGTTTTAAATGTTTGTAATAAATTGATATATAATATTTTCAATACTTTTTGTGTGTTGGCACACTGCTTTTTCAATTGTTACTGTTCCCCCATGGTTGAATCTGTGTGATTGAGATGGCTGAATGAAAAAGAGTTCTTTAAGTATTGGTCAACCAAAGAACATACTGTTGCTCTTTCTAGATTGAACCCTAGTCCTTTGGTGAACAAAGGGTCCCTCTCATTTTTATAAGAGAACCACATCATATTCAGGAATACATGTGCTACTTCACGCCTGCCATTAAGGGATCAAAATACGGCGACCTACAGGGCAGCCTGGCAACATACATCTCAATTCCCCAAATTGCCTCAGCTAGTCCTCTATACACCACCTTACCCTTGGCAAATACCATCAAAATCCTCGCTATCAAAATCTACTACTGAGACAACAATCATCAATGCATACATCCACCCGAAATGTACAACTAAAGCCACCAAGCAACTGGTCGATCAGCTTGTGGAACGTGGCTAAGCGAGGGAGAAATTATGAATATTATTCTCAGTGGGGAATTTAATTTATACTTGCTTAGCGCACCCTCAGATGATACCGCAATAGCGCAAACCTCAATCTGGGAAATCCCGGTACAAGGAAAAAACAACCAGGGCCATCCCACTAAGATTGGAACAGCCGTGCTTGCCAACCTGGAACATTTGAATCCAAGAGCACTTAATGGTAGGTCCCAGGAATATAACCCACTGACAACTCTTCGGCACACAGCACTTTTATAATCTCTAGCACCTATTGCACATGGGTCCTTGATCATAACCGAGAAAGGGTTCCAGGTTCCTTTCCCATTTATAGTTGGCTCTAAACCAATTTATAATTGTCTCTAATCCAGATCACCTCTGTCTCTCAGTCTTGCATTTGCACGCGGCGCTTACCTTTCCGAAACACTCTTATTTTTGTTTTACTTTAGTACAACAAACTCAAAACTGCTTTATGTAAATTTTATTGGACATTTTAAATGATAAATGTTTTACTGTAATACATGATAAAGATCTTACTTTTACAAAAAATGTAACACAGTACTAGGTATGTTTTTGTAACTATTGCTGCTGCTATTTATTGCAATGGTTTTAAGTAAGAGGTGGAGAGGTGTGGTGCAGCGGCCAGGGCAGCTGACTTCGGAGCACAGGGTTCACGGTTCAATCCCCGGCTCCGGCGACAGCTCAGCTCAGCACCATGTGACTCTGGGCAATAGCTCACTTAATTTCCACTACGGCCCCCAGCGCCTTGAGACCCGTAAGGGTGAGTAGCTGCGCTATATAAAAACGGACTTACTTACATTTTTAACTATGCAAATAAAATTAAGCATAAACACGGAAATGCATCAGTTATAGTTTAGTAAACTAACTATAACTTGCGCTAACATCCCATACAATCATACTATGAATTGAACCATTTGAGCATCACCAATACATCTACACCTTATAAATCCCCTGTTTATATAGAAATTGACTACAGCACTACATGACAACTCTTTAACATCAGCATGTGCACAGAAATCCATAGTTGAATAATGTATTGTATGCACAACATTTCTTTTTTCAGCCACAAGACTTTTCTTTTGGCCACATATCGGCAATGTACGTCTGGAACTTACACTAGTTGCACTCAGTCTCTATCTTGTTAAAATGAAGTATTGTTTCTGCTTAAATGTTTATTGGTTGTTAAACTGTGCACTATATTACTTTTACCATAGTGAATCAGACTCCCCAGTACTAGACTATTTCAATTTTAGACATGCACACATGTCAATCATGTCAACCTATAATGTGAATGCGTATGGGCCTTTTACTACCTACTTTGACTTCTAAAGTGATCTAGGGTTTATAGAGTAATTTTTAGAAGCAGTTGCTTTGATGTCATCCATTCTGCCATCAATTCCCAGCAAGCTGGTCAATTTAAAGAGAGAAGAGCATTTGTAAATGTTGGGCCAAATTAATGAATGAACCGATAGATTGTTACACATGAGAACAACCCCAAAGTCTTAACACACCTTTGGAGCAGTGGTTCAAGGGAATCAGAGTGAGGGCTAAGGAACTTTTGACAGGTCCACCTCATCAATGAACTCCGATGTTAAGAAGTGTAAAACAATTTACTTTAATTAAGACGTAGGGTAAGTATTAGAAAATATGCTCATTATAAATGTATAATTTAAATAAAATGAATTAAAACAAATAATTAAAGTTAGTAGTAGAGATAGGTGAAGTATTCATAATTCATGTAATTTAATTTATTGTGGATAGGTCTTGGGTTTTTATGAGGGTGAAGTTACAGTAAATTATTACATTTCATATACATGAATTATTGATTCATGTTTGGTGTTAGTATTAGTGTTAATTAAATTATTTAAAAAAGGTTAAGATTATAACAATATTTGGGAGACAATCCACTTGTTAACAAAAATAACATTAATAATTAACATTAATAAATATAAAAGAAAGGTTGAACTATTTGTGGGGTCTTAAGAGAAAGGTTGAACTAGTTGTGGGTTCCTGGTAGTAGCTATATACATTTTAAAATGCCTGGTGGATTCAGCTTATAGTTTTGAGATGAGGCTCAAGGTCTAGAGGGAAATGAAAGGGTGTGCAAAGGAATGAGTGGTTAGAGATGAATTGATAAGAAAGTATCTTTTTTAGCCACTCTGGGCTTGCAAGTGTCAGCAGGATGCCAGGGTCAGCAGGGTAATGAAAGTTAGGGTTTCTGCATGGATAAAACCTATCCCGGTTGGGTAATCCCACTAATAACAAGCCTTCTTACTGATTATTTGCTTCTTCCATCTTGTGTACATTCTTATTACTTCTCATAGCCCCTTCTTTAACTTTCCTCTTGGTGTTCGCTGTTCTGCAGGATCTGATTGAATAGCAGAGTGAGATGACATTCACTTACTACACTGGGAAAGAGAAGAATTAGCAAGCGTCTTTCAAACATTTACTCAAAACTCATAGGGAGACCATTGTTATATTATTGAAGAGTGCATGGCCATGATGGCCGCTCGGTTCTGAAGCTCTAGAGGACCTGCCGATAAATGGATGCCTGTTGGCACTGATTAGTGCCCCCGTTTCCTCCTGCTCCATGAAAACTGCACTTTCAGCACACGGAGACCAGGGAGCATGCCTGATGTCATTTGGGTCACTAAATTTTCGGCCCCCACTCTGCCGGCAGGCGCTGCCTGATGCAGCCCTTAGAGGCCCCACAGCAATAGGGGCGGTGGGTGAGCCTGAGGGTGGGGTGGCGTTCTGCCTGCCATGCCTGGTGCTGGTCGCTGGGGGCACTGCTGATCATCGCTGCCTGCTTTGCGGGGCAGGTTGGGCCCGCTGTAGAACCTACCTCTGCCAGTAAGCTGCCCTGAGACGAGGGGGCGAGGTGCTGCAGCTACCGAGGGAAGAGTGCCGGTGCCTGCTGGTGCTCCTGCGTGTGTGGACATTAGGCCTTGTACCTCGGCCCAGCAGAGACCTGTTGTTTGCTTGGTGCTGCCCTGCACTGGACCCTCCCGCCCCTCCCACTTTTGCCTTGGGTGGTGCCAGTGGGCCCTCGGCCTTGCTCTGGGTGCTGCCTTGCTAGGCGGGTTGTGCTGGCCCGGCCTGTGGCACTCATCAAGGTGCCGTAGCTCTATTGTTTTTTTTTTCTCCTAGGGCTGACTTATGGGCTTACCGCTTGTCTGCTCCTATTGCACTTTTGCAGATGTCCCTGAGCCCTACTGATATTTCGTACACTTGCCCATCAATGGAGGAGGCGATTTAAAACCCTGCAAGTCTGTTGATGCTTTCTACAGCGGGCTGTAACTGATTTCTGCACCACGGTGGGGCTGGTTGCTGACACTGGGACTGCCAGTTGAGGTTTCTCATGCTGGGTGGCACGTGTGTATTCCAACTCGCTCCACTATCCCTCCCATTCCAACGCCTGGTTGGTGTTTGCATTACTCCCATTGCTGTGCCATAGTGCTACTGAATCGTGCCCTGCTCTAGTTGTACCTTACTTCTGCTATCTCTAACTTGGCTCTACATCTGTGCAATGGGGCGAAGTGATCCCAAGCAATGACAGCTAATTTTTGACTCACCAGGAGTCCCGTCACCAGAACTCGGAGGAGTCCACTGGAGGTGACCCTAGCTCTTCTGCTGCTGGCGTCCCCGCCCTTGAAGGAGCGACTGCAATAATGACTGAGTTGAGGGCTGTTTTCAAGTCCATAGACTCTCATTTTGATGCTCTCTCTATGTGGCTGGGTGGTATGCACGAGCTTATGGATAGGCATGAAACTAGATTGGATACTGCTGAGCAGCGAATAGCTGACATAGAGGATGGCAACACTGTGGCAATAAAAGACTTGAGAAACTGGAGCGGACTATCAAGGTAATGGTTCCGAAGGCAGAGGATCTGGAGGAGTGCTCATGCTGGAACAACTTTCGCCTTGTGGGGGTAGCCAAGACCAGCAAAACCGGACGCATGGACACTTTCGTAGAACACTTCTTAGTTGAACTATTTGGTAGAGACTCGTTTATGCCACATCCACGGTTAAAAGGGCACATAGGACTCCCGGCCCATGCCTGATACACGGGGCAATGCCTCGCCTCATTATCACTATGGTCCTTAATTACCGTGACGCGATACCGCCCTTGGCCTTGCCCGTGAAAATGGGAGACCTGCACTATCAAGGTGTGACTGTGTGTTTGTACCGCAACTTTACACTAGTGGTGCAAGAGGCTGACATAAATATATGGATGCTAACCGTATGCTTCAGAAATGCAATGTGCGCTACGCAATGTTGTACCCTGCTCGATTGCAAATTCAGATGGATGGTAAACAACATGTTTTTGATTCGCCAGTGGCCACTGCCCTTTTCTGCAAGCAGCAAGGACTTGGATCCAAGACGACTAATGACCGCGCCTCTGCTCACTCATCGAGCCCAGACTTGCAGACTCCTCCATCAACTTGAAGGCACTTAGACTCTGTAAGATGACTGCTTGTGGGCTCTGGTTCCCCCCTCCCCTTATTCTGTTCAATATGCAGTAATGGGGCACTATATACAACTTGATTTGCTTATGGATATTATGACAGGCTGATATTATTTTTACTTCTTTCCACTGTTTCCTTATGGCATCTCTCATTACGAGCGTTGCCACACCCCAAGGAGTACTCCAACTGGATTGCTATGCTGTTTTTCTGAGTATTACTGGGTTTCACCAGGGATTCTAATTTTTTCCTTTGGTGTGGGTGGGTGGGAGGGGTGTTGTTTCATTGTTGTGATATATTGTTGTGTTTGTTAATCTGCAGAAGTAGCACTATCGTATATGCCGTGACATGGATTCTCTCCTGTGACCTTTCACAGTCCTGTACCCACTGTAACATGCATGGGGCCGCATGGCTATGTCCCTTGTATGTATGACATGGAACATCAGAGGGATAAATAACCCTCAGAAAGGGAGACAAATCCTCACCTATCTGACCAGACATGGCGTTCAACTAGCCTTTCTTCAAGAGACACACTGTATGCCAAATCCCACAAATTCCTATGCTTCTACCTGGGGAACTAATCATTTTTTCGCTGGCTACAGATCCTATTCCAGGGAGTTTGGCATATTTCCCCATAAAAGTATTCCCTTCGTCCCACAAGAGGTGATTGCTGAGCCTGAGGGTTGCTACCTTCTGGTCTCCAGGACACTTGCAGCTAGTTCCTTTTTGCTGATAAATGTTTATGCCCCAAATGTAGACTCTCCAGATTTCTTTCATGAGCTCTCCACTCACATAAACCATTTACCTACTGACCATATCATTATGGATGATAATTTCAACTTAATTCCTCATACTCCCCTTGACTCCACTAGCTTGTTTCATGTCACCAAGCCACGTGCTCTGCAGACTCTTTCCAATCGCCTGAATTCTTTCCAACTTACAGATGTCTGGGGATCCTGACACCCACATAGTAGAGACTATACTTTTTCTTTTGCCCCTCATGGTGTCTGGACACGTAAAGACCACTGGTACTTTACCTCCAAAATACTTCTGTGGCTCACAGACGTAACCCATTACCCATGTACATTATCAGATTACTTTCCAGTGATAGCTTCCCTGCGGTTTTCCTGCTCTGCTCCGCTGATGACATCATGGCGGTTTCTATTTAATGCATTACACGACAAAGTATTTTGTGCTGCGATCCGCGATGCAATTATTGAATACTTTCTGATAAATACAGGGCCTTTTTCCAAACGTTCAACATTATGGGAGGTCTTTAAGGCATACATTAGGGGGTTTGTAGTGCTAAACCTGCAGGTGTCCTCTGTGCATTCAGAAGGGAGCTGGAGGACGTGGAGGGGAAACTGCAGGATCTGGTTCTGCAAAGTATGTCCACCACTTCCCACATGCCACTACATATGCGATTCACTTTATTACAGGAATTTCGAGACTTAGCAACCCGCGAGGTGACATATTTGGGTAAATATGCTAGAGCGCGTGTATACGGAGAGGGAGGAAACCTGACCGCACACTGGTTAGACTGCTTCGCCCTCCATATCAAGCCTCCTATGTTACTGCTCTACAACTTGATGATGGCCCCATGATTACTGATAATGCTACCATTATCTCAGAATTTACCTCATATTACCAACACCCTTATACATCCAGAGGCACAGTGACTGACAAGGCATTAGCAGACTACTTGTCAGAAGTGGCGATGGTGTGGCTTGAGGGGAGCCACCAGCAATTCTTGGCATCTCCCATTTCCTGTGAGGAAATGTCTCAAGCCATAGATGCCCTTAGTGGAGCTAAGGACCCCGGGTCAGATGGCTTCACGGGTGACTTTATATAGCTTATCAAACAATATTGGCCCCACATCTACTAGAGATCTATACTGAATCTCTTGAACAGGACATTCTCCCCCTCACTCTCTGGGAAGCAGTCATAATGCTCCTACTTAAGCGGAGTAAATACCCGCACTTCTGCGCCTCATACAGGCCCTTATCATTGCTCAATCATGACAATAAAATGCTGGGTAAAATTATTGCTACACTTCTCTCTTTCTTAATGGATAGCATAATCTCTCCTTTACAGTCGGAATTTGTCCCCAACCGCTCTACTTCAGGAAATATCTGCTATACTGCTGGACGCCGAGAAGGTGTTTGACTTTCTTGAGTGGCCCTTCCTGCATGCTAATGAAACTTGGTATCCCAAAAGGTTTTAGGGACTTAGTCAAATAACTTTCACCTTTATTATTCATCATTGCATTGGACCCCCTAGTTCGGCATTTTCAGGAACGACATTTGGATCGCCGGTTGCAGTTTTTATCGAGGTTCTCTGCTAGCTTCTTTATATGGAGACAACAGACAGTTGTTTTTCAGAGGCCCTGAGACTAATCAACCGCCATTAATTTGAGAGGTGATCCATTTTGGTGCCTTTTCCGGCCTCTCCATAAATTGGAGTAAATCAGAGAATTCCCCCTGCAGTAGTGTGAAGACTCTTCTAAATACCTCGGCATCTATTTACATAGAATTATTTCAGAGGTCATTCATCTGAATTATGGCCCGACAATTGATAAACTTTCTACCCAGATCGAGCGCTGGGTCTGGCTCCCTTTGTCCATGGCAGGGACAATAGCTATAATTAAAATGGTGTTCCTGCCCTGCTTTTTATATTCATTTCCTAACATTCTGATAGATCTGACAAAGAGATTTTTCGACACTTTGCACAGTATGCTTATGTGCCTGGTATGGGCATGCGGATGCCCTAGAATCATTTGGCATACATTGACTTTGCCCTATGAACGTGGCGGTTTCGCAGTCCCTGACTTTTATCTTTATTATCTTGTACTGAAGGCACACTTTGCTTACTTTTGGTACTATCCTGATGGCAGATTGCAATATCTTAAACCAGAATGGACGCAGGCCCTCCCATGGGCGCAGGGTCAAGACTGATTTGCATATGGCTGGGTCCAAACTGGAATGGCATGGTGAGCAAAAAAACAATGGATTTAGGCCCAGATCTCTGTACTGGGGTGAATGTATGACATTGTTCTGCATTCTGTCCATCAATTGTTCTTTTTGCATTTGTCACCCCGAGTGGGACGGGTATGCCCAGATGTGGGTCCCGTGCTCTCCATGCCACTGGAGTCCAGCTATCCTGGCTGATGAGGGCTGAAAGCCCGAAACCGGTCCTAGGATGCTTGTTTCCAGTCCAGGGAGGACCTGGCCTGGCAGTTAGGGCTGGACTGTTCCCATTGGGCGCAGGGTCAAAACTGATTTGCATATGGCTGGGTTCAAACTGGAATGGTATGGTGAGCAAAAAAACGATGGATTTAGGCCCAGATCTCTGTACTGGGGTGAATGTATGACATTGTTCTGCATTCTGTCCATCAATTGTTCTTTTTGCATATGTGCCTGGTATGGGCAGGTGGATGCCCTAGAATCATTTGGCATACATTGACTTTGCCCTATGAACGTGGCGGTTTCGCAGTCCCTGACTTTTATCTTTAGTATCTTGTACTGAAGGCACACTTTGCTTACTTTTGGTACTATCCTGATGGCAGATTGCAATATCTTAAACCAGAATGGACACAGGCCCTCCCATTATCCCTTTCTACTATAATTCCAAATGGTTTGATATGTTATATTCTACTCACATCACCCTACTCAATAATGCCTGGCTTCTTCTGATGAGGGAGACACTGACTCAGCGTACCCTGAGCATGTATCATTCACATACCGTGGGCAATTTATTTACTAACTCAGATCTTCGGCCTATCTCCTCATTGACTGAGGGTCATGTTGCAACTTATATGGATAGGTTTGTATTACATCGGCGGCATGGTACTCTACGCGCCACTCTCCCTTCATACCCAAAGGAATCTAAGGATTCCCCACCCCTCACTATGATTATCATGGCCCCAGAAAACACCCATCTAGTACCCGCTTATATCATACTTCTATACGACTGAAACCCATTGGGGCAGAGAGGGCGAGGGCTCCATGAGAGATAAATTTGGGGTACAATTTGACTGACAAAACATGCTATTACTGTTGTGAACAAACTGGGCTGCTCTCCAATAACCATTGTCATAAATTATTGCATTTTAAATACTTGCACCGGGCCTACGTCACCCCTCAGATGTTGGCTAGACTTGACCCGACTAGGTCGCATCGCTGCACCAGGTGTGCGGCAGAATATGGTGATTTTACACATTTGGCTTGGAATTGCACACCTATACTTACAATTTTGGAAACAGTCCACTCTATACTTTCACCCATGACGGCGCAGACATTGACCCCCAAGTCCACTATTGGCTTTGTTAGGTTATGTTAAACCAATACTGATAGGTGTCCGCCGCTATACTGCAACTGCATTGCTACTAGCCAAGTGCCAGGCAGCCCTGCATTGGTGTAGTGGTACCCGCCCCACTGAAGAGGCATGGATAAGTGACCTGATATATTGCGAGTGGAGTATATGCACCTTTACACCCTTTGCGACCAAAGGACATATGGCGGCCCCTAAGGGACTATATTTTACTTCCGCCCTCTGACGCTGATGAGGATGTGGAAGACTGTCCTGTATCTCAATGATCATGAAGGGTTGGCTTTCCAACATTTAGTTCTGTTATGTGTGTATTATTCTGTGGATCATTTGCATATTTCCCTCGGGTGTTCTGACACCTATCATTATTCACCCTCTTTTGATGTTTATTTTTACATTTGAGACATCTCCTTCCTCTGCGGTCGTAATGCATGGTTCGAGATGTCATGGCTATATTTCTTTACATGTCATTTCACTGCCTATGTTGTCATAAACAAAGTGTCCAATAAAAAAAAGAGTGCAATGAAGTATATATTTAATCACCTTTTAAAATGCATTGATTCGGATCAAGTTTATATTCTCTTGTATTCCAATGTAATGAGAGAAAACCTATGTTTGTCTTTATTCATTGATTAATCATGACTACACGGGAGATGTCTTTCTTGATCTCTGAGTGCCAGCGAGTGAAATGAAGACTCAGTCTTAGTTCATTAATGATAATAAAACAAACTATTCAACATTAGCAGTTGCCGCGTCGTTTCAACTCTTCTACCTTCATCGATATTTCCTTCAAAGACATTGTATGCAGCTGTAGAACAGCTCATTGTGGATGAAGTACAGCCTCAATCTTCCGGAGCTAGAAAGATATCAGCAGAACACAGAAATGTTGGCTCATTTAAATTGAATTCCCAAAAGAACCTCGTCTGGAAGACCCCTGAGAGAAAATACAACTTCAGAGCGTCATTCTCAAGCTCATCACTGATGTCTTGGTCAATCACAAAGGCTTACTCACTCATTTATATATGAGAGGTGTAAGTTAAGTGTATTCCACACATACAGTTAATGGAAAATGAAGTCACCCAAGTTTATGTAAACAATAACATATTAGAATTAGAAACCACAGAAAATATCAATTGAAAAGTCATGGTAAAATGCCAAAAATTGAGAGCAAGCATTCTTCAGAAATACTCAGTGGGGCAAACCTGTGATGTAAAGTCAGTGCAGTCAATGATATGTTCCAGATTCCAGTGGAGTCAATGTGAGGACAATATAGTCACTACTCCTTCAGAGACCGTGGTATAATACCATAGCATACCCTATGAACATCATGGGATGTTCAGAGGGACCTATGGTTCAGGTAAAGCGGACCTCAAAATCGTATCATTCAGATCCACCAAAGGCTCAGGTTTACCATCTGATAAGGGCCATATGCATGGTATGCTGTTAACCGCTTCCATGCTCATGACGAGACCAGCTCGTCATGAGTCACAGTGGAGCTGTGCTTATGATGAGCTGGTCTCGTCATAACGGCTGCGCGCCGCCCACGCGGTATTAATTCCCCGCCTGTGCGGGAGAATTCATGAGTGGGCGGGGTTGTGACGAGACCAGCTCGTCATGAGCACAGCTACACTGTGACTCATGACGAGCTGGTCTCGTCATGAGCACCGCGGCACCGCGCTCACCCCCCCCGCACCCGTGGGGGAATTACCCCCGCAGGGAAGGGGTTAATGAAGTATCCATCAAAAAATGAAGGATGTCCCATATCCCTCAGGTTTCCCGGTATTATCTAAAGGTAGGGAGGCCAATCTGTTTCTGAGAGCAAATTGGAAGCTTCTTGAAAACTGCAATAGTAGGCTGCCCTATTATTGATTCTGATGCAGTATTTCTCTGTTTCCTACAGCCATTTATAGTGTGACCAGCTCACAAAGACTACAACTTTTCTGACTGGGCTGCCATGACAAGGAGGGCTAGATGGGCTTGTACTTTCACTGTGAAAACTTCTTGCTAAAGCCAGTAGCTAGTCATCCTTAAAATAGTTGACACTTCCCTTTACAACAAGCTCCACTCGAGTTCCTCCTATTCGCAAAGATCCCCAGTGCCTTTCATCCTTTCTAACATCTACCTTTGCCTACTTGCTAATTTGGGGCCTAATTTATATCTTGGTGGTAATGATACTCCATTGCAATGGCGGATGAGTATCCTTACCACCAAGATGATGGACCGCGAGCCCGATTTAAATGCAGACGGACCATAGTTTGGCCATGGCGACAGTAGTGAAAGCGTTGGACTTTGGAGGGGTTACATTTATTATTCCTACTCCAGTATGTGCAACAGCAGGGAAAGTATTGGACTTCAGAGGGGTTACGCTCACTATTCCCAATCCATTCTGTGCAAAAGTAGGAAAAGCATTTGACTTCAGAGGGGTTACATTTACTATTCCCTCTCCAGTCTGTGCAACAGTAGGAAAAGCATTGGACTTCGAAGGAGTAAGATTTACTCGTCCCACTCCAGCCTGTGCAACAGTAGGGAAAGCGCTGGACTTTGGAGGGGTTAAATTTACTATTCTCACTCCAGTATGTGCAACGGTAGGGAAAGTATTGGACTTTGGAGGGGTTAAATTTACTATTCCCACTGCAGTCTAAGCAACAGTAGGAAAAGCGTTGGACTTCGGAGGGATAATATTTACTATTCCTACTCCAGTCTGTGCAATAGTAGGGCAAGTACTTCACTTTAAACACATAACATATTTGTAACATAATCATACTGATTTGCAACAAATACAAAACTCTTAATATGAACATTAATAATTAAACCCCCCAAAAAAATATATATAAGAAAATAAAAAAACAATGAAACAATTTACAGGATTATTTCACAATTTAATAATTCATTCTCATTAATGTATTACTTAATTATCTTACCACACTATACCCCCACACACCTAGCAGGCCACACTTAAAATATAACTTAAATAAATAAGTATAACACAATTAACATAATTAATAAATTTGTATTAATACAATAATAATTATGACATAATTCAATAATTATTACATAACTTTCCACCCTATATCCCTACAAATCCAGCAGCCCGGACCTAATATATAACTTAACAAATATAATTATTGCACAATTTACATAATTACATAATTCAGCGCCTTGAGACCCTCACAGCGCCTTGAGATGCTCACGGGTGAGTAGTGCGCTCTACAAATCCCTGATTGATTGATTGATTGATTGTCATAATTAATAATCAATGAATGAATTAATAATGCATTGTTAATGAATTGTTAATTAGTTATTATTTAATTAACGTCCCACCCTTTATCCCTACAAACCCAACAGCTGGCACCTGATATATAACTTAAAAACATAATTATTACATAATTAATAATAAATTAAATAATCAATAATACATTAATTAATCATTGGTAATTCATCATTACTTAATTATCTTTTCAACATACACCCCCTACAATCCCAGCATTCAGCACCAAATATAAAACTTAAAAATATAATTATTACTCATTTAACATAATTATTAGTCAATTAAATAATTAATAATAAATTAATAATCAGGTGTTGATTCATTATACTTAATTAACTTCCCATCTTACACCCCTGCAAACCTAGCAATGCATTACAACACTATAAATTACTATTAGCAATTAAATTAAAATGTATAAATCACTTAAAATAACAAAGTATATTTAAAAATATTATTGACCATCATAAAAACAATAATAAACAAAAAGTTAATATATGAATTAAACACATAACAATAAATAAAAAACAATCTTTTTTACAAATATTTATTTTAAAACTATATTAACAACAACGATATTCTTGAAAACCATTAGTCATCTGAAAAATCAATATTCTTGACAGCGATATTTCTGCATAACACTATTTTTGTATCATTATATTTTTCCTGATATTTCTGTCACTTGATTTTTAAAATTGAATATTTTGTCCAAATAAAATGTTGAAATGCCAGCCTGCATTGAACTGATAGACAAGGTGAAAAGCCTTCTTTTCTGGTTAGATGAAGCTCTCAAAATGGCCACTTATGTCAAGTCAGCAATGTCTTCTTGATAATCCCAAATATAGATCCTGAAGATTTTTCCATGTATTCTTGACCATCGAAGAGCCTGGGCAGGTAACACTGGTATTATTTTAACACTGGACTATGCTAATGCCTGTTAATGCGGTCCTCGGAAATTGGCAAGTGTAAACTTTAAGGAGTCCAGATTATGGCATTTCTACTTGTAATGAACATTAGAAAATTCAAGGGGTTCTGAGGCTCAGCACAAACTCCGTTGGTTGCCAGTCTCCAGGCGGATTCAATACACATTGCTCTGTTTTGCCAACAGAGCTAGGACTGTCCCCCACTGCAACTTATGTTACTTAGAAATTCTCCTAAGTAACCATTTTGTTCAGTTCTTCCTTCCTCCTGGCTGTTATTACATTTTTTAGAGACGCTCACTCCCTGTTGTCAAATCGCCATGTTGGAATGCTCACCCCTTATGCCCACAGCAAAGAGATAACTTTGATGCATTCATAAAAGCCCTTAAGTCACATCTTTGCTGAGTCTTCTTCTGGCATCATTCAATTTTCTAAATCAGTTCCGAATGAGGCCTTTGGGTGGTCATCTGTACGCTGTAAACATTAACTGAAGTCATCACACTTCAAGATGGCATTATCCTTTCCATGGCAGAAACACCTCTGTCAGTGCACTTTGTCCTGATATGTGAAGAGCTCTTCCCAATTCCCTGAATAAAAACAGACAGGAACCATCTATAACTCAGGGGGCCGGTGAATTGACCAAGGTTTCTAGAACTCTGTGGAAGATGGTGCCAGCAAACAACATTCTTATCATATTGTGAAAACTGATCATGGGATGGTGTAGGATCCATGCTATGAATCAACACAGATAGAGTGCTACTCTAAGCACAAAGCAGGTGTCTCTTCATAACTGGGTTTCATTGTAGACACATTCATGGTCTTTTGTGTATTAAAGGAAATTTGTGAAAAGGTATAACAATATTTAGTATATTAGCTTCATTTATTTTTGACACGTTAGAGGTAAAATCTCAAAGGTACATTGTAACTAAAGTTAAAATATCTATCTGCCACATTTCTAAATTTACAAACAGATCTGCTTAATGAGGAGTTCCTATTGGCAGGACTTTATAAGAACCTTTTAAATATGCGTAAAATGAAACTAAAAGCAACTGTTAGTCAGGTCTCAGTAGAAGGTGATGTCAAGTACATAGAACTGAAATTACCAACTTTGGAGGATCATAGAATATGGGTTTACTTCTAACTACAAGCTGGAGTAAATATAGGAGCAGGGACGAGGGCAACAGAGAGTCACTCTTCATTCGGCACACCTATTTAGAGCAGGTGAGATCTGAGACCTGCAGGCTTGGATAACATATCGGGTGATTAGCCGCGCTTTATTAAATCCTGAGGGAATGATTGTAGGCTTGACATTCCCCAGTGGGAGGAACTGATATGATGAAATTTGGCAATGTGGGGTGCCAAAGTAATTTTCTGTTCTGTGATGAGGCCAAATGATTTAGCAGACTAGGCTAATGTGGGAGATATGCCTCGAGAAGAGGGGTGTTCATGGCGATGGGGGAAGTGTTGTCGAATAGCAAAGTTAAATCAGCTTCTTCCAACTAAACTCTTGAAATGACCCCAGCCAATCTCATAGTCTCAGACAAACATCACTGTCAGGAACCCGGCTCTGCACCCATGCCTGGACTACAGCAATGTGAAGCATCTTGCTGCATCAGGAAAGCTTTTACATAGGTACAAAATACAATTAAACCTTTTATCGGCCTTTTGGGGGGGCCACATATCCAATTTATTGTGACCCTCTTCTACTTTCCCAGGCAGAAACTCATTCTTTCACAGTCAATGGCAGTCACTGGCAAGTACTCTGGAATTTATTGCTGACAAATTCATCCAACATGCCAGAAGACAGATACTCCATGTGGCTGATGGGGAACCTCTTACTGTCCTGAAACTAAATGGCCACTTTTGATGAAGTGTATGGTGAGTAATGCCAAAATATGACATTATTTGCCCATTCACCTATGCACAAATCCAGGTTGTTAAGATTCAAGAAGGATTTAAAGACTTAGGGGCCGATTCCGATTCGGGCCGGAAATCTCTCCGACCGAGCCGGACCCGGAGAGATTTCCGACCGAATCGGACCCGTGCAGCCCGACCGAATGAGTACGATGCGCACGTATGCCATCGGACTCGAGTCGGTCGGACTCCCATTGAAGTCAATGGGAGCCTGTTGTACAACGCGTACGCAGGCTCCCATTGACTCAATGGGTGCGAGGCGGACAAGGGCGCCCCTACAGCGTGTACGCGGCGAAGCGACTCGTGCCGTACACGCACAGGTAGAGGGGACCCATGGGTCCCCCTGTGTGCGACTCGCGTGGCTACGCGTACAGGGGGGTCCGACACGGACCCCCAAAGTACGGCTCCGACTGCTCTTTCGAGCCAGAGTGCGCGGCTCGGTCGGACTGCTCGCGGCGCGCATCGTACTTACCCGGCCGGGGAACGTCTCCATTGCGCGGTGCGAGTTGAGTCCGAGCGAGTCGGTCCGTGCGGTTCGACCCGGGAACGAGTCGGTCGGAGCGGTCGGGACGCCCGGACGAGTCGGTCGGCGAATACGCATCGTACTCGCTCGCCCGGACGCGCGTACGAATCGGTCGGGAAATAGGGCTCCGAATCGGATCCGGTTAAGCCGAATCCGATTCGGAGCCCTACCGGCCGAGATCGGAATCGGCCCCTTAGCATTTCACCTTATAGTTTCTTATCCTCTCTATTTTCATTTCTTAGTGGTTATGTCTTTTTTTTCTACAGTTTCAATAAGCTTAGGCCCATGTAGTAGTTTATAAATAAACATAACATAACAAACGATAACATAACATAATGTGGTGCAACACCATATATAACATGTAAAGTTTCAAAAAAGAGTGCTCTATCGGCCACCAGGTCTGTAGAGAGCTATATAAAACTGCGAATAGATATATAAATTAATAAATAGGTTTGAGTGATGAATAGCAGTTCAAGAAGGTGTTAATGAAAAGGTCATGTATGTAATAGCTGTGTCATTACATTGACCAGGGCAGGTGAGGTGTGGAGGGTGTAGTCAGAGGAGTGCAGGGGGAGAGGGAAGTGTTAGGGGAGGGGGCGGTTCTGCCGGAAGTGCAGGCATAAGACTAGGCTTGGTGAGTGTTGGACTTGGCCCTTTTTGGCAGGTTCACCCCTGAACTTTTTGCCTTAAGCTCTGACATGGTGGTAGTGGTTTTAGGCCTCTGAGCACTTTCGCACTGTGGTCCAGTGGAAAGTGCGTGCGCTCTCTGTGTTACATTGGTGAGATTGGCCTGCCCTCCCATAGGAATGCATGGGGGATAAGTGTGTCCATGGTAATTCCTGTTATGAGAGGGGCAGTGTGGTCAAGTTTAGTATGTCTGAATTCGTGAGAATAAATGCTGCGCAGTGGTGTGCGCAGATTTATGGTGACTGGTGGAGAAATGCCACTTCTAGAAGTTGGCATTTCTGTGTGCTCTGTGTCTGCCTGCCTGATGTGAATTGCATGTCTGGCTTGTGAGTGACAGGGGCTGGGAGGTGTGTGTGGCTCCAGGAGGGGCAGGGTGAGTCAGCGCAGGGCTGAATGGAGAGATCTCCATGTAGATGGGTGGGAGGAGTTGCACCTGGGACCTGAATAGGGCTATGCCTTCCCTCCACAATGCTGGCTCCGCCCCCTGTGGTGTGTCTGATCACTGAGCCCCCACCTGACAAAGGGGAGAGGAGCTGGGCAAAACAAAGTGCTCCAAATCCCCCCTATACCAGTTCTGACTGGTACCCCCAAGCCCTGTGCTGTGACACAAAGGGAAATGCTAGTATAAATATAGGGGTTGTGACCCCATGAAAATGTTCTGTACTTTGGTGCTGTTCCTGCCAGAGCGTGCTGCTGCGGGGGCCCAGGGGGGGCTGCCATGAGGGCTTGCCTCCCTGGGCCCTGCATTGCCCTTTTTCATCTCTGAGATCATTTTGCTGGGACTTATTCTTTTTCCAGGACCCAGGACCTTTTGCTGTCTTCTGTGCCCTGTGAGCGCTTTATCCTAAACTTTCCCCAAAGGAGAGGGAAAGCCTGGGGGGCTGCGCAGCGCTGAGCTGCAGCCCGTGGTGAGGGAATCCCCAGATTCCCCCGTTATGCCGTCAATGCGGGTGCCCACCCCGCTCATACTTTTATTTTAATGGCGGGAGCCCACCCCGCTTCAAGCATTTCAAGATGCGGGTGCCCACCCCACTTTATATTCCTTATGAAGAGGGAGCCTACCCCTCATGGCGCCAGGAGAAACAAAGACGGCCGCCGCGATCACGCGGCGACCAGGAAGTCAGGCACGTCTGCCTGGGACATGGGCGGGGCCGCGAGAAGGAAGCAGTCCGGAGCCTCACGGGCTCCATACTGAAGTCCCGGTCCCGAGAAGGGGGACCGGGTGAAGCGTGGCGCATGGTGAAGCGGGGCTCCCGTGAGTGGAGAGAGCCCCGCAAGCGCAGCAGCATGTTGGTATTTCCAGCGGAGGGGGCCCGAGGCACATTGTCGGTGCCTGCCCCCGCCGCATCCAAAGGGAGGCGGGTTCGCTTGGCCGGAGCTGCGCAGGCTCCATGAGGAAGTCCCGGTCCCAGAAGAGGGGCCGGGCGAAGAGGAGCACTAGAGGAGAGCGAGTCCCCGAGGAGCGGGGGCTCTCCCGAAGCGCGCCGCAGCCAGCCGCCTTTGAAGGTGAGCCCTGCGAGGAGGAGTTCCCCGTAGACCCAGTGAGTGGGGGGGGGGATCCTCCATTGCCCAGGGTGGTGCCGATCGAGGCACAGTGTCAATGGCCAGTTTCTGAGCAGCCCCGCATGACAGAGGGCCACTCCTATGATTGGGGCATTTCGTTCTTAGAGTCTCTGACGGGAGGGGTGCGTCGGGGCACATTGTCGGTGCCCGCCCTCCAACGTGGCCACATTTAATTTTAGGGCCCCCGGGGGGGGGGGGGTCCAGAGGGCCCAGGGGGCCCATGCCTCTGTTTATTTCCAGCTGCGCCGCACCAGCGCGGGCAGCTGCAACGTTTTGGGCCACATGTGTTTCCAGCGGCCCAGTAGGACAGAGGGCACAGTGAATGCCCAGGCCTACCGTGAATTCCACAGCTGCCCCGCAAGTAGGGGGCAGCTGCAACGTTTAGGCCACAGTACTTTGGGGGGCATGTTCTAAGGAGACAGGAGTGAGATGCACTCCTCTGCCCAGCGCAATGGTGCGCTTTCTGTTCTGCTGCCTTGGCAGCAGCGCTGACATTCTGGACACAGGGCATTTGAGCCCCTTTGAGAAGGCCAGTTGGCCAGGGGGGCTGTTAGGTTTGTAGGGCGCCAGGCCCAATGTGATTATATGGTGCTAGGAAATGTGATGCATATAGTGTGATTCACGCACCCTGTTTTATGCCTCTAAATGTGGTTTTATGTATGAGGATATTTGCATACTGTGTTTATGCTAGTGAGATTATTCTCTACTGTGTTTTATGCCCCTAATGTGAGTTATGCTTAGGAGGTTAGGGTCTAAGATGTTAGACTGATGAGGTTGGTGTACAATAGATTTGGCGCCTATGTGATACTGTGCATAATGTGGTTTATGTTACAGGCTGATGCTGAGTACAGTGGTTACCAGTGATTACTGGTTGTACGTTTATGATGTGGGCTACATTTATTATAAGTGCTACATTTACTAAGTTCGCTTTGTGCTGGTTCTGACAGTGGTCCAGTTGGCCCTGTCAGGTGTAAATAATCCCTTGTAGATATGACCCCGTGCCAGGTGGCACGATGTATATTATGTGAGTACTATTCTAATGTGTTTTATGACAATACAAAGGCTATTTTTGATATAACCTTGTGTGGAGTTCTTTTTGTAGTGTGCCTGGTATGTTGTTGCTGTGTGCGTGCGCAAACGCTTACACATTGCCTCTGGGATAAGCCTGACTGCTCGTGCCAAGCTACCAAGGGGTGAGCAGGGGTTATCTTTGGCGTGTAACTCCCTCGCCCTGACTAGAGTGGTGGTCTCTGCCTGGCTTTGGCGCAAGCCTTAGCCAACCAGAAATCCCATTTCTAACAGTGAGGGTTTGAGTGAAGGAGGTGGGGTGTATTGATGAAGGTGTAAAAGGAGAGGGTTCAGGGAGTGTGCATGGCAGTATCTAACTATTTATGGAAGTAGTTGTACTTATACAGTGAGAACCATTCCCTGTTATGCTCTTTTGGTAGCTGTTCTGCTTCTTTCTCTGTCTTTTGTAAATTGACGTTTTGAGCAAAGCAATCAGCTCATCCTATGCTGCCTGTGGTGTGTGTTCCTGCTGGTAGCCACACCTGGTGAGTTTCAGTTGTTTAACGGGTTTGAGTTAGATACAACTTTTAACAGTTGATTTTCAATGAATGTCATTGTTTTTTATGACGTACTTAATTTTGAACCCCCACTGTGCATGTCTCTGGCCATGCACAGCAGTGATAGGCACTGTAGGAAACCCAAAAGTCAGACATGGTTCAGGACCCCAATATGACGTTCGATTCTGGCACCTAAAATGGCCGCTAATGCTACTCTCAGATCATTCATGACTCGAAGACACACACTGATTGTTAGAAGTAGGGGGTCTCTAGTTGGCAAGGGTTTGCACCTTTGTCCAAGTAGGGACCCTTCTTCCGGATAAGGGAGTTACACTCCTAAAATAACCCCTGCTCACCACCTTGGTAGCTTGGCACGAGCAGTCAGGCTTATCTCAGAGGCAGTGTGTAAAGCATTTGCACATAGCCAACAGTAAGACAGTGAAAGCACTACAAAAGGACACCACACCAGTTTAGAAAAATATCCAATATTTTTAAATATCCAAAATAAGACCAAAACGATAAGAATCCAACATACAGTACTTTAAAAATATGTACTTTGCAAGATATCCTTAAAATTGCAGAAATACCTCAAAAACACAGTTCGTACGAGTCGGTAGTGTGGGTGTGCGTCAGTCCTGGTGACGGCATTGAGCCCATGGTAGTCCACACAGAACTGCAGTTCTGGAGTGGTACTGGGTACAGCAGCCTTTGGGACCAAGACCACTGGGCTGGCCCAAGGACTGTTGGAGGGCTCTATCACCCCTATCGCCAACATCTTAGAGACCTCCTCTTTGATGCTGCCCCTGACCCGTCAGTCAACCTGTAAATCTTGTGCTTTACAGGAGGGCTGTCACCTGTGTCCACTTCATGGGTACACCAGTGAGTAACTCCAGGGGTCAGAGAGAACTGTGGTGGTGAACTGTCCCAACAAATGGCGACAGTCACCCTGCTGCTCTGGGGTCAGTGTAGGGGAGAGGATCACACCTTTCACTGACCCATCGTGCTCCTTGGTGGACAGGAGGTCAGGGAGAGGTTCACTTGCCTCTTCCACCCCATCATCTGTCGCCAAGAGCATGCTCACTTCAGACCTCTCAAAGTGAGGCTTGAGGCAGTTCACATGGAGGACCCGAAAAGGGTTCCTCAGAGTCTGCAAATTCACCAGGTAGGTGACATCATTTTTGCGCTGCACCACCTCAAAAGACCTGGTCCACTTGACCTGCAAGGGACATGACCCACACTTTCTGGCCAGGCTGAAACTCTACCAGAGTGGCATTCTGGTCGTACCAGCGTTTCATCTCCTGGCTTGCTTCCAGGTTCACCTGAGTGAGTTTCCTAAGCGGGCAGTTTGGTTCCCGAAGGCCAGCATGTAGCTAAATACATCCTGGGGAGATTTTCTGGGAGATGCCTCCCAGCCTTCCTTGACCAAACTAAGAGGTCCCCTCACAGGGTGCCCATACATAAGCTCAAAGGGACTGAACCCTAGAGACTTCTGTGGTACCTCCGTGTATGCAAAGTGAAGGCATGGCAAGAGGACATCCCACTTACGCCTCATGGGTTCTGTTAGACCCTTGATCATGCCCTTCAAGGTTTTATTGAATCTCTCCACCAAACCGTTACCTTGTGGGTGGTAAGGAGTTGTGAAATTGTAGGTCAAACCACACTCCTTCCACAGGGATGTCATAAACTTAGATATGAAATTGGTCCCACGGTCAGAAACCATCTCTCTGGGGAAACCTACATGGGAAAAGATCCCCATTAACGCCCAGCCCACCACTAGCGCCGTCGTTGTCCTGAGAAGGATTGCCTCGGGTACCGGGTGGCATGGTCCACCAAGACAAGGATGTACCTGTTGCCAATGGCTGTCTTGGGATCCAGTGGCCCCACAATGTCCATCCCAACCATTTCAAAAGGGGTTCCAACAACTGGAAAAGGTTGGAGAGGGGCCTGGCAAGTTTGGAAAGACCTGCAATGTCCATCTGACTGCCTTCGCTTTTGGTGCCAAAAGAAGTGGGTGCAAGCCTGCCAAAGGTCTTGTCCTGCCCCAAATGTCCTGCCAAAGACACGTTGTGAGCCTTACCCAGAAGGAAGGTCCTGAAGCGCTGGGATACCACCAGCACAGGGCTGACCCAGGCTCAGCGACCTTAGTCTCGCTGTACAGGAGACAATTCTCCCAGTAGATCCAATGTGATCCAGTCTGGTCACCAGCTACCTGGTTTGCAGCCTGCTGCTGCAAACCCTCCAGAGAAGGGCATTCTTTCTGCTCCCTGCAGAATTCCTCCCTGGTGGGACCACCTTCTTGCTGCCAATGGGTCAGCTCAGATAAGTCCCCCAGTTCAACTACCTGCTCCCCTGTAGGTACCAGGGCATCCCCCTCAAGATCAGCCTCCTCCCGGACCGAGCAGTCAGGCTTATCAGGCTTATACCAGTTTAGAAAAATATCCAATATTTTTATATATCTAAAACAAGACCAAAACGATAAGAATCCAACATACAGTACTTTAAAAATATATACTTTGCAAGATATCCTTAAAATTGCAGAAATACCTCAAAAACACAGTTTGTACGAGTCGGTAGCTCCGCCCGGGGCTACCTCGATGCTGAAAACAACAGAGTCTAATAGTTCCAGCTGCCCGCGTCAGTACGGGTCAGCGAAAGCGTAGACAGACTCGGTAACAGTACCTTTTTTGTTGCAGCTGGCACATTGGTGCGAGCCGGTCGTGGCAACCGTTGCGGTTGCTTTGCAAAATGGAAGTGGTGCAGGGTACGGTGCCCTCTCGATGCTGTGCAGGCAGCAGCTCGGTGATGATCGTCCAGATGATGTCGGTGAGACCAAGGCTTACGATGCAGGGCAAGGCGGTGCTCGATGCGGTGCTGGCAGGTTGCGGTGCAAGTGACAGAGCCGGTTAGCAGGAGCTGGCATCGGTCAGCCCAGACGGCTGTGTGGGACTTATGAGCGTGCCCCCAGCCACAATGCGGTCACAGGTGTCGAAGCCAGCAGCAGTGACGGCGTTGGTGAGGCCAGGATGGAGAAGTGAAGCGAGGCGGTGTGCAAGCAGCGGCTCGGTGGCGGTGGTGTCGGTCATCGTCGCCGGTGTGACCAGGGTTGTGGGGCGAGATGCGGATGGTGCCTTCTGCGGTGCCGTCAGGAGACAGAGCCAGCGAAGGAGTTGGTTGCGTTTCCCTTCTCTGTGGAAACTGAAACAGCAGTTCCAGAAGCGGTACCCAGAGGTTGTTGAAGTCTTTGCAGTCCCTGAGACTTCAGAACAGGAGGCAAGCTCTACTTCAGGCCCTTGGAGATACTCAGCACAAGTAAAGAAAGCTCAGTCCAGTCCTTTCACTGCCCAAGGCAGAAGCAGCAACTGCATGCCAACCCAACAAAGCAACAACGCAGCAAAGGGGCAGTACTCCTCCTGGCAGCTCTTCCAGCCCTTCTTCTAGGCAGGTTCCTTGATTCCAGCGAGTTCTAAAGTTCTGGGGTCTGAGCCACAATATTTATACTCAAAATCCCTTTGGGGCATATTATCAAGCGGCAGCGATAATTATCGCTGGCCGCTCTTAGCGAGAAATTATTTATCGCCGGCTATCGCTGGCAAATATCGCCATGCTATCGCTGTATCAACAACGCATAGCGCAATGGCGATAATTTTCCAGCGATAGCGGTGTTTTCCATGGAACATCGCTGGTTTTTCAGCGGTGTTCCATGGAAAACGGCGATAACCTTGCTGATACGATCCTGTGGTCGTATCAGCATAATCCACCCCCAATGGTAAGTATGCCTAAGTCAGCATTTTTGCAGACGTTAGTTTTTGGCAAAAAACGCGGTTTTCGCCAAAAACTAACGTCTGCAAAAATGCGTGGGCCTCCTTGTAAATATCGCAATGTGCACATCAGCGATAATTTACAAGGAGTACTGCCCAGTGGCGCCCACTTTGCATCTCATTAGAGATGCAAAGCGAGGCGTCGGGAAAACGGGTGCTCACATGCGCTAATGCATGTTAGCATCCCCTTGTAGATAGGGCGATGTCATTTTCGCCGCTTTTTTGGCTTTTAAAGCCAAAAAAGCAGCGAAATGGCCCTTGATAATATGCCCCTTTGTTCTTAGTCCAAACCAGTTCTGTCCTCTCTGGCCCAGCTTCCAGGCAGGAAGTAGAGACAGCATTGTTCAAGGCAGACCAGGCCCATTCAGGTACATGGAAATCTCCTCCCACTACTCTAAATGCAGCCCAGGTCTATTCAGCCCAGCCCTGACTCATCCAGACTCTCTGGAGCCACTGCACATCCCCAGCCCCTGTCACTCAAAAGCCAGACAGTCAATCCACAAACCCAGCAGAGGCACACAGGATGGCAAAGCAAGAAAATACCTACTTTCTAAAAGTGATATTTTCAAACCCAGAACATAAAAATCATCCTTACTAAAAGATGCATTTTTACATTCTGAGTCCAGGCATACTAAACTCCATTTCTCTATCTTGTCCCAATGGGAAGTTATGCTTATAAGATGTTATAAGTAAAACTCCCATTCTTTCCTATGGGACAGATAGCCTTGCGGGGGGGAAACAAAATACACTGTAATTCACAACCAGGACATGTCACCCACACCAGTACATGTCCTACCTTTAATGTACACAGCACCCTTCCCACAGGGGTACCTTGGGCCTACCTTAGGGGTGACTTATATGTAAGAAAAGGGAAGGTTAGGGCCTGGCAAGTGGGTGCACTTGCCAGGTCAACATGGGAGTCACAAACTGTGCGCTGACCCTGCAGTGGCAGGTCTGAGATACATTTTCAGGGCTACTCATGTGGGTGGAGCAATCAGTGCTGCAGGCCCACTAGTAGCATTTGATTTACAGGCCCTGGCACACTCAGTGCACTTTACAAGGAGCTTACCAGCTTACCAGTAAATCAAATATGCCAATCATGGAAACACCAATCCACAATAACAATTTACAACAGGAGCACTTGCACTTTAGCACTGAACAGCAGTGAGAAAGTGTGCAGAGACACTAAACCAGCAAAAACAGAGTCAAAACCGGGAGGTCAGAAAGCAAAAAGACAGGGGAAACACGCCAAAAGATGCCAAGTCTAACACTGATATTCAATGTTTTTTCCTAGTGTTTCATACTTCTAGGTACCCTCTAGCACTGCCCTGGGGTTGGTGCTGTCCGTGATGCTGTCATCAATGATAATACGTGTGACACGATCAACAATGTCATGTGTGATTCCATTCGCAGAGCTGTGGGTAAGCACAAGTTATGGCATGCTCCGTCAAACATAATCTTTCACATTCCATTCTTTTCAGCATTTCAGCTTGTACCATCACTCAGTTTTTAACTGTGTTATATTTACTGAATTTCATTGTTTTATTAAAAATGTGCCTTTTAAATAAGGTGTTTCAAAACCCACTTTTTTTTAGCTTACATGGACCTTTTTCTAGAATCCACAAGCACTTGTGGAAACACATGAGTGAATCTCCTGTCGGGGGTACCCTGCTTCAAAGCATACCGCCATGTGCCAATGTTCTGGTGCAGCAATCCTGTCTCCCTTCTGAAGACCCCAGTTGGACCAGTGGGTGCTTGCAATTCCTTGCTACCACAGTCCCACGGATTAACAGGGTACAGCTAGCTTCCAGAATCAGACAGACAGTCCCAGCAGCCTTGTAGCCTTGCTCAGTCTCTCAGCAGCTGTCAGAGTCAAGCTGCCCCATAGGGCAGTCAGGCAGCGCCCAATGAGTTGGCCTTAAACTTAAAGATCAGAGTGTGGGCCAGATTTTTTGCGCCTGTTGGCTGGTTTAATGGTTAGGTGGACCAGTTTTTACTGTTGATTTCCCTGATATTACCACTTTTGTTGCTATCTGCTTCGTTAATGGCACCACTTTTATTTTGGTGCCGTCCCTTTTTTTGTCCCAAAAACTTGCATCATATACTTGAGGGAAGGTTCCTGAGACCGAACAGCACGTCTACTCAGTATCCCATAACAGCACTCCTTACCCCACAGAACTGGTCAAAGGTGCAGTGCAGACTTTGAACTGTGATCCTGAGCAAAAGGCAAATGTATTTGTTTATCTTGCCTCTGTGTGTTTGGGTGCAGTTGTATGGGGAGAAACATTAAGGGACGTCAGGGTAATCCCAAACACCTGTGACTGGGTACTATCTCCTCTACTCTAATTAGAGTCCGGCAACCTTCATGATTCCATTGAGGGATCCTATGCTCTCTTCACCTGTGAAAACCATTGATCAACGGCCCATTGGATATTAGCGCTTTCAGACCATCCGCCCTAATGAAGGCGGATGTTCTGACATCATTATTTCCTATTAGAACATTGAAATGTTGGGAGCTCCATTGAAGACAATGGAGTGCTCCCTGCTTCTACGGGTCGGTAAAGGCCCGCAGAGCAACATTCCAATGTTTTACAAAGGCCTCTCGGAGCTCGAGGGGATTTAAATCCCCTCGAGCTTCGAGAAGCCTTTGTTTTATTTGTTAGAACATTCTGCCCTCTAGTGGCAGAATGTTATAATAGCCTTATAGCCCTTTGTAGCAGGGCTATACCGGCTATTAAAGTCCCTCACCCTTGTCAAAGTCCCTCGCCTTCGGCTCGGGCCTTTAACGAGGGAGCGGGCCTTTAATAGCCAGTGTAGCCCGCTACGGCGGGCTATAAGGCTATATTAGATCATTGGAATGTTGGGTGCTTCATTGAAGACAATGGAGTAGATCCAGGGTTATAATGGCCGGTAGAAGCCCGGAGCTCCAACATTCCAATGTTTGTCCTTGTGTTTCTCCCTTATTAATTTAGGACATTCTACCCTCAGTGGGTGGAACATTCTAATAGTGTTATAGCCCTTCTGTCTCGGGCTATACCAGTTGTTAAATGCCCTCTCCCTCATTGTAGGCTGTCACTTATGGCTCGGGCCTATTACTCGGGTTCAGGGCCTTCAATAATGACAGCAGGCTACAAGGCTATATCACAGTAGCACAGAGATCTCTGCCTGGCCAGTGAATATCTATAAAGATGGCACCTCCAAAACTCTAAATAAGGCTTTATGTTATCAAAATTGGATTCTTTATCAAAAAGATGAGTACTGCATCACATGGCATCTGTCCTTTCTTGACAGACTATTTGCTATGATGGGAACCGCTGCACAGATTTTCTCATGACAAAGACTATCAGAGATATCTTTGATGTTTAGGTAAAAGTAAAGTTTATTTTTCTTTTCTCATCAAGAGCAGGGGTCTCCAAAGTTGGTCCTAAAGGGCTGGATCCATAACAGATTTTTAAGATAACTACATTTATCTAAATGGGAATATGCTAAAAATCTGCCATGGATCCGGCCCTCCAGGACTGACTTTGAAGAAGAACCCTGGCTAAGGGCAACCATTCCTTCTGGAACAGTGGAGTGCCCAATCTCAACTTTAGGAATGATCCGAAACTTCAAAAACTGTATACCTTTGCAGTTACTTATCATAAATAGATTTGATTCCTGCCTGCAGTTGTTCATCTACTCAAATTTCCTTAATTAATGAAGGCACAGAGTTTTCTGCCTGGTAGCCACAGATCTGTAAATACAACCGCTCACTGGACACTAAAATTACCTTATCACTGCCCTAAAGAAACTTGAACTTAGCATCTGCCCTTCTATTGACATCATTTTGGTACAACATTTGCTATTGCAGGCTTTTCATATGAAAAAGGCAACCAATGTTTTTAGATGAATATCAAGTGTGTTCCTTTTTTGGTTAAAAGCAACCTTCCTTCTGGGAACAGGGGAGTGTTACAGCCCAATCTTGACTTTAGCTGCATGCAAACTGCATAGTATATTTAGAACATTATGCTTTGTTCCCCCAGTCTTTCATTATCCTAATGTTGCTAAAAAGGGTTAGTTTGGGTAGAAATACATTCTTATTGGTAAAGCCAACCACAACCACTGTTGTACATTTTAAATCCTGCCTTTGTACTTCTCCGGACCATGCCCTCTTAAAATCTACTAACTAAAGAATGACATGTGGTTCCAATACCTTGTAATATTCATTGACTTATAGAATGATTTACACACTTATGAGTCATTATTTCTGGATAATGTGTGTGTTATATAAAGTGCTTTTATACCCTACAAGTGTATGAGCAGCGCTATAGAACAAATGAACTGAATGTGAGAGAGGGGCCATGAAGAGTGGTAGCGAGGGGATCTGTGGACAAGGACGTTATGGGGGGGGACCAAAAAAGATTGTTGCACCAATTTCCACCAGCACTAAAGGAGGTCCTGCCCTGGCCTTTCACTTTCTGCCAGCAGTTGACCCTCCAGGCAAGATGAATATATGTGCTCCCCTTACACTGCATGATCTTTGTGCCCCACAGAGAGCAGAGCTTCCCTCACCTTAAAGTCTGGATCTGAGCAGGAGCCCCTCCATGTGAGCTTATGGCATATGCTCCCCTAACACTATGTGATCTATGTGCCCCCCCAGAGTGAGCAGTGCTTCCCTAACACCACATGATCTATGTGCCCCCCCAGAGTGAGCAGAGCTTCCCTAACACCACATGATCTATGTGCCCCCCAGAGTGAGCAGAGCTCCCCTAACACCACATGATCTATGTGCCCCCCAGAGTTAGCAGAGCTTCCCTAATACCACATGGTCTCTGTGCCCCACAGTGAGCTGAGCTCCCCTTATACCACATGATCTCTGTACCCCACAGTGAGCAGAGCTTCCCTCACCTTAGAGTCCGGCTCTGAGTAAGAGAGCAGCTACAGGGAGAGCCCCTCCCTGGGGATTACCATATGTGCTCCCCTAACACTGCATGATCTATGTGCCCCCAGAGTGAGCAGAGCTCCCCTAACACTATGTGATCTATGTGCCACCCAGAGTGAGCAGAGCTACCCTAACAACACATGATCTATGTGCCCCCAGAGTGAGCAGAGCTCCCCTAATACCACATGATCTCTGTGCCCCACAGTGAGCAGAGCTCCCCTATTACCACATGATCGCTGTGCCCCACAGTGAGCTGAGCTTCTCTCACCTTAGATTCCGGCTCTGAGCAAGAGAGCAGCTACAGGGGGAGCCCCTCCCTGGGGATTACCATGTGTGCTCCCCTAACACTGCATGATCTATGTGCCCCCAGAGTGAGCAGAGCTCCCCTAACACCATATGATCTATGTGCCCTCCCAGAGTGAGCAGAGCTCCCCTAACACCACATGATCTATGTGCCCCCCCAGAGTGAGCAGAGCTCCCCTAGCACCACATGATCTATGTGCCCCCAGAGTGAGCAGAGCTCCCCTAACACCACATGATCTATGTACCCCCAGAGTGAGCAGAGCTCCACTAATACCAGATGGTATCTGTGCCCCACAGTGAGCAGAGCTTCCCTCAACTTAGAGTCCGGCTCTGAGCAAGAGAGCAGCTACAGGGTGAGCCCCTCCCTGGGGATTACCACCTGTGCTCTCCTAACACTGCATGATCTATGTGCCCCCAGAGTGAGCAGAGCTCCCTTACCACAACATGGTCTATGTGCCCCCCCAGAGTAAGCAGAGCTCCCCTAACACCACATGATCTATGTGCACCCCAGAGTGAGCAGAGCTCCCCTAATACCACATGATCTATGTGCCCCCCAGAGTGAGCAGACTTCCCTAACACTACATGATCTATGTGCCCCTCTCCTAGAGTGAGCAGAGCTCCCCTAACACCACATGATCTATGTGGCCCCCAGAGTGAGCAGAGCTCCCGTAACACCACATGAACTATGTGCCCCCCAGAGTGAGCAGAGCTCCCCTAACACCACATGATCTATGTGGCCCCCAGAGTGAGCAGAGCTCCCCTAACACCACATGATCTATGTGCCCCCAGAGTGAGCAGAGCTCCCTTAACACCACATGATCTATGTGCCCCCCAGAGTAAGCAGAGCTCCCCTAACACCACATGATCTATGTCCCCCCCAGAGTGAGCAGAGCTCCCCTAATACCACATGATCTATGTGCCCCCCCAGAGGGAGCAGAGCTCCCCTAATAACACATGATCTCTGTGCCCCACAGTGAGCAGAGCTCCCCTCACCTTAGAGTCCATCTCTGAGCAGGATTCCTGCTGCCAGGGGGAGCTCCTCCATGCAGGATTACCAGATGTGTTTCCCTAATACTGCATGATCTTTGTGCCCCCCCAAGAGTGAGCAGAGCTTCCCTCACCTTAGAGTCCGGCTCTGAGCAGGAGAGCAGCTACAGGGTGAGCCCCTCCCTGGGGATTACCACTTGTGCTCCCCTAACACTGCATGATCTATGTGCCCCCAGAGTGAGCAGAGCTTCCCTCACCTTAGAGTACGGCTCTGAGCAGGAGGCCTGCTGCCAGGGGGAGCCCCTCCATGCCGGATTACCAGATGTGCTCCCCTAACACTACATGATCTCTGTGCCCTCCCCCACAGTGAGCAGAGCTTCTCTCACCTTAGAGTCCGGATCTGAGCAGGAGAGCTGCTACCAGGGGGAACAGAAGAGCGCTGATTCTTACATGGTTGGTGCACAAGTCTGTGTTGCAGCAGTAAACTTGACTGTGATCCAGCGGTGTACTAACAACAGATACTCCACTACCGTATACTCACCTGGGCCCATTAAACACACTCTCACAACATATCAAGTAGTAATCCGCTGAGTCAAAGTTTGTGATTTCGCAATAACCAAGATTAGTTATTCCACATTCCTAACTAACCTTTCACTGATCAAAAAGTTTGATGGACCATTAGTTGAACTAGTTGATGGTGAAGATGTACATAACTCTAACTCTTACCTTTAATTCTGAAACAAATAATCACAGATTCAGGAAGTTTTCAAAACCTTTATCTAAATATTTAAGTGCATGTGAACCATTACAAATACACAGTACAGTCACCCTCATCCGTAGGAAGGAAAATTCAATTAGTCAAATTCACAACTCAAACCCATGCAATGACTTATGCTCAGAAAGGAGAGGATAGAGAGAAAAGAACATCTAGTAATACATGAAATTCATAATTACCAAGAATGGTGTAATGGAGCAGGGTAAACGAAATAATTTTGTACCCCTTGGAAGTTAATGACCTCATAATAGTTAATGATACTAACCGTTTGAAATGCAGAAATGCAGAAAAAGGATGCTGAACCACAACTATTGGATGTGGTCAGATTAAAGATAGACATGGAAGAATTGATTCTAGGGACTATTGGTACAGATCGACTGAAATCCTATCAAGATGACGAATTAATGTTTATGTGTAAACGCGTTACTTGGAGAGCTAGGAACTTGCATGAAAAATTGGAAGAAACAGCGAGCGAATTAGGAGTAGAGTTTGGAAAAATCAGAGGATTGCAGAAACCGTACATGGTAGATTTTAGTGAAAAGGATATAGAAAATCTGAACACTTCAGGATGGTTAACACAGATAAAGGAACTGATTGTATTACTGAGAAAATGGGGAGATGTAGACAAGTGGAGAAGCAGGTGGATAAGGAGAAAGGAGGGAACAACTGATAAAGCTTCATTGGCTTTTCCGGTAAAAGAGAAAGAACCGGTAGTAATGGAGTGTCCAATGAGAGAAACTCCAGGAGGAAGTTATGTACATGTCCCATGGTCCAGACAAGATATATTGTCATTTACGAATGACTTTCCAAGATTGAGAGAGAAACCTGTAGAATGGTATAGACAGGTAGAAAGGTTTGTAAAAGTTTCAAAAGTATTGTGGGAAGATTTGGATGGACTGTTTGAGATTGTTGTACCAGCAGATTTATGGACAGAGTGTAAAATTACAATCGACTGGCAGAAGGAAGAATATCCTAGAGATGCAAAAACAGAAGCCCCAGGTTCAGAAGTAATGAGAAAATATGAACAGGCAATCACGTTTCTGAAAAATAAAATCCCACCAAAAGAAACGGATTGGGTAAAGATTGATAGGACAACTCAGGAGAGTAAGGAATCTGTACATGCCTACTACGAGAGATTATTGTTGGTTTTTAAACAGTATAGTGGTTACGAGAACTTGAGTGAAAAAGATATGAGTCATTTTGTGTATAGATTCGTGTATGGTCTGAGACCTGAGATAAGTGAAATGATTAAGTAGCATATGTTGTGTTGGCAGAATAGCACAGTAGATGAAGTATTAAGGTACGCAAAATATTGTAGTGACGATATTGAATGCAGACAGCGTAAACTCAAAGAAAAGGCAATGTGGGCACAAGTAAAGGTTGCAGAAAAGCAAGAAGCTCAGATGAATAATCAGTCTAGTGACGCAGGGCAGACTAAGTCTAAACCGAATACTGGTAAGGGAAATGGTCAAATGAGTATAGAAGAAGCTAAAAAGAAATGGCCATGTCATAATTGCGGAAAATTAGGGCACTGGAGAAACAGGTATAAATTTCCTCCGAAAGTTAATGCAGAAAATCAATCATTGAATCCACAGGTGCAGAATGAGGTGAGTTACTAACAGCTGCAACAGCCGCAGGTAGTTACTCAACAGTGTCAGGTGCCGCAACCACCTCTTCCAAAGAGTGTAAATCCACAGAGATACAGTGCAGAGGCAGGATTCTACGGAGGAGAGTACGTAACAAAATTGGCGCGCGCAGCTGCAGTTTCGCAGTATTGGTTACGGCAGGATGGAGATGAATCGGATGAAAGTTTATGACGGTGCCTAGGAGAGGAGGAAGAGTGCGTGCTTGGCGCAACTCTAGAGGTAGATCAGTCAGGTCCATTTGTGGATGGAAAAGTGAATGGTGTAAATGTTACATTCCTTGTGGACACTGGTGCTACCCGTTCTACTGTTAGATCAGTGGAAATTCCAAACCTTCCTCTCTCAGGAGAATACATCCAAGTTGTAGGTGTTTCAAACAGGCAAATTAAAACCCCTATTACAAAACCAATAGAGGTGGAAATTGGACCATTCAAAGAAATGCATCGCTTTGTGGTGTGTGATTGTAGTCCTGTAAATTTATTAGGACGCGATCTGCTTTGCAAAATGAATTGCACCATCTACTGTACTTCAGATGGTATTGCTTTCCAGTCACCAGATGATGATGTTCTGTATAAAATGACAATGGCAGAACTAGAACCAGGAGTAAATGAAATGTTTCCTGTGTTTGATGCAGAGAAAATCCCTATTGAATTGAAAGGAATAGTCAGGTCTGATGTATGGGATTTCACAGGCGAAGATATTGGACTAATGAGAGGAGTTGATCCTGTAAAAATTACTGTAAGAGAAGGAACAAATTACCTGAATACCCTGCAGTACAAATTAACGCCAGAAATTATTGAAGGAATAACACCTGTAGTTAATAAGATGATTGAACAAGGAATTTTGAGAGAAATAATGAGCAGCCCATGTAATTCTCCTATAATGGGATTGAAAAAGCCAAATGGAACATATAGGATAGTACAAGACTTGAGAAAGGTAAATAAGATTGTTATTCCTTGCTGCCCAATTGTGCCAAACCCCGCTGTAATACTGTATCAAATTCCACATGATGCAGAATGGAACACAGTTATTGATTTGTGCCATGCATTCTTTTCTATTCCATTGCACCCTGACAGCCAGCCATTATTTGCGTTCTGGTTCGGAGAGCGTATTTTGGCATGGTGCCGAATTCCTCAAGGGTATACTGAAAGTCCTTCAATTTTTAATCAAATTCTGAAGAAATCATTAGAAGATTTAAAAATGCCTGAAAAATCTGTGATGGTCCAATATATTGATGACCTATTAGTGGCATCAAAGACCAGAGAAGCATGTGTTACGGACACAATTGCTTTATTGAATCATTTGGCAGAAGGAGGACATAAGGTGTCTCCGTCAAAATTGCAATTTTGTCAACAAGAAGTACAGTACCTAGGTCATAAGATTGAGAAAGGGATGCGAAATGTGACAACAGAAAGGATAAGGATTATCAAAGGAATGAGAGCCCCAATGACACAAAGAGAGGTGAGAATGTTCCTTGGAATGGTTGGTTATTGTCGACAGTGGATAAGTGGATTTTCATTGATTGCGAAACCTTTACAGCGATTGACAAAGAGAGATGTTAAAGACCCGATTGAATTGGATGAGGAGGAAATGAAGGCTTTCAAGGAACTGAAAACAAGTTTGTGTGAGGCACCAGCATTGGGAATGCCTGATTATGAAAAATAATTTGAGCTGTATTGTAGCGAGAGAGACGGATGTGCACTTTCAGTATTAGTGCAAAGGCACGGAAAAATGAAACGACCAATCGCCTATTTTTCGGCTGTTTTAGATCCGGTAGCAAAGGCGTTGCCTGGATATCTGAAAGCAGTAGCTGCTACTTGTGTGAGTCTGGAACAGAGTGAAGGCATTGTGATGGGATATCCTTTGAGAGTATATGTCCCACACACCTTTGAAATCCTTCTGACCCGAACAAAAACCCAATTCATGACATAGTCGGCTGACTAGGTATGAAAAAGTGATCTTGGGTGCAGACAATGTAACCATTGTAAGATGCACGAGTGTGAATCCTTCCACTTCACTGCCAGATGAAGTAAATGCAGAAGTCAAAGATGATGTTGATCATAAGTGTTTGGATGTGCTTGAATTTTGCACAAAGCCTCGCCCTGACATCAGGGATGAGCCGTTAAAAGAGTCAGATTATGTGATGTTTGTGGACGGGTCATGCCTGAGAACAAGTGAAGGAGTTTTAAGTGCTCCATATGCTGTGTGTACGGTGGCAACCATAATGGAAGCATCCTGTTTGAGAGGAATACGTTCAACCCAAGTTGCTGAGCTGATTGCTCTGATTCGAGCGTGTAAACTGCGAAAGAACTTCCGAATTACGGTGATCACGGATAGCCACTACGGCTTCGGAGTGGTCCACGATTTTGGACAGATCTGGTCCCAGAGGGGATTCCTGACTTCTGCAGGGTCTCCTATTAGGAATGGTGAGTTTGTGAAGAAGTTGCTTGAGGCGATACAGCTGCCTAAACAGATTGCAGTGGTAAAATGCGCTGTACACAAAAACGGGACAGATTATATTGCAGTGGGTAACAAATTCGCTGACGAATTAGCTCAATATTGTGCCCGAAACATGACTTCAATGAATCGGAGAAGGGAAAAAGAGAATGTTTCATGTCCCTTGTTGTTTACTAACACAGTTGAAACCTGGGATGAGGTAAAACAATTGCAGGAAGAAGCAGAGGATGAGGAAAAAGATGGTTGGATAAAAGCAGGTTGCAGACAAAGAGAGGAAGATGAAGTCTGGGTTTACAGAGATGAAAGACCAGTTATGCCTGATAGAATGAGCTCTAACATGGCACGGATGTACCATGGACAGGCACACATCGGTAGGGATGTCATGATCAGACTTTTCAGACAGACCTGGTATAACCCAAAATTTAGGGCTATAGCTGAAAGCCTTTGTCAAAGATGTCTTGTATGCCAACAAATAAATCCTGGAAGGAAGACAGTAGTGAGTTTGGGAACAATAGGACGTGAAGGAGGTCCTTTTACCAGAATGCAACTAGATTTTATTGAAATGCCCCCAAGCAATAGATTGAGGTATGTCCTGGTGGTCGTCTGTTTGTTTTCTCATTGGGTGGAAGCCTATCCGACAAGAAGGAATGATGGAGTTACTGTGGCTAAGCTCCTACTGACAGAATTCATTCCTAGATATGGCTTTCCAGTAACGATCGAAACAGATAGAGGAACGCATTTCCAGAATGAAATCATCCAACTGATATGTGAAGCACTTGACATTCAACAAAAGTTGCATTGTGCTTACAGACCAGAGGCTTCTGGAGTAGTAGAGCAAGTAAATGGTACAATAAAGAATAGGTTAGGGAAAATGTGTCAAGCCACAGGACTCAAATGGCCTGATGCTTTGCCATTGGTTTTAATGACTATCAGAAGCATACCTGAAAGAAAGACAGGTCTGAGACCTCATGAAATAATCATGGGACGAGCAATGAGACAAGCACACGTACCTGTCAACAAACTATTGGACTATTGCAAAGGATTGGCTGATGTGGTGCTTTCTGTGTTTCATCAGGTTGCATCGGATGCGAACACTCTTGAAAGAAAACCAGCTCATGATTTGAGTCCAGGAGACTGGGTCCGCATTAAAGTCCACAGAAGAAGAAACTGCTTGGTTCCTCGCTGGGATAAGCCACGTCAAGTGATCCTGGTGATAACAACTGCTGTAAAGTGTGCAGGTGTGAAAAATTGGGTTCATGCCAGTCATACCATCAGAGTTCCAGATCCTGAAGCTCGACCTGTAAGTCGACATCTGGAAATATCAGATGCCAGCTCAGCATCTGAAGCAGAGACTGAAACAATCAGAGGACCAGATCTTGAAGCTCGACCTGTAAGTCGACATCTGGAAGAATCAGGTACCAGTTTGACAACTAAAGAAGAAACTGAAACGATTAGAGTTCCAGATCTTGAAGCTCGACCTGTAAGTCGACATCTGTAATTATCAGTTACCAGTTCGGCATCTGAATCAGACCAACTGGAATACAGTGAAAAACAAAAGGAAGAATCCGAAAGCAAAAGAACTGATATTGAAACAGGAGAAACCGAACACTGAACCAAGCCGTTGTCGTCAACTCGAAACCCAGCCTGACGACAAGCCTTGCTCTACATCGAGAGAAAAAGCTCCAGAAAACGACTAAGTGCAGAGGTAAAAACTTGACCGATGCCTCCCATTCAGATTATCCGACCTAGGCTCCATCGCGGTCAGCCTCAAACTTTGACTTTGTCTCGATCAAGAGCGACCAGATGTTCCAAGTTGGTACTTTTTGTTTTTAGGCACTATAAAGTGTTTATTCTTTAAAGAAGTATATCTCCGGTTCCCTACAGTGGTTTCCTATTTTGTTTAATTTGTGTTCAATTTTTATTGTGTGTTGTGTCTTACTTATTTAATGTACTGGTGTTTTTAAATGCTTTACATAACTGTCTTCTAGGTTAAGCCTGCCTGCTCTTTGCCAGCTACCAAGGGTTGAGCAAGGGAATAGTTTATTGAGACCTTGACTGGACCTAATATTGTGATTGTGGCTTTAGTGCTAGTGTTAGGTACCTGCCAACACCTACTAATAAACCACCTTCCAATATTCCCCAACAACATTTTACAGCCTCATGCATCATCTACTCACCACAATCGCGATGATTCCTGAAGGTGCACACATAATGATTTAGGCACAAGTAAGAGTTTGCAGCCAAATAGGCATGAGAAACCACCCACTGGACCATTGTTCCGAAATTTTTTCACCAGAAAATGCAATGCACAATTTGTGCAGGCAACCAATACAGGCAATGTTTCGCACTTTCAACTTTAGAATAGCATGAACTATTAGAAGGTTATCCTCCATTTTGAAGCGTGCACAGTGCAATGGGCTGTAAATGTGATAGATGTTAAATACTGTAACTTGCCAGGAGCACGCGCTTCACCAGGGAGGTTGAAGACATTGTGATTTTCCAAAAAACAGGCCTTATGGCCATGTTTGACCAGTTTCTGTCTTGCTGACCACCTGTTTCCTTATGCCGTCTACTTTTATTGCAAGGATAATCATTCATTTTTATGCACAAGCTATGATAGTTTTGATATCAATACTTTGTCTTTCTTTTGCCTTTGTTATTTTTTAATTCATACATTTGCCTTTTGCTTATTCAATTTCTTATATGTTTGAACTGCATGTTCTACAACTTTGCACACATGTTACGGATGATCATATGAAATATTGACACGGTCTATCAATAAAAAGGAAGTGGCTATTTACCCAGACATATAGTACATAATCTCTGCTGTACAGTGGGCCATATAGTGTGAAAGAGGTCTTCATTTAGCCAACCATGAAGAAAAAAGGCACTCCAGGCGATGGTAGTTTGAAGGCCACCTTGTAATCGGGTGAAGCACGTGTGAAGCATTTGACAGGAAGTGCATATACCAATGTACAATAGTTTGTAAAAAGGTAAATGCTTGAATTAAGCTAAGCTGTTTGCAGATAAAAAAATAAAGCAAGATGAATTCTGAATAAAAAAACATTTGTTATTTTAATATTCAAATGAGAAATGCAGGAATCAAATTTCTGTTTCAGCAGATTCAGCTGACCTGCCAAATTCCACACATTTTGTGTTAGTTTAACGCATTTTATTAATTTTCTTGCATCGCTGCAAGGGTCTGAGATTGTCAAGCAATGTGTGGCACTTGGCAGGGTTGCACAGGATGAGAATTAAATGAATGAACGAGAGGGATTTGTAAAGTGCATGGCTACTCAACAGCATGTCCCGGCGCTGAAGAACAAAGACACCTAAGTGAATGATTCCCAGTTAAGCAGAGGAGAAAAGCCAAGGGATGCCTCCTCTGACAGAAGAGACCGCAATTCCAAGGAGAGCTAGTTTCAGGCCTCAGCTGCTAAAAAAGAGAATATCTTAGCCCCCCTCTCATGTGCTTAATTAGGGTTACAACTACTAGGGCTGCTGATGCTGAGCGCAAAGATCTGGAGGGACAGTAGGGAGCAAATCTATCTGCAAGATAGTGAGGGCTAGCAAGACTAAGAACTGACATTCTTGGAATCAGAGGAGAAGGGTGAGAAGGATCAGAAGAACCAGGGGAAGGGTATAGGAGACTAGAAGTTGAGGAAGGAAGAGGAAGGAAGAGGAAGAGCTTGGAGAAGGGGTCTGGAAGGACGAGGACGGCTAGGAGGGCCACATTAATGAGGATTAGGCATGCAAAGGCCGACACATGGAGGACCTGAACCAAAAGGATCATGCCTAGTGGCACAATACCAGGAAACGAACACAGGACCAGGAATAAGAAGACCATTGCAAGGTGAACCAGATGGAGAGTTAGGAAGCCTAGGAGAACGTGACCAGGAGAACAAGGAGGGGAAGCCAGACAACCAAAGCCAGCAGGAGAAGAGTGAAGAGGACCATGCACGTCATATATTAATATAATATAATATTAATAGTATATTACTTCCTCCAAAGGATAAAGTGATGGTATAGTTAGGTATGGTAACAATATCAAACTTTATATTAAACAAAACCTTGGAAAGTCACTGAAAAAAGCACAGGTTAAAGTGATGGTATAGTTAGATTCACAACTTAACATTTTAAACTAAAAAACACACTGGAAATCACCAGTTATAGTTAACTGAAGTAACTATAACTCGGATTATGAAGTAACTATTGTGTTGCAATTATTTATTGAATGTATTAGGGGAAAACAAGCCAAGGATTTCATACAATGATACAGAAATGCAATTAGAGAGAGTGGCTGACAAAGATATATCACAAGTGCCCCAAAGAGGGGAGGCTCAAGAAGACTCAGACACACAAACTGACAACCACACATGTACACCGTAGTCCTAGGCAGGGATAAAGAAAAAACAGGTAGAATGGAGGAGGAAGGGGGAATGGGAGCTTATAGGCATAGGAACCTGGAGGGAAGAGGAAACGGATCGGGGAGAATGACAGGAGGGAGGCAGAGGAGAAATAAGAAAGTGGGCTGCAAGGAGAGGGACCATAGGAGGGGAGAGCAACAGAGAAGAAGAGCACAAGAGGAAGAAGGGGGAAGGCGGAGAAGGGGAAGAGAAGAGAAATAGAGAAAGAAAAAAAGAGAGATAGAAAAAAGAAAAAGAGGAGGGATCCATAGGGGGAATGCCATGGCAACCCCTGGGGAGCGAGGAGCAGGTTCCCCAGTGACAGAATGGGACAAGACTGAGGAGGCCACCAATCTAATGTGCCCCACTGTGCAGCAGAAGATGGAGGGGGAGAGGGGAAAGAAGGGGGCAGCTAGCCGGGGGCCATCGCCCCTCCATCTGACCCATGTCAGCACGCAGGAAGACCATATGAGGAGAAATGTGTCATCCTTAACCCCCTCCAGGCGGCGAGTCGTCCCTCCCCGCTCCCTTCCGTTGTTACCCAACAACACTGCGCGCTTTTACCGTAAATTACCACTGACAACATTTTTTGGTGCCTGAAAAAGGTCGCAGTTTATTCATCACATAACAGTCTTACAAAATTGTTATGCATTTCCAATGTTCATGGTCATACTGTATTCAATGTCCATGCTCTACCTTTACATCTATTGCTCATTGCAATTCCTTTTCTTGCATTATGGACCCCGCCTCCTCAATTTCCTGGGAGGAGGGCCCCCTTTTGGGCCTCTGAATCACGGGTCTAGGCTTCAGCTTGCTACCGATTTTGGAGGGTGTCCGTCTGGACCTGCCCGGGCTGCAAGTGCCGTCCCGCTCGCCCTGTACCCTTACGTGGGCCCTCCGTTCTCCCAGGGGTCCCTGCCGTGTGGCATCCCAAGGACCTTACTTGAGCATCTACTCTACCTTTCTTGAGGCTGATTCCTTCCATCTTCTCCCTCGGTACCCCTGCCGTGAGGCATCCCAAGGGTCCTGCGGGAGCATCACGTCTATTTTCTTATGGCGGCACGCCGCCCCTTGGCTCCCTCAGTGCCCCTGCCGTGAGGCATCCCAAGGACACTGTGGGAGCCCTCCATCTACCTTCTAGTATTTCACTCTTTCTACTAGTTTCCTTGTGTTTGTTCCGCCACGCTTCCTACGGTTTCTCGATCGGAGGGAGCTCCCCCCAATTCCGGGATCTCCCTTTTTCCTAGTTGAAACCCCTTTGCTCCAGGACCCCCATAATGTTCAGCAGGAACATGTCCATTCCCACGCCGGTGAGGTGTACCCCGTCATCCACGTGGTACCCTGGGGACCTCAAGTTTATAAAGCTGTGCCTCACGAAACACCATCCATTGGCTTTGCACACTTTGGCCATGGTGATATTCAATTTCCTTCTGGATTTCTCCACCGCCCCCAGGTCTACCGCCCCCCGCCAGGCCCTCCTCACTATGATCTCAGAGAAGATTACCTCTGCGGGGCGGATCAGGCGTGCCAAAGCTGTTAGGCTTTTCTGCATGTCCTCTAATAGCACCCGCCTTCCTACTTTTGCTAAGTCATTCCCCCCTAGGTGGACCACTACCGCGTCTGGCTTGCCACCTCGTCTCAATGCTTCCTGTGCCACGGGTAGCAGTTGGTCCCAAGTCATTCCCGGGCGCCCCCACCATTCGATTTCGGTTTTCCACAGCCATATCCCGCCGAATTCGCGTCTGGCCGCCGCCCACTTCTGTGCCCGCGTCACGTAGGAGTGTCCCATGATCCACGCCCTCTTTCGCGGATTTCCAGGACCTGGAAGGGACGGGAGAAATCGGACTCAGTACGTTGTTGGGCGTATGTAGCGTTTGAATGCGCTGGATGTCCAGCGCCCTATTCCCTTGATCAGTCCCTCCTCCAAACCTAGCCCTGCTGCCGTCGTGGCCGCCCCTATTCTGAAAGAGTGGGAGCCATATGCGCGTGCGAGGAGACCCATTGTCTCCAGGGTTTTTCTCATTACTGCTATGAATTGGAAACGGCTGAGGAATGCCCCGTCCCTGTGCCTGAAAAGTGGCCCCTGGCTCGGTGCCTTGTGCCCTAGGTGCTCCTTCAATAGGCACACTGGGCAGCAGGTCGCATCCTTGATGCAGTGTATTTTGGTCAACTTCCCTTGCCTGTCTGGTCTGTCTTGGACCGCCGGAGCCGTACGGTCATGTGACCTTCGCCTATCTCTACATCCTTTATGTGGATGCAAGCTGCCCCCGGATCCTTAACTGATGGGGCTACAAGCTCGCTGACCCTGTAAGCCCCAAAAAATGCCACCGCGAAAGCTGCACGAAAGAGTGCTCTCTCCGGCATAGAGGAGCACACTTCTGCCAGTGCCCCCAGCATCCCTTGCAGCATGTTAAAGTGTATAGGTCGCCTTGCGTCTTTCTTCGGCTGTTGCAACCTGCCCCATCCCTTCATTGCCATTCTGCATTTGAACGCCTTGGTTGGGTCTGCCTGCTCCCCCAATTTTGAGTAGTATGCTACTGCATTCAAGTGTGCCTGGGCCCAGGTTTTTGTCTTCCCTGCTACGAACGCCCAGTCAATGAAATCCAGGACCTCCTCCTGCGAGGCCCACTGGTTCCCTTCTAGTCCTGTCCTGGCCCTGAACGTATCCCAGCACTTACTGTATCGGTTGCTTGTTTTTGGGGCCAGTGCATTGTTCAGCAGTGTCTTCAAACCCTGTCCACCCAGGTCCACGCTTCCTCTGGCATGGGGGTCATCTCTCTGTCTGCCGTTGGGGCGAGTGCTCTGAATTTCTCCCACTGAAAACGAGAAATGGCATCCGCAACTGAGTTGTCTATTCCAGGGATGTGTCTCGCCCTAAGCGCTATGTTGCCTTTTAATTGATAGCCGACTAGTTTGCGCCACAGGGTTGCCACTGCAGGGCATTTCACCGCCCCTGTGTTGATAGCTTGTACCACTGCGTGGTTGTGTGACCACAGCGTAATCTGCCTATTTGCCAACCGCTGGGCCCAGATGTGGAAAGCCACCACTATGGGGAATAATTCTAGCAGGGATATATTCTTTGTCATTCCGGCGCCGTGCCAGGCTTCTGGCCACTGCCCTGCTGACCATGCGGTCCCTAGGATTGCCCCAAACCCATAACCCCCTGCTGCGTCAGTGTAGAGTTCCAATTCACTAGCTTGTATCCAGGGGTCTCGCCATATCAGGGTGCCATTGAAGTCCGCCAGAAAGCTGTCCCACTGCCCTAGATCCTCCTTCACCCCTTGTGTGATGCGGACCCTGTGGTGCTTGTGTGTCATGCCCCTGGTTAGCCATGCTAAACGCCTTGCGAATGTCCGCCCAGCTGGGATCACCCTTGTGGCGAAGTTTAGCTTCCCCAGTACTAGTTGTATCTCGCCCAGTGTTGCCTTTCTTTGCTGCCTCAACTTTTGTAGGCTGCCGTTTAGGTCCGCCACCTTCTCCGGTGGCAACCTGCATGTCCCTGCTACTGAGTCTAACTCAATTCCCAGGAAGGATATTTTTGTGGTAGGGCCTTCCGTTTTGTCCTGCGCCAGGGGTATACCTAGCTCCTGCGTCATCTGTATAAATGTGCCTAGCAGTGTCTCAAAATCCCTCGTGCCTGCTTTTCCAATAAACAGGAAGTCATCTAAGTAGTGGACCCGTCCGCCTCTTGGCGCTCTGGCACCCAGCTCCCACTCCAGGAAACTACTGAAAGCCTCGAAATATGCGCATGTTCTCGAGCACCCCATGGGTAAGCATTTGTCGTAGTAGTATTGGCCCTCTAGCTTGAAGCCTAACAGGTGGTAGCTGTCAGGGTGTACTGGCAATAACCTAAAAGCCGCCTCTATGTCAGATTTCGCCATCAGGGCGCCCATTCCTTCTTGTCTGATTAAGTCGACTGCATCATCTACTGACGCGTATGCCACCGTGCAAGCGCCTTGGTCCAACCAATCATTGATGGATTCCCCCTCTGGGTGGGACAGGTGATGGATCAGCCGGAATTTTCCTGGATCCTTTTTGGGGACTACCCCGAGTGGGGACACCACCAGGTTTTTTAGGGGGGGTGCATGGAAAGGGCCGGCCACCCGCCCCAGCTGTACTTCCTTCTCCACCTTCCCTTTAGCCACCCCGGGGTTGTCCCTCACTGATTTTAAGTTCAGACTGTCCCGCGCGCCCTCGGGTCCTTTGTAAGGGATGGGGAAACCTTGCGTGAACCCTTCTGCCAATAGTTGTCTATCTGTTGGTCTGTGGTAACCTTGTAATAAGTGCAGTAATCTGCCTGTCCTGATGGGTGTTGGTAGCGTCTGTCCTCCGCCCCTTTCCCTGCTGCCCCTGCCTAGCGGGGCCTGCGCCTCACTTCTTTGTATTGGTCTTATCCTTGCCGGCCCCTGGCCCTGTGTTCCGTCTGCAGCGTATGGTGGGGTGGTTACCCCCGCATGCCCCACAAGCGTGTTTGAACCTGCATGACGCCCCCCATTTGCACTCATCTTTGTCGAATTTCCAACACGTTTTATTCGACTTGTGCCCTGCCTGGTTCTTGCCCTTGAAGTCTTTCCCTTGGCCCTCGAATTTGCCCTTACTCCCATAGGGACGAAAACTGTACTCTTTGGCGCCAACGCCTTCCTGGCTGCCACCATGTGTTTTGAGAACCCTTCCATGTCTTGGCAGTCCCACTCCATTATTGGCCATACTTGCATTTTTTCCCTAAAACCCTCGTCGTATTGTAGCCATGCCTCGCCCTGATACTGCTGCTGTGCTTCATGCACCTTCTGCTCATATAAGAAACAGTGCTGCGGCGCTCTTTGGGAATTTCTCAATAAAACGCATGCTAGCGTTCTGAATGCCCTCAACCAGTTCTCTATCGATCTCTCCACTCTGGGCTTTCTGGGTGTCCTCCTATCGTCGTCCTTTTTATCCTGTGCCGTCAGGTCTAGCCCTGCTTGTCGCACTTCTAGTAATGTAAAGATGTCTATAAATTCTTTCCTCCAAATCCTCTCCTTCACAGTAAGTGGGATGAGGTTGGCCATCCCTATCAATTTTGTCGTTGTGGGCGGGTCGCTCGGGGAGGGCGCAGGTACTCATTGGCTGGCTTTCCGTTACCATCCAGCCCTTCTCCGCCCTTGTTTGTACTTGGGTTGCTCCCCCCGCGGGTCCCTGTGCTCCCCTGCGGGGCTACCTCGGTTTCTGCTGTCTCCCCCTGTTGCGCCTGTGTTGGCGCGTCTGCCTCCTTGTCTGGTGCTCCCCCTGTTGGGCCTTCCTGTCCCACCCTGGGCTCGGGTGCCGGGCTGCTGCCCCATGCGGGGGGCCCAGGAAATGAGGCCATGCCTGGCCATTGCCACCAGGGCATCCAGGGTGCTGTCTGTGCTGCCCCCCTGGCCCAGGATTCCTCTTAAAATTCCGGTTGCCCTTGGCCTAGCCCTGCCTGCCACGGGGGTTGCATGGGCCATGACCCTGGCATGGCTAAGTTGTTTATCCCTAAATGTGTTCCCCTATGCATGTTCTGCCCTATGCCGCTCTGCGCTCTCTGACCTTCCCTGAGCCCTTGCGCGCTTTCAGGTGCGTCATGCTTACCACTTCCCCTGCAGCTTCTGTCCTCGTTTTGCCCGTGTCTCTCCCGAGGGGCCGCCGTGCTGGCTACAGACCCCTCCTCCTCGCTGCTCTCCTCCGATTCCGAGCTATACACCAGCTCTGGAGTTGCCGCCCTTTTGCTTCTTGCTCGTGGGTTGTTCCTTCCCTTGTTGTCCTGTTCTTTGTTGCTTTTCTCAAGGGCCGCCGATCTGGCTGCATGCCCCTTTGACGCCGCCTTCCTCGGGCTTTTCCCAGGGGCCGCCGTTTTGGCTGCCTGCCCCTTTGTTGCTGCTTTCTTTGGGCTTTTTTCCCGGGCCGCCGTTTTCGCTGCATGCCCCCTTGTGGCTAACTTTACTACTCCTAAACTGAGAAAAATCCTAACTTTAAGACTTTCGGTATTCACAGAAGGCATTTAGGAGTCCTAAAGTTAGGACTACTAACTTCTGTGAATACCGAAATGAGTAAGTTCATTCTGTGAATACCAAAATGAGTAAGTGTATTCTGTGAATACCAAAAAGTACTAACTTTACGTTTTTGACGTAAGTTAGTTCTGTGAATCAGGCCCAACGTGTATAAATCTCCCTGTAGCAACATACGGTTTAGAAGTGCATTAGGGCTTTCGGTTTGTCTCCATTCTAATGTTAATTTTTCCTCCCCAGCTTTACTACGGATTACAGGCCCAGCACTCTAGGGCAGTGGTACCTTTGCTGGAAATCAAGTAGTGCCTTATGCAAACACCTCTGTAGGGGCTATGACACAAGACAGATGCTTAAGTTGTCAGCAATAATACATATATGCGTCCCGCCTCCTTTCAGTTCCCTGTACTAATATTCGTAAACCTATTTTAACTGTTTGTGACAACATTGAGGTATCTGTCCTGGCAAAGTACAAATTACTTATCTGTAACTCCAGTGCAGATATCCTTAGTGGTAATTAACGACCATCTGTATCTTCAAATATAATGCTTTGTTCTGTTTCGTAAGTAACCCTACAAAGCGTGCATAGCTGCCATATGATTTCATATTTTAAATTTAAGAAACCTTGACTGATGTGTCTAATTTCCTAGTTTTTAACTAATATGCATTTCAGTTGTGACATGTAGTTTATTATTATTACTATTATTGAAGTAGTGTCAATGCTAAATTAGTGTGTCCAGTTCTTATGACCTGATATCAAGCAATGCTGCTTCTTGGCCTCCAGTTGTTCTAAAGGGGAATTTAGCAGAGCAAGCAGTAGTTTGGCAAAATAATTTCCACCTGCATTAAGCAGAGATGTCAGCTGACATAGAGGGCAAAGTTGAGCTACAAACAATTTTTTGTTAAAATTGTCAGATTAAGCAGCAGATGATGTAATATGTGTCAAATATGGAAGAGCCATAATTATGTGGAAAACATTTGCAAAGTAGGCTATTTTCCCATTCCTGTTTGAACTGCTCTTGTGGAAAAAGGGATGAGAAGTGCTGATGACAGAAACTGCATGCCACGGAGACAAATGGCTTGTGAATCCACTTTTAAGCGTATTTGGAACATTTCTGTGATTGGAAACCTATTCCACTTTGTGAATGTATTTTAATGTCAATAACTCATATTAACTGTTGTCTCCCAGTCTGAAACCACCTCAAACTCTGTTCCCTTGTTCTGTGTGTATGCCGGGTCTGGTGGCTCAGTGGATTAATGCGTCCACTGCAGGGGCCTGTGTTCTACCTCATGGTCACAGGTTAAAATCCCGGCGGGTCCTGCCTTTCATCCATCTGAGGTCGATAAAATGAGTTGGGTAGAAATAAACATCTGTTATTCAGCGCCAAGATACCTACGGGTGAACGTGCGCTTGTATATACGTGTGTGTGTGTGCATGCCATTTATTTCAAATCCCTATTGAGTGACACATTTCCTGCATAAGCCACAGGCTTTAGGAAAGCCTCCTGTTTTTCATGTGCAGGTTTACCCATTACTTTGTATGTTTAAACAAAACATTACTTTGGTGTTGCTCACAGATCTGTTTTGAGAAGCGGTGTTGGTCCATCGGTCGTGACGTGGTGTCGGTCCAGCGGTCGTGATGCAGTGTCGGTCCATCGGTCGTGGGACGTGTCGGTACATCAGTTGTGCGGCGGTGTCGGTCCATTGGTCGTCAGGTGGAAAATCAGATTCCTGGAGAGCTCCGCAATGGCCTACAGTCCAGTTTCCAAGCCTTGCAAACGACCCAGATCGATACAGAGCGAACGCAGGACCTTCCAGGAAGCATGGGAAGAAGAGTACTTGTTTGTTGAATGCCCAAAAGAAAAAGCCACCTGTTTGCTTTGCAAAGAGAAAGAGGTATAACCTGGAACGGCACTACAAAACACGGCACTCTGGATTCACTACGAACTTCCCACTGAACTCAAAACTGCGTTCTGCAAAAGTGGCATCGTTAAAGCAAGCTCTTCTTTCCCAGCAGAAGATCTTCCTTTGCCAGATGAAAGAATCTGAGGCTGTTACAGAAGCGTCTTTCAAAATATGCTACTTGCTTGGCATTGTGGGTGGTTGGCCTGCCAACAAGAACACTCTACCAGAAGCTCTCAAGAAATATTGGGAAGTGAGGCTTGAACTATGTGTATTTGGTGAGGTTATTTATCGTGGAGAGAAGATAGTGCCTCCACGGGCGTTAGGAACAAAATTGTAAACTTAGCACACATGGGTTACTTGGGTCGTAGCCTAACTAAAGGCAAGGTACGTGAAGAATACTGGTGGCCAGGAATGGATGCCATCTTAGAGGAGTCAGTCAAAAACTGTGGAGAGTGTGCTAAAAGTGATAAAACATTCACAGTCAGAAATCCCCCTTTGTCTCCTGTCCATGTCCCCACTCGACCATGGTCAAAACTTGCTCTAGATATTATTGGCCCATTAAACCTCAAGCATCTGAACGAACAATTCATTTTGGTTCTTATAGACTACCATACTAGGTGGGTGATTACTAAATGTGTAAATCAAAATGACACCAAGTCTCTCATTCAATTTCCAAAAGATACTTTTTATGAAGAGGGCTTACCAGATACCATAGCAACAGACAATGGGGTCCAACTAACATTCGATCACATGAAGAATTTCCTCTCAGACTTATGCATTTATCACCAGAAAACTGCTCTATATTGCCCTAGGGCTAATGGGTTAGTAGAACGCAGGAATAGAGTTATCAAGGAATGTCTTCAAAGAGCAGAAATCACGAATATCCCAGCAAAATCAGCCTTGCAAAATATGATATGGGCATACAGAACTGCACCAAATAGTGTTACAGGAGTGTCTCCATTTATCTCTTTAAAAGGTAGGCAACCCAAAACCCATATCACTGCACAATGGTTATGCAAAGACAGCACATACAATGTAGACAGATCAGAAATTGCCAGAGGAATTGATCTACAACAAACAAAGTACAAAACAAGATATGACTACACAAAGAATGTCAAAACGCAAGTCCTCAATCCAGGTGAATGGGTACGGATCGACCTTCCAAAAGCAAGGAGAAAAAACTACTCCCGTTTTTCTGAAACCCCTCAAGATAACGAGTGTTGGGAGGAATGTAGTCCAGTTAGAAAATGGACAAACATGGGGAATGGATAAAGTGGTAAATTGCAAGTCTCCCCATGTTGTTCTGGAGGAAGCTAATAATATGAAAAAACGTCCCATTTCTCCTCGCAGATCATCCAGTAACAGTGGTTGTCCTATTTGGCAAAAAGACTTTTTAGTTGGTTAAAGTTCTTCCATTCTTTCTGTCTTCTTCACCCTTGTATCCTGCTCTGCAGTTCTTCTGCCTTTCATTCCCTAGTTTTCTTCTATCCTCTTTGCCTTCTTCCTTCTCACTCTTCTTCCTTTTTTTCCTTCATCCTTCCTGCTCTGGGAGGTATGTTGTAATCTGCTTGGTTTGACCCTTTCCCTGCCTTGTTCTGCCTTGGTGCGTTCCACCATTTGTGAGCCAATAAAGATTCTTCGCACTTACCTGATGTCACGTCTTCGTAACAGTTACCATCTGAATAGGGCCTCAGTTAGCTTTTGTGTTAATGAGGTACCCATCAGACAATGGAGGATGTGTCCTCTGTCTAAGTTCCCTTGCCTTATTTAAAGGTAGGGAAGCAACTTAGTTTTTAAGAGCGGATTGTACACTTTTTGAAAATTGCAATAAAGGGCTGTCCTTTTATGGATTTCATCCCAGTTTTTCTCTTTTTCCTACTGCCATTTATGGGGTGACCAGCTCGCAAAAACAAAAGCTTTTCTGACTGGGCTATCATACCATGCAGGGCTGGATGGGCCTGTGCTCCCACTGTGGAAACTCCCTGATAAAGACAATAGCTAGTTGTCTCTAAGATAGTTCACGCCTCCCTTACAACAAGTTTCAGTCCAGTTCCTATTTTCAGGGATCCATGTTGCCCCTCATTCTTTTTGACATCTACCTTTGCCCACTTGCTTATTTGATCAGGGTCTTTGGAGGTGAGGTAATCTCTTTTTCTGATACCCATTTGACCACAAGACTTGACAAGCCCACCTATGAAACTCAAAAGAAGTTATTACGATCTTTAATTGATATCTTGCATTGAAGATCATAATAACTTCTTTTGAGTTTCATAGGTGGGCTTGTCAAATCTATTATGATCTTTAATTGATATCTTGCATTGGAGGCAAGATGGCGGCCGTGAGAGCGGCTGAGTGAGCTCGAGCTCCCGGAGTCCTTCCCCCCTGCCCGACTTACCGTATAGCTGGCGGCGGTCCTTTGAGATCAGCGAGAGGCATGCGAATTTAAAAGTGAGGCTGGCGGCTGGCCTGGAGTGTGTGACTCGAGGAATGCTGTGGAGCGTTTGTCAGGCTCCCCGTGTGGCTATCTGGCGGTTGCTGATCCTTGCTGGGCAGACTTCCGGGTGTGCGCGCTGCGGATTCAGTGTGCGTGGAGCGCTGACGAGCTCTGACGCTGTGGCAGAGACTGGGACGCTCAACGCTGTGATGCCCCCGAAGGCAGGACGGGGAAAGGCGAGATACACGGAGGTGGCTGAGAATGGGCCAGCGCGGGAGACAGAGAAGAAGAAACCTAGTTTAAATCTGGAGAAGATTCGTGTGGAGGGCGGTAAGAAGTCCGTTCCGGCTCTATTTCTTGCTGGGAAGGTAAAGAAACTACTTGCCCCCACACCTAAGAAGGACATGAATATACATCCTGATGACTCTACACTAGATAAAGAGAGCGTGGTGGGGGACAATTCCTGTGAGATAGTTAAAGAGGGGGAAAAAGATGGGAAAAGAGGAGAGATGCCTTTGGAGAGTGCGGAGCTGGGGGCAATTGAAAATAAGGCTGATAATTACGACACTGCAAAGGAGAGTGATTCAGGGGACTTTCCTTTTTACTCAATGTCGGACCCCTCGGATACTTCGGGGGATGAGATTGATGAGATAGACACGAGTATGCAGACTAAGCAGAGGGATGGCCTCCCTAGTACTGTGCGTAAGAGGGCTGACTCAGGTGTGGGTGCAGGCCTACAGATAGCGGAAAACACTGATTCCTTCCACTGGGATTATTCATTTATGGGGGAGACCGGGGACGGAACCAATGGAGTGGCTAGTGGGGTACAATCTTGTCTAAAGATGATGGAGAATCCTGAGGATATCTCCCTGGCTCTTATTTATCAGAGCATAATGGCGCACAGGGAGGAAACCCGGACCGAGAGTCAGCGCACACAGGGAGCATGTCGTAAGCTCCAGAATTCAGTGCGAAGGGTGGCAAAATCATGTTCTGAGTTCGTAGAGAGGTTCAATGAAGCAGAGACACGCATCTCTAACCTAGAGGATGAACTCGCTGTACAGAAAGCTACAACAGAGACGCTACGCATAGAGAAGGATGACACCCTCTGGAAAATTACAGACTTGGAAAATCGCCTGTGGCGCAACAATCTCCGCGTACTGGACATTCCGGAAGGGGCGGAGGCGCAGGATGTACGGAAATTTGTGATTGAACTGTTTTCTGAGGCTTTTCCTGGGCTAACCCAATGGGATTGGGACCAGGAGATCCAACGAGCACATAGATTCCCCTTCACACAGCGCAATAGAGTAGGCCAGAATATTAGCAGACCAAGTAGACCAAGGGCAATCTTAATATCACTGAATAACTTCTTGGCGAGAGAGGCAGTGTATGATTTGGCGCGGCCGGACCGAAAGAAATGTGGGAAGGGATTAGAATTCTTTGTGCGACCCGATTACTGTCCCCTTACCGTTGAAAAGAGATGGCAATTGCGCCAGCTTATTACTCCATTTCGAGATAAGTATGCGCAAGTTTTTTTACTGAATCCCGCCAAACTCAAGGTTATTTATAAAGAGCAGGTGCGGTTCTTCATGACAGAGTCAGCGGCTAAGGAATACCTCCATACAATGTAAAAAGTGATAAGGGGAAGAAGCTTTAGAGTATGCGCATAATTAAATGTGTTAGAAATATATGTATAGATCAAATTCAGATTTCGATAAGAAGTGGTATTTTTGGTTCTTCTCTGATCTTGTGTGATATGGTGATTCAATTGCTGATTTTGAGTTTGGTAGGTGGTCGGGCAGGGGGGATCCGGGGGGCTAGGCTCGTTCCATCACAGAGGCCTTGTGCCTCCTAGCCTCGTTTTTGGGGGAAGGTGGGGGGAGGGCACTGCTTCGGCTGAAGCCGTGTAGAGAGGGGTGGGGGTGGGGAGGGCACGGGTAAAAAAATCCATGAAGGTGTAGGAAGATTGTTTAAGAAAGTCAATGGTTTTAGAATTGTGATCTTTGTGCTTAAATTTGCTGGGAATAGAGATGGGGGATAGACGTAAAAAATTTGCCACTAGGCTCTGCTCCCTGAATGTTTGTGGTTTGAACAGTTATAATAAGAGACAACGGGTTTCGGCCGAATTGCGATTGCTTCAACCAGATCTGGTATTTGTTCAAGAAACCCACATTGCGTGGGGCAAAAGAAAATTATTGGCGGAATTAGGGTTTAATGTATTGGTGTCTACAGAGCAATCCACTACTATGCGAGGGGTAGCGATACTGGTTAAAAATCATATACAGGGGACCGGTAGAGTATTAGCAGATAAAGCGGGGAGGTGGGCAATTGCGGAATGTTTGATCGGTAATATGAAATGCACTATTTGTTCTATATATGGATCAAACCTTGATGAGGCTTCAGTAATAGAAGGGCTTAATGTGGAATTAGCATTATGGCCCACACCACTGATTTTATGTGGAGATCTAAATATACATCTTGAGACAGGGCTGCTATATGATGGAAGTAATCCTATAATGGGAGGAAACCGAAAGTTTTTAAAGTGTTGCAGTCCTTAGTGACAGATCATGGTCTGATGGATGCATGGGCAGCTCTGAATGGGCCGGACCCTGGGTATACCTTTTATTCATACCCGCACCAGAAGTTGGTAAGATTAGACTATTTTTTTCTATCTGGGTTATTACTGTCAGGTGCTAATATCCAGATCCATCCTGGGATTTCTTCTGATCACGGCCCTCTGGTATTGAAGCTTGGTATACTCAAGACTGATAGTAGGCCTCGAACGTTTTCGTTTGATAGAAAATTGCTTCTGGATAATGAATATGTGGTGCATATGAAGGAGTGGATTGAGCAATTCTTGGCTATAAATCGAAACACGGCTCAGATTGGGTCAGTGTGGGATGCTCTAAATGCGGGTATAAGGGTGAAACCCTTAGCTTTGGGCTACATAAGCAGAAGCAGATACAGGCAGCTGTACAGGAATTATGTGACAATCTGTCAGTAGCCGAAGGAAATCTTATGCAGGGGATTCAGGCTGGGCTGGATATCTCAGAAATCCAGATGCACGTAGCCAGGTGTAAGGCCAAAATAAATTCATATTGGAGTAAAGAAATAGCTAGGAAATACTCTATCAATAGGAACCAAAGTTATGAATATGGGGAGTTAACTGGACGCTGCTTGGCGCAAAGATTGCGATCAAAAGAATCAGACCAGTAGCAGATACTCGGGGGAATTTGGTAGATACGGGTGAGGAGATATTAAAGGTGTTCCACGGTTATTACGAGGCACTCTATACTGGGGATCCCTCTGATGCACAGGCCAGGGAAAAGCTGTTGCAGGGCTTAATTGTAAAAAAGTAGACCCGCTAGATGCAGAAAGACTTGAGGAACCTATCACGATGGAAGAACTAGAAAGAGCTATTAATAGCCTAGCCTCCGGCAAAGCAGCAGGGCCCGACAAGCTTCCGTTGGAAATATATAAAACTTTGTTTAGTTAAATTAAAAACGATATGCATACCACTTTTTTACAGGCACAAACAGGAGCTGCCCCCTCGACTTGGGATGAGGCTAACATAATAGTTTTTAAAAAGAAAGATAAACCTGCCGAACAACCAGGCTCGTATCGCCCAATATCATTATTAAACGCAGATGGCAAAGTTTATGCCAAAATACTTGCGACCCGGTTAGCTGATGTAATTACCCCGTTAGTGTCAACGCGGCAACATGGGTTTATACCTAAGAGGGGAACAACTAATCATATTAATCGGGTGGTAACCTTGCTGGATATTGCTAATACTATGGGGAATAAATTCAGTTTGATTTTATTGGACGCCGAAAAGCGTTTGACCGGGTCGCGTGGGAATTTTTATGGGCAGTATTACGACAGGCAGGCTTGCAGCCAAACTTTCTGTTAGCCATTTAAGTTTTATATAGACGCCCGACTGCTAAGATATGCATTATGGGTCTTGAGTCAGACTCGGTATATATAACACGAGGTACAAGACAGGGGTGCCCTTGCTCGCCTTTGCTATTTTCATTATATATTAACCCCTTTTTAATGATGCTGGAGCAAAGTGCAGGAATAGAACCGGTAATTTGGAAGCAAGAGCAGTACCGAGTTTTTGCATATGCTGACGATGTGGCAGTAGTTACAACTAACCCTGAGGGAGCCATCTCCAAGATAGAACAGCTAGCATTAGAATTTGGAGCCACGTCAGGATATAAGCTGAATGTGTCTAAGACACAAATTTTGTGTGTAAACCAAACCGGCTTCCATGATCGAAGGGTGTTAAATGAGGTATCATACTTAGGGGTTATAATAAGGACATGTTTAAAGGCACTGGTTGAGGTCAATTGGTGCAATATTTTAACCTCGGTACGGAAGCAGTTAGATCGGTGTGAATGTTTACATCTGACACTTGTGGGACGGTGTAATGTTCTTAAAATGCTAATTTTACCCAAAGTTTCATATTTTTTTCGATCCGTGCCGCTAGAAATTTCTTGTGCTCAACTGGATGTATTACAATCGATATGTGCTAGGTTTGTATGGGCACAAGGGAAACCCCGAAGAGCAATGCGCTATATGATCTTACCGCGGGAGAAAGGAGGATGGCCAGTGCCTGATTTTACTTTATACTACCTGGTTTGTATGTTGCAGCGTATGAATATTTTATTAACAGGAGTAGAACCATTTAGCATAGCCGAGGCACCCTCAATATATCAAATGTTACTGGAAAGCAATGCGAAAAATTGGCTGTTTGTAAGCTTGGAGCCCAGCTACTATAAAAAAACAGGTTCAAGGTTTTAAATGCTGCCTATAAGGTGTGGAAAGTGGTGCGAAAGTGTTACAGAATTGAGAGGGTCACTCAGTATACCCCGTTTGATGCCACCAATCTTTTGCCTGCGATATTTTGGGACAGGACCATAAACAGATGGGGGACAAAAGGTATTCAATACATCGGGGATTTATATGATAATGGGGGCCTGATGTCCTTTGAGATGTTGGCCGAGAAATACAACCTCCCTAAAAACGAATTTTTAAATATCTGCAAATCCGTGATTACCTATGTAAGAGCCAATGGAAGATTGCTCTAAATCCTGTAGTTGAAGCTGTAAAGAGAAATGCATGCATCGGTCCGTTATATAATATATTGTTAGAGACCAAGGGTGAGGCTTTAGAAAGACATAACACCAAGTGGGACGATAGGCTTGGGTGTCTAGGTACACGGGTGGAATATTCTATTGATTTGGCGGGGAGGTTACTGAGGTCTGTTAATCTACGCGCACAACACTATAAGACCATTTTTAATCTCTACTACACCCCAGCTAGGCTGTTAAAATGGGGTGGAGTTAATGACGGCAAATGTTTTCGCTGTGGAGCTGATGATGCGGATATTGTGCATATTTTCTTTTCATGTAGACACTTAAGCAAACTCTGGGAGCACTTAGAAGAGTTTCTAGCGGAACTGCTTGGAGGTCCAATAAAATTAACTGCATCTCACGTGTTGTTGGGAGTTGAGGAGGGTGATGGACGTGACCAGCTGGTATACAGGTATCGATATCTGATCTTTGTGGCCATGGCTATAGCTAGGTTGTGTATTGCCTCAATGTGGCTTCATAAAGATGCCCGACGTTTGAACTATGGAGGACAAGATTTTTTAACATTTTTAACCTAGAATATAGCTTATATGCATTAAAGGGGGCTCGAAAGAGGAAACTAGGTCAGGAAATTTGGGTGCCGATGATCGCCTTTATGGATGGGTGATGTATTATTTTGTAAATTAAGTATGTGCCTTTTTAAGGACTTATGATATGCTGTGTATGTGGCACTTTGCACTTTTGGGCTAAAGCAATATTTGATATATTTTGCACAATGCACCTGCACTTTAGAGCTGCAATAACTGTGGATAAACTGTGAATATCGGACATACTAACCATTATGTCCGCTGTGTAACCAATTTTTGCCTTTTAAAGATCATGTGGATGTGTGTTTCTCTTATCTCTATTTTATACCATTGATTATCGTTGTGTAATGTATTAATTGTATTGTAATTTTAACCTTCATGGATCAATAATAAAAAAAAAAAAAAAGATATCTTGCATTGGGTGACCAGTAATTTAATTAAGCTTAATGCCTCTCAAATAAAAATAATGGTAATGGTGTTGGTTAATGAATTTCCTTGATTCAGTTTGGGAGACTCATCCAAACTGCAGACAAGGTGAAAAGCCTTGTTTTCTGGTTAGGTAAGGCTCTCAACATGGCCACTCAGATCAGTCAGCAGTGTCCTCTTGTTATTTCCAAATATGGCTCTTGAAGAAGATATTTCCATTTATTCTTGACCATCAAAGAGCTTGTGCAGTTATCACTGCTTTAATTTCAGCAGTGGACTATCCTGATGCCTGTTATATCTGTGTCCTGAAATTGGCAAGTGTAAACTTTAAGGGGTCCAGAATATGGCATTTCTGCTTCTAATAAACTTTAAGAAAAACAAAGGGTGTTCTGAGACACAGCACAAGCTACAATGGTTGTCAGACTCCAGGTAGATTCAATACAACATGCTGTATTTTGCCAACAGATATGGAACTGGCCACACTCTGCTTCAACTCATTTTGCCTCAATGTTCTCTGAAGAGACCCCTTGGTCCAGGTTGTTCCTTCCTACTGACTGTTTGAACATTTTTAGGATCTTGGTCTGGAGGACACGCATTCCCCTTTTTCACATCTACATTTTGGAAAGCTCACCTCTTACGCCCACAGCAGATAGATAACTTAGGTGCCTTCAGAAGAAGCAATTAAATCTCATCAATGTTGCTTAGTCTTCTTCTGACATCATTCCATTTACAAAGCCAGCTCCTAATGAGAAGATGCTACTGGGTATTCGCCTGCACTTCGTAAAGTTAAACTCAAGTCCTTGCACCTCAAGAGAGCTTGAATTTTTCCATGATAGCAACACCTGTGTCACTGCCTTTGTCCTGCCTCTGATATATTAAAAGCTCTTCACACTTCCCTGATTAAAAACAGAGAAGAACCGTCTACAACTCCAGTGAATTGACCACGGTTCCCAAAACTCAATGGAAGATGCTGCTAGGGAACAGCATACTTATCTTATTGTGATAACTGATCATGGTGTAGGGTCCATGCTATTAATCAGCACGGATGGAGTGCTACCCTGAGCAAGAAGGGGGTGTCTCTTCCTGTCAGAACTGGAGTTCAGTAAAGACACATTCATGTTCTTTTGTGTATTTAAGGAAATTTGTAAAAAATATAAAAATATTTAGTACTCAGATGTTTTAGCTTCATACTTTTTTCATGCTTTGGAGGTAAAATCTCAAAGGTATATTGCAATTATTAGTAAATGATCTATCTGCCACCATTTCTAAATATTCAAAAATATCTGCTTAATGAGGACCTCCTATTGCCAGAACTTTATCAAAATGGTCAAATATGCCTAATTTCAAACTAAAAAGGCTTGTTAGTCACCTCTCAGCACAATGTGACATTAAACACATGGAATGGAAACGATCAGTAGCCTTGGTGAGACCAGCTTGGGAAGATCATAGAATATATATTCAGGGGCATGTTTGCCAAAAACTAACGCAGCGCAGCAAGTCACCTTGCTGCACTGTGTTACAGGGAAAGGGCAGGAATGTGCCATATTTATCACAATACAGCGCATTACAGCCTTTTCCCAGTGCTGGTGCACAATGGGCTGCCTAGCGTTAATGCAGGCACCCTTGCACCATGGTGCAAGGGTGCCTGGGTTACATGCAGGATTGTTTTTGTGCAGGAAGGGGCACCTTCCTGCACAAAAAACAATTCCCAGAGGCACACATAGAAAGAGGAAGTAAAATGAAAGAGGAAGTAACAAGGAGAAATACAAATATTTTACCTTGTTAGGCTTCCCCTGGGAAGTAATGGTATATCTGGGATTGCATCAAAATCAATGGAACACCTCCCTGGGGCAGCAATTTGTGCTGTGTTACGTTACTCTGGATTTATCAAGCCACAGAGGGCAATGGAAATTGGGCTTGCATGGCTTGATTAATAGCCTTTTAGGGTTGCGTCGTGCCTGCACCACATTAGGTGGTGCAAAAGTGATGCAACCCCTACATAAATCTGGCCCTCATTTTTTAGAATTTCCCTACTCTGATATGAGGCAGGTAATCCTAAACTCCCGCGTAGGGCTGAGGTAAGTACCCACCATGCTATCCATGCAGCTGCACGCTTACTACAACATAATAAAGGGTATTTATGGTGTGCTACTCTCTGAGAAATGCTCATGTGTCAACATTTTACTAGACTATGCATGTCTTGAGTTCAAAATAATGTTTTTAGAACCCATTCTTATGAAATATGGAATTAGGTCGCATGAGTGCTCTAAAATCCTCTTAACAGATATGAGATCTGTGGATGAAGTATGCATCCATGGGCAATTTTTAAAGCTTTTAAAGAATTACATTTGCACTGTAATGTGCCTTTTAATAGTTTGATTATATGCCATCCAATGCTCTGTACAATTTTATGTGTTTATCAAAATTGCAGTTTTATTGTATCAAGACTTTATAATCATTTAATAATTTTTTTATCTGAATCTAAATGGCTACTACATGGTTTTTACTTGCCGCATTTCTAAATGTATAAAATAAGGAAATATTTTTCTCAAATGCTTTGAGTGAAGAGTTAATTTGCCTGATGACATATTGTTTTTTTTTATTCATAATCATTATTCAGATGAAACCAGCATTATTGGCTGTACCGTGGCCTCCTGTGCTATCACTTTTGCTACATTATGTTGATCTTGGGTTTGAGAGCAGCAGTGTTTTCCTTGGTGCCCATACTGCCGTTGGATCTAAAGTTTCTCCACGGAGTGCATGTTATTCTGATGTCTGAAGATGGTCTGCAAAGGTACAGTTGTTTCAAAGGTCTATGAAGCTGGAAGAGTTAATTATGGACATAGAATTACTGCTAGGAGGCAATGCGAAATCGACGCCAAATGAAGCGATGAGAATGGCAGCAAAGTGACTAGTGGGAGACATAGAGGAAAAGGGCGATACCAGACCTCTGTAAGGTGATGGAGCGGGAGGATATTTGTGAGTTCTGGAAATATTGGTCATTCTGTATGGGAAGTGGGGTGGAAATGACAAAGAGATGAGCTTCAACTGATAGAAATTGTAGTGTAGTTCGTAAAAATATATAAACGGACCTGCACGTTTGTTGGACAACATAAACTAAGGGCTTGGTGCCGAGACTGGTTCCGGGCACCCCCGCAGGATATGTCGGCCTATAGACCAGCTAGCTCACAGTGCCAACACAAGCCCCCTAACCTTACCAAGGAGCTAATAGTTTCTGGCAACCATCGAACATGACAATCCTCGATCCTTCAGGGATCGTGGAAACAGTACAGTACTTTTCGCTCAGTCAATCGTGCTCACCTAGTCTCAGAGATACACAGAATAAATGTTGGGGACGTTTTCAATAAGCATTTATTGTACCAGTGCCATTCTAGAATAAAACATATGTGGTGCAACAATCAGTAGACAGAAGTAAATGTAAGAGATTACAAGCATCAAAAGAGTGAACAGTAGATACATTTCTACCATAGTGCTAAAGCCATGAATATATGCAGGCATACCTAAGTGTACCTAGCATGTATGTGGGTGTGAAGCCAAGAATCCCCTAGGAAAGAGCCAACCCCATTACCTAAAGGGAGAGAATGAAGGTCCACGTCTTGGTCACAAGTTGGACACCCCACAATGGATGTCAGACCGGTGCGTGTTGAAGACTCAGTGTGCAGGGACCTCCATGTCAGTGTCAGCATAGAAGCGTCTCCTCTCTATACCTAGTGAAGGTGCGGTTCTTTTATATCAAAAGGGTAGCCCTGGGGGGTCTACCTAGAGCGATATGTTTATGATTGTGATCATGTAAATTAACCTGAATCAATAATTGTAGTTACGCAAAGTAGCCCTGTTGCCCGGGGATGAAGTTAGTGATGACTTTTGTACAGAGTATGTTAATCCTGTTATGTACGTCATGACATGTAAAGGGGATTAAGATATGATGCTAAGAATCCTCATGAATAATAAATAAGGCCAGTTTCAGGGAACCCTATTGATATTTATTCAGGACATAACTGGGTAAAAGGTAATTGCTAGAACAGCTATGCAGTGCAAGGTAGGACAAATGTAGGTAAAAGGTTGCTTTGCTATTTAGGCCTAGGTTAGGAAACATAACAACATGTGCAGCTGTTTCATGCTGAAAAAGAATAGCAGACATCTCCACCTATTGATAGATCTGAATGGACCAGTGACTGCCTAGCGCTGTATAGATACTCCTGTCAGGAGGCAGTGAGCGCTCAGCTATTTTATTCCGTATGAAAGTAGGCTTTGTCACATAAGCTTGTGTTTGTTCATTGTCATATTAGTATCTATGTACCTACTAAATATGATAAAAAAATAACTGAAGAAAATAGAACTGACGGCAACCAATGGACTTTGGATGCTCAAAGGTTGAAATGACTGTGGAATGAGATGATCCAAAGGTGTACTTGTGAAGGTTGACAATATCCACAGAGGGGATGATTGATTTGGCACTCCTACAGTAATGTAAAGCAAGGAGGATGGTGAAGCAATGGTGATGAATTATTAACACAATGCAGAACAATGAATGAGGTTGGCTGTTGTTAGTGGAGTTAAGCCCCCTCCCAACTGTGACAAGTTAGACAGGAAAGTTTAGATCTGTAGACAATGACATCTACACCACATTTGTTGGGTTGGTTCTTTTCGAAGATATTATCTGGCACATGCATCAACAATGCCATTTGCAATTCCTTATTAGCGAAAAATAAGGATTCGCTAATAAGGAATAGCAAAAGGCTATGCATGTAGAAATCGAGTCGAAATTAAGGAATACCTCCCCATTCATTCCTATGGGCCTAGAGGCCCATAGGAATGAATGGGAAGACATTCTCAATTTGCGATTCTCAATTAGAGAATCGCAAATTGAGAATGCAATTTCAAGGGTGCCAGGGTGTCAGAAAGACACCCTGTTGCACCCCTGAAATCTGCATATGAGTACATCTTGCACACACACATGCCCCAAGGGCATGTGTGTGTGTAAAATGGAACTTTGAAAAATGCACTTTAGTGCATTTTTCACATTTTCGCAAATTACCATGAAGTTCAACTTCATGGTAATTTGCTCCCCTATTAGCGAAATCGCTAGTTTTTTTACTTTAATGCATTGCATTTAAGGAATCTCAATTTGCGATTCCTTAAATGCAATGGCAATTTAAGTAATCGCAATTGTTTGCTTTGATGCATGTGGGCCTAAATCCATGTAAAATTGTTTCATGCATCATCCCTTTGAGTGCTCATACACATATCCATATTACAATGGCATTTTCTTCATATGTTGAAATGATGCTTTTGGTGACACCTATGTGCATTTCTGCCTGTTTACTGGCATTCACTGATCATTCTTCCAGTTCCGGTACGAAAAGACTTACCCTCTGGGTTATTCTTCTCTAAGACTACTTTCCTCATACACCACTGCATTTACTCATGACACTATAGAAATCAACAAATCGAAAGAGGATAATCCCTGTCCTTACATGCCATTTAACCTCCAAAGTTATTTATAAGAAACCTAGAAATCTCTAGATTAAGTCTGTGTAGGGTAATGGTTCATTGTAGTAAACATTATGATGGAAATCTCCACTCTGTATCATCAATGTACTTATGGCGTTCTATGTCTGAGAGAAAAGCGGTTCTCAAAAGAATGCATGCTGTTTATTTGTGAAGTAGATGCCAAATTTAAGATTTTAAAGAAAGACAGAACTAGCCGCGGCAGTGAAGGATACCAAACTAACACTGAAATTTGACCAGGATTCTCTCATGTACTGGTGAAAAATTCATATTGCCTCATGTACTTTGTTCTAGCTTATCATCCTCCAGGTATTTCACTCATTGAACTTGAATACAGTTTCGAGAAGGCCTTTCTTCCAAAGGATAAGAATTTTACCATTTCTTCTGATTAGGTCATATGGCTTAAGCTCCCTCAGGGAACACAATTTATTTCTGGGAAAACCTCACAATAGAGAAACTTTCTCTGAGCAGCATCAAACCCATTCAGGCTCCTCACCATAGCATGACCTAAGTGTATCTAATCCTGAGCACCTACACTTAAACATCCCCATTCTACTGATGTGTCCAATCATCATGTGCTGATGTCTACTCTCAAAGTCTTGAAGGCTTCCGAGTCCTTGCTGGACACAGCACTGGTATAAGTCAGGGCCTGGAGATGGGTAAGCATTAATGGCCTGATTCACAAAGGGCCTCCACACTCATGATGGAGGCCCCGCATGTGTGGTCAGACCTCCATACTGCAGTTACCCTTGCGGGCCCCCGCCACACCTGCGGAGCCACAACCACAAGTTTGGAGGCCCTTTCTGAATTGGCCCCTAAGATCTTAGCCATCTTCCTTTACCAGTTTCATAAAAGCAAGATAGATTTATATCAACAGTCCAACTGCCCAGTGTTTTAACTGCACATGCATGTCTCGAGGGCTTAATAAACTCAGGGCCTCATTTACAAGTTTTGACACAGGGCAGCACAGTAAGTCACTTTTCTGCACTGTCCTGTATCAAAAGAAAAAACACAGGAATGTGCTGTATCTTTGAGATACAATGCATTACTGTCCTCTTTCACTGCGCTGGTGCACAAATGGCTGCCATGCACCAATGCAGGCAGCCTTGCACCATTTCGCAAGGGTGTCTGCATTGAAATCAGTTTGTTTTTGTGGAGTAAGGGACACTTTCTCTCACAATAACAACCCTTATGCCATCATTGGGGAGGCGCAAATTTTTGACACATTCCCAGGTTTACAGCTTGTTGTAAATCTGGAAGTGTGTCAAATGCCATGAGAGTTAGGTGGGAGCACACACCATAACGCCCATGGCATGCCTTCCCATCTCAGTGGAAGGCAACGGGGCGACTAGTACCACATTCCCTCCCAACATATCTACAAGGCAATGTAAAGGCAAACAGTGTGGCTCTACGTGGCCTCGTAGACATTGGTAAGCCAAATGTGCCGCAGGAATTTCATAAAAAGTGACGTTCCAGCAGAGCACAGGGCTTGTAAATAAGCCCCTCATTCTTTTAAAAAGGAGCAGGAATCATGGTCATGTCACATAGGGTTCCCCCATAATCTGAAAAGATGTACATTAAAAGTCCACCACCATGTCACATGAAAAAGACACCTTTCCCCAGATGCCATTAGCCTCTGTAAATTCATTCTCTAGAAAGAATCAGTAGATCATGCTAAGAAATATTTCTCTGCCCCTTTCACATGAGCTTCTACTCTATCCATGTAGCTCTTTCCACTTGTTCTTGGACAGAGACATAGTGACCTTATCAATCCACTCTCATTCATCTGCATCTACTTGACCTATAAATTGATAAAATGCTAGCGGTCAAGGCACGCATTGAGTAGGAGAATATTCCCTACCCATCTGACTGCCCAAATCCCTCAGAACTCCTTTTCCGAAAAGAGAGGGTAGACTTTTTGCATATTGTAATCAAACACCATCTGCTCTCGATCCTTGCAATGAGTATACCCATAGGATGCCACGGGTAGCTTCCTGCCCACACCCTAGATAATGACACAAGCTAATGTTAAGGATCTAGTCATAATGTTGAACACATCATTAAGTCAAGTGGAGGTGCTCAATGATTGGAAGAAAGTCTTCAATGCATTCTATTAAACTGAAACATTTGAGACCAATTTCTCCTCTCCTTACTGGCCAACACCTGCTACTCCTCAAACCAGGCCCCTGCAGCCACCATGGCTGCCATTTTCTGTCTGATACCAGCACTTATGCGCAAGTGATGGTTGCTTGTTACTCTATAAAGAATGAAGAAGGAAGATTATTATTACACAAAGTGTCATACGGTTCCTATGAATTAAGAAGGGCTGTGTATCCGGACAACAAAAAAACATCAGAATACGGGGACTGAGTCTACACATGTCATCAGTGTATGTTGGGCCAATTCTCAGCTAGCTCACAGTGCGCCATCTTGACCCCTAATCTCATAGGGTACCGGATGGTATCTGCAACCTTCGATCATGGTCACTCTAATTCCCCAATGAAATTGTGAAAATAGATGTATCTTTTCGATGTTGCTTAGGCATGCCCAAAGAGAGACACAATAACTATACAAGTTGGCCTTAGAAACACTAATTGAAGCAATTGTATTCTGGTGTAAAAAACATGAGCTGCAATTATTAGCAAAAGTAAACAAAGCATTCTAGCCAGCATTACAAGAACAGTTCATCCTTTATGACACTATTATATAAATATATGGCGATATATCATACTTACACTCCTACCTCATCATACCTACACTATTGTGAGCATAGTGGAAGAACCCTCTGTCAGATCCCTTGGGACAATCCAAATGCTATATCTGTGTGTGATGTATCAGTAAGAGAATACTTTGCAAAGCGGGCTACCATCCTTAGCAAGATAGAGATTAGAGTCAGCAGCGCTGCATGTCAGTCACAGGCAAGCGTTCCAGGGTAATCAAAAGAAGTGCTGCTCTGCCGAATGTGGCTCAGAGGTGGCTTATACAATCAAAGCACTGTTCCTATTGCACTGTGTCATATGTGCATCACTGTTGCGATTGTTTGTCTTCTAATTCAGGTAAATGTGCTGAGTGTTCCTTAGCCTTGGACAGAGTGTACAAGTGTCATGATAAAATGCTTACCAAGAAATGTGCTGCAAGCAGAATACTTTCTGATTATGTTATCGTGTACATGCAAGATATGTAAAAAATCACTGTCTAAAAAGATGTCAAGTTTAAACGTGTGGTGCAACATGGAGACTTTCTGCATGCTTCCCTTTGAACTTTACAACAAAATGGCATTTTTAGCAAGGATCTTCTTTTTCTTTTCTGCAGAGATTTTCATGAATCACATGCAAGATTTGCGCTTATTTCTGGTGCCACTTGCTGCTTGTTGCTCGAGTATTTTATGTGCATGAAGGTTTGCACTTTCCATTTTTGTAGGGCAGAGGAAGGGACATGCTATCCTTTCTCTCAGCAGGGAGTTTTTTCGTGCTTACGGCAAACATGAACAAAGAGACACACTTGACTAATCTGTTTATCTTTATTCTCATGAAGTAACTGCTGCCGCCATTTTGTTTTTCTAAATTCAATCTATACTCTTGCCAAAAGTGACGTTGTTTAGGGTGTGTGCATCTATGGCCCATGAGTAAGAGAAACAGCTGAAGCATCCATGCTACTTTTAATAGTTTTCTTCCACATCTTTGGAACATACTGCTGGAGGTAGCTGGTTCTGGCAAACTTAATGGTGCTGTGGTGACAGAGTTTGGGGAACAGTATAGAGACAATACACTGAGAGCCCTTCCGGCATTCTTTTAAGAAATGGTCAGCCCCATACATCATTTGGAGTGTTCTCTTGATATTTTCCAGGTTACTTTTAAATTACGGATGGTTTTGCTTTCCAAGCTGTTTTGAGCAGGCCTTATGCTCTCCGATAAAGTTTATACTAGACTGACCCAGTTATCTTCTATAATGGACTCTACAGTCTCTTCTAGCTCAAAACCTATGAATTCACCTGCAACAATTATTAATTCTCTCAAAGAACCCAATGGAAATCCTAACAAAGGGCAAAAAAGGATCCAGTATCACTAACAAACTCACCTCTACCTTTAACACTCAAGGATTTAATGGATGAAATTAAAAATCTAAAACCTTTTATAGTAGAAACAAATACTATTGTTCAGAGCATTGAAGAAAAATTGTAAAATCTTGACTCCAGGGTTTCCGAGATGGAACCATGAATAAGTGACGTCCAGGATGTGTCAAGTAAGATTGAGTCAATGTCCAAAGACATTTCTCTTCTTAAGCAACAAACAGAGGATCTGGAAAACAACAATTGATGCAACAGTTTGAGAATCTATGGTATTCCTGAATGTGCAGAGAGTTGGTATGCTCTCCTTCCTTATTGCACATTCCTAAAAACTTAAAGAGTGCATCGTGTAGACCCTAAATCTTCAGCAGCATACTCATCAGCTATACTTTGAGGAAGTATGGTAGTTTTTCTATAATATTTTGACCTTATGAGACTTATGTTGGCAGCTAAATAATTAAAACAAATGCTGTGGTCAGGACAGAGAGTCTTCTTTACACAGGAGATATCTAGAGTGACAGCTAATATATGGAAAGAGCTTCCTTCACTACACCCTGCATTAGGATCCTTAAATAATCATTATTACCTTGTACACCCCTGCTTGTTTAAGGTTACATACAAAGATAAAGCTGTCTTTTGAATTTCCAGTTGAGCTTAAGCAATGTATCCATCTTCACAATGGAGAAGAAATGGAACTTGGATATCATACATCTCGCATCAAAAGTAATGTCCCTACTGCAACCATAACATTAGAGGCAGAAAAGGTCTTCAAGTGTATTAATTATGATGCAAACTTTAAAATGGGAAGGATTGGGAGGCAAAGGATATGCTTCAAGTTAAACAGTTACTCTCATCTAATGAACTTCAACATAAATCTAATATTGCCTCAATATTACCTCCTTTGCTAAGCTCAAATATGAGTTGTTGAAAACAATTAGTTCACATGACATGAAACTGCACATGCCCCTTCTTACAGCACACCCCCTGATATTTTTATTTTTTTCCTTAATATTAAAGGTTCCTATATTTACAACTATTTTGAGTGTCCCCCTACCAGCTGATCCAAATCTACACTGGAGTTACAATGGCAATCAGATTTAAATTGCATTTTTTTGTTTCAAACCTAATCTCCACTCCACTTCTTGTTTGGCTGGTACCACACAAACCTTGAACTATTTGTATAATAGGTTATTCCTAACCACTAACTCCCTTCATAAATACAACCTCACCATAGACAATTAATGCTGGACCTGTGAAACTGTGACTGGAATTCTTATGCATATGTTTTTTTTCATTGTCCATTAGTTAAAACCTTCAGGCTGGGGGAAAACATCTCAACAATTCATTCTGTTACTCTCCCTTTGGACATTTTGCATATTGTCTAGATAGCTCTTCACAGATATGGTTTTGGAACAGTAAAGCTGGAAGATTAGTTGACTTACACATTGCTGTTGCTCTACAAATGATCAAATGAAGCTGAGCTCTGTAATGTTCCTCTGCTTACAGATAATCAAGTGCCCCTTCAGACCCGTTCCCCCCAAGGTAATGCATAAAATGGGTCATAACCAGTAACCCAATCCAGCATTGTCTCATTTTTTATTATTGTACATATTTCAGACTGGATAGTTGTATAGCCCCTTGTTCTGTTTCCACCATATCAAACTCCTCTTGTTGTTCATCTCCCAGTTCCTTTTTGTCCTAGTCTTATACCATTATTGGGGATTTTGGGGATTTTCATAAAATGATTACTATGTTATTTTTCTAAGTTTCTACTCTTCATTATTGAGCTGTGTATTATTTGTTTCCTTGCACTTTCAATAATAAATATATACGGCCCTACTCATACAGATGCACTTTTTTGAAAACTCATTTCACAGAAAATAGTTGAACATTCCGGTGACAATTCCCTACTAGGCAGAGATTGCAATTAATTATTGGACCCCCTTCTTGATAGACATTCCTCAGCTAGTTCCGTTCCTAACTGCACTCAAAAGGCATTTAAAAATAGTATTTTACATAGCTCCCTATTTGACACCTTGTGAGAAAGTGCCATCTTTCTTGCATGGTTGCCCCCACTTTTTGCTGAATTGCTCATGTACTTTGACTGAGTGTGCCCTGGGCTCCTGCCAATCAGGTGCCCAGGGCCTGTGTTCCTTCCCTAAAACTGCATTGAAGCCTAAACCCAATTGGCATCTCTGGCCACATGTCAGCCCCTGGTAAATGGTACCATAGGTACCCAGGGCACTGTGACCAGAGAAGGCCTCTAAGGGCTGCAGCACTTATTGTGCCACCCTTAGAGGCCCTGTACCCTGACACACACACACTGCCTTTGCAGGCTGAGTGTCTTGGTGCAGAACAAAACAGAGAGTCGACGTGGCACACATCCCTGTGTGCCATGCCCATAAACACACTGCCCTGGCATACCTCAGTCACCCCTCTAGCTGGGTGCACTATGCCAGTGGTGAGGGTACAGGTGCATGAGCCCTGTACCCCTACAGTACCCAGGTTCATTCCTGGGCACTGTAAGTGCAGTGCTGCCATTAAGAGTATATGGCGCTGGGAGGTCGTCATCACAAACTCCACAGCACCATGATGGCTACACTGAAGACTGAGAAGTTTGGTATCAAACTTCTCAGCACATTAAACCCACACTGATGCCAGTGTGGGATTTAATGTAAGATGCACGCCAGAGGGCAACTTAGAGTTGCCCCCTGAACCTAACCCACAATCCACGTCTTGCCTGAGAGGCTGCCTAGGTTGCCACCCAGCAGACATGTTGCAGGACCCCTGGGTAGAGAGCCATTCGCTCTCCTGGGCCTGCAACAATGCACGTCCTGGGTGAGGTGCTAGGTCTCCTCCCCCAGGATGGGCAGGGGGAAGCTTCAAAGGCATGCCGCCTTTGTGAGCCTCCCCAGACCACTTGCTGTACTCAGCAACTGGTCCCCACCGGTTCTAGCCCCCACTCTGGCGGGAAGACTGGCGGAAAACCCCAAGTGAGGAAAGGGGGTGTGCCAGCCTCTGTCAATCCCACCCCTCAGGTGGGGGAGGCGAGGTGAAGCACATCTCCGGGCTCTCGCCATCTTGAAGATGGGGAGCCCTGCCCAATCAGGACTAGGCTCCTGCCCCCCTCCCACTGGAGAGTGGCAGGATAGGGGGTGTACCCACCCCAGGGAACGGACCCATTGGTCCCTGCCCTTTACCTACCTGTAACGCCCCTAAATTTAGTATTTAGGGGCACCCTGAACCTTCCTTTCTCAGATCCCGAATCCGAAACAAGCAAGAAGAACAAGAAGAAAGAAGAGCTGCCGTGCAGCTGCTAACAAGAGGGAGACACCAACTGACTTGGCCCCAGCCCTACAGGCCTGTCGACCCTCGAACGTGCTCCTGCTAAACCCCGGCGTCTCCAGTGGTCAGCAACCTCGAAAACCCTGGAGGACCTGACTGCCTTGTGACTCTAAAAGACTGGGACTCCCACGAGCAGTGGTACTGCTCAAAGCAAGTAACAAACCCCTGGTGCCAGCCAGGAACCGCGACTCGTGCACACTCTGCACCCGCCGAGCCCGGCCTGTGCCTGAGTGGACAAAGACCACGAGGACGTCCCCCCGGCGACTGTGACCAAGAATCCAGCACCCAAGGACCCTCCTCGACGCTCCTGACGACGACTGCAGCCTCAGAACCAGGGACCCCTCCAACCGCGACCAGCAGAGGGTAAGATTTCCCGACGAAAAGACACCCCTGCACCCGGCGCCCTGCGGCCCCCTGTGCCCAACTCCGGGGTGCCTACCAACCTACAGCTTCCCAACTTACCTCTCGAAGTGGTGGTCGCACCTGAAGAATCTCCGTCCCCGAGCTTGCAGCCTTTGTTCATCTGGTAACTTCTCCATTGAAATCCATTGAGCGCCCGACGGCTCAAAAGCACCCTGCACCCAGCCGCCCGAGTGCCCATGGGAGTGCAACACCTATCCTATTCTATTTCCCCACTTGCCCTGTGTAAGTGACCAGGAGCCCAGCTCCCACAGCCGCGTGGCCTGCCTGCTAGCAGCCACCAACCAAGGGCCCCCTGCCCGCCATAGGCTAACATTGGGCCTAACTCACTCTGCACCCGGCCGCCCCTGTGCCGCTGAGGGTGTACCAACTGTACCTACCTGACCCTGGGAGACCCCTGAGTCTATGCCCAGAACCTTAACTCTGCCAGTCGAGTACTTACCTGAAAGCCGATAACCTACATTTTCTCCGTAGGGTAACATTGACTGGTTTACACTGAAATTTCTTCTAAGTGTCGAGTTTTGCAACTTTAAAATATTCACTAAAAATCATCCAATCAAAGAAAACGAAGTTACTCACCTGTTATCAGGAGAGATCCCAGTGCTGGATCTTGGTGCCCAGCACTGACCCTGAAAAGCAATTACAACTGTACTTACCGATAACTTGATTTTCCTCCATAGGATAACATTGCCTGGTTTTCTCCAGAAATTCTTGTGTCGATTTTTGAAACAAACAAATATTCCTTAAAAATCGCCTGTGTAACAAAAACGATTTCTTACAACTGTTTACAGGAAATGCACCAGGGCTGAATCCAGGATCCAGCCCTGAGTAAGAAAATCATACGCAAAGTAATTGAAATTCCATTTACTTAAAATTCCCCATTGAGCTCAATGTTATAATTGTGTTTGAATTGTGTTGCCCATTGCAACAACTGTAGCTATTGCATTTAAAAGTCTATTGTGTATTGAAAGTATATAACTAAAGCATCTCATTCTGAGAAAGTATTTTTATACCTATTTGTGGTTCTAAAATAAAACAACAATATATTTTTATATACAAAACAATTGGCCTAGAGTTCAGTTCTTGAGTGTGTGAGACCATTTGCTGACTGAGTGTGTACATCAAGTGCTTAACACTGTCCTCTGATACTGCCTTACTGCTCGACCAAGCTACCACTTTAGAGAGTAAGGTTATATCTAACTTTAGCCTCTGCCAAACCTCTGGGGACTGTGGACTCTGTGCACACTGAACCTTACTTTGGTGCAGTATATACAGAGCCACTTTCTTACACACCTGGAAATAGGTTAACCCAGATCTTAATTCTCAAACTAGAATTGACTATTTATGTTTAGGTAAAAGTATGGTTCAAAATTTGGAAATCGGCCTCATTCTGATTTCTGACCATGCCCCTGTTTGGACAGACCTCGATATTCTGTAGTAGGAAATTTCGATGGAGCTTTAATAATTCTCTGCTTTGGGGTAAGACTTTCATTACCACCTACGGAAAGTCTGTCAAATAATGTTTTGAAAAAAGTGTTACAGGTGTCACTCCCTTCCACTTTGGCAAATATTTTACAATCATGATTGAAGAGAGAAATCAGTCTGTTGTTCTTGATCTACTTACAAAGCTGTGTGGGAATTGGAGTTGAAATGTGCTTGGCCAGTTTCCACCTGGGATACAATCTGGCTCAAAGTGCTTTTTACAGATTGCTCTGCAACTTTAACACAAACTCTGTTTTTTATAATCAATTATTTGACACTCTACTCTTTTCCTAAACTAAATACTAAACTAATTCAACAATACACTTGTTGGCATTGTGATGCACATGCTGGTTCATATATACATACGTGTTTTCTATTCCCTGTTGTTTCTGAATTTTGGACTCCTGTTTGCTAAAAGGTTGAAGTTATTGCCAATGTTTCCTCACCTTTTTCATTAGGCAAATTGCTTTTGGGAAGTATACACTCTGTTTGATCTAACACCATAACGTTAGGAAAATCATTAGACCTCATAATATTATTTGCTTTGCATGTCATTATTTCTAACTGGAAATAATAAAAAAAATGTTTATTAAATGTTGGTAGAAACCAGTATGTCACAACCACATATTGGACAGATTTAATCTGAACTCCCAACAGTAAGCATTTACATATGACAAACTGTGGTTACCAATTACTTGTCTCATAGTACCGTTGTAAATGCTACTCTGTCTTCACCAGACTAGCCACATTTTTTAATGAGTTTCATCTTATCTTATGATTTATTATTCATGTTATATTTCACTTGGACGTAATAGGATATTTTGTTATCATGTTCTTGATATCCTTCTTACTTTCTTCTAGGAGCATGTTTCGAGAGGCTTTCTTGGATCCACTTTGGTTCTCCATTTTAGTTTTACACACTTTAGGAGACTTTGTTTTACCAATATTATTTTTTCATGTTTTGCATGCACAACATTATTCTGAGAAGATGCTGTACATATTGTTTTTTTTAAGAAGGCCTTTTGTATTATGTAATTTGCACACTCTGTTCAAGACTAGGAACACAGAACAGAATATCCTAGTGCAGCGTTGCCCATTTGAAGACAGCTTCTAACATCTATACATATTATTGCATCAGAGTTGTAACTCTGACACAGTGATTTTTATTATATAAACAGTGCTGTGCCCATTTATGTGTCAGAGGGGCATTCCAGCCAACACTGTCCTGGAACGAATCCTGGGTTCGACATGCAGCTCTATTGACTCTGACGTTCCATCCTGCAGAGGAGGATTGCCAATCCTACTTCAGGCCTATTTCCTGGTCTAGTTATCCAAGCATAGGGGCTCAGGATAACCTAAGAGATCGGGCAGAGAGTACACCCACTATGCTCTTAGAGTACGGGTAGTAATAGGTAGAAATATGTAGAAATTAGACTACCATGGTTGGACTGTTTATTCTTTTCACCATGTTCATAAACCTGGTTACTCTGCATTGTTTATCTGCCTAATAGTTGCATCTCATTCATTCTATGCAAGACTACAATTGTTTCAATAAATGCATTAAACACTTTATTTGTATCTTCTTGTGTTTACCAAGGGCATGCATAAGTAAACAATGAAAGGGGTAAGATCTGTTTCCATGATCACTTTGGGGATCAGAGCATCATGTTTGAGGTTCCCAAAATCACCTGCCACCCCAGAAAGGTTAGGGGTTCGGGTGAGGCACTGTGAGCTAGCTACACATTGGGTTTCCAGTCACTGATGGCGTAGATGCACTTAGTCCATACATTCTGAAATTCTGTCATCCTAACACGCAGTCCTACCTTTTTTAGTGGGAACTGTATAACACACTGCATAGGCCCAGCCCTGTACCTACCTGGACTGGTCCCCCTACCAGTCAAGGCCCTTTCTAACTAAACTCATCACCTTAGGCTCCCCACCTCTCTGCTGCTGCTCTCTTTCATCCTCTGTCTTCTTTCTCTTCTGGGACTCTGCCCTCCTCTTAATCTCTTAATCGCTTACTTCTCCCTTTTGTGCCTTCATGCCTTTTCTTTGCCATTTTCACCCTCTTTTACCACTTTCATACTCATCTGTCGCAATGTTTGTGCATTTTCTCCCTTGGTTTTTAGCCATTCTGCTACTTTCATACTCATCTCCCACATTTTTTAATGCTTTTCCTCCTCTGTTCCTAGCCTCTGTGTGCCACTTTCCTCTCTCTTCCTCACACACTATTTTCAGCATTTTTACCGCTCCCACCACTGTACCCATTTTCTACCTTCTTGCACTTTCTACCACCACTGTGCCTGCTTAGTGTTCCCTTTAGCCCCTTCCCCTCCTGCGCCTCTTTCCACCTCCCTCACTCCTTACCTACTCTTCTGCCGCAATTCCTTCCCACTTCTTCTCTCCACTTCAGCTAGCCCCACTCACCACCACCCTGTGCTCGTCCCCCCCGAGGACTTCCCAAAGGCAAAGGAATGCCAAAGACAAGCCCTCCTATGCTCGTCTGACCATAGCCCGCGCCCAGCGCCGCAAATCCTGGTCATGTATGTACAATTCTGCCTTACGGTCCAAATGGATCGACCATTTAATCATCTATATTATCTCAATCACCACCCTACAAGTCAACGCACCCCCAACCTATCAAGTCAGAACTGGAGCAAAGTAACAGAGGCAGACTGGTTCAACATCCTCAAAACAGACAAACCACCAACAACTCCACACATGAACATCACCAATTTCAACAAATGGATCAAGTATTGCATAGACTCCCTCGCACCCATCAAAAGCAAAAGACAAAGAATACAAAAACAAGCCAGCTGTATACACACAACTTCTGGAAATATAAACGCTACTACAAGCAACTAGAAGGAAAATGGAGTACCAGCAACAATGCTAACACCACAGCTATCTACAAGGCTTCTTTCAGATGCTACAACCAACGTCTCAGCGATATCAAATAAAGGGTACTAACTGAATGTGCATAGAGGCGAGCTCAAACAACTGCAAGGAGATCTTCTCTATAGTCAAAGAATTCACCACCCTGAGGCCACAGCTAACACCTTCACCCTTTCACGGTAGCTATGCGACAACTTACCAAAATCTGCACAGCAAAGTAGGAAGGCTCTACACCTGTAAAACTCTAAATAAGGGCTTAAGCTATCGTAAAGATTTTTTTATTAAAAGTAAGCTTTCTTTCCTTAACAATGGAGTACTGCAGCCCAATCTGAACTTTAGGAACGCTCCAAAGTATCAATAATTGTAATGTTTTCAATTAATCATCAGGCATAGAAGTAGTTCCCGCCTGCCACTCTTTTCTACTCACACTTCCTAAATTAAATACACGTTAGTCATAATGAATTACATCTAATTGGCTAATGGCGCCCTTATGTGCTGGGTTTGCCCCCTAAGCCACAACCTGTATTAAGAGGCCTGAGTCTTGACACCAACATCTCTATGAAGAAAGGCCTCCTCTCTCTTCTGCCAGCAGTTGTTCCTACATGCGGGATTACCACACGTGCTCCCCTAACATTGCATGATCCATGTGCCCCCCCACAGTGAGCAGAGCTTCCTCACCTTAGAGTCCAGCTCCGAGCAGGACAGCAGCTGCCAGGGAGAGCCCCTCCATGTGAGATTACCACACGTGCTCCCCTAACATTGCATGATCCATGTGCCCCCCCACAGTGAGCAGTGCTTCTCTCACCTTAGAGTCCAGCTCCGAGCAGGAGAGATGATGCCAGGGGGAGCCCCTCCATGTGAGATTACCACATGTGCTCCCCTAAAACTGCATGATCAGTGTGCCCCCCTCACAGTGAGCAGTCCTTCTCTCACCTTAGAGTCCAGCTCCGAGCAGGAGAGATGATGCCAGGGGGGGCCCCTCCATGCAGGACTACCACATGTGCTCCCCTAACATTGCATGATCCATGTGCCCCCCTCACAGTGAGCAGTCCTTCTCTCACCTTAGAGTCCAGCTCCGAGCAGGACAGCAGCTGCCAGGGAGAGCCCCTCCATGTGAGATTACCACAGGTGCTCCCCTAACATTGCATGATCAGTGTGCCCCCCTCACAGTGAGCAGTGCTTCTCTCACCTTAGAGTCCAGCTCCGAGCAGGAGAGATGATGCCAGGGGGAGCCCCTCCATGCAGGATCACCACATGTGCTCTCCTAAAACTGCATGATCTCTGTGCCCCCCCAGACCCCCCCCACAATGAGCAGTGCTTCTCTCACCTTAGAGTCCAGCTCCGAGCAGGAGAGATGATGCCAGGGGGAGCCCCTCCATGCAGGACTACCACATGTGCTCCCCTAACATTGCATGATCCATGTGCCCCCCTCACAGTGAGCAGTCCTTCTCTCACCTTAGAGTCCAGCTCCGAGCAGGAGAGATGATGCCAGGGGGAGCCCCTCCATGTGAGATTACCACACGTGCTCCCCTAACATTGCATGATCCATGTGCCCCCCCACAGTGAGCAGAGCTTCCTCACCTTAGAGTCCAGCTCCGAGCAGGACAGCAGCTGCCAGGGAGAGCCCCTCCATGTGAGATTACCACATGTGCTCCCCTAACATTGCATGATCCATGTGCCCCCCTCACAGTGAGCAGTCCTTCTCTCACCTTAGAGTCCAGCTCCGAGCAGGACAGCAGCTGCCAGGGAGAGCCCCTCCATGTGAGATTACCACACGTGCTCCCCTAACATTGCATGATCCATGTGCCCCCCCACAGTGAGCAGAGCTTCCTCACCTTAGAGTCCAGCTCCGAGCAGGACAGCAGCTGCCAGGGAGAGCCCCTCCATGTGAGATTACCACAGGTGCTCCCCTAAAACTGCATGATCAGTGTGCCCCCCTCACAGTGAGCAGTCCTTCTCTCACCTTAGAGTCCAGCTCCTAGCAGGACAGCAGCTGCCAGGGAGAGCCCCTCCATGTGAGATTACCACATGTGCTCCCCTAACATTGCATGATCAGTGTGCCCCCCTCACAGTGAGCAGTCCTTCTCTCACCTTAGAGTCCAGCTCCGAGCAGGACAGCAGCTGCCAGGGAGAGCCCCTCCATGTGAGATTACCACATGTGCTCCCCTAACATTGCATGATCCATGTGCCCTCCTCACAGTGAGCAGTCCTTCTCTCACCTTAGAGTCCAGCTCCGAGCAGGACAGCAGCTGCCAGGGAGAGCCCCTCCATGTGAGATTACCACACGTGCTCCCCTAACATTGCATGATCCATGTGCCCCCCCACAGTGAGCAGTCCTTCTCTCACCTTAGAGTCCATCTCCGAACAGGAGAGATGATGCCAGGGAGAGCCCCTCCATGTGAGATTACCACAGGTGCTCCCCTAACATTGCATGATCAGTGTGCCCCCCTCACAGTGAGCAGTCCTTCTCTCACCTTAGAGTCCATCTCCGAGCAAGAGAGATGATGCCAGGGAGAGCCCCTCCATGCAGGATCACCACATGTGCTCTCCTAAAACTGCATGATCTCTGTGCCCCCCCCAGACCCCTCCCACAATGAGCAGAGCTTCCTCGCCTTAGAGTCCGGCTTCGAGCAGGAGAGCTGCCACCAGGGGGAGCAGCAGGGCTATGATTCTCATGGTGTTGGCGCCATTGCACAAGTCAGTGCTGCAGCAGTGAACATAACTGTAATCATTTCCCTTCTTCCCCTCTCCTCCTCTGCACAGGGCTGAGCAGCCCCTGTATGTATTGTCCTCTCGCAATTCTAAAGGAAAAACATAAAAGATTTATAAATGATACATGCATACACAAAGTCCTGGCACAACTGGATATGTTTGCATCACTTTGACCTGCTCCACAACCGTCCATAATGTTCCTTTACACCTCCAAGGAGCAGTCCCACCAAACCATCTGCAAGAGGGGGTGCTGACAGTGGCACAATGACTAACATTCCCTGCTCTGCTGGAACATTAAGGGCTAAAGGTGTGGATATTTTACCCCTGAAGACAGTTTGAGCCTACGCGGGCTCTCATCCGAAGAGGTTTTTACCATCAAGTACAGGACGGGCACACTTTCTTGTTCTCTGAGTTTGCACACTAATGTTTTCTGAGTTTGGCGAGATAATTAATTAAATTAGATCTAAAGGCACAAATATATATATATATATATATATATTAAATTCATCACCCTAATATAAGTTTTAAGGTTGATTGATAAACAAATATCTGTGATATGATTCTGCTATTATCGTCTAGTGCAGATAATTCCTGTACCAAACTTTTCTAGTGACTTGGACAGTGGGGATAAGATCTGACGAAGAGATGGAAGTGTGGCCTTTACTTAGGAAATGATGAATGCACAGTTGGGAGCCTGCTCAAGCTCTTATCTAAAATGGTTTTACCTTTAAGTAAAGGAAGGCAATGAGAATGACACCAGCTGTAGGCAGGAGGAACAAGTACTCGAGGAAGAGGGTTTAATTTAGAATACATTGGTTTTTGATGGCCTTTAGAAGTTTCTTTAGGAATGATGTTAAACACCATGCATGTGTTCTGGGTCTCCTTGCTATGTCCACTTCACACACCACTATTTGTCAAACTCCATTGGCTTCACATCCACAAAAGAATCATTTTGAAAGAGTTATGCATCTGTCACTGGGCTGGTTACTTGAGTAACCCTCTGTATATTCAGGCACGATTCCCCCCTTGTACGCTTTAGCCAGGTCTGCTCAGCAGCTCTTGGTTGCTCTTGAAGAAGAGACTTTGTCCAGCTCACCCCCAAGATCTGAGGAGCTGCACTTATCAAACTTTTGTTAAGGGCCCAAACAAAGAGTGCCCATAGTTATGCTGTGATTTTACTAGTGTGGTACTCCTGTCCTACTCCTGAATTCCAGGAGTAACCCAAGAGTTCTCCTGATTTACTCCTAAAAGCCATTTCGCTGTGACCTACATTTGTAGCACTCCTGTCTTACTCTTGACATCTAGCAAAGGCATGTGAATCAGGGCCTCAGCTTTTTGCTTTACTATCTCAGGATAAAGTTCTTATGCATTTTGTGTATCCTGTGTAGCATTCTTAGTCTTAAAATGGGTTAAATACATTTAACTATATGTCAAATCTTGTATACTGGATTAAATACACGTGTGAGACTGGGAATCAGATGCATCTAACTGAGCTGCCACAATGCAAGGCTCCAGGTGCAGTTATGAAATTCCATTTCAAACAAGTAGGTCTTCGCTTTCAATTTGGCGCCCCAAGAACTCTACAGAATGAAGACAGAAGTGACGTAGAAACTATTAAAGGGTCAAAGCTAGAAGTATTTTTTTCTGGGGGCAGGCCCCCATCAATGACAACAATATAATAGTGAGACTTAAACTAATGGATTCAGGGTCCCCATTTTTCAATGTGCTTTGAAGAAATGGTTTATTATGGTGAGTTTTTGAAGACTGCACCACTCTTTTTGCATTTGAAATCTTACCAACATGAATATTTGGATATCTTAGAAAATAATGAATTGTGAAGCAGAGTGGACGAATAATAATGTTAAAAACTTGATAGATGAATCAAGGGGGTGGATAAATATTGACAACCAGATTACTGTGGAGATATACTATTAATGAAACAGTATTAACATTTTACAGCATGGCTGCTATGCTTTTAATGTAACAGAATCAACACTTCTGAACAATAATAAACATGTATGTTTTTATTCTTCATACTACACGTCTGTTGTTTGCAATGGCTGCAAATGCCAGGTGTTGCTATTACTATAGAGGATGGAGAACTGAGTTAGATTTGCGGTGGTACAAACTCTGAACCTTCAAATCATAGCAGACATCAGCAGCAAGTGCTTGACCCGCTGAGCCATCTCAGTGCCCATGGGTCTGAACCGGCACTTTTCAGTCAGCAGATATAATATACATGGACAGAACCAAAACCCTCTCAGCAGAGCTGCCATATATGCATTATACAATGCAAACACTTCTCAGTCGAGTGACTAAGGGCCACATGTATCATGCACTTTCCTAGTTACAAACGGTGCGATTCGAAGAATTGTCCGTTTGCAACCAATGAAATGCATTCTGCTATGTATGAATTCCAATTTGCACTTCAGTAACATTTATTTATTTATTTTAAAAGTTTTATATAGCGCTGGCTAGACCCGGAGGTATCAGAGCGCTTTACATGAGTTACAAGTTTTGTTACATATTTATATAGCGCGAACTCAACCCGAAGGTATTGGAGCGCTTTACATGAGCACCGTATCTACATTACACATTCAGGCACGGGGAGATTAAGTGATTTGCCCAGAATCACAGGATGTGGACGCGACCCCGAGGCTCGAACCCTGGTTTCCAGCACCAAAGTCGGCAGTCTAGCCGACGGACCACATCCTCTTTAAAAAGGTTACAAAGTTACATCACTTAAATCAAAGAGTCACAGGGGGAGGAGGACGGGGAGGGAGGGAATACACAAAGGGAAAAACGAGGAAAATAATGTCAGATGTCCGGCTGGGTAGGTGACGGCCGAGGGGGTGAAACCAGGGCCAGACTCCTCTTTAGCTGCATATGACAGCTCCACCGGGCATCGGCCAAGGTTGCTCGTGCATCGAGGTGAGTACAAACAGTTTAGGTATCTGCCCAGGGGCATCGTCAAAGGTCCATCAGAAGTTCAGAGGAACGTTATTTATGAGTTATATATAGTGCTGGCTAGACCCGTAGGTATCAGAGCACTTTACATTAGGCTACACAACGTTACAGAGAATGAAAACAAATACACATTGCGTCAAAAATTAAGCAACAAATTGGGAGAGGAAAGAAAGGTGAGACAAAGAGAGAGGAGGGGGGGAGGGGGACGTGTGAAGGGGGAGGATGAGGGAAAAGACGGCAGGAGAGATGAAAGGAAGTCTGCCCAAAGACCGACTGGGTAGGTGACGTCCGAGGAGGGAATCCATAGCCCGTCTCCCCAATAGCTTAACAGGTAGCTCCATCGGGCATCAGTCAGATAGCTAGGTCTCAACTGATGAGGGAAAGTTCACAGAAGAAAGTCCAGTGGATAGACAGGGTGGGAATATGAGCAAGGACGGATGAGGGCAAAGGTCAATAGCTGGAAAGAGAAGAAGAGTAGGGAGGAGGTGGGTAGGGGGTATGGAGAAGAGGAAAAGGGAGAAAAGTCCAGTAGAGAGACGCAGGAGAGTTTGCCCAAAGACCGGCTGGGTAGGTGATGGTCAAGGAGGGAATCCATAGCCCTTCTCCCCTTTAGCTTGCGAGGTAGCTCCACCGGGCGTCAGTCAAAATGTCTAGGTCTCAGCTGCCGATGGAAAGGTCACTGAGTCAAATGTCATGGAGGGTGAGCAGGAGCAGGGTCGGTTTGGGAGTTCCCCGGTGCCTCAGGAGTACCCCGCGGCGGTAGTCAGGACTGGCCCAAGTCGCCATCTTGGGGACAGGCACTACAGCAAACTCCACCTCCGCCTGAGATGCAAGCATTGTGAAAGGCAGAGGGGAGGGGGGCCAAGAAATCACAGTAGTCTTTCCAGCAGGAGACGTGGACCAAGGTCCAGCAGGTCATTGGGCCAGGAATCCGAAGGTGTAACAGGTACTCACTGTGGACGGTGAAGGTTCAACTGAGCGTCGAGTGCTCCTCATGGCAGCGATGGCATAGGCCCAAGATTCAACGGCACGGGGGGGCATCAACCAGCTCCCCAGCCGCAAGGACGGTGTGCACTGTGAGTTGGGCGCCGTTACGGTGCTGATTGAAATAGTGCGGGTGGCGGTCGACATCATAGGGTCAGGCAGCATTGGGGACCTGATGTGCGTGCAGCACGGGTTGGCTCAGATAGGGAATGTGCATCCCAAATGGCATCTGAGTGTTGTCAGCGGTTCCCAGGTAATCTCAAATCCCAACGCTATGCGACAGGGAGTCAGGTAACATGATACTCAAATCGCAATTTGGAATTGCGAATACATGCTGATTCAATATTAGGAAGGGGCGTGTTTAGGGCGTCCATTCCTAATACAGAATCGCAGCGGTATGTAAGAATGTTTTGCGACCTAAATGTGGTTGCGAAACATTTGCATTGTACTACCTACTTCAAGTAGGTGGTAACCTATTCTCAAATGGGAAGGGGTCTCCAAGATGCGCCTTCCTCTTTGGGAATGGTAGCAAAAACGTTTTTTCAGAGCAGGCAGTGGTCCCACATCAGAAATTATTGCTTTATTTAAAAGCAATCACAACATGGTGGTCTGCTGACCCCAGCAGGCCACCATCCCCATGAATTTAGAGATTCCTAATGGGTCGCAAATTGCTCATTAAATCTCGCTATAAATCGCTAATTGAAACTTATGGAATTTCATACGTCAGGAATAGCGATTACCTAATTGCGATCTGCAGAAAATCGCAATTAGCTAATTAATATTTCCAATAATAATGCATGTGGCCCTACATATTTACTGGACAATTCTATAAGTTTATTATAATTTCTGGATTTGGGATCCACAAAGCTCAGCATGTCTGCCATACATTAATTGGACAATGCATCACTTTTTAGTAGAGCTGGAATGTACCAGTGCTTCTCTGCATAGCAGGTAGGCCTTTTTGCATTTAATAAGAAACTTCTCTAAAGGTACCTATACTTTTCATGGAGAGTAACTTTTCTCAGTAGAATTAATATGGTTTGTGTAGAAAGAATTAAGTACTAAGGCTTATTATCAGGGTTAACATCCCCTTTTTGAATAGTGCCAATATTTATAGAGAGATTTGTCATAGACAGGATCAATACTTATTCAGGACTGACATACATTTATTGGACAATACAAGCACGTCTCAAGATTTAGAGTTTATTGCAACAATGTCCAAGTACCCTCTCCACCAAATTGAAAGTCCACCTGCCTGATTTACAGATAGGAGGACCTTAAGTATGTCATTGATGGTGACTACTCTGTCTCTGTTAATGACATAGCCCTATGACAGCCCGATGGAGTAAGGGCCATCAGAGTTTTGGCCATTTGACACCCACCTGATTTAGAGTGGAAGGTGGAATAGACAGTTTTTACTCTCCCTTACCACCATGCAACATGTGGTGGTAAGGGACAGCAAAAATGTGTAAACGACCTGCACATCAGGGACAAAAACTCCCACAATGTGGGGGTTATTAGATTTGTTTCTTTTTTTTTATAAACAAAACTTGCTTTGGAAATTAGTTTTTGATAAACAAAAGCATGTTAAAGGTTTGACAGACTGTACCCTCATTTTAATACATTGACAGGATCCGCTGTGATGGTGGTTCCTGCCGATGATTACAGTTGTCCACAGATCTAAATGTGGCAGATGGAGAGCTTGGTTCTGCATGGCGGGAGTAAAGTAGTCCTCTATACTGATGGACGTAGCTCTGCCTGCTAAACTGTATATCATCCATTTTGTAAATCAAGATTGCAAAGATTCTGATATTTGTTCAAACACTGTATGAAGCAGAGGAGTATAATCAACACAGTATCCAACAGCTACTGAAGTTGGTGAACTTTCCTACACTTTCAGAAACATTTACACCTGCATCCTTCATACTCTGCAAAGTGTAGGGGATGTGTTCACAAATGTCTTTGATTCACCATAAGTTAAGACTGAGTAGTCGTTTGCATACCCTGTGTGTAACTTAAGTTGAAAACACTGACTGTACTCTATATATGGGTGAGCCGATTGTGCACTCGTGTATCACAAGCTTTCCCATTAAAACCTTGTGAACCTCATTAATTAAAGCCTAAACACAGCTATGGGTGAGCTGCATGCAGTTTTGAAATATGTGCCTCCATGGTTTGCTGATCTGAAAAAAAAATGTTCCTTGGCACTGTGCCAGACATCATAATATTGGAAAGATGTGTGAGTTTTTTTATCAGTTCAGTTCAATAGAAACTTTATTCGGTCTTTTACAACCATAAAAGTATACAAATAGCCAACATATCATTCAATAAAATAGGTAGATAAGAATAATAAAATAATCTATACACATTCTTATAGCCAGTAATCCTCAAGTCTTTTAAAATTATTTTAAAATTTCTAAAACACACAATTTCATTTTTAATCTGGTAAAACTTCGTATATTTCTCCCCGCATTACTTTTACCCTTTCATGACTCATTCTCCTCGTAAGCTTAAAACCTAGTCATCTCAATACTCATTACATTTAAGGAACTTATATATTTCCCCAAGGCACAAGCTATGTCTAAATTAATCATTTCCACTAAAAGGTTTACTGCTTGCGTCCTATTTTTAATATCATACTTTTTAAAAATCGGACATAAAAACTCTCTTCGAATTTCTAAAACCTTCTGGCAATCCAATAATATATGTATGATATCACATCTTGTTCCTAAAGTGCAGGTGCATTTTCCTTTTTCATTTATCATAGAACATTGTACCCCTTTATTCGCATAGCATGGGTTTACCCCGATTCTTAACCTTAAAACTTCTCGCCTTAACGGGCAACTAGGTAGCCTGTCAATATAGGGGTAGTGTAATTCCTTTTGCCACGCTCAGGCCATATGGAGAACTGAGCTTTTCCTCAAGAGGTAATCTTGGTCCTGAGCTCGAGAGGTTTCTTTTCCCAGGATCCTAAGTTCCCTCTTATCGATCTTAAGTTGAAGGGACTGGGGGCACAGCTTAAGTTTTAACATACAACACGCTTTGTTGACGGTGGCTCTGATCTCCTTTGCCCAGGTTAGCTCACTATTTACAATTTCGTTCCTGCACCATTGTGAGATTTTATGATCACCCAATCCCAAACGCTTCCAGCAGCGTAATAGTGCCATGCAAGCTGTTATACCCCATGAGGTGATTCCCACTTCTAGTCTCGCTGCCTGTACCATTGACGATTTAGGCAGAGAGAATAGATTTTTCAAACTGTTTCCCTCCTCCGCGTCCCACCCATTTTTGCCACTCAAATAAAGTACCTCTGCGCCATACAAAAATTGGGGTGGAACCATTGCTGAATAAGCTTTTAGAACCGGTCTATCGCCATACACACTATTAAATCTTTTTAATCCCTTCACTGAAGCCGATGTCCTCAGTTTTAGTGCATCAAGATGGGTGTGCCATTGCAGGCTTCTCTCGAACCACATCCCCAGGTATCTGTATTCTGTTACTTTTTCCAACTTCTCAGTACCCAGATGCCAAGAAAACCCTGTTTTTCTTCCTACCAAAACATAAGATCTTAGTCTTCTCCATGTTAACAACACGTTTTTTGACATGGCAGTATTCTTTAAACATGTTTAATTTTCTTTGTAAACCAATCTCCGTCTGGTCCATAATTACCAGGTCATCCGCGTAGAGTAAACATGAGATATGTTTCCCACCTTGCTTCGGGCTTGCCCCTCTTGCGTTACCTAGGTTTAGGGGCAAGTCTGCAATAAACAGGGAAAAAAGCAGGGGGACCAGTACGCACCCCTGCCTCAGCCCATTACCAATCTGGATTTTCCGAGATAAACGCCCCTCTACATCCAAGATTATCTGGGCCCAATTTTCAGTATGCAGGGCTCGAATCAAGCCCAATAAATCGCCTGGGATGTTGTACCCTATCAGGGTCGACCACAGCTGCTCCCTGTCCACCAAATCAAATGCTGCACGGAAGTCCACGGAGCAGCAGAACAGACTACCCCTCTGCTCGCAATAGACCAGAGAGCAAAACAGTGGTCTACCGTTGAGTGTCCCTCTTTAAACCCTCCCTGTTCTGGGGGCACAATCTGTTTTTCTTCTGCCCAGTCCTTAAGTAATCCCAAGATAACTTTGGCAAATACTTTTTCACCTATGTCTAAAAGGTTTATTAATCTGTAGTCTTTTGGGGCATTTACGTCGCCTTTTTTATGGATTGGTCTTACGATTGCTCCTTTCCAATTTTCCGGCACAATCCCTGTATTAAGGATCCCCTGGAACATATTCGCAAGAAACTCTGACCACCACTCCGGCTTAGTTTTTATAATTACTGCCGGCAAATTATCTGGGCCAGCTGCACGGGTTAAGTTTAGACTAGATATTATCTTTCTAATGTGGCTGGGGGTAAAGTGTTCTTTTATCTCTTCCCTCACACCTGGCCATGCTATTGTACTTATTTTGTCTATCCTTGGCCATTTCCCATAGATTTCCCCCAGATAATCCACCCATTTATCCTCGGGGACCGAGCAAGGCAGAGACCCTAAAACTTTACCGGAGCTTTCTTGTACCAGCTTCCAGAAGCCTTTCACATTTTTGTCTTCAATTACCTCTAGTAAACTTGCCCAACATCTGTTTTTATAAGTTATTTTTTAATTCCTAATAATTGTTTTATATTTTATCCTTAGTTTCTGGAGGTTAGATAACAGTTCATCAATGAACCTTCCTCTAAGTCTTCCTTCCTTTTGCCTGATACAAGCTTTTGCTTTGCGGCATTCCTCGTCGAACCATGGTCTATTATTAATGTCGGGTCTTTTATTACTGGCTGCCCCGGGTTTACCACATTTAATTTTTACCCTTAGGCATTCTACCAATTGACTTATTGTGTTTTCATACCAGGCGTTATCATCCTCAGATGGAGATTTTTCTAATGGGAGAGTCTGCTGAACAGTACTTAATTTTTAAATATGCTCTTCTGATATACGAGTTGTGAGCCGCTTTGGGTAATCTACATGTACTAAAAGAACTGTCTCTCTCTGGCTACCCCTTTTTGCATATAGTTTAGTCAACAAGGGGTAATGATCACTACCTTCCACCCTTACTACTTCAAAATGCTTAATTAGTTCAAAGCTCCAAGCATGTGTAAACACGTAGTCTATCGGACACGGTTGCTGACCTATTGTAAATGTGCGCCTAGCCGGCCGGTCAGCTTCCGTTCTACCATTTACGCATATCAAGCCTATGGAGCCCAACAATTTTCCAAGAGCCACATCTTGGGGCGAAATGTCAGGGAACTTAGCGGCTCTATATTGTAGGCTCTTAACAAGTCTCTACACCATGAATCTGTTCTTCGGGGGTCTAATCTATGGTTAAAATCGCCCAACATCAGAAACACATCCTTCGGGTAGGTATCACATATAGTCTCCATATCCTTTTTTACATTTTCCAGGTCCACCTTGTAATCATCTTCCTTTCCCTTCTGGATGTATACATTAACAATACATATTCCTTCATAGCATGGGTCGTCATTCAGTGTCAGCACTCTACTACCTAGCGCCCACTTACATTTTAGTTTGAGGTGTTCTATTTTTCTGGCAATTTTTGTGGATACCAACGTCAATTGTCCTCCTGAGGGTCTACCAACAGGGTTCTTCCTTGCTGCTTTCAGATGGTGGGCAAACCCTTCGGTGACTAGGGTTTCGTCGCACAGCCAAGTCTCCTGCAAACACACGATGTCATTGCTCTTAAGGATATTGTTAAAACTCTCTTGGAACGCTATTCTCTTATATCCATTTACATTCCAAGAATGTATGGCCAGGCTGTGCGCCGTCCCAAGCTCCTAGTCAATTTCACTCAGGCACCCATCTTCCTCGTACTCCGAGTATGCTAGGGCTCTATATCTATTCCCGGCTAACACGTCTACATCATCACTCCCTATTTCCTTAGGGGATATAGTAAATTCAAGTTCTTCCTGTTTACCCCAACAGGAATTAATCATTCTTATTTGCCGTACTCTCAACCCAGCATGATTCCTAAGGAATGACTTCCCCTGCTTATCAATCAGCATTTCCTCCCTTTTTATTAATCTAATACCTTCCTTTTGCAGCTCATATTCTGCGTTTACTAATGCTGCTTTTACTAATGCTGAGTAAAGGAGAACCTTAGTTACTTCACCCCCTTTAGTATTTGCCATGAACTTCTTTGAGGTCCTCTGAGCTGACATAACGTAGGCTTGCACATTTTGAAAATGAAAAAAGGAGTTGGGAACGATTTGGGGGGTTCAGTTTCCTAGGTTTTTTCCCACCTTTTCCCTGCCCTGTTGGCTCCAGAAAGAGCCACAGGTCCTGATATCGTCCTAGCTGTATCTCCGGTGGGCGCCCGTCTTTTACATCCTCCCTTTTTCTGCTATGTTCCTCTTCAATGCCTCTCTTCCTAAGGCCCCTACTAATATTGAGGTTACTGGGTCCTGCACCTATAAGCTTACCCAACCCTCTTGCCTTAACACCCAATTTTTCTTCCCCCGAGGGTTCCCTAGAGATATCTTTAGTACTCTTTCGGACTCCTTTGCCTTTTGACCGCCTTCTTTGCTGTTCAATGCTACAGGCATTTGTTCCTTTATCTAAAAAACTTAACTTTTTGGATTCTGGGGGCACTTTCCTACCTGTAGATGTAAGTTCTGTCGTTACTCCCTTCCCACTACCATGTCGCCTTAGGGTTTGGCCTCTGCTTGGGTAATTTCTCCCCTTTCTTGGCCGCGGGATAAATTGCTTGTATCTCCTCCTTTCCCCACGTCTTTTTATAATCATCGGGCGTCGTGATATATATATACACTTGGTTCCTCCTTCTGTGATTGGATATCCCTTACCACTTCTTCCTCCCTCCCAACGTTCAATTCCTGAGGGTCTCCTACTGGCCTGACTAAAGTGGGCATTAGACCTTTGATTTGTAGTAGTTCCCCAATCATATTTTTAAACTGTACACTTTGTGTTTTTAAGATGTCAATGTTCAGAACTGAAACCTCTAATAAACCTTGCAAGGTTTTTGAAGGATCAACATAACCTCCAGCATAGAGGCACTAGAGGTTCCTGAGACCTCCAAACTATACAATGATGGGCCCATTAAATCAGTTCCAATAACATCAGAGCTTTCCAGTCTTTCTTTCTCCTTGGGACGGTCGTGTAATTATTGTCCCCTTTACTCTGTGTCTTACTAGATGAGACTTCCTCTTCCTCCTCCGCCTCTACCTCAATTTCTAGGTCAAACGAGGGCCGGAATAACCTTGGAGAAAAGGATAAACGTGGATCAAGGGGGATCCCAGAAATATTAAAATGTATTTGATTTGGGGAATCCAGACTTAGGGCTACCAGGTCCTTGGGAGTTTGAAGAATCTCTACAACACTCAGCTCCTTTTCGGATTTATCCTTCCCTTTGAAGTGTTTCCCCAAAAAATCCTTGATCGACTTAGAGACCGATGATCCTCCTTTTACACCCCCTGTCTTTACTGTCTGTGGGGTCGAGTTTAGTGATTGGGTGTTTCTCTGCGCTGGCTTTTTTCTTCCAATCGGTACTGCCATACCTCCATTCACCTCTCCCATTTCTTTCTGCATTTCGGCCATAACCTCCGCCCCGAGACCTTTATTTTCAGATTTTTTGGTGTTTTTTAGGGTTTTCCGGGTTTTAGCTTTCCCTAAGGCCATCGCTTTTCTTTTTTCTCTTTCTGCCACGGCGCCCACTGCCCTAAAAAATTCTTTCTTCAGGTACAGAGCAACACCAGACGTCCTTTTTCTTCAACTTTCCTTATTCGCCCTTAATGCTCTTTATCGCCAGCTCCACAGCTAGTCTTGGTGTCTGTGACTATTTTAAAAAGCTTTACCTATTCCACTTACCTCTGTTCCACGGCCGTACGCTCTCCCCATCGACCCTGCACCACTGCTCCACTGCAGTAATCCCGATTCTCTGCCGTACTCCACTACTACAGGATCACTGTTGTGGACCTGCAATGACAGTACTGTGTTGAAGGCTCCCTGGATATCCGCTTGGGAAAATGCAGGCTTATACCCAGCTAAAGCCTGCTAGTAAGCTGCTCTCCTACCGATTTATTGCCAATTTGCCGCCTGGAGCCTTGTGTGAAAGCAACCAGACGGGGGCTAGGTAAAGTAGGGGATGCTCAGTCCACCGCCGTTGGGCCCCAAGGGCCGTTTCTTCCATGCTCACGGATCTCCAGTCCGTAATCCGCACTTCTCGAGCACAGATCCCCTTGACGATCCCCTTGACGTATCACTTTTGAGCACTCGCGGCTCGATTTCCCCGCGTCCTCCGCTTCGCCGCTCGCTCTCGCCCGTCGTGCTCGTGCTCGTCCTCGTCCGGGGCGTTGTGCGTAATCCGTCAATCCGTCAGCGTAGTGGGAGGTGCAGGGTGGAGAGCATTTTCCGACCAGGAAACCAGAGGAGTGAACAAGTGAGTTTTTTTTTATCTTTTTGGGGCTTTCAGCCAATAAGCTGATAAAGTTGTGTTATAAAGTGAAATTTACATTAGAAGGAGGGTAAAACTTGCTGCTACAACTGTTCGCTTCATGCCGTGAGATTGTAATACAACAAATTCCTGGCCTGCATTTAAATCTCACTCTAGTCTTGCTGGTCCCATATATTTCAGAGGTGCATACATTACTCATAAGCATTATCATTATATTATGTTTAAGTGCCCACCTCACCCTCATTTTGAAGTGATTGCAAAGGTGCCTCTTTACCAATACTTTTATTGATCTTCAAGAAGGCACACAGCACCTCCTTTTGAAATGCTTATCTAGAAACGAAGAGTAGGTCCTCCACTGCAGCCTACAACCACAAGCGGCAGCCGGCACTGCCTGGTGTTAGGGTCTTCGGGGGAGGGCAAACAAACTAAGGGCTGTCCTGGCCGCACCAGGTCCAGCTCCTGTGGCTATAGCCTTGTGCTCTTGTATGGAGATAAGATATTCCCAGCAATATTATTTTGGCAGTGGAATTAACCTGAATTATAGTTATGAATCTATAAAAATGTGCATAAGTGAATAGTTTTTGACACAGCCTTAACTTGATTTCATTACTTATAAATAGATTATAAAAATCAATGGCAAAGACAATAGATCTAGGTTTCATTAGCTGACACGTGAAAACATAATTTGTTTATTGTTGTATTTGTTCATTATTGTCAATCCTACCAGCTCTGGATGTAGTGCTGGTGGTAATGATGGTAGTGGTGGAGGTATAATGATGTTGATGGTGATATTGGTGGTGTTGGCAGTGGTGGTGGTCATTGAAATGGTTGTTGAGGTAATGATGATGATGATGTAATGATGACAGTGACGGTAATGGTGATGTTAATTGTAACTGTGGTGGTGGCCGTAATAGTAGTAATAGTTGTGGTGATGTAAGGATTGGGATAGTTGTGGTAGTTGTGGTGACTGTGGTGGTATTGGTTATGCTGGTGGTAATTGTGTTGGAAATCATGATGCTTTTTGGCTGTGTTGTTTATGCACTCCTTCATTGACATGTTTTTGTCCAGGGTGATGCCCAAGGACTTTCCGGAGTTAGATAGTGTGAGAGAACAGTTTAGAGCGTCCAAATTTTTGAGCCGTTATTGGATTGGTAGATGATTGTTTTTTGGGAAGAAGAGTAGTAGTTACATTTTGTTGGGGCTCATATTTAAGAGGTTGGTGTTTAGCTATGTTTATATTTTTATTAGTGTGTCATTCAGATATAGGATGTCAATGGACAGGATGGTGTCGTGGAGGTTGAATTCGTCTGTATGTTGGTTGAGTTGTAGTAGGACGCACTTCTCCATCGTTTTAGCTAGGAATGGGAGGTTGCTGATAGGTCTGAGGTTACTGAGGTCATTGGGGTCCACCCCTGGTATTTTGAGTATGGGTCTGACTTGGCCTAGTTGAAGGAAGTCAGGTACACGGCCTGAGGAGAGAGAGACGTTGATGATTTTTGTCCAAAACGGGTAGATGAAATGGTTGAGGTTCTGTGCTAGTGTGGATAGGAGGGGATCAGTAGTGTGGGATGTGGGCTTCAAGTGTGCAATTATATTGAAGACTTCTCTTTCTGTCATAGGTTGGTCAGACCAGTTAGCTTTGTTTTTCAGTTGAAGGAGATCATTGTTGAATTTGGTTTTCTTGGCACTTAGGTAATTAATTATAGTGAGAGGGTGCTTCCGTGATGGGCTGTGAGTCATTGTAGCATGTGGGTAGGGATGTCAGACTTGTGACTTGGATGAGGGATTGCTCAATTTCTGCAATTTTATCAGTGAAGTTAGAAATTTCTTCACAGCGTTTGTTGATGGCTCTTGTTTTGTGTGGGGAGGTAAAGGTAGTTTGTTATTTAATTATGTTGAAGAGCTCACTGGGTCTGTTCTTTGCTTGGTCAAGTTGGTTGCGAAATAAAGTGGGTTTTCTATAAAGATGCGTTTCTTATAGGAGTGAGAGGTGTGCCGACGATAGATTCTGTCTCCATATTCTTTCAGACTTTCTTAGTTGTCTCCTCTTGTTGCTAAAATCTGAGTTGAGCCAGCATTATGAGCCGGATTACGATGGCCGGTGGATGCCTATCTGGGATTGGGACCGCCCGACAGGCTGTAGGGGGTCCCGACATAGGCATTTTGATGCGACCGCCACTACGGCGGTCGCAATACCTATTTTTTGCATTGTGGCGGGTGCTGCTGTCTGCAGCACCTGCTGCAATGCAAAAAGGGACAATTTACATATCCCTGCCCTACGTGGCAGGCACAATGTGGTGCCTGCCACATGGTGCAAGGATCTGTATGGGGGCACCCTAGGTGACCCGAGGTCGCATGTCTGGGGGCCAGAGGGGTAAGGGGGTCCCACTACAGATCCCCAAAGTCCATTTCTGTCAGCCTTCTCATGGTGGGTTCACCGCAATGACGAGGCCGGTGGAAAGGGACATTGTAATCCCTATGGCAGTGCCTGGCAGGCACCACCACCATTATAGGGACTACAAGCCCCTCCACCGCACCGCACACTCAAGGAGCCCATTGGATGTGTGGCATTCATACTTTAAACCGCCATCACCCCACCTGCATGTCTCCGAAGCGGTCTCCCCGCCATAATAATCGGCCCCTTAGATTGGATTTTCCTCAATTTTTTAAGTTTGAGGGGTGCCACTTGTTGAAGAACATCAATCAACATAGTGGCCAGTGAGGTTATCAACGGTGTGAGGGAGTGGTTGAGAGTGTAGTTGGGCACTGATACTGGATTACAATTCCATTATTGGGATTTGTTTGATGTTCTTAGCCCAGTGCGTAGGTTTGTTGGATGGGGCTGGTAGGATATGTGGTGTATCTTCAGATTGTACAATATGAGATGGTGGTCTGACCAGCCAATGGGTACGACATATCGAAAGGTGATTATCACATCTAGAGGAATGTAATATCTATTCTGTCAGCAAGTATAGTTTCAGCGATTTCTGTAGTGTGTTTTACTGCTGATCTGCAGTTGAGGAGCATGCATGTTAGGGGGCTAGAACTATTGTTTGTGGTATGCAGTTTCTGAATGGTGGTGTATTGAGCAGGTGGTCTGAGTGAAGTAATTGTTCAAGGGATTCTATTTGTGCCCATGATTACTGGGATTGTAGAAGGCAGCTTGTGGACCATTGTTGGGGTCATTGTGATATAAGATTCGCTGAGTGCACCTGCTTCCAGAGGGGATATGGGGTTTTGAGCTTGGTGGGGTCTGTGGGACAAACGACTCTAGGGAATGGAGGCCTAATGGGTGTGATGGCTGACAGTTGGAGAACTTTTTTTGGGAGCTCATTTCTCTGTACTAGGAGTGAGAGAGAGAGGGTTAACTTGGCCTGGATCGAGAGGTCCTTTTTTACGTGCAACATGTCTGACTCTTTAGCTGGAGAATCAAGTTTATTTCCTATTCAGTTCAGGAGCTGGGAAGCATGTCAGGAGGCTTTCTGCTCTGAAAGTGGGTAGATAAGCAGCTGTCTCACGTTTATAGAAGGCGAGTGAGTTTCACTATAGGGAAGGACAGTATCTTTGAGGTTGGAAAAGCAGAGGGTTAGTGAGGGCTGTGTAGGGTCTGCAATAGGAGAAAGGGTTGTGTTTATAGGGGGCTCAGTGTTGGACTGTCTCGAGTTAGGGCTGGCGCCATCAAGCCTAGAGTGTGCATGTGGGGGTTTTGTTTCCATATGGTCGTTGGCTAGAGTGGGCACATTGGAAGTCATTCTAGTGATAACTTGCCTGAGATGTGTGTCAAGGGGATCAGCAGAGGTGCTTAGTGTGTCAGGGGGTGCAGCAAAGGTGCTTAGTGAGGTATTGCAGTCATGGAGGCGAATAGGTTCTGGATTTACGGTCAGGTGTAGGGGGGAGAGTGGTGTTTGGGGCACATGACCATGTTGTATTAATGAAGGCAGACGTGACGGGAAGTGTCAGTCAAAGATGGTGAGGTGATGGTCTGTCGCTTGAATAAGTATGTTCCCTGTCCTCAAAATAGAAATGAAGCTGGTTGCAAAAATAAAAGGCCTGCGAGTGCTATAAATCCCTTAGGCCAACTGTTTAAGCTCCATGTACCCTGGTCAGATCTCTAGGGACATAGGCGGTGCAAAGAAGGGGGGAGATTGGGGAAGAATGCAGCACCTCGTAACAGAGGACAGGGCATTGAAAACACTCAGGTATTGGAGTGGTAAAATGAACGGCAGCAATGCAAGCAATCAGTGGCACTGTGTACAAATAGGTGATGTTCAGCAGCGGGCAACAGGATCAGGGTCAGGAAATCGGCATCCGGACCCCCACAGGCTGTCCAGACAAGTTGGGGGACTCTTCCTTTCACAGCCGATTGTGACCAAATCACAGGCGGGCGACAGGGAGGGGGCAGTAAGAGGCACAGCAACAGTGGTTGAGTAGAGATCATGGTCACGTACCAGGACCAAAACAGCATTGTAATGTGGAAAGTTTCAAATGGACTTTTAGCAGTGCATGGATGCGGAAAAAAAAGATACGCCAAAGAATAGGAAACCCCTTCTCCCTCTCAAGCATATTCCTTAATTAACTGCTGATCGGCACCAGGTCTCAGGCGGACTACGAGAGCCAAGGGTGCGTAACGAGGCAGCAGCAGCTGAAAAATACCATTGGATTACCACCCATGTGGGCCAAAGGGGAAAAGAATGGGCAAAAAAACACACATGCAGTCTGGGAGCTGCCTTGGGTGTTCGGAAGCTCAACTTTAGTGAAGTCGGGGTCGGGGCGATGTCAGGGTTGAGCGCATTCTCTCCGTTCAAGATGGTGGCATCTTTAAATCATCTTTGATGATTGTTACTGTACCTCACTCAGGGGAACGGGGGAGCAGTGAGAGGCAACGGAGACTGTAGTGGCCCTACTTGGATGAGGCGCATGGAGGTAAAAATGTGCCGACGGGCTCATTAATCACTGTTGATTATTGTTGCCGTACCTTGGGCAGGTGAATGGGGTAGCAATGAGAGGCTGCAGCAGCCCCACTTAGATGTGGAACATGGGGGCAAAAACAGGCAAGAAAACTGCCTGCAGTCTGCGAGCTGCCTCATGTGTTCAGACGCTCATTTCAAGCAAAGACGGCTGGAGGCCTCCACCAGTCAGGGAGATGTCAGGACCAGGGTTGGGCGATGGGCCGCAGGACTCTCTTTTCAAGATGGCGTGCTCAATAATTTACAGTTGACCATCATTACCTCAGACAGGCGAGGGTGGTGAGAGGCAGCAGAGACTGCAACAGCCCCACTTGGATGTGGAACGTGGGAGAAAAACTGCCGGAAAACCCTCCAGCAGTCTGGGATCCTAATTGAACGTTCAGACCCTCACCTTTAGCTAGGTCGTACACAGGAGTGGTGGACACGGGTTCGTCCTGGTGATTTGAGACCTCAAGCAGGTTCCAAAGCCCTTTCTATGTATATTTTTTTTAAAATGGCAACAATAAGTCCTGCAACCTACTCTGCAGACCAGCTAGACCTAAAATATGAAGAGTTATTGGTACAATTGTAGAGAAACTTTTACAGGAGAATGTATTATTTTTGTAAATGAAAATATTATTTTGCCTTACTGATGTCAACTACCTAACATTTAAATGGTTCTTGGAACCTCAATAAATGTAAATTATACTTCTGTTGTGTGGCATCTTTATTGTTCAGCTTAGAAGAAAGATGTAATATTATGCTGATAAAAGCCTAAGAAAACTGTGCACGCTGCCCTCCAATTATAGAATCCAAACCTTAACTTGCTGACAAACATCCTTATTGGCTAAGCTGAAGACTTGTACTCTCCTGCCATAGCAGACATATAAATTCCTGTTGTGGAGCCTCCTGAGATAAACCCCATTGCTCCGCAGTAACTTACTTTCCTCCTCCCATTTATTTAGGGGCAGGAGAGTAGCTTCCATTGGTGCATCTGGTGCACTGCAGCAGTGCTCAGAGGCCTGTAGGGCCCATTGAACCCTAATTATTGTTGTATTTTAGAATTAAAACAGCAACTAGGGGGCACACCTCTTTTATTTCTCCAGGGCCTATGAAAAGCTGGTCACGCCACTGTTCATGATTTCAGAAGACAATATGCAAATATCTTCACATTCTTCATCCAAGAGGGCAATTACTTAGTGTTTCATGAGATTTATCACTTCTGTTCTACAGAATACGTTTATTCACTGATCTCATTAAGATCTTTCCTCAGAATAAGTCGAATCACTGTTCTCATTGATGTCATTCTCCAGATTAAGTTTAGTCACTGGTCTCATTAATGTCATTCTCCAGAATAAGTTGAGTCACTGATCTCATTAATGTCATTCTCCAGAATAAGTTGAGTCACTGATCTCATTAATGTCATTCTCCAGAATAAGTTGAGTCACTGATCTCACTAATGTCATTCTCCAAAATAAGTTGAGTCACTGATCTCATTAATGTCATTCTCCAGAATAAGTTGAGTCACTGATCTCACTAATGTCATTCTCCAGAATAAGTTGAGTCACTGATCTCACTAATGTCATTCTCCAAAGAATAAGTTGAGTCACTGATCTCACTAATGTCATTCTCCAGAATAAGTTGAGTCACTGATCTCATTAATGTCATTCTCCAGAATAAGTTGAGTCACTGATCTCATTAATGTCATTCTCCAGAATAAGTTCAGTCACAGACCTCATTAAGAGCATTCTCCAGAATATGTTGAGTCACTGACCTCATTAATGTCATTCTCCAGAATAAGTTGAGTCACTGATCTCACTAATGTCATTCTCCAGAATAAGTTGAGTCACTGATCTCATTAATGTCATTCTCCAGAATAAGTTGAGTCACTGATCTCATTAATGTCATTCTCCAGAATAAGTTCAGTCACAGACCTCATTAAGAGCATTCTCCAGAATATGTTGAGTCACTGATCTCATTAATGTCATTCTCCAGGATATGTTGAGTCACTGATCTCATTAATGTCATTCTCCAGAATAAGTTCAGTCACAGACCTCATTAAGAGCATTCTCCAGGATATGTTGAGTCACTGATCTCATTAATGTCATTCTCCAGAATAAGTTCAGTCACAGACCTCATTAAGAGCATTCTCCAGAATATGTTGAGTCACTGATCTCATTAATGTCATTCTCCAGAATAAGTTGAGTCACTGATCTCATTAATGTCATTCTCCAGAATAAGTTGAGTCACTGATCTCATTAATGTCATTCTCCAGAATAAGTTCAGTCACAGACCTCATTAAGAGCATTCTCCAGAATATGTTGAGTCACTGATCTCACTAATGTCATTCTCCAGAATAAGTTGAGTCACTGATCTCACTAATGTCATTCTCCAGAATAAGTTGAGTCACTGATCTCATTAATGTCATTCTCCAGAATAAGTTGAGTCACTGATCTCATTAATGTCATTCTCCAGAATAAGTTCAGTCACAGACCTCATTAAGAGCATTCTCCAGAATATGTTGAGTCACTGATCTCATTAATGTCATTCTCCAGGATATGTTGAGTCACTGATCTCACTAATGTCATTCTCCAGAATAAGTTGAGTCACTGATCTCACTAATGTCATTCTCCAGAATAAGTTGAGTCACTGATCTCATTAATGTCATTCTCCAGAATAAGTTGAGTCACTGATCTCATTAATGTCATTCTCCAGAATAAGTTCAGTCACAGACCTCATTAAGAGCATTCTCCAGAATATGTTGAGTCACTGATCTCATTAATGTCATTCTCCAGGATATGTTGAGTCACTGATCTCATTAATGTCATTCTCCAGAATAAGTTCAGTCACAGACCTCATTAAGAGCATTCTCCAGGATATGTTGAGTCACTGATCTCATTAATGTCATTCTCCAGAATAAGTTCAGTCACAGACCTCATTAAGAGCATTCTCCAGAATATGTTGAGTCACTGATCTCATTAATGTCATTCTCCAGAATAAGTTGAGTCACTGATCTCACTAATGTCATTCTCCAGAATAAGTTGAGTCACTGATCTCATTAATGTCATTCTCCAGAATAAGTTGAGTCACTGATCTCACTAATGTCATTCTCCAGAATAAGTTGAGTCACTGATCTCATTAATGTCATTCTCCAGAATAAGTTCAGTCACAGACCTCATTAAGAGCATTCTCCAGAATATGTTGAGTCACTGATCTCATTAATGTCATTCTCCAGGATATGTTGAGTCACTGATCTCATTAATGTCATTCTCCAGAATAAGTTCAGTCACAGACCTCATTAAGAGCATTCTCCAGGATATGTTGAGTCACTGATCTCATTAATGTCATTCTCCAGAATAAGTTCAGTCACTGATCTCATTAATGTCATTCTCCAGAATAAGTTCAGTCACAGACCTCATTAAGAGCATTCTCCAGAATATGTTGAGTCACTGATCTCATTAATGTCATTCTCCAGGATATGTTGAGTCACTGATCTCATTAATGTCATTCTCCAGAATAAGTTCAGTCACAGACCTCATTAAGAGCATTCTCCAGGATATGTTGAGTCACTGATCTCATTAATGTCATTCTCCAGAATAAGTTCAGTCACAGACCTCATTAAGAGCATTCTCCAGAATATGTTGAGTCACTGATCTCATTAATGTCATTCTCCAGAATAAGTTGAGTCACTGATCTCACTAATGTCATTCTCCAGAATAAGTTGAGTCACTGATCTCATTAATGTCATTCTCCAGAATAAGTTGAGTCACTGATCTCACTAATGTCATTCTCCAGAATAAGTTGAGTCACTGATCTCATTAATGTCATTCTCCAGAATAAGTTCAGTCACAGACCTCATTAAGAGCATTCTCCAGAATATGTTGAGTCACTGATCTCATTAATGTCATTCTCCAGGATATGTTGAGTCACTGATCTCATTAATGTCATTCTCCAGAATAAGTTCAGTCACAGACCTCATTAAGAGCATTCTCCAGGATATGTTGAGTCACTGATCTCATTAATGTCATTCTCCAGAATAAGTTCAGTCACTGATCTCATTAATGTCATTCTCCAGAATAAGTTCAGTCACAGACCTCATTAAGAGCATTCTCCAGAATATGTTGAGTCACTGATCTCATTAATGTCATTCTCCAGAATAAGTTGAGTCACTGATCTCACTAATGTCATTCTCCAGAATAAGTTGAGTCACTGATCTCATTAATGTCATTCTCCAGAATAAGTTCAGTCACAGACCTCATTAAGAGCATTCTCCAGAATATGTTGAGTCACTGATCTCATTAATGTCATTCTCCAGGATATGTTGAGTCACTGATCTCATTAATGTCATTCTCCAGAATAAGTTCAGTCACAGACCTCATTAAGAGCATTCTCCAGGATATGTTGAGTCACTGATCTCATTAATGTCATTCTCCAGAATAAGTTCAGTCACTGATCTCATTAATGTCATTCTCCAGAATAAGTTCAGTCACAGACCTCATTAAGAGCATTCTCCAGAATATGTTGAGTCACTGATCTCATTAATGTCATTCTCCAGAATAAGTTGAGTCACTGATCTCATTAATGTCATTCTCCAGAATAAGTTCAGTCACAGACCTCATTAAGAGCATTCTCCAGAATATGTTGAGTCACTGATCTCACTATTGTCATTCTCCAGAATAATTTGACTCACTGATCTCATTAAGAGCATTCCTCAGAATAAACTACAGGAATATAATTCCAATGTAGTAATCAAAAAAGCACTAGGAGGTGAACTTTAAGATTTTGAAGGATTAATTAGCAGTTCATGTCTTCATGGTGACTTAAACATTTTAATATGGAGTCAGTCTGGGTGGATAAAGGTCTGGAAGAGTATAGCGCTGTTAGAATCGTCAGCAAAGATAGGCTGTGAGGTCGAAAGACCTGTGGCAATAACTGTGAACAAAGTCTAAATAAATGTAACCATGAGTGATGCCAAAAACGTACCATGACCTTTGACAACAGGTTCATTTTCAACAGATGATGTTGGTGTCAGTGACACTGAACGGCCATAGACATGGGTGTAGTAATAAACATCTGTTGGGGTAAAAGTTATCAGTCAGTAGAAAGTAGACATGCATGTGGCAGCATTTCCTGTAGTTGAATGTATGTGAAATTCCTGTGACATATAATTGCAATTAACGTAACATTCATTTGACAACACATCTTGTATCTGAAACCATAGAACATTCACATATATAACAACATACCGTGTTTACATATTCATGGGGCGTTAATATGACAGCGTAACTTTTATGTGGTTCAAGGGCCATTCATACCACATCAGAGCATGTTTCCTAATTATGTGATAATAATTTCAAAGCATCAATCAATCAATCAATCAAGCATTTGTATAGCGCACTACTCACCCGGGGGGTCTCAAGGCGCTGGGGGGAGGGGGTCCGCTACTGCTCGAACAGCCAGGTCTTGAGCTGTTTCCTGAAGGCGAGGTGGTCTTGGGTCAGGCGGAGGTGGGTCGGAAGGAGTTCCAGGTCTTGGCGGCCAGGTAGGAGAAGGACCTTCCTCCTGTGGTGGCTCTTCGGATGCGGGGGACGACGGCGAGGGCGTGGCTGGACGATCGAAGCTGGCGTTTGGGAGCGTAGAAATTGAGGCGGCTGTTGAGGTATCCTGGGCCATGGTTGTGTAGGGCTTTGTGTGCGTGGGTGAGGAGCCGGAAGGTGATTCTCTTGTTGACTGGGAGCCAGTGCAGGTCTCTCAGGTGTCCGGAGATGTGGCTTCGGCGGGGGATGTCCAGGATGAGTCGTGCTGAGGTGTTCTGGATCCGCTGGAGTCTCCTCTGGAGTTTGGCGGTGGTTCCGGCATAGAGGGAGATGCCGTAGTCCAGACGGCTGGTGACGAGGGCCTGGGTGACCGTCTTCCTGGTCTCGGTGGGGATCCACCGGAAGATCTTACGAAGCATGCGCAGGATGTTGAAGCACGACGAGGAGACAGCGTTGACTTGCCTGGTCATGGAGAGGGAGGAGTCCAGGATGAAGCCCAGGTTGCGTGCGTGGTCTGTTGGTTTGGGTGCGCTGCCCAGGGCGGGGGGCCACCAGGAGTTGTCCCAGGCGGAGGGTGAGGATCCCAGGATGAGGACTTCCGTCTTGTCCGAGTTCAGTTTCAGGCGGCTGTTCGACATCCATTTGGCTACGTCTGTCATCCCTTCGTGCAGGTTGGCTCTGGCGGTGGTGGGGTCGTTGGTGAGGGAGAGGATCAGCTGGGTGTCGTCGGCGTAGGAGATGATGTTGAGGTTGTGCTGGCGTGCGATGGCTGCGAGGGGGCTCATGTATACGTTGAAGAGTGTTGGGCTGAGCGAGGAGCCTTGAGGGACGCCGCAGATGACTTCGGTGGCCTCTGATCTGAACGGGGGAGGCGGACTCTCTGTGTCCTTCCGGCGAGGAAGGAGATGATCCACTCCAGTGCCTTCTCCTGGATTCCGACGTTGTTGAGGCGCTGTACTAGGGTACGGTGGCAGACAGTGTCGAAGGCTGCGGAGAGGTCCAGGAGGATGAGGGCCGCTGTTTCTCCGTTGTCGAGTAGGGCTCGGATGTCATCGGTAGCTGCGATCAGGGCGGTCTCGGTGCTGTGGTTGGCCCGGAAGCCGGACTGCGAGGGGTCGAGGGACCCGTTCGTCTCGAGGAAGGCGGCCAGTTGCTTGTTGACGGTCTTCTCGATGACTTTTGCCGGAAACGGGAGTAGCGAGATGGGGCGGTAGTTCTTGAGGTCGGTGGGGTCGGCTGATGGTTTCTTGAGTAGAGCACTGAGTTCGGCGTGCTTCCAGCTCTCCGGGAAGCATACCCATGTATCTTCATGCATGTGAATTCCATCTCACAACAGATCATGCAATCCCAATTTATAGGATATTGATGTTACATCATAGATTGTACATGTAACCAGACTCCATAACACATTTATGTAACAACACTCCCATTGATCTCCATCTTCCTGAGCAGCTAAAACATAAAATTGTATCAGAGAGGGCGGCTGGATAAAATATAGAGGTGTAAATAATGGGAGACAGAAAAATTGGAAAAAAAATACAGTGATACAAAAATATTGAGATGCAGAAATATAGTTGTCAAGCAGGTCGAGCCACATTGACAAAGGTAAACTTACACTTTTGTATACTTTATGATCGTATCCTATTCACAACGGGATTCTTGTGTATATCTTTATGAGTGCAGAGTCTCTGCACATAAAAAGATAGGTCTTTTTATGTCCGGAGACTCCACTCTTTATGACGTTGGTTCAGATATCCTGGTCCTGCGTCATAGAGGGCTTTGTAGGTGTGTGTGAGGAGCTTGAAAGTGACTGAGTGGATTTCTCTCAGGTGTTCGGTGATGTGGCTGTGGCGGGGGATGTTGAGGACCAGCTTGGCTTCGGCATTTTGAATGTTCTGTAGTTTCCTGAGACGTTTCTGGGTGATGCCGGTGTGGAGTGCTTTACCGTATTCGAGTCTACTGCTGATGAGTGTGTCGGTGACTGTCTTTCTGCAATCGGTTCAGAATCAGCCAAGGCTCAGTTCACTTACAGCCCAGTGCAATTCTAGTGCAATCAGACTGGAGTTGCCATCTTTCCTTTCTCATACATGCCAATAGACCAAATTAGGAGACTCCCGATTTTTGAAGCCAACAATGTCTTTCTCTTGGCTGTCTCCCAACGGAAATTGCCTCTGCTTCAGTACAAGTCAATGGGGAAAATGCATTCTCCTGAATATTTATTTTAAAATCTACCTCTTTCCTCTTCTAAAATGTTGGCAGGTATGCCATCTGTTCACATTTTAATATTCATAAAAGTCCTGGACCTGAATATTAAGTAGAACTTTATTTGAAATAATCTCTTTGTGCACTTTAATTTTCAGTCAGGGCTGACTAGGACAGCTGGAGAACACATTTTAAGCTATTTTCTTCTCATATTTACTGTTTAAAGTAATAAAGGGAAATATTCTGGCTTAAGGTGATTTCTTATCATTTTTGAACCAACAGGGACCTTACAATACTGAATATGCTGGTATAAAACCAGCCAGGTGGCCTCCCTAAATCAGACACATTTCTGAAACATGTCAGCACCAGTTTACGTCCACTACAGTCAGATGCATGGACAGATAAGGCACCAATCAGATACAGTTCAGATATATCCCAGGACCAGGTCAGACAAGTTCAAGCTCTGTCCCGGGACAATGAAGACATGGTTCAGGGTGGTTCAGGTACAGGCCAGGCACAGTTAAGACACCGTTACTTGGGAGAGTTTCGATAAAGTCCAGGCACATACTAACCGCAGCACAGATGCTGTGAGTCAACCGCCATAGCCTGTTCTGCAGGGTAATGTACATTATCCTGGAGTCTCCTACTAAGCCTTGATTACAAGTCAGGTGAAGCAGAACCACAATGTGGAATTCCATTCTCCCTAAGCACCCCTGGCCATGTGCCCCTGCACCCAGCTGCCCAGGTGCAAGAACCCCTGAACACATTTTACCGCTAGAAACTCCAGCTGATAATATTGGTAAAATGTCCTGAGGCTTCAGCAGCAACAGCAGGCAGGACTGATGTAGCCTTGGCCTTGGAACCCAGCTTTGCATGACTTTTTTTACTGGCATGGAATTCCCTCCCCTCCTCTCCTTACCCTCTTCTCTTCACTCCCGCCACTCACAGAAGCCCCTGCACACATTTACCACATGTTCAAAGCCATGGTCAACTTGACAACACGCAAAACACGTAGCGTCACATGGACAACGTGCATATTCATGTATTTGACAGAAATAGAGAAATAAAACAAAATATAAATTACTTAAGATTGTTAAGAGTCACATGATTTCTTGACATGAATTTTGGATTCAATCTATTTGTGATGTAAAGGCCTCTATATTATCCACTCTTACAATGAGTGATGTTGGGTTGCATTATTGAAGTGGCAAATAAAGCCTTTAAAATAGAGTGCCCAACTGGGATGAGTGAAATCCCTTTTATTCAAACCATGGTTAGTAGATGGAAAACTGCGAGGAATTCTTCCCTTTCTGCATCCGCCTGCCCCGGAATGAAAAAGGGTCAGGAATTCTGGTGAGAGGGACTCTTGTTATCCCCACCCCCTCCCATTGCCCAGCACTGTCAGAGGCCAGCCATAGTGACTGTAATTAACCTGAGAGTCAGTACATTACGTTAATTACCCCGGGCCAGGCACCGTTACAGTCCTTTCCAAGGATCTTTCCCAGCAGGGGAGCTTGTGTGCAGCCCGAGCCTGCTAGAGCACCAAGAGTACCCTGCAAGCATGTGTGGCACACAGATTTCCCTTCTGCTGAATCTGCTTTGAAGAGCATTGCCAGGTTTCTGGGCGATGCATTCATCTTAATGCACAAATATTACACAAAAAAGACATCACATCCAATGAATCCAACAATATCACCAACTCCAATGTTCATTTTTGTTAAAAGCAGATGATTAATACTAAATTGACCTTCAGGAACTGTGTAGACCTTGTTCTGTTTTTCTGTCCTTAAATAAGATTGGATTGTCAGCATGTATTGTGTAACCAAGGGACGACTGAATAGAAATTCTATGGTGAGGATCCTGACAGACCATCAGGTATCAATTGCAATATTAGATTCCTATGTAAAGTCCATTTTAAAGGGTCTTTTAAATACAACTTAAAACACCTGCATCTGTGGTAACAGTGCAAGGTCAAGCTCTGGTTAATGGAAGATTGTTATGGTAATGAAGTGAGGATGAGCAGATAAGGCATCAAACACAGTCTCCGAAAGAGAATGATGAATGCCCCTATTTGTTATACATCCATAAACGGTTGAAGTTTAGGGATGCAAGTAGGCAAAATATGTTACCTGTTACAAGGACCAGCAATTGAAGTTATTCCATCTTATCCACACAAACCCAGTGACCTTCACTTTGGTCAACACTTACTGCCATTTACTATTCAAATTAAACAAAAACGTGAAAGGACTAAACCTTGAATTAACCTCAAACACTGGTAATTACTTGGGCAGCATCTCAGTCCATCGTTATGTTTCACACCATGACACCTCAGTTTGGACTCAGCCCTTTACAATCAGTCTTGGTCATGATCTCATAGGAGCAGTCCAGCCCGACCTTCCAGGCCTGTTTCTCCCTGAACCGGAGCACAAGGAACTTAAGACCAGTTATGCCCTGACTGGGGCTCATCAGTGAGGTGTACCTTGCTTCTAGTGGCACAGTGGGCACAGTACCCACATCTGGGTATACCCTTGGCCACTTAGGGTGTTACATCAAACTCACACAAGGTGATGGGAGGAATGCTTACAATGGGTTTAACTACTGGCAATTGCTTGGGGTAGTATTCCAACCCATCGATCATTAGCCCACCATGCCACCTCAGAATAGTCCCAGCCATACGCAAATCAGCATTGATTCAAGTGATCAGACACTCAGACAGAAAAGATGTATGGATCCTGGGGGCTTGCACAAACTATGAACAGGCTGTAGGGCTTTCTTTCAAAGTTTTTTTAAATTAATGAATTATGGTCACATCCTTTTAGTTGGGTCTTCTTGTAGTACGTACAGTCCCTCCTTAAAAGTTTACACCTGAGGGCATGTGCATCATGGACCAACTGTGGGTGGCAAGATGTCCTATAAATGTTCTTTTGCCATTTGACTCCATCTGCAGTCCCACATAGTATTTAGCCTTTACCCTGAGGACTCACTAAGAGCACTTGAAGTACTAGTACAAGAAAGCAAACAAAAGAAAAACAATGAAATGCAACTACCTCTATTGACTGATCCATTATGCATGAACTAAGAATATTATGGGTTAAGCACGGTTGAAGCAGAAAGGGCGTTTTATTATGCAAAGTGAGCAAAATGTCAGTGGTGGACGGAATTTTTAATTCCACCGGCAGAATTGGAGGAATTTAGTAATCCCACATTACTCAATCAGCTCTGTAGCTGGTATTTAAACAGAGATGGTGGAGGGAGCCATCTCTCTCAGATTAAAAAGCACTGCAGATTAAACTTTATTCTGCAGTGATTTAAGCATAGAGGGACTCCCCCCCCCCCTCTTTCAGCTCTGTAGCTGGTATTTAAACAGAGATGGTGGAGGGAGCCATCTCTCTTGGATTAAAAAGCACTGCAGATTAAACTTTAATCTGCAGTGATTTAAGCATAGAGGGACTCCCCCGCTTATAGCCCTGTTTAAACTAGTTCAGTGCAGTACATAAACCTCGGTGATCCCAACCCCTGACAAATAACATTTTATCTGTCACTAGAGTATTTCATAAAATTCTACCTTCAGAATGTATTCGCTCTCTTGAAGTCTAGTGGATGAAGACGCCAGCACATGAACAGCTGTATTCAAAATGCCAGAAATAAACTAGCTCAGATCTCTTCACGCACCCCCTGCAGAAAATAAACCGTCTAACCCCTTGTTTAATTCTGAAAAAATCTTTGTTAAACTCTAGAGAGGCAATGGCAAAAAAACTACATGACTAATGCCAAAGACATTTATCTATAAAGCAGCTCTAAAAAATACCATGTGGAGGTTAGGACAGCAGAAAGCATACTTTGAGGAGAGAATAGACGAGGTAGTTAATAAATACAAGGAAATCTTCAGAGTCATCAAAAGTTCATGACCCCTGAGGCCTGTACTAGATTGCACCAACCCAATGTAGAATAGTGCTACCAGTTGGTCTCCAATTTTCAAGATAAGATCACAACTATTCAAGCCAGCCTAGCGTTAGGGATCCAGTCGCAAGAGAGTCAGTAGGAGACATTTGCTCCAGCTCAGTCTCTCCCACTTTGGCCTCACTTTTGCATTTTCAGCCTATACCTTTGGAGGAATCATTGTCAGCCTTACCTGCCCTCAAATCAGGATTTCCAGCTGGCCACTGCCCCCCAACCTATTAGTGATAGGTGCAGCCGCCATTAATACACTGGCCACTAGGGTGATTAATGCATAATTGTCCTAAGCAACAGTTCCTGTATCATGGAGGCAGGCCAACATTTTGCCCCTGTTAAAAAAGCCTGTAGCGGACCCCGCAGAGCAGTTTAGCTATAGGCCAATCTCCCTAGTGCCAGCATTGTCCAAGGTAGTGGAAAAAGCTGTTAATCGACAGCTGTCTCAGAATCTTTTAACTAACGTACTGAGACAGCATTGATTGAGGTCACTGAATATATTAGAGGTACCTTGGAAGCCGGGGGAAGGCTGTCCTGATAATGTTAGATCTGTCAGCAGTCTTCTATATGGTCCCTCATTCTATGCCCCTAGCATGCCTCTAATCCATTGGAATAGGTGGATTGGCTTTGGATTGGCTAGCTTCTTTTCTGAAGGACAGAGGGCAGGAAGTGTGGCTTTCCCCATACTCTTCTGTAGCATTTGAGTTAACAGTGGGCGTGCCATAGGGGTCAGCTATTTAATATGTAGCTTACCCTTTTAACACAGTTAACGGACACGCAGCTGTTGTTTACATGTGGGAAAGGGGAGGAGATTGTGGGAGAGTTCATAAAAACCTGCCTTTCTTCTGTCTTTCACTGGAAGAGCTCACATTAATTAAAATGCAATGCAGATAAGACCGAAATATTATTCTTCGCCCTCAATACTCAAGATTTGCAGACTTTGTGGTCCAAAGATGCCTCACCCCTAGGTCCCGAGGTTGGAGCAGCCAAGAACTTGGGCATTAAATTTGGCAATATTTTCTCTTTTCAGCCACATATTATGTCAGTGATCGAAACATGCTTTGGGTTTCTGCGCACATTAACAAAATTTGTACACTTTCTCTACTTGTCTGCAGGAAAGGTGGTCATCCAGGCACTCATAACATCACAGCTAGACTACAGCAATGCCCTGTATCTAGGACTCCTTGACTATCTGCTTAACAAACTTCAAGTGGCCCAAAAGATGGCAGCCCACATTTTACTTAGCCTGCTCCCGAGAACACACGTGTCTCCACACTTGCATGCCCTCCACTGGCTTGTGATGAAGAAAATAATTCTCTTCAGAATGTTAGTCCTAGTCCTTAGAGTGCTGCACCATTCTGGTGCGGGTTGTCTTGGGGCTAGAATCAGTTTCTAAGCCCCCTCCAGAAAATTGTGGAAAAGGTACATATTAAATAATGTGGGGCTCAGAGCTGACCCCTATGGCACGCCCACTGTTAACTCAAATGATACAGAAGAGTATGGGGAAAGCCACACTTCCTGCCCTCTGTCCTCCAGAAAAGAAGCTAGCCAATCCAAAGCCAATCCACCTATTCCAATTATTATATTATTTAAATTCAGTTCATCTCTAAGTGCACCCAATCACAAGGCAGTCACAAATGAAAAGTTCAGACACATCAGGTTTTTTCCTGTGTACAGAGCTCTGGTATCCTGTGCCCCACCTCTTCTGTGGCAGTATAAAAGACATGCCCTCACCATGAGATGTACAAAGGACACAGGCAGGTGATCAGCTGTAGAGACTCCATCACCCTACTCACTGCATATCACTGGTTAGAAATGGGGTCTCTAGTTGGCAGAGGTTTGCATCCTGTCCAAGTAGGTACCACCACCCGAATCAGGGTAAGTAACATGCACACCCTAAATTAACCTATGCTCACCCTCTGGTAGGTTGGCACAGAGCAGTCAGGCTTAACTTAAGAGGCAAAGTGTTAAGTATTTGTGAAGCAATTAATGTACAGTAATCCAATGAAAACACCAGGAAATGACTCCACTCAAGTTTAGAAAAATCAAGAATATGTATCTTATAAAAACAAGACCAAAATTACAAAAAATCCAATCAGTAGAAGTCAGGCTAAAGTTTTACCTTCTCAGTAATATCAAATCCAACTTGATTTAAAGGACCCAGGAGATATAGATAAGGAAAGTAGGTGCAGATCACAATTCTGAGGCCCAGAGCTTGGATGGGGTACCTCAGGCAAGAGTAGGACTCACAGAAGGCAAAGTCCAGCAGCTCCAGCAGAATTGTAGAAAGACTTTTGTGTCTCTGAGCCTCAAAAACAGAAAGCAAGCCAGCATGCCCTTGGAGTCACTCTGGGTTCAGTCCTTAACCTCAGCAGGGCAGAGATCAGCAGTCAACAGGGCAGCTCAGCAAAGCAGAGAAGCAGTTCTTCAGAACAGCCAGTTACAGCAGAGTGGCAATCCTTCAGCACAGCAGCCTTTACTCCAGCAGAGTTCTTCCTATTTTTATAGAGCCCGAGCCCTGGTACAGATATCCAAAAGTGCCTTTGATGTAGAGGGTGACTTCAAAAGTTTTCTGAAGTGCAAAAGGATCCCTTTCAACCCAGCCCTGGCTCCAGACTACCAGTGGGGGGTAAATCAGCCCTTTGTGTGAGGGCAGGATACAACCTATTCAGGGGAATGGATGTGGCCTAACGGCTAGAGCGGACAACCTCAGAGCTGGGGAAACATGTTTCGAGTCTCAGTAGGGACGCTCAACATCCTGTAATTCTGGGCAAATCACTTAATTTCCCCATGCCTAACAAAATAAATGTGTCCCACTGTAATGCAACTGGTGCACATGTAAAGCACTCTGACACCTTGGGGGTCGAGTTTTGTACTATATAATACTCTCACCCCCCAAAAAAAGATGTGCACCACTTCTCCTCCTTCCTGGCCAGGAAGGCTATCAGTATGCATTTGAATGCAGATGAATCCCCTGCCACATCCAATCCTTCCTCTGTTGTGGCTCTCTGAAGGAAAATGCACGAAGTGTAGTTGTCACCCTGCCCAGATATGTATTGGAGACAGGGTGCAGGCACAGAGAGCAGAGATAAGAGCAACAAAGTCTCCACTTTCTAAAAATGGCATTAAAAAACGGTAATATCAAATCCAACTTTACCATTAAAGAAGATATAACACCACTATGTCAAAGTTATTAAGCATGAAGTAGCTACTCCTTTCCAATCAGGAATTACAGCTTAAAAGGTGTTTTAATGAATCCTCAAATACCAGCCTAAGCATGATAGGTTTAACTTCGCTGTTGACTGAAAGCTCAACGCTGTGACACTCCATGGAGTAGCTGTGCACTTTTCAAGTCCCATTTCATTCATTCATTCATACCTACCACTTCAAACCACATCTAGGAGCATCCTAAGACCAGAGACATGGCTGACCGTTTACAAGTCACAAGTCTAAACCGATGGCATGTTCTGACGTGGACATGGCACCATTCACATTTCTGCCTGTAATGCCTACTTTAGAGTTATCTAGGGTAAGCAAACACACCTGAAGGGCCAGCAAACCTCTGCAACTTATTGAATTGCCAAATCAATCCTACCAATGCTTGTATATGATGTCTTCTCTCACCATCTACCACTGATCATTTAGGTCTTCCAGTGCTGAGTCATACCTATGGTGTTAACAATACCTACCTATGAATACTGGCACCACTTGTCTTCTTGATTTAGTTGCTAGTTTTGACCCCCTTTATTCCTTATCAGGTCCATTCATGTCTGACCGCCTAGCAGAAAACAACGATAGGCCTTATTCATTTTATTTACAGAGATAACTGTCCATTTAACTATCACTGCTGCCTTATGCATATAGTCTCCTTTTCTGGGGCTCTCAATGTGCCCCTCTTTTCTAGCAGCTTACAAAGATTACTATTACAGTGGGTTATTGTCACACCAGTGTGTTAATCACCTTCATAGAGTTGTTATGAATTCCTAACTGGAAATAAATATATTTAATTGTCGTTATAAATTGTTCAGAGAGTTGAAGATGCCACAGACCTGCACACCGGAGAGGGGTAAAACACGTGTTGGCTGTCCGCTCCTCAGAGTGGTTGTGAAATTGTTAATGCAGACAAGATACCAAAGAACAAGGACAACTGAAGAGAATATAGAAAATAATAGATGGATCATATAAGAGTGATACAGGTCTGTTTTATGCATAGTGTCTGTATCTTCATTATACGCGTTGAATTAATTAGCAAGCTTTGGCCTCAGTATTCAAGTGGTTGTATTCCAGTTTACATATTTACTTTAAAGTTAATAATGTATGAATGAGATAATGCACAAAAGTCAATAGACATCTGCAACATATCTGGCAGAAATTAAAACACATAGTAGGACGTAGAGGGTTGAGGAATTTAGCGCACCCAGTAAACCTCCCCGGGGTGTGGTATATTGTAGGTTGCGTAAATACCTCTCATTCTAGGTTTGGCCCTGGTTATGTGGGAAAACGTGGATGCAGTATTTACCACATCAAATTCCTGTTTTGCTTATTCTCTGGGAATTTTCCCTGATAAATTTCAGCATGCTTGAAAAACCATAATGTGTTGAAGGAAAACTGTCAGTGATGCAGTGATTTTTCCTATGTAGTCAATACCCCGTACCCCGTACCCTGTACCTGGGTCATAGTTATGATTCCTGCAAGGATCTGGAATTCATCCCTGCACTTATAATCGTGGCTTCAGTATAATTTGGTTTGCAATAAATCCACATTATCCCATATCATAAGATTTATTTCAGGACATCTCTAAGTGCACCCAATCACAAGGCATTCCCAAATGAAAAATTCAGACACATCAAGTTTGTTCCTGTGTACAGAGCTCTGGTATCCTGTGCCCCACCTCTTCTGTGACAGTATAAAGGACATGCCCCCACCATGAGATGTACAAAGGACACAGGCAGGTGATCAGCTGCAGAGGCTCCATCACCCTACTCCTTACTCTCCTAGCACCATGAGCGCCCTCCTTGCAGCTGTCGTCATGCTCCAGGCACTGATAACTGGAGGTAAGATTGTCATAACCTTCTGTATTCTTGAAGTGTGTCAACGCGCAAAGGTGCACATTGATATGAAGAAGGTAGTGATAAGGACAATGCTTAGTTCTCTCCAGAAATCTGCTCTAACTCTAACTACTGTCACATTATTGCCATTTCTTCTTTTTCCCTGTATTTCCCTGCATTTGCCCTTCCTTTGCTCAGTTTTAATCACCCTTCAATTGCAATGGATGCCCCCAAACTTAAAATGTAGTTTTCTCTAGGCTCACCCTTGAGGCACTCTAGGATAGGCTATAACTTAACCTTGTCTCAAGGACTTGTAGTCCTCACAGGATACCCCACTTTACTGAGGTTCTGCCCGGTTAGACCTTGCTAAGATTTTGAGTTGCAGTAACTGTACCCAGGGACTATTCCTGTATCTCCCTGTGACATCACAGTCTAGTGACCTCATAGAACCGAGCACTGTTTGTTTTTAATGAATGTAAATCATCATTAACATTGTCTGGATTGTGTTTGCAATAATGATAGGTGCAGTCACCTTTAGGGCACCTGTTGTCATGGTGACCATTAGATGATCCCCAACACAGTTTTGTATGAAAGTTGACCCTAAGATGGAGCATGGCTGCTGCCAACAGAGAAAGAACAGATGCTGTAGGTTGACAACACCTTCATCCTGCCTCTTGCTTGTTTGTCCCCAGTGTATCACAGAGGGAAATACACCAGGGTCTCTCTAGATCTACAGTGCTTTCTTGGAAGCAGAGTAAACATGCTATAATTAGCAGATTCTCTCTGGAAGGAAAATCTGCTCAGAGTAAATTGTTGCATATTTGTACTTTTGGAAGGGACCTGAATGGATCAACCAGAGGTCAGAACAAGAGAGATGCAGTCTTCCCACACTGCCATCTTGGAATAAACAACCTCTGTCCTTATTTAAGTTTTTTTATACCTTCCATTAACATTTAATTTTGAAACAGTGAGCCCGAGTAATTAAGAAATTAAACATAGTAGCTGCATTTGTGCAGATTTATACAAATTCACAAACGTTTCCAACAATACTGGTATAAACATGTGACATTCATATGATTCAGTGAAATCAGTTTGTACATTCCAATTTGACATCAGAAGATATACATACTTACGTATGTTCATGAGAAAAAGCATTTATTAAATTCATTTTTTGCTTTTCTACATGAGTAAAACAAAAAAGTCCAGATTCAACATGGCCTTGAGCTTCTCTAAAGCAGCAGATGCTGCCTTTCCTCAGTTGATATGGTGTCCTTCGGACATAACCGATAGGTTTCAGAGGATCAAGCTAGAGGGACGTCTACTCTCCAACTAGTTCCCATCTGGTGACCACAGCTTCTTCAAGGACCTTCTGCTACCTCCATCTTGAAAAGACAAGGGTGTCAGCAGGCTTCACTGGCAGGACCCGGACCAGCCGCGATTTCGCCCGATATCCAATTTGCACACTTGGTGTTGCATAAACCCCAATTAAAATATTTTCCAAATCCACGTGTACTGATGATCTAGCATGCAGGCAACAACAATGATGGCATGTGTGTCCATCAGAGGCCATCTTGGAATAGTTTTTCTTTAATAGAAAATCCATTCCAAGATGGATACCCAAGGATCCGCTTGTAACTGCATGTGCCTGCAGGCATCGTGATGTCTGGGATCATGTGCCTTTTGAAGCACTGGTGGCTTTTTTGGCATTAGATAATGCCAAAGCAAACAAGCATTGGTAAAGAAATAGCTTATCTTTTTAGAAAGGGGACCTATTGGCTTTGGCAATGCTTTTTTATATTGGCTGTAGTTGTGAACTACGTATACATGTACATGTAGCTTGTGGTTTGTATGGTAGAGGCTTGAACAATTAGAACCATTTTAGTGTTTATTTATTAAAACATCCTCACTTGATTGCATGCATTTGGGGCAAACGTGCACATCAGATTACACAAATTACATTGGAATCCAACAGTTTCTCCTTGTCTGGGGAATCTTTTGCCTTGGGATGCTCAGTTCAAGTACCTCAGTGCTTATGGGAACAATGTAACACCCAAAGAGCAAAACTGAGTGCTATGCCTGATATGTTCTTCTCTAAAATACTACGGGGTTACTATGTGCTTAGACTAATGTGTTAGCTGGACAATCGTAACTACAAATTTTTATTTTCAACAAGTAAACAAGCTTTACCTTTCTTTCTCGAGTGACAAATGTGGATGAGTACAATCTAATACCACAATAATTCTAGAGCAAGGATTTGGGGATCCCTGTGCAAAATATAATTTCGACTTTCAGTGTAAATGCGTTTTTCAGGGCACGTTTTTTTGTTTTGTGACTTTTAAATGGCGCAAACTAGACCCGAAGGTATCAGAGCGCTTTACATAAGCACCACTTATGTTACAGATGGACACAATAATTTTTATTAGGCACGGGGAGAAAAAGTGATTTGCCCAGAATCACAGAATGTTGAGCGTCCCTGCCGAGACGCGGTTCTCCAGCTCTGAGATCGACTGCCCTAGCCGTTTGGCCACACTTGTGGTGAAGATGCTGTAGGGGCTGAAGCCTTGAGTTGTAGCACCGTGGCAACCCCATATCCAGTAGGGACCACCATGGGTGTGATTGCTGTGCGGTAAGGGTCGAAGCCTTGTGCAACAGCGGTGCAGTGATCCCGTATGCCACTGTTGATAACTTTACCGTGTTGACCAGGGCGGAGCCCATGGATAGCGAACAGTGGTGACCCCATATACTGGAGGAGGTCACTAGAAGTACCAAGGATGGCAACTTGTTCTATCCTGTTGGAGAAGTGAGGACGTCACAGGAACACCATCACCCAAGCGTGGGACCCAGAACAGGATCATTGTAGCCACATTGGGAGCAACTGAACATTTACCCCACAAGAGAATCCTAAGGACCCCTCAGATCACAGGGGACTGTCAAGTGAAGCCGCTAAGTCCCCACGCAGAGCCGGTGCGCCTGACTTGGGCTCGAGCAGCTGCGGGTGCAAATGAGAGGGGTGCACGCCAGGTCTCTGATGCTCTCATCCTGCCGAGGATAATTTGCTGTTACATGGAGCGTGTGGCACTGGAACACTATTGATTTTAAATCAGAGTCATAGTGGACTCTTGAGACTTGGACGGCTATAGGGGCGTACTCTAGATGGCACCAATAGTGAATGTGGAATAACCACAATCGCTAACAAGAAGAGTGAGTGGGACAGGGAACCACCAGAGAGACACTGGAGCTCCACCTCAGGGATCACTGTGTAATTGATTGTGAATGTCTTCTTCCTTTTTGTGGTTAGGGTTAGAAATAAAATACTTCTTTTTTTTCCTAAAAGTGAGTATTTGATTTGGCAATGATTTATAGCTGCGCGCATTTGGAACTGTCAATCAAACAATCAATCAGCATTTGTATAGCGCAGCATTGTCACCCCTAGGGGTATCTGAGCACTGTGGATGCGAAGTCTCTGTGGAAAGAGTCAGGTCATAAAAAAGCAGGAAGAATAAAATGAACAGGCAAAAATGAGCAGAATGAGGCAAAATAAAGGTCAGAAATGAGCAGAAACAGGCACAATAAAGGTTAGAATCAAGCAGAATGAGGAAAAATTAAGGTCAGAAATAAACAGAAAAAGGCAAAATAACTCACTGAAGGTGCAGCGGGAGGCTAAAATAGAGGGCAGAAGTGGGGAGAAAAACAAGTAGAAAGGGAGCAGAAAAGGCAGAAAATGAGCAGAGGAGTCCCAAACCTAAGGCAGCAGAGGGTAGCGGACTGCTGGACAGGCGAAATGTTGCAGGGGGGAGCAGGCACGAGTACCTTCTCCTTGTGTAAGCCTGTGGTCACTGATATGATCTCCCCTCAAGGGAGGCTTGGACTGCCCAAACAGCAGCAGCAGCCATAAACAAAGGGGGGTGGGTTCGTGCACGAGGCGTCGCACGGGGGGAATACAATAGTTTTAAAAAACGTAACTTTTGTAGCCCGCCTCCTCCAGTGTCACGTCTCGTTGCACCGCCTCTTCCTCTTCCTGCCTTCTGGTCCCAGCAGCCCCTGGGAAAGACCCTGTCCAATCTCTGCAGCGCGGGAATTGGTCTGAGCAGGCAGGAAAGTCGCCCTGCTCAGACGAGGGAGTCTGTGGGGTTTCTCCAGCTCGGCTGCTCAATGTAGCTGGGCTGAAGAAAACCTAAGTGCGCATGTGGGTTTTGGTTTGGCCTGAGATAGCCGGCCAAAAAACACATGCGCACGTAGGAGTGGAGTGCATGTAGCACGCCTCCCCCCCATACCTAAGCCCCTCCCAACACCGCTAGTCCAGAACCAGGAAATGTAAAATAAAATAATGAAATACCATTGTTCTATTTTACATTTGCTGGCTCTGAGCCAGGCAGTGGGGCAACGCTCCTCTGCCATTGCGGAGGAGCCGCCACTGTGCTCAGATTATGCATACCATGAGAGTCAAGTTCAGAAGAAGTGCGTGGCCCAGTTTATAAGGATCTATAGTAAGTCAGGTCCTGGAGGATCAGGGGTAAAAGAACTCACCCACAACAATTGGGCCCAATAGCTCCTGCATACACCGGGGCCCTCTGAAATGAGTTTTGACAGTATAAAATATTAGAGATGAGGTAAGCACGAGGAGCCCTTTGACACCCCATTACTCGTAAGTTTTGGAATTTAAAGAAAGCAAATTTAACTGCTTGGATGCATCCAGAGATCAAAGAAGCAAGCCATTGTAAAGTTGCTCCATGAAGTCCAACCACCTTGAAATAGTCCAGCAAGATATTGTGATGGACCATGTCAAAGGATGCAGACAAACCTAATAATATCAAGGCATTTATATGGGTCTCAGATCTCAAGTGTCAAGGATTGACGACATACCTGACTGCCTGAAATACATTTAACACATTATTAGCTCTCAGAGGAGAGCCTAACATGATTTTCTAAACTAATTGAATTGAGAGGTAATAAAGAAGTGGGGCAGTAACATTTAGGAATAGTTATATCAGTATGTATTTCCTTTTGACTGATAAAATGAAGAGGGCCCCTGCCTTGGGACAAAGGTGAATTAGAGAATTAGATAAATGTCATTTGTGCTCCTAAAGGTTTTGCTTTCCTGCTGCTGTTCCTCACAGAATGATCTTTCCACCTCAGTTTGCTGTCAACCAAATGTTCTATCCTACTGATTCTGATTCACATTTTTTAAACTCATCTTATCATCTTATTGGCATATTTTCTCTCTGTGCTGAGTCACACCAATTGTCTGTGCATTGCAGCTATACTATATTGAACCAACTGTTCAAAGTCACATGCGGACATACTTTCTGTGAGATCTTATTATGGCCATCGAACCCAAAACAAAGAGTGGAATGTACTAAACAGATTCAGATTCACTGCTGCATGGAAGGAAGCCTAAAAGATCCTACTTCCCACTGACCTATCCAAGCCTGCACTCACACACCACACACACTGAGCTGTGACCCCCAACCCACAAGCCTGTCAGTGCTGAATATTATAATCAGACTCACTGCTGCTTGGATGGAAGCTTCAAAGATCCTACTTCCTGCCGGCCTATCCAAGCATTCACTCACACACCACACACACTGAGCTGTAACACCCAAACCACAAGCCTGTTAGTGCTGAATTGATCAAGCAGACTCACTGCTGCATGGAAGGAAGCCTCAATGATCATACTTCCCACTGACCTATCCAAGCGTGCACTCACATACCACACACACTGAACTGTAACACCCAACTCACAAGCCTGTCAGTGACGAATATTATAATCAGACTCACTGCTGCATGGAAGGAAGCTTCAATGATCCTACTTCCCGCTGGCCAATACAAGCATACACTCACACACCACACACACTGAGCTGTTACGCCCAACCCACAAGCCTGTCAGTGACGAATATTATAATCAGACTCACTGCTGCATGGAAGGAAGCCTCAAAGATCCTACTTCCCGCTGGCCTATCCAAGCATACACTCACACACCACACGCACTGAACTGTAACTCCCAACTCACAAGCACAAGCCTGTCAGTGACGAATATTATAATCAGACTCACTGCTGCATGGAAGGAAGCCTCAAAGATCCTACTTCCTGCTGGCCTATCCAAGCATGCACTCACACACCACACACACTGAGCTGTTACGCCCAACCCACAAGCCTGTCAGTGCTGATTATTAAAATCAGATTGTCATCTGTTCAAACCCACCTGCTCTTTTTTTTAGGTCGGGTCTAAAGTTAGCTCTGGCATTTTGGCGGCCTCATGTTTCCTCACATAAAATATTTAATCATACATAATTCTCTGTAAACAAAACAGGCTTTGGGCCAGCCTCCTTTGCCCATTGGTTAGTTTGACAGTCAATTAAAAGTTTGTTCAGCTTTAGCTAGAATGTGGGAATGGATCTGCCCTCATTAGCCACTGCCTTTCTTGGAGGGATCAGCTTCATTTCTGTTTTGTTACCAGTATAGCCATTAGCAAACTTCCATGTTATTTAATGTGAATGAAGGTACATATGAGAGTCATATTTCATTGGCTGGGACCTAATAACTCTTGCATGTGGGTTCTCCTCTAGGATTGAGATCCTCCGAGCTCACAGTTCGGATCGTTCTATGTTACTGTTCACTCTGTTTTTGTGTCACGGTCGTTTTTGTATTTTTGTTACGTTGCTTGGGTGGGACAGGAGGGGTAGGAGAACTTCCTTGTGGGTATTGATCCCGGGAGCGGGGCTGGGGGGACAAGCGGACGATCTCCCTTTTTATGATGACTGATGGGGGTTAACTGTTTATCGTGGAATGTAAAGGGTCTTAACCCCCCTAACAAGAGGCAACGGATTTGGAAGTTCTTGAATGACCATCAGATTAAAATAGCGGTCCTGCAAGAGACACACCTTCCGCGTAAGGAGGAACAACGGCTAAAAAATAGGGCCTACCCACAGATCTTCCACTCTACAGCACACACTAAACATAATGGGGTGGCACTTCTTTTTCACTCTTCCATCCCGTTTCTCTATCACGACACGAAAATAGACAAGGAGGGGCAATTCCTGATTGTTAGGGGTGAAATACGAGGTAGGCTATGCACTATTGCCACGATATATGCTCCCAATGCAGGGCAACATGATTTCCTGAGCTCCTTTTTAACCTTACTGGAGGGATTCTCCAGAGGCGATATCTTATTGCTCGGAGACTTCAATCTGATATGGGATCCGGCCCTAGACACTACACATTCCCATAGAGCTGCGGGGGGTATTTAGCAATTCACTTAAGGTAACTTTGCAGAGAATGGGGCTGGTGGATGCTTGGAGGGAAGCCCATCCCATGACCCGGGATTACTCCTTTTTCTCACATTCACATAGGACATACTCTAGAATTGATCACGTATTCATTAGTCAGACCCTTCTTCACACGATAGCAGGATTCCAGTTCCACCCGATTTGCCTTTCAGATCATGCTCCCCTAGAGCTTGTCCCTGACTGGCCCACCCCGCGCTCTAGGCTTGTCCGATGGTATTTTCCCAATTTCCTATGTAGAAACAGGCTTCTTAGAGATGAACTTCGGAAGGCAATCTCAGAGTTTTTTTATCTTAACGAATCGGCGCAAACCTCCCTAGCTAACAACTGGGACGCCTTCAAGGCAATTATCAGGGGGAAGAGCATAGAATTAGACACCACCCTCAAAACACAACGTAAGGGTGAACGGCTTCTCCTCGAGGGGGAGCTCAAAAAGGCGGAATCTGACCACAAATCTAACCCCTCGATCCAAACACTTCGTAAGACTACCCAGGTTAAGGGGAAGCTCCAGGCTATCTACACTAACGGGGCTGAGAAGTCCCTTCTACGCCTGCAGGCTCGCAGCTACAAGGGAGGGAACAAGGTTGGGTCCCTTTTAGCACGCCAACTATGAGTAAGACAGGAAAAGGACTAAATTAAACACATAATAGATGGGAGGGGGATCTCTCATCAAAGCTAAACGGGGAAAGCCAAGGCCTTTGGGGACTTCTACCGCTCCTTGTATATTGCAGACTCGTTAGATCCACAGGTTCAGGACCACTACCTAGAGGCGCTGGACCTACCCCAGGTCCTGCCCTCTACAAACGAAGACTTAAGTAGACCTATATCTGCAGAGGAGGTCCAAAAAGCGATTGACTCCCTCAAGCTCCAAAAAGCACCTGGCCCTGATGGCCTGAATGCCCACTTCTACCGTACCTTTGCACCAGAATTAGTTCCCCGCCTCGTGATACTCTTCAACGATATAGCCGACAGGCAAGAGGTTACCCCTTCTATGGGAGAGGCTTTGATCTCAGTCATCCCCAAACCGGGGAAAGATCCCACTAGCTGCGCCTCTTACAGGCCTATAGCCCTCCTAAACTTGGATGCCAAGTTATACTCTAAAATACTGGCTTAGCGCCTGGAACAGGTTATGCCGGCGCTCGTGCAACCATATCAGGCGGGCTTCATCAAGGGGAGGCAAACTCACGATAATCTTTGGAGGGTGGTCCACATTATTGAGAAAGCCCAGCGGAAGGCCATACCTACGGTACTTCTCTCGCTAGACGCAGAGAAGGCCTTTGACCGGGTTGACTGGGACTTTCTGACCCGTACATTACGATGATTTGGTTTTAATGAGTCCTTCATTGGAATGATCCGGGCGAATTATTCCGCCCCGAGATCCAGGGTCTTAGTGAATGGGGTTGCATTGGAGCCTTTTAACCTTTCCCGGGGTACCAGGCAAGGATGCCCGTTGTCCCCCTTACTATTTGCGCTCAGCATTGAACTTCTCGCGGAACGCATTCGAGCCAATCCAGACATAGGGGGGGTACCATTTGGCATGGATGAACATAAGATCTCTCTCTTTGCGGATGATGTACTACTCCCACTCACAAAGCCGCAGTCCTCTCTCCCGGCGATTCAATCTGAGCTGACCTCCTATGAAAAGGCCTCGGGTTTTAAGGTGAACCTCTCGAAATCTTTCCTTCTTAACCTAACCGTACCTAAGGAGACCCTGCGGGCTATCGAAAGTGCGTCATCCTTCCAGACCGCGCACAAGAGCATTACATATCTTGGCATCATACTCACCCCCAAGCTGGAACATCTTTATGGGGCAAATTACCCGCCCTTGCTGCGCCAGCTTAAAGCAGACTTGACTAGATGGAGGACGGCCTATCTCTCATGGATTGGGCGTATCTAAGCCATCAAAATGAACATCCTCCTGCACCTGTTATATCTCTTTCAAGGCCTTCCTATTCCTGTGGATCAGGCGCTTTTCTCGGAGTTAAAGACAATGACGACCAAGTTTATTTGGCAAGGTCAGAGAGCGCGACTCTCTAACCGAGTGCTAACTAGGTCAAGAGAGGAGGGGGGATTTTCCCTGCCAGACTTCCTGGGGTACTATAGAGCAGCCCAATTGCGAGTGATTACGGAATGGTCCCTCCGAGAATCCGATAAACTGTGGCTTCACATGGACCGACAAATAGTGGGTAGGACGATCTGGGACCTCCTGTGGAAGCAGAAACACAATAGACCACGTAATGCCTATATTAGCACCCCTACTGCTACCACTTTAAGAGTCTGGGATGAATTAGCTAGGTCCTCACCTATTACCACCTTCCCTTCTCCCTACACGCCCATCCACTTCAACCCTGAGTTTCCTCCGGCGCTGCGGGAAGTGTCATTGAAGGCTTGGCGGGAGGGTGGTTGTCTCATGCTCTCCCATCTGTTTGAAAATGAGAAATTGCTGACCTTTGCGGAATGTGTTAAAGCCTTTCACCTTCAGCCATCGAAAGAGTATCACTACATGCAACTTAAACATTGGGTCCTCCAACTGCAGATAAAGCAGGCCGCCACTAGGGATCTACTTCCGATTGAAAAATTCGCTCAATCAGGTGCCTCTTCGAGGGGGACCATCTCTTTCCTTTACTCACTCATACGGTCTCTGGGTTCACACCACACCCCTAGACACCAAAGGTTCTGGGACTCAATTTGAGCCACCCCTCTGGAGAGGAAACAATGGACCTCCCTGTATAGGGACATTCCCAAGTTTAACCGCTCCATGTTTTTACGGGAGGCCCACTACAAAATTATGTATGACTGGTATTTGCACCCTCAGAGGCTGCACACTATCTTCCCGAACTCCTCCGATAGGTGCTGGAGGGGATGTGGGCTTCTGGGAGACTTCAAACATATCTGGCGGGATTGTCCAATGCATTAGGCCCTTTTGGAAGGAGGTTCTCTCCCAAATCAAACTAATCCTAGGCTATCCGATCCCGGACACACTAGAACACACTCTCCTGGGAATCAGGGATCCCAATTTGAAGCCCCAGACTCAGGGCGATCGCTCTGTAATGTGGCTGTGCCTAGGGGCCGCTAAGATGGCTGTGGTGGCTGCATGTAAGAAAGTTGAGGCCCCCTCTCTCACCCAGTGGCATGCCAGGTTGTGGCGAGCTCTGGCAATGGAACGAATGGCGGACATCGTGGAGGACTCAAGGAAGGAGTTTGATTATGTGTGGGCTCCCTTGGCGGAATATCTATCGGAAGGACTACCCCTATTTGCATGTGGCCCACGGCTGCGAGCTCTCCATCTCTTTCACATCTAGAGCGGCCCCATGCTCCCCTGAACTACCGAAGTGGCTCATGCGGGACGAGAGGTCCCCCCTTCTCCATAATCCAGCCCTCACCTGCAACCATATGTGATCTTTGCTTGACCGTGACACCATAGTTCGTATTTTTTTGTTTGTATTTCTGTGTTTATTGTTTGGGAGTTAGGGGGGGAGGGGGGTGGGTAGGGCTGACTGCCATTAACCTTGTTGACCTTTCATGAGAATGTTTTGACTTATGCAATGTGAGGGGTCCATGGGAGACCTGGGAGGGTCACGTTGAACCTTTTTTTTAAGGGCTTGCCGAGGCCTAGTTCACAGAATGTATATGACACTTTAGCTTTCTGTAGCTCTCTGCATATATTATGCATTGTTGTCTCCTTCTGCAGTCTGGTTTTTGGTGTACTATCTTGCTCTTGAAAACCAATAAAAATATTTTTGACAAAAAAAATCACCTTCCTCTTTAATGTTATCCCACTACACTTTGACAAATCATTTATAGACAAGCTTCAGCAGGCCATTAATTCATTCATATGGGCTTACAGAGGGACCAGAATTGCCTGGATGAAGTTGAGACGTAGGAGGGAGAAGGGAGGACTCTCGCTGCCAGATCTGCAACACTACGCTTGGGCCTTTCAACTATCCCATTCTAGGATGCTTTTAAAAACTATGGAGAGGGTTGGGGAAGGGGCAATGTTCTTGGCAATGCTAAAGGGTGCCAGCCTGTCTCAGGATGGTTTCCTATTTAAATATGGAGAACCTAAATTCTTCAAGAAGATCAAGTTAAAAGTTCTACAGGGAATGGCAAGAACATGGGCAAATATTAGACAGCTGACGGGTCTTAGTTACTTTTCGAGTTTGGCCCCCCTGTGGGACTCCCCTGGTGCACCGGAGTGCCTGAAGGATAAACTAGCACTGCCACTTAGAGAGGCCGGGCTGAAGGTGTGGGGGGATTTAGCCCAAGAGGGCATACTTTTACCCTGGTCAACACTTCATAGCATCATGGAGGGGGGACTCTCCAAATTTAAATACATCCAGCTCCAGAGCTGGGCCCAAAATTTGAAATCACCTATAGGTATTGGTAACACCTTAGAGGAACAGTTGGTGGGTAGACCAAGAGGAAAGAAGGAGGTCTCTATTTGGTATTGGAGCATCGAAGAGGCAATCGATGGGGACTTTAAATTGGCCGAGGAACTGTGGGGTGCCTGCCTACCGGATGAACCTTGGGAACATCTTTGGCAAACATCTTTTAGTACTCTGTTCGCCACCGTTAAACCTGCATGGTTGAAAAGGAATCACCTGTTTACGATCCACAGGGCCTATTTAACCCCCTCAAGGTTGTCGAAGATGACGGATGGGCCTCCAGTTAGTTGAATGAAATGCAGCTTGGAGAAAGCCTCCAATTTACACATGTTTAAGGAATGCCCGGCCATTGCAGACTTTTGGGAAGAAGTGGGCAAAACCATCTCAGATATCTTAGGCGTCCAAATCCAAATAAGCCTTTCTCTGACAATTTTTGGGATATCCAGCGAAGTTACGGGTCCAGCGAGGTCTTTCCTTTTCTACGCTATGCTGTTGGCCAGGAGGGAAATATGCAAAAAGTGGGTAGAATGTTCACCTCCAATGCACGCCGAGTGGTTGTCCTCGGTTTTCTCGATATCCAGGCTGGATCGGAGAGGGACCCAGAGCAGGAGGAAGAAAGCATGTTGTGATTTTCTATCGAAATGGTCAAATGTCGAGTTTTGTGAGACCGGACAAGAAATCTAAAAACTGTTTCCCCTTATAACAAATATGGGTCCTATGATTATGCCTCTCTGGATCTCTCCAGACTATGGGGGTCATTATGATGGCGGGCGGATCGCCCCCCCCCCCGCCATGGAAAGGCATACGGTGTTTGCTTTTGGGGGCATTTGTATGCACAAGGTGGCAGGCACCGCGCGGTGCCTGTCACGTTGTGAATGCAAATGCACGACGTGCATTCACAGCATTGTGGCGGGCGGTGCTGTGAGCACCGCCCGCCACAATGCTGGGAATAGGGTGTCCCACCGCCACGGTGGCGGTGGCATCCTAATGTCAGGGGCGGGACCGCCGCACCCCTTGTGGACGGTCCCGCATCCCGTTACGGTGGCGGGCAGACTTTGTCCACCCGCCATCGTAATGACTCCCTCTGTTGGGCACTCTCCGCTCCTCCATTGCCAACTTCAACAGTCGCCAGTGTTACCTGGATTATATTGGAGAGTGACCCTGCCCTTTCTTTTGGGACTGTGCCATTCTAGTTCGCAGATGTACCGGTTGGTGGGTGCTTTCCCATCAGTTTTTGCCTCCCCAATAACGTACAAGGTACTGTCGGCTAGTTTGTTCACTGTGGTCTGAGGTGAATGAGGACAAAAAAAAAAAAAGACTTATCATTTAACTGTGAATAAGCACTCGCAAATTAAACACATTTTACACTTTGGAACTTTCTCAAGTGGAGTGCGTTTACTTAGAGTTACTCTTGGAGACCAACTCCAGCAGGGAGCCAATTAAAGGGATCAGCAAGGCAAGCAGACTTCAGTCTAGTCGTTAATGTCAGTGGCTCCTTGCCATTCACTTCTATGAGGTGGTCCTAATGCAAGGGATACAGGATGCAGAATATGCTCAAGGATGCTAAAGATGCTGTGCAGTCGACGGGGGTCTTCCTAGTGCTACCCCTCAATCCACCGTCCTTGAGAGGTGATTCTGACCACAGGGTTCAAAACCCCACAAAGACTCCTCTGGGTCAGCAGAAGTCCAGGTGCCTCTGGGCTACTAGTAGCCTGGCTTCTTGTGACAATAGCTCTCCTTCTGGGTTACTAAGCTACACTCTGATGACTTTCCCCGGTCCAGCAGACACTGGTGGACCTTTTGAGCATTGATTCCCGATCTCTTGGGCTGCACAGCAGCGATGGGAGGTGATGCAGCAATCTGGGCACCAATACGCCAGAGAGGCTTCTTTAGATTTTGTGCCCTGTGCTTTGAACAGGAAATCAGCCAACTGACTCTTTGAGTCTATGCTTCCCGCTGGGCTTCGGGGACTACTTCTTCATGAGCAGGACACAGCAGGCGCAGTCCTTTCCTTCGCTAGGACAAGAAGCAGCAGGTGCAGTCTAACTTTGGTGCAGCCTTTTCTTTGCCTGTTCCAGGGTCAGCAGTGCAGTCCTTCGTTGGCCCTCTTCTTCCACTAAAGTGAGATGCTAGGGGCGCACTTTTTATGCCCAGAAAGTGCCCTTAAGGGAGGTTACCCTCACATGCCAATGAGCTACTAGGGTCCCTCTTGTCTGATGACAACATCCTGTGAAGTATGGCATTTAGCTATGCCAGAAGACTCTATTCTGTTACGACGACAGAAACCCTCTCTCATCCTCAAGAGCTCAGTAGCCCAGCCTGGAGGTGTGGCTACCTGTGGGCTACCTGCAGGCCCACTGCAAAGCCAGTTTTGTCAGTGTTTAACTCTCTCTGTCCCTGATACAAGCCTGTCTTCCCAAACTAAAGAGCAGCCCACCTCGAGTGTGGTTACCATTTGCCCATTAACAGCATCCTCTCCTTTGAAGATTGACTTTTGGGCTAACACCCCATGTGCCTTCTTTCTAGGAGGAGGCAGCTCCTCTTCCAATGGCAGGCCTCTATTGTTATCTGACCCGGGAGCCATTTAAATGACTTCCCAGGTTGGCAGAAGGCTGTTTCATAGTCAGCCTATGTAAATGGCCTCAAATTTTCTAAATGCTGCTTGTGCCTACATGTCACATTAATTTTGACTTGGGCATCAAGTCAGGCTTAGTGTTACAAGTTGTTTGATACTAGAAGTACCAACTTTGGGAGTCCCATTCAGAAGTTGGCACAGCTGAGACGTCAGTGTGTAACTCTGTATTTGCCAATAGGGATACCAATCTCTTTTGCAGCAAAATTACAATTTCAGCTTTTTGCTGCCAGAACGTGATAAATAAGTTTTACTTTTAGAATATGTTGCGCCCTGCCTTAGGACTTGATAGGCCTGCTGTAGGGATGACTTACACATATTAAATAGGGAGTTTAGGCTTTGTTCATGGCCTTACCTAGCAAAGTCCAGTGAATATTTTTACACTGCCCTTCCACTCTGCAGTGGATATTTCAATAAGCCACCTTTCTGAACTATTCAACATGGTTGTGGGGCTCCCTCTTGGACCCGGCCCCCTCCATATCTTAGGCGAAAAAGAGGACAAGGGGGACCCTACTCACTAGGAACCAGGGTAAGTCATATGTATCCGAAAACAACGGTTCTAGCGGGAATACAATAAATCTATACAATACAATAAATCTATACTGGTAATTAAAAATGCACAATCGCGATTGTGCATTTTTAATTACCAGTATAGATTTATTGTATTCCCGCTAGAACCGTTGTTTTCGGACCCTCCATATCTTAGAACATAAGTCGGAGAACATCATCCCTGTCCGGCTGGATTTGCTGAACCTGTCTTTAAACAGTTGGTTGGTTCCCCCTCAATGGAAACATGCAGTGGTAAAGCCGCTACTAAAAATGCCTAGTCATGACATGGGGTCGGACACGGGCACCACAAAAGGAGGCATGGCTTAGAGACGCGGCGTTTTGTCAGGAACAGCTGTCCGAATACAGGGACCTAATGCCCACAGAGTTGTGAACTAAAGATGTATGGGGCCTGCTGCAACTCTACTTGAGATCGCACGCAATAGCCGAGGAGGCCTCGTAAACCCAGATCCCGGATGTCCAGGAATAACACAATATACACCTGCTGCGGGCACCAATGGGACTGACATCCAGCCCCTAACTTGATGAACCTGAATGACTACCCTCCCTTGGCTTTCCCCTATGACCTTCCTCTTTCCCTCCTTGTTGGTTAACATGGCACGTCCCTCTTTCTTTTTTTGTTTACCATACGTGATTAAAAATTGTATCCCGTGCACGAATATTGATATTTGCAGAAGAACCACTGATTGACTGATTTAGCTGTGATTATCAAATGGCACATATGTGATGCATAAACATAAGACTGTACGCAGGGGCAGTGGGATCATCCGGCCCGCTGCCATTGTATCGGATATTCACTGTAGTGCTTAATACAACTGCAAATCTTGAATAAAGAGAATTAAAAACAAAATGCCCAGTCTGGACCCACTGTTACTGGGAAATTCCAGGCCCATCTCACTGTTGCAGGGAGTGTCTAATCTCCTGGAGAATTATGTAAATGAACACCTTTTCTCTTTTTTGGAGTTGAACAAAATCCTCCATCCCACCCAAATGGGGTTTGGACCGCAGCACAGTACTGAAATGGCACTGTCAGCTGTGGTAGAGGAACTTAGACAGCTCCTATATCAAGGAGGCTCCACAGCAATTATCCTTTGGGATCTCACTGCCACCTTTGACACTGTTGACCATGCAGTACTTATCCAGAGAATCTCAGAAGCGTGTAGAGAAGACAGGATGGTGAAATGGCTAATATCTTTTCTTGAGGGTAGGACCTTTCAAGTGCTTGATCAGAGATGCTACTCAGAGACAACTTCTCGTTGAATTACTGGGTGCCTCAGGGCTTGGTCTTGAGCCATACTCTCCTCAGTATCTATATTCACATTGGCTCCAATTTCTGCAAAAAATTGCATCTCTGTGTATTATTTGCAAGGACGTCTGACGTCCACACCAGCAAACCTGATTACCTAGGTGAAAAACTGCACCTTCTGTGCTGCAGTCTTAACCACTTGCAGCTCACATTGGATGTTGCTTAAGACATCCTAAACCTCAAGGTCAAAACAGAGTGGTTTGTAAATGTTAGCAGACTACCCCCACATTAGGATCATATCAAGCATTATCTGCAATGTGTTTTTAATTCACATTCATGAACAAATTTGAAATGGACCACATCCTAAATAAAGACACTTGGAAAACCAATGCCATTTTATTCATAAGATATGTCGATGACATCTTCACTTTATGGAAAGGGTCAAAGGAGGAACTAATCATGGCATTGACTGAACTCAACAAAGTAAATGAGAGTATACAATTCACCCATGACATCAGTGATACTGGTATCAAATTCCTGGATGTTCTTATCTTGAAGCTGAACAACAAGTTAGAAACGAATATATATAGGAAAAAAACAGAGCATAATATTTGCTGCATTATAATAGCTTCCATCAAAGCAGTCTGAAAAATCACCTACCATATTCACAACTATTAAGAATGAAAAGAATAGTGTCCAAACCTGGCACTTTAGATGAGAAAATCAGAAACATGATTGACAAATTCAAAAACAGAGGATCTCCTACAAAGATTTTAGGTGAAGCCAAGGCACGATGTGCCACCAAGACACAACAACAATTGCTAGGTCCTACATGGGATAAAATACAAAACAAAAGAATGGTTCTCATTTTTTAATTTTTAACCATAAGCACACAGTTAAACAAATCCATTTTAAAGCATTGGCCGATACTCACAATTGAACCTGAGTTTAATGGAATTTTTTCTGAACAACCTTTGTTTGCCTATGAAAGAGGAAAGAATGTCAAAGAAATACTCACACGGAAATCCACTCAAATGTCGACTAAGACATACAAAGGCACTGTCCCCTGCTTTAATTACAACAATTGTAACAGCATTATTAAAGGCTCATCGATTAACCATCCTATGAAAGAAAAGAAAATAGACCTCAAAGTCACAGCTAATTGCGACTCCACAGATGTAGCATACTTCCTGAAATGCCAGTGTGGAATGGCATATATTGGAAAGACTGAAAGAAAAATGAAAACCAGGTTTAATGAACATAAAAGCAATATACGAACAAAAGATTTAAATCTGTGATTGCTGCCCATTTTTTAGAACTTGGTCATAACATTTACCAATTGAAATTCATGGTCCTTGAAGTGGTCAACAAAAGGGAAGGTATAGACATCCACAAATGTCTCCTTCAAAGAGAGAATTATTGGATAAAAAGATTGGACACACTTAGACCGAATGGCTTCAATGACGGGATGGAATTTAGCTGTTATCTTTAACTTCTCTGGGGTGCTTTCACACATTCATTACATATAAGATTGTCTTCAAACAGTTGATGGTTTTTTCCTACTAATCACGCATGTTTCAAGATGGCCACTGTCGTTACATAATATCTGTTTCTGCGCCTCGGCACGTCTGCCACATAAGTTTTGCTTTTTTACACTTTTTGGTTATTAGAATTGTTCACCTTTATTATTCACTTTTTGTTTTTTAAACACCGAGGTCTGATAATAGTGACTCGCTAAATCACTTGCATGGTTTACACGGCCCATGAGATTCTCTTTCAGTACTTTCAAGATGGCTCCCTTGATTTCGAATAGTCCTTTGTTTAGCTTAAGTTAACCGGAAGCTTATTAATGGAGACACTAATGTTCGGTTGAGCAGAAAGCGCCCGGCGCATTTCTTTTGAGCGAAAGCCTTGCAAGTAAACTTCGGACATACGTGGGGCGGACCAGGATAGAACACTGTTTTTCAACTCAGGATATCGCTATCCTTCACTCTAAGTTTCCGGTTACGTTCTGCACTTTGGGCTGAATTCATTTGCTTTTAAGTTTGTTACTCCGTAATTTTCATGTAATGGGATCGCGGGATGACACCTAAAGCTCACAAAGTTGGTTATTTACCGATGTGATTTTTTTTGTGACGCAAACATTATGGTGAACTTCACCCGTTACACTTTAGGCGTCTGTGTTCAGACAAAGCACACTAATGGTTTGAATCAATATCATTTTGGGATCGCATTATGGCAACAGTCATCACTTATGTTTCTGATACTTCTATTGAGAGCGAGTTTCACAAAAGCATTTTAATCATTGATGACATACAGAGTCGCTTACTCACTACTTTCCATCAATGAACACCGGGTACTGTAGGTACTAAGTCAGTTGGTGGTGATCAGAATTTGAATGATATGGAGGCTTCACGTCTTTCTCACATTGTATGGCTCGAATATGTTTGTTTTTTTGATATCACGTTGGACTTGTATAACTTCTGACATTAGATATGAGTTGGTTACTTCATTACAGTTTGATACATAATGTTGTGCATAATTGAGCCAGGTGGCTGGGAATTGTTATTTTACTCATGTATATATCTCTTTTCAGATATTATGCCCTGACGAAGGGCTACACCAGCCCGAAATGCATTGGGATGGGATAAGAAACAATACCTACTTTTGTTGATTAATATGAAATGAAGGAATCAGGTGGGATGAAGAAAACCGAATACCACCACTGAATAGTAAACAAATTCAAGAGAACTTTGATTGATGATTTTGTGATTTTTTTATTTAAATTATTGAACACAATTTACCCCTTGCCCGAGGGACCCAGGCAGTGCTAAAGGGGACAAATCCTAATTGGGAAACGCTGCTTCTATTTTAGTCTGTTCACACTCTAGGATCAGAGAGTGACATCCTTGATGCAGGCTACAGATTGAGTACGATTCAACCAAGATTGGAATACAGGGAGCAGCTTCATCGGCGACAATACGGTTGTAAATACGGGCTAGAGATGTCACGGTTCATTAGTTGGTTAGAACACGAGTTTTGTGCATGGAGTTTAAGGATTAGATGGTAGAGTTAAGCATATATATTTTGTTTAGTGTTGAATCTTATGGAGTTTACTGATGGCTGATTTTCATATTGTAGCCACCCCTGACGAAGGGCAAACTGCCCGAAATGCATTGGGTAAAGAGGCGCATTGCTACCCGGGATGAACAGTGGATTTTAACATGCCGTAGGATAAGGCCTGAATGGGCATTTCTGCTGCAGTTAAGTTGTGAATCACACTATCTCCATTGTGAATGAAAGATGAACGTGGAATAAACATGATTACGATGAATACTATGGTTTACTGGATTTGAAGTTGATTGATGTAACAAAGTGGCTGTGCGGCTTGCGGCTGGAGGCGACGGCGCAACGGCTTAAGTTAGGACAAGACACTGCCAACTTCTTAAAAGTCATATTTCCAGAACTATAACCTAAAATCTAGCTTTACCATGAAAGAGGATTTTAAATTACAATTCTTTGGAAACCTATTCCTACCTGTTCCCAAACAAACATTATCAATTAATAAATGTAATAAGGTAACCAAATGTTATCCTAAGGGAGAGGTAGACCTCACTGTAGTGAAAAAATAATTTAAGGGTTTTTCACTACCAAACCATGTCCACTGTTTTAAACACACTGCACCCTGTCATATGGGTTGGTAGGGGTCTACCTTAGGGGTGAGTTATATGTATAGTATTAAAAATGAAGTTTTAGACCTGGCAAAAGGTTAATTTTGCCAAGTCAAATTGACTGTTCAAAAGTGCCCACAGGTTGGCCTGACAGGCGTGAGATATGATTTACAGGGCTGCTTAGGTGGGTGGCACAATAAGTGCTGCAGGCCTATTAGTGGCATCTAATTTACCAGCCCTAGGGTATATGGTATACCACTTTAGTAGGGACTTATAAGTAAATTAAATATTTCAATCAGATGCAAGCCAATGCTACCATGTTTTAGGGAGTAAGCATAAGCACTTTAGCACTGGTTAGCAGTGGTGAAGTGAACAGAGTCCTACGACAAACAAAACAAAAACAAATTCAGTAAACATGAAGGGAGGAGGCAACATTTTTGAGGGGAGACCACCCTAATGATGACAGGTCTAACAGTGGTGTCGAGTGGCATAGACTAGTGTGAAGTGGCCTAGAGTAGAGTGGAGTGGCATTGAGTGGAGTATAGAAGAGTAGAGTGGAAAAGTAGAGTGGTGTAGAGTAGAATGGCATAGAGTAGAGTGGTATAGACTGTCATAGGTGGCATGAAGTGGCATAGATTGGCATAGAGTACAGTGGCATAGAGTAGAGTGGAGTAAAGCGGAAAAGAGTGGCATAAAGTTGCGAAGAGTGGCCTAGATTGGAATGTAGTGGCATAGTGGATAAGAGAGATGAGTGGTGTGGAATAGAGTGACATGGAGCAACATGATTTAGAGTGGTGTGAAGTGGTGTAGAGTGGAATGGCATAGAGTGGAGGTGCATAGAGTGGAGTAGAGTGGCAGGGAGTGCAGTGGTGTGGCGTAGAGTAGAATGGCACAGAGAAGAGTGGACAGAGTGCCGGAGAGTGTCATTGTGTGGAGTGGAGTGGCATAGAATAGAGTGGCACAGAGTGTAGTGGAGTGGCATGGAATGGCATAGAGAGGAGTAGCAAAGGGTGTAGTGGCATAGATTGGAGTAGTGTCGAGTAGAGTGGCATAAAGTAGGTTGGTGTAGAGTAGGGTGGCATTGAGTGTTGTGGAGTGGCATAGTGTGGAGTACATTGGTGTGGAGTGGAGTGGAATGATGTGGCATAGACTAGCATGGTGTAGTGTGTAGTTGCGTTAAGTGGAAAGGTGGCATTGAGTTAAGTGTCGCAGAGGACTTACAGTGGAGTGACAAAGAGTGGAGTAACATGTAGTAGAGTGGCATCGTGTAGTACAGTTGTAGGTATAAGTAACTTAAACAAGGAACTGAACTTAAAATCAACGCAAAGGTGTGCGGCATAAAGGGGATGATTGTCTGAAAGGCCACGGAAATAACCATGGAGCAGCAAGCATCATGAAGTGTACATCTGTTGTTAGTGTGGCATTTATACATTATAATGGCGTAGTCTAACCCATGTACAATGTATTTTTATGTTAGTTGTATAAGTAAGCTAAAAGATGCAGGGGTAGATAAAAAATGTTCAAAATCTGTTTGAAAACAGAAGGAATTGAGAAAGCAATACAAGAACTTGAAACAGAGGATGTGTCCTGAAATGTGTACCTCAATCAGATTGATCAGTGAATGGACACCCTTCTAGAGGATGATACACTCAGACACACCTACCCTTCCTGTGTTTGTGGCTGTCTAGAGAGGATATACAAAGTGTAGCTATCACCCACCCTAGACGTGTATTGGAGGCAGGCTACAGGCACACAGAGCAGTAAGGGCAGAGAAATGCTCACTTTCTAAAAGTGGCATTTCTAGAATAGTAATGTTAAATCCAACTTTCCAAGTAAAGAGAATTTATCACTACCATTCCAAAGGTGTAAAACATGACACAGCTATTCCTTTCTAATCAGGAATGATGGCTTAAAAGTGTTTCTCAATGTTAACTTATGAGAGGAATAGGCCTAACAGTAGTGAAAAAGTAATTTAATTGTTTTCACTACCAGGACATGCAAAACTTAAAAGTACATGTCCTACCTTTTACTTACTCAGCACCCTGTCCTATGGGCTACCTAGGGCCTACCGTAGAGGTGACTTATGCGCAATAAAAGGGGAATTTAAGACTTGGCAAAAGGGTTTTAAATGCAAATTCGAAGTGGCAGTAAAACTGCACACAAAGGCCCCGCAGTGGCAGGCCTGAGACAGCTTTGAATGGCTAATTGTGTGGGGGGAACAATCATTGCTTCAGACCCACTAGTAGCATTTTAATTACAGGTCCTCTGTATATGGTATACCACTTTACAAGAGACTTACATGTAAATTAAAGATGAAAAACAAGTGAAAAACACATGTTTAGTGGAGACAGCACATGCACTTTAGCACTGGTTAGCAGTGGTAAAGCACTCCTAGTCCTAAAGTCAACAAAAACAAGGCCATAAAAAGAAGAGGAGGTAGGCAAAAGGTTTGTGGTGACCACTCAGAGAGGGCCATTTACCAACATACAGGCCCTCAACCACCGAGGTGGCATGCTTCATCAGCGGGCCGTGCTCCCCGTTGGGCGGGCGCTGCAATGCTAAATGGGCCCCTCAGGGGGGTTTTTTGCCCGAGTTCTTTTTCCGGGTCAGAAATGAAGCGGAAAGCTCCAAAATGACAGGCATGTGCCATTGAGGGATACTCCTAATTTACTTAGTGAATGCCCTTAGGGGTATGAACTAAAGGAACATTATTTCCAGCTTGGTTATTTCACTTAGATTTTAACCTTAACAAGGACACTAAAATAAATAAAGGTTATTTTTTGATGTCCTTAGTTAATTTTAAATAACTTTCCCTTTTGCTTTCCAATTACCACCGCAAAAACTGAAAAATAGTCTACGGCATGTGTCTGTCATTCTGGACTTTCTAAATCCTTTTTTCTAAAATGGTTCATTTTTAATTCTCAAAAACACAAGAGAGAGAAAGGGATAACCACAAAAAGTGGAGGGGTATACTCCTGATCCCCTTTAAATTACGTAAACAAACAATAAGAGGAGTACAACCTGGAGACACAGTGAAGTCTCCAAAGTATTGGGATAAAGGGCACAAGAGAGGAAATATCCTTTCTTAAGAAGACCCCTCACTCACCAACCTAGTTGGTGACATGCTTCATCATCGGGGTCCCACCCGAATGGCCGAATGCCATCCGGGTGTGCTTCGACACCTGATTACAGTGGAGCAGGTTTATTTTCTGTGTAGGTGAATGAAATAGTGATTTAAAAATTGGCCAAATATTACTCAAAATTAGTATTTTTAATAATAGAGCACCTGGACAATATTAAAAAGAATTATAAGACACCCTTTTTGGTTAAATTGACCAACTGGTATCTTTAGGTAAAAAAGTGCAAAAAGTGCGAAAAGAAGGTCTACATGTTTCAACCTAATGTCGATATTACTAGGTTTTCGTCAGGACCAAGAGTACGTGACCCGGGTGGTCTACACACGCTAAGGTGTATCCTGCCCTTGATCACTGCTACCTAACTCTGTACTCACAGTTAGGAGACCTTTCATCCTAGTAGTTGAAAGGAAAGAATTATGTAACGCATGATTGCGTGCCTCATGGGAAAGGGGTCATGGTGCTGGCTCAGTCGCGTGATAGCGAGTCACCAGTCACCGGCTGCTATGCCTATACTAAAGACCTGCCACCGCTCCCCGAGGATTCTCAAAACAGAACGTCCTCGTTAGGTAAAAGAGAGATATTTCCTCTCTTGTGCCCTTTATCCCAATACTTTGGAGACCTCATTTTTAATTCTCCCAGAATTAGCCACTTTAGTGTGTTCATTTTTGCCTTTCTGCGTTCACAGTTGTAGTTTGGGCTTTACTGCTGTGTGATGGACCTACAGCGATGTCAAATTTAATCCTAGACATAGTTTGCTGTGCAATAGTGCAGAGCATATATCAAATAAAGTTCTGGGGGTTTGCATATAAATAGTGCTCATGCCATGAATTGTTGAATACTAATGACACATAATGAAGCTTAAACATTGATTAGCATACCTGTCGCTCTTCCTACATAGGTCCTAGCCAGGACCGGACTGGTCGTAGCGGGCATCGGGAGATTTCCCAGGAAGCTGGAAGGATGGGGGCTGATTATGCAGTGGTGGGGGACGTTTTTGTTACTGGGGGCCCGTTTTGCAGCGGTGCAGTTATATAGGCCCCCAGTAACAAAAGCAGCAGTGGTAGAGGTGTCGGGAGGGGGCTGCACATCCGTAAAAATTGCCAGGGCTGGTTTGGGTTTCCAGGCCGGCCCTGGTCTTAGCAAATCTTTTAATTGGTAATCATCCCAGCTTTTTACTTCTTCAAGTGAAAATGGTGAGCCCAAGTTAATTTTTCGTCTGAATTTCCATGATCACTGCTTGCAGTATTTTCCGAAGCACATTAGTTTTAGACAGATTGATTGTGGGCACTGAAGACCTTTTGATGTTAATGAACATATTAGTAAGTCATTTAGTTTAACTAAGTGAGAGATTGCCTGCTTTCATAGCTTCAGAGGGAGACCATTGGTTGCATCTGGGATGCGCAGATAAATCCGAGGGGCCTCATTTATGGCACCTATGGTAAGGGCAGCGCCGCAAGGAATCTTGATGTGCTGCCCTATGTCAAAACAAAAGGGCAGGAATGCACCATATCTATGAGATACAGCACATTCCTGTCCTTTCCCACTGCGCTGGCACACAATGGGATGCCATGCGCCCACTCAGACACCCCTGCTCTATGGTGCAAGGGTGCCTGCGTTGCGGGGCTGATTGATTTTGTGCAGGAAGGGACACCTTCCTTCACAAAATCAATCATTTCAGGCTATTTCCTCTCGCTATGTGTGCTGCAGAATGTGTCTCAAGGGGCCTCATTTATGAAAAGTGTCACATTGCTGGGCAAAAACAGCAATGCAACACTTTACATTGCACCATCTTTGCGACGTAATGGATGCGCCATATTTAAACTACGGAGCGCATTGTAAAGAGACAGCGTGGTTCGAGCCACATTGTAAAGGCTATTTTCCTAACCACAGAGGTGCTATCAAGGTTATGTAATATATACACATATATAATATATATGCATTGATTTGCTTGTAAATTTAGTGCCACTCGACCAATCAGCATGAAGTCTGGCAGAATCCAGCATGTTCAGCTCAATCTATTTTTCAAATTAGTGCTGACTCATCAAAAATGGCAAAGTTACAGGGGAGGGTATAAAACATTTCCTGAATCTGCATGAAAATCGGGAAACATTTACCATGTTTAGATTTCTGTTGATATGTCAGGTTTTATGCTAATCAATCAGGGGAAGCAACTTTCAAGAGAGGGGGTCAAACAAGAAACCGTTTTGCTAATAACTAATGCATTTTCACAGATCTGCATGAAACGTGTCAGACCCATATCATCTTCAGCATACTCTTGATATATATCTTCCATCTACAGGAACTTGAACCACTAACCCTCCAACCTCCTCAGCCTCCCCACGTCTCTGGAAGCCTCCCCATACCAACATCTCACCGCATGGAAACAGCTCACCATACCAGACATCACAGCCATAATGAACACCATACACTCAGGAGCACCCACAGTTCCATGCCCCCACCCCCTCTTCAACCTAGGAAGCGACAAGATCAGCCACCAACTCACCAGCATCCTTAATGCATCTATCGCCACAGCCACCTTTCCCGACACATGGAAACACGCAGAGGTCAGACTTCTGCTCAAGAAACCCTCTGCAGACCCCAGCAACTACTGCCCCATCTCGCTGCTCCCATTTCTTGCCAAAGTCCTAGAGAAGGCCATCAACTGTCAGCTCACAGAATACCTGGAGATAAATAACCTGCTAGATCCCTTCCAATGAGATTCCTGAGCCAATCACTGCACCTATACCGCCGTCACAGATTAAATCCGCACCCTACTCGAGTGAGGAGAATCAACCACCCTGACTTTTCTTGACCTGTCCACAGCCTTCGACATCATGTCCCACCACACCTTCATCATCAGACGTAATGCATTCAGATGGATAGCATCATTCCTCACGGGACGCACACAAAGAATCTGTCTCTCCCTCTTCACCCCCCAACCCAAGAGCACCATCTGCTGCATCCCGAAGGTTCATCCCTTAGCTCCACCCCTTTCACAAGCTACATGACGCAGCTAGCTCACATTGTCAGAACCCAAGACGTCAATATTATATCCTACACAGAAGACACCCAGCTCATCCTCTCGCTCTCAGCATACCCCATTACAACAAAGTCGAAATTTCACAACTATATGAATAATGTTGAAGACTGGATGAAGGACATCTGTCTAAAACTCATCACAGACAAGATCGAAGTGCTGGTCTTTGGCAACCATACGTCTCACATTCCCAGCAAGAAGACTCATTTTCCAGGCTCTCATCCTATCCCGTCTCGATTACAGAAATGCGCTTTACTTTGGTTCCCCCCAATTGTGACCAATAGGCTTCAGATTATACAAAACGTGGCCGTTCAGATACTGATGAAACTTCCAAGGCACCAGTAAGGGCGCTGCATAACCTCCGTTGGCTTCCTGAGAAGCAACACATTCAATTCAAAGCCTTATGTATTTTGCATAAATCCCTCCAGAATAGAGGCCCCACTTTGTTAAGATCCTTGACCTCTCCCATATTCCTGGAAGACTACTCAGATCCTCCTCTGCTTACCTATTATATGTTCCTAAAGTAAGTTCTTGGTGGGGGGCATTCTTTTTTCTATTTATCCACTGAACTATGGAAAACTCTTCCTCTTGAGCTACGCATTTTATCTTTTGAACTCCTTTTTTGCAAGGCCTTGAAAACCTGGCTTTGTTCGAGTTACCTCTTCCAGTAAGTTGGTATCCTGTTCTGTTCTAGCACTGGGAAGCCTTTGGGTAGCCATATGCAATATAAAACCTCCTGAAATGAATTAAATTTCCCGCTGGAATGACACCTGGTGGCCCACTGAACTCGGACCCACCCCCACATCCAAAGACCACAGTTGCAACCTTGTCATTATCCTAGACAGCAAACTCACCATGAAACAACAGATCAACACAGTCTCGTCTACCTGTTTCCACACTCTCCGCATGCTCCGAAGAATCTTCATATGGCTCTCCACGACCACCAGAAAAACAGCCATGCAAGCCTTCATCATCACAATGTATGCAGGAACCACCATTGAGCTTATGAGAAGGCTCCAGATGATACAGAATTCAGATACAGTTGAGACACTGTATACACAGATAAAATTCAGTAACGGTGCAGTCACAGTTCAAATACATAGCATTCCCAGACCAGGCATGGTTGATATATATTGTTGATATATAATCAATTATGGTCCTTGAAAAGTCCAGGCACAGTCCACATACTCTGCAGGCACACTTCTGGTAATGAGCAGACACAGTCCAGGCAGAATCCGAGCATAGTCCAGACACAGTGCAAGTATAGCCCAGGCGCAGTTCTGATAAGGAACAGGCACAGTGCAAGCATAGCCCAGGCACAGTGACTACATAGTTGACGCTTAATCAATCAAGGTTTATATAGCACGACTGCCCACCCGTGAGGGTCTCAAGGTGCTGAGAGGGGAATGGGGGCTGCTGATCTGTCTGGGCACTGGGGTTCACTCAAAAACGAAAAGCTAGGTCTTCAGATCCTTCCTGAATTGGGTCAGAGACGTGGCTTGCCTGAGGTGGGGAAGCAGAGTGTTCCAGGCGGCGAGGTAGGAGAAGGATCTTCCTCCGGTCCTGATCTTGCGGATCTGTAGGACAGTGGCCAGGGCCAGTTGGGGGTGGCGAAGGTTTCTGGTGAGTTTATGGAATGAGAGACGTTGGTTCAGATATCCTGGTCCTGCGTCATAGAGGGCTTTGTAGGTGTGTGTGAGGAGCTTGAAAGTGACTGAGTGGATTTCTCTCAGGTGTTCGGTGATGTGGCTGTGGCGGGGGATGTTGAGGACCAGCCTGGCTTCGGCATTTTGAATGTTCTGTAGTTTCCTGAGACGTTTCTGGGTGATGCCGGTGTGGAGTGCTTTGCCGTAGTCGAGTCTACTGCTGATGAGTGTGTGGGTGACCGTCTTTCTGCAATCGGTTCAGAATCAGCCAAGGCTTAGTTCACTTACAGACCAGTGCAATTCTAGTGCAATCAGACTGGAGTTGCCACCTTTCCTTTCTCATGCATGCCAATAGACCAAATTAGGAGACTCCCGATTTTTGAAGCCAACAATGTCTTTTTCTTGGCTGTCTCCAAACGGAAATTGCCTCTGCTTCAGTACAAGTCAATGGGGAAAATGCATTCTCCCGAATATTTATTTTAAAATCTACCTCTTTCCTCTTCTAAAATGTTGGCAGGTATGCCATCTGTTCACATTTTAATATTCATTAAAGTCCTGGACCTGAATATTAAGTAGAACTTTATTTGAAATAATCTCTTTGTGCACTTTAATTTTCAGTCAGGGCTGACTAGGACAGCTGGAGAACACATTTTAAGCTATTTTCTTCTCATATTTACTGTTTAAGGTAATAAAGGGAAATATTCTGGCTTAAGATGATTTTTTATCATTTTTGAACCAACAGGGACCTTACAATACTGAATATGCTGGTATAAAACCAGCCAGGTGGCCTCCCTAAATCAGACACATTTCTGAAACATGTCAGCACCAGTTTACATCCACTACAGTCAGATGCATGGACAGATAAGGCACCAATCAGATACAGTTCAGATATATCCCAGGACCAGGTCAGGCAAGTCCAAGTTCTGTCCAGGCACAATGAAGACACAGTTCAGGGTGGTTTAGATACAGGCCAGGCACAGTTAAGACACCGTTCCTTGGGAGAGTTTCGATAAAGTCCAGGCACATACTAACCGCAGCACAGATGCTGTGAGTCAACCGCCATAGCCTGTTCTGCAGGGTAATGTACATTATCCTGGAGTACCCTACTAGGCCTGGATTACAAGCCGGGTGAAGCAGAACCACGATGTGGAATTCCATTCTCCCTGAGCACCCCTGGCCATGTGCCCCTGCACCCAGCTGCCCAGGTGCAAGAACCCCTGAACACATTTTACCGCTAGAAACTCCAGCTGATAATATTGGTAAAATGTCCTGAGGCTTCAGCAGCAACAGCAGGCAGGACTGATGTAGCCTTGGCCTTGGAACCCAGCTTTGCATGACTTTTTTTACTGGCATGGAATTCCCTCCCCTCCTCTCCTTACCCTCTTCTCTTCACTCCCGCCCCTCACAGAAGCCCCTGCACACATTTAGCACATGTTCAAAGCCATGGTCAACTTGACAACACGCAAAACACGTAGCGTCACATGGACAACGTGCATATTCATGTATTTGACAGAACTAGAGAAATAAAACAAAATATAAATTACTTAAGATTGTTAAGAGTCACATGATTTCTTGACATGAATTTTGGATTCTATCTATTTGTGATGTAAAGGCCTCTATATTATCCACTCTTACAATGAGTGATGTTGGGTTGCATTATTGAAGTGGCAAATAAAGCCTTTAAAATAGAGTGCCCAACTGGGATGAGTGAAATCCCTTTTATTCAAACCATGGTTAGTAGATGGAAAACTGCGAGGAATTCTTCCCTTTCTGCATCCGCCTGCCCCGGAATGAAAAAGGGTCAGGAATTCTGGTGAGAGGGACTCTTGTTATCCCCACCCCCTCCCAGTGCCTAGCACTGTCAGAGGCCAGCCATAGTGACTGTAATTAACCTGAGAGTCAGTACATTACGTTAATTACCCCGGGCCAGACACCGTTACAGTCCTTTCCAAGGATCTTTCCCTGCAGGGGAGCTTGTGTGCAGCATGAGCCTGCTAGAGCACCAAGAGTACCCTGCAAGCATGTTTGGCACACAGATTTCCCTTCTGCTGAATCTGCTTTGAAGAGCATTCCCAGGTTTCAGGGCGATGCATTCACCTTAATGCACAAATATTACACAAAAAAGTCAACACATCCAATGAATCCAACAATATCACCAACTCCAATGTTCATTTTTGTTAAAAGCAGATGATTAATACTAAATTGACCTTCAGGAACTGTGTAGACCTTGTTCTGTTTTTCTGTCCTTAAATAATATTGGATTGTCAGCATGTATTGTGTATCCAAGGGACGACTGAATAGAAATTCTATGGTGAGGATCCTGACAGACCATCAGGTATCAATTGCAATATTAGATTCCTATGTAAAGTCCATTTTAAAGGGTCTTTTAAATACAACTTAAAACACCTGCATCTGTGGTAACAGTGCAAGATCAAGCTCTGGTTAATGGAAGATTGTTATGGTAATGAAGTGAGGATGAGCAGATAAGGCATCAAACACAGTCTCCGAAAGAGAATGATGAATGCCCCTATTTGTTATACATCCATAAACGGTTGAAGTTTAGGGATGCAAGTAGGCAAAATATGTTACCTGTTACAAGGACCAGCAATTGAAGTTATTCCATCTTATCCACACAAACTCAGTGACATTCACTTTGGTCAACACTTACTGCCATTTACTATTCAAATTAAACAAAAACGTGAAAGGAGAAAACCTTGAATTAACCTCAAACACTGGTAATTACTTGGGCAGCATCTCAGTCCATCGTTATCTTTCACACTATGACACCTCAGTTTGGACTCAGCCCTTTACAATCAGTCTTGGTCATGATCTCATAGGAGCATTCCAGCCCGACCTTCCAGGCCTGTTTCTCCCTGAACCGGAACACAAGGAACTTAAGACCAGTTATGCCCTGACTGGGGCTCATCAGTGAAGTGTACCTTGCTTCTAGTGGCACAGTGGGCACAGTACCCACATCTGGGTATACCCTTGGCCACTTAGGGTGTTACATCAAACTCACAAAAGGTGATGGGAGGAATGCTTACAATGGGTTTAACTACTGGCAATCGCTTGGGGTAGTATTCCAACCCATCGATCATTAGCCCACCATGCCACCTCAGAATAGACCCAGCCATACGCAAATCAGCATTGATTCAAGTGATCAGACACTCAGACAGAAAAGATGTATGGATCCTCGGGGCTTGCACAAACTATGAACAGGCTGTAGGGCTTTCTTTCAAAGTTTTTTTAAATTAATGAATTATGGTCACATCCTTTTAGTTGGGTCTTCTTGTAGTACGTACAGTCCCTACTTAAAAGTTTACACCTGAGGGCATGTGCATCATGGACCAACTGTGGGTGGCAAGATGTCCTATAAATGTTCTTTTGCCATTTGACTCCATCTGCAGTCCCACATAGTATTTAGCCTTTACCCTGAGGACTCACTAAGAGCACTTGAAGTACTAGTACAAGAAAGCAAACAAAAGAAAAACAATGAAATGCAACTACCTCTATTGACTGATCCATTATGCATGAACTAAGAATATTATGGGTTAAGCACGGTTGAAGCAGAAAGGGCGTTTTATTATGCAAAGTGAGCAAAATGTCAGTGGTGGACGGAATTTTTAATTCCACCGGCAGAATTGGAGGAATTTAGTAATCCCACATTACTCAAGTAATGCTAAATTACTAATAAATTTAGTTGCTCCGCCAGCAGAATTAATCAGCTCTGTAGCTGGTATTTAAACAGAGATGGTGGAGGGAGCCATCTCTCTTGGATTAAAAAGCACTGCAGATTAAACTTTAATCTGCAGTGATTTAAGCATAGAGGGACTCCCCCCCGCTTATAGCCCTGTTTAAACCAGTTCAGTGCAGTACATAAACTGATCCCAACCCCTGACAAATAACATTTTATCTGTCACTAGAGTATTTCATAAGATTCTACCTTCAGAATGTATTCGCTCTCTTGAAGTCTAGTGGATGAAGACGCCAGCACATGAACAGCTGTATTCAAAATGCCAGAAATAAACTAGCTCAGATCACCTCACGCACCGCCTGCAGAAAATAAACCGTCTAACCCCTTGTTTAATTCTGAAAAAATCTTTGTTAAACTCTAGAGAGGCAATGGCAAAAAAACTACATGACTAATGCCACAGACATTTATCTATAAAGCAGCTCTAAAAAAATACCATGTGGAGGTTAGGACAGCAGAAAGCATACTTTGAGGAGAGAATAGACGAGGTAGTTAATAAATACAAGGAAATCTTCAGAGTCATCAAAAAGTTCATGACCCCTGAGGCCTGTACTAGATTGCACCAACCCAATGTAGAATAGTGCTACCAGTTGGTCTCCAATTTTCAAGATAAGATCACAACTATTCAAGCAAGCCTAGCGTTAGGGATCCAGTCGCAAGAGTCAGTAGGAGACATTTGCTCCAGCTCAGTCTCTCCCACTTTGGCCTCACTTTTACATTTTCAGCCTATCCCTTTGGAGGAATCATTGTCAGCCTTACCTGCCCTCAAATCAGGATTGCCAGCTTGCCACTGTCCCCCAACCTATTAGTGATAGGTGCAGCCGCCATTAATACACTGGCCACTAGGGTGATTAATGCATAATTGTCCTCAGCAACAGTTCCTGTATCATGGAGGCAGGCCAACATTTTGCCCCTGTTAAAAAAGCCTGTAGCGGACCCCGCAGAGCAGTTTAGCTATAGGCCAATCTCCCTAGTGCCAGCATTGTCCAAGGTACTGGAAAAAGCTGTTAATCAACAGCTGTCTCAGAATCTTTTAACTAACATACTGAGACGGCATTGATTTAGGTCACTGAATATATTAGAGGTACCTTGGATGCCGGGGGAAGGCCGTCCTGATAATGTTAGATCTGTCAGCAGTCTTCTATGTGGTCCCTCATTCTATGCCCCTAGCATGCCTCTAATCCATTGGAATAGGTGGATTGGCTTTGGATTGGCTAGCTTCTTTTCTGGAGGACAGAGGGCAGGAAGTGTGGCTTTCCCCATACTCTTCTGTAGCATTTGAGTTAACAGTGGGCGTGCCATAGGGGTCAGTTATTTAATATGTACCTTACCCTTTTAACACAGTTAACGGACACGCAGCTGTTGTTTACATGTGGGAAAGGGGAGGAGATTGTGGGAGAGTTCATAAAAACCTGCCTTTCTTCTCTCTTTCACTGGATGAGCTCACATTAATTAAAATGCAATGCAGATAAGACCGAAATATTATTCTTCGCCCTCAATACTCAAGATTTGCAGACTTTGTGGTTCAAAGATGCCCCACCCCTAGGTCCCGAGGTTGGAACAGCCAAGAACTTGGGCATTAAATTTGGCAATATTTTCTCTTTTCAGCCAAAGATTATGTCAGTGATCGAAACATGCTTTGGGTTTCTGCGCACATTAACAAAATGGGTACACTTTCTCTACTTGTCTGCAGGAAAGGTGGTCATCCAGGCACTCATAACATCACAGCTGGACAACAGCAATGCCCTGTATCTAGGACTCCTCGACTATCTGCTTAACAAACTTCAAGTGGCCCAAAAGACGGCAGCCCACATTTTACTTAGCCTATCCCCGAGAACACACGTCTCCACACTTGCATGCTTTCCACTAGCTTGTGATGAAGAAAATAATTCTCTTCAGAACGTTAGTCCTAGTCCTTAGAGCCCTGAACCATTCTGGTGCAGGTTGTCTTGGGGCTAGAATCAGTTTCTAAGCCCCCTCCAGAAAATTGTGGAAAAGGTACATAATAAATAATGTGGGGCTCAGAGCTGACCCCTATGGCACGCCCACTGTTAACTCAAATGCTACAGAAGAGTATGGGGAAAGCCACACTTCCTGCCCTCTGTCCTCCAGAAAAGAAGATTGCCAATCCAAAGCCAATCCACCTATTCCAATTATTATATTATTTAAATTCAGTTCATCTCTAAGTGCACCCAATCACAAGGCAGTCACAAATGAAAAGTTCAGACACATCAAGTTTTTTCCTGTGTACAGAGCTCAGGTATCCTGTGCCCCACCTCTTCTGTGGCAGTATAAAAGGAATGCCCTCACCATAAGATGTACAAAGACACAGGCAGGTGATCAGCTGCAGAGACTCCATCACCCTACTCACTGCATATCAGTGGTTAGAAATGGGGTCTCTAGTTGGCAGAGGTTTGCATCCTGTCCAAGTAGGTACCACCACCCGAATCAGGGTAAGTAACATACACACCCTAAATTAACCTATGCTCACCCTCTGGTAGCTTGGCACAGAGCAGTCAGACTTAAATTAAGAGGCAAAGTGTTAAGTATTTGTGAAGCAATTAATGTACAGTAATCCAATGAAAACACCAGGAAATGACTCCACTCAAGTTTAGAAAAATTAAGAATATGTATCTTATAAAAACAAGACCAAAATTACGAAAAATCCAATCAGTAGAAGTCAGGCTAAAGTTTTACCTTCTCGGTAATATCAAATCCAACTTGATTTAAAGTACCCAGGAGATATAGATAAGGAAAGTAGGTGCAGATCACAATTCTGAGGCCCAGAGCTTGGATGGGGTACCTCAGGCAAGAGTAGGACTCACAGAAGGCAAAGTCCAGCAGCTCCAGCAGAATTGTAGAAAGTCTTTTGTGTCTCTGAGACCTCAAAAACAGGAAGCAAGCCACCATGCCCTTGGAGTCACTCTGGGTTCAGTCCTTAACCTCAGCAGGGCAGAGATCAGCAGTCAACAGGGCAGCTCAGCAAAGCAGAGAAGCAGTTCTTCAGAACAGCCAGTTACAGCAGAGTGGCAATCCTTCAGCACAGCAGCCTTTACTCCAGCAGAGTTCTTCCTATTTTTATAGAGCCCGAGCCCTGGTACAGATACCGAAAAGTGCCTTTGATGTAGAGGGTGACTTCAAAAGTTTTCTGAAGTGCAAAAGGATCCCTTTCAACCCACCCCTGGCTCCAGACTACCAGTGGGGGGTAAATCAGCCCTTTGTGTGAGGGCAGGATACAACCTATTCAGGGGAGTGGATGTGGCCTAACGGCTAGAGCGGACAACATCAGAGCTGGGGAAACATGTTTCGAGTCTCAGTAGGGACGCTCAACATCCTGTAATTCTGGGCAAATCACTTAATTTCCCCATGCCTAACAAAATAAATGTGTCCCACTGTAATGCAACTGGTGCACATGTAAAGCACTCTGACACCTTGGGGGTCGAGTTTTGTACTATATAATACTCTCACCCCCCCAAAAAAAGATGTGCACCACTTCTCCTCCTTCCTGGCCAGGAAGGCTGTCAGTATGCATTTGAATGCAGATGAATCCCCTGCCAAATGCAGTCCTTCCTCTGTTGTGGCTCTCTGAAGGGAATGCACGAAGTGTAGTTGTCACCCTGCCCAGATATGTATTGGAGACAGGGTGCAGGCACAGAGAGCAGAGATAAGAGCAACAAAGTCTCCACTTTCTAAAAATGGCATTAAAAAACGGTAATATCAAATCCGACTTTACCATTAAAGAAGATATAACACCACTATGTCAAAGTTATTAAGCATGAAGTAGCTACTCCTTTCCAATCAGGAATTACAGCTTAAGAGGTGTTTTAATGAATCCTCAAATACCAGCCTAAGCATGATAGGTTTAACTTCGCTGTTGACTGAAAGCTCAGTGCTGTGACACTCCATGGAGTAGCTGTGCACTTTTCAAGTCCCATTTCATTCATTCATTCATATCTACCACTTCAAACCACATCTAGGAGCATCCTAAGACCAGAGACATGGCTGACCGTTTACAAGTCACAAGTCTAAACCGATGGCATGTTCTGACGTGGACATGGCACCATTCACATTTCTGCCTGTAATGCCTACTTTAGAGTTATCTAGGGTAAGCAAACACACCTGAAGGGCCAGCAAACCTCTGCAACTTATTGAATTGCCAAATCAATCCTACCAATGCTTGTATATGATGTCTTCTCTCACCATCTACCACTGATCATTTAGGTCTTCCAGTGCTGAGTCATACCTATGGTGTTAACAATACCTACCTATGAATACTGGCACCACTTGTCTTCTTGATTTAGTTGCTAGTTTTGACCCCTTTATTCCTTATCAGGTCCATTCATGTCTGACCGCCTAGCAGAAAACAACGATAGGCCTTATTCATTTTATTTACAGAGATAACTGTCCATTTAACTATCACTGCTGCCTTATGCATATAGTCTACTATTCTGGGGCTCTCAATGTGCCCCTCTTTTCTAGCAGCTTACAAAGATTACTATTACAGGGGGTTATTGTCACACCAGTGTGTTAATCACCTTCAGAGAGTTGTTATGGAATTCCTAACTGGAAATAAATATATTTAATTGTCGTTATAAATTGTTCAGAGAGTTGAAGATGCCACAGACCTGCGCACCGGAGAGGGGTAAAACACGTGTTGGCTGTCCGCTCCTCAGAGTGGTTGTGAAATTGATAATGCAGACAAGATACCAAAGAACAAGGACAACTGAAGAGAATATAGAAAATAATAAATGTATCATATAAGAGTTCTGTTTTATGCATAGTGTCTGTATCTTCATTATACGCGTTGAATTAATTAGCAAGCTTTTGCCTCAGTATTCAAGTGGTTGTATTCCAGTTTACATATTTACTTCAAAGTTAATAATGTATGAATGAGATAATGCACAAAAGTCAATGGACATCTGCAACATACCTGGCAGAAATTAAAACACATAGTAGGACGTAGTGGGATGAGGTATTTAGCGCACCCAGTAAACCTCCCCGGGGTGTGGTATTTTGTAGGTTGCGTAAATACCTCTCATTCTAGGTTTGGCCCTGGTTATGTGGGAAAACGTGGATGCAGTATTTACCACATCAAAGAGCTGTTTTGCTTATTCTCTGGGAATTTTCCCTGATAAATTTCAGCATGCTTGAAAAACCATAATGTGTCGAAGGAAAACTGTCAGTGATGCAGTGATTTTTCCTATGTAGTCAATACCCCGTACCCCGTACCCCGTACCCTGTACCTGGGTCATAGTTATGATTCCTGCAAGGATCTGGATTTCAGCCCTGTACTTATAATTGTGGCTTCAGTACAATTTGGTATGCAATAAATCCACATTATCCCATATCATAAGATTTATTTCAGTACATCTCTAAGTGCACCCAGTCACAAGGCAGTCACAAATGAAAAGTTCAGACACATCAAGTTTGTTCCTGTGTACAGAGCTCAGGTATCCTGTGCCCCACCTCTTCTGTGACAGTATAAAGGACATGCCCTCACCATGAGATGTACAAAGGACACAGGCAGGTGATCAGCTGCAGAGACTCCATCACTCTACTCCTTACTCTCCTAGCTCCATGAGGGCCATCCTTGCAGCTGCCGTCATGCTCCAGGCACTGATAACTGGAAGTAAGATTGTCATAACCTTCCATAATATTGAAGTGTGTCAACGCGCAAAGGTGCACATTGATTTGATGAAGGTAGTGATAAGGACAGTGCTTAATTCTCTCCAGAAATCTGCTCTAACTCTAACTACTGTCACATTATTGCCATTTCTTCTTTTTCCCTGTATTTCCCTGCATTTGCCCTTCCTTTGCTCAGTTTTAATCACCCTTCAATTGCAATGGATGGATGCCCCCAAACTTAAAATGTAGTTTTCTCTAGGCTCACCCTTGAGGCACTCTAGGATAGGCCATGACTCAACCTTGTCTCAATGACTTGTAGTCCTCACAGGATGCCCCACTTTACCGAGGTTCTGCCCGGTTAGACCTTGCCTAGGTTTTGATTTGCAGTAACTACCCAGGGACTATTCCTGTATCTCCCTGTGACATCACAGTCTAGTGACCTCATAGAACCGAGCACTGTTTGTTTTTAATGAATGTAAATCATCATTAAGATTGTCTGGATTGTGTTTGCAATAATGATAGGTGCACTCACCTTCAGGGCACCTGTTGTCATGTGACCATTGGATGATCCCCAACACAGTTTTGCATGAAAGTTGACCCTGAGATGGAGGATGGCTGCTGCCAAAAGAGAAACAACAGATGCTGTAGGTTCACAACACCTTCATCCTGCCTCTTGCTTGTTTGTCCCCAGTGTATCACAGAGGGAAATACACCAGGGTCTCTCTAGATCTACAGTGCATTCTTGGAAGCTGAGTAAACATGCTATAATTAGCAGCTTCTCTTTAGAAGGAAAATCTGCTCAGAGTAAATTGTTGCATATTTGTACTTTTGGAAGGGACCTGAATGGATCAACCAGGGGTGAGAACAAGAGAGATGCTGTCTTCCCACACTGCCATCTTGGAATAAACAACCTTTTGTCCTTATTTAATTTTTTCATACCTTCCATTAACATTTAATTTTGAAACAGTGAGCCCGAGTAATTAAGAAATTAAACATAGTAGCTGCATTTGTGCAGATTTCTGATGTACACAAATTCACAAACGTTTCCAACAATACTGGTATAAACATGTGACATTCATATGATTCAGTGAAATCAGTTTGTACATTCCAATTTGACATCAGAAGATATGCATGCTTACGTATGTTCATGAGAAAAAGCATTTATTAAATTCATTTTTTGCTTTTCTACATGAGTAAAACAAAAAGTCCAGATTCAACATGGCCTTGGACTTCTCTAAAGCAGCAGATGCTACCTTTCCTCAGTTGATATGGTGTCCTTCCAGACATAACCGATAGGTTTCAGAGGATCAAGCTAGAGGAACGTCAACTCTCCACTGGTGAACTAGTTCTCATCTGGTGACCACAGCTTCTTCAAGGACCTTCTGCTACCTCCATCTTGAAAAGACAAGGGTGTCAGCAGGCTTCACTGGCAGGACCCGGACACACATGTTTGAGTGTTAGCGCGTGTCTAGTGCAACTAGCCAATGGATAGGATCTCTGTCCCCTTAGGGTCAAGACACAGCTGCAAACAACTGTTTCCACAGCCCTCTGTCAGGCATATAGGAGTCAGTAACTTCTTCATCTGTGCTGGGGGTGGGTCACATGTTAAGTGGTTTAGCGAGTCGACATTGCTGATAACGTTGAATGGAGCAGAGCTATATTTGTCAGGCTTTCCCTCACAGAACTTACATCAGTATGACCCAGTTTGGTTATATTGAAATCTATCCGGTTCTCTCATTTAGCCCAGTGGTGAGCTGGTGAAATTGTGTTCCTGAGTTGGGCTCTTCGAATAACAAAGCTACTTGCTATGATGGCCCAGTTACTCTCATGAAGTTTAAAACAAAATCTGTATCAATACCCAGAATTATACGTTCTTAGACAGTTTTTATGCTCACCAGCTATTGATCTGATGCCTAGCTTGGTATCTGGTGCTCTGTGTTTTGTATATTTAGGTCCTCATTTATCAGAAGTGTTTCATTGCTGGGGCAAACGAGCAATGCAACACTTTTCAGGACACCCTCCTTGCGACTCCATCGATGGGCCGTCTTTACTGTACGGCACTCCATGTCGCAAGGATTGACACATGCGTCAGAAAACTTCACAAATCTGTTGGCACAAAACCCATGCATAGCTGGACTTGGGTCGTAAGCATGATGCAACTCCAGCAATCCATGGGGAGGCCTATATTCATTGCATTGTGTCACACTTATGTCTTCTGTGAGGCAGGGGTAAGGTTTTGAAGCAGTGGCATCCTGGAAAGTGGCTCAGTGAAATCTGATAGATTTCACTGCTCCACTTCTACGATGCTTTCTTGAGTTGGAAAGCCCACCCTGCATACATTATACCTGACGCAGGTATAATGTAGCCAGGGGTTTACAAAGTGACGCATCTACTTGGATGCGTGACTTTGTATATATGGCGCAACGTGGCACATTAATCACGCCGCAGCTGCATCACAAAAAGTAACACAAAAGTGGTGCAAATGTGTTGCAAGGGGGTCATGAATAAGCCTGTTAATTTGTTTAGTCATGAGACTAGTTTTATGAATTTTAATAATGAATGTTTTTATTCAGATCTTTGTAAACTTTATCTGTGTAACTCTTTTTGGATAGTTTTGATCCAAATAATGATTTATTGATTAATTGCAAAAAGTATGATTCTTGTGTCCCAACTGAACTTCAAAGTGTATGTGAAGACTATTCAAAGCCAAATACACTCACAATTTTACCATCCCTGGCAAATAATTTAGTAAAACCAGACCTTGGCTGGACTGTGACCAGAGAATATGGTGAAATCTGTTTCATGCAGCACTACAGCTGAGCTTTGGCAGACTATCTTTACTGTTTCAAAATGGTGGCATCTATAGGTAAACTTTGACTAGGGTGCTCTTACTGAATTTACTGAGAGAACATGGGTAGGTGAACATTTTGCACTTGGGTGTGCCTACAGTACCCGTAACACCCACAATTCTTCCTCACACGTTCACTTATTTTAGGTGAACCTCTCCACACTTCCCCTATACTATCAGTCTGACCATGTTCTCATAGTGCTGAGAATCCTTTTGGGCCATTGGCCGGCTCGCGAGGGGTTATATAGTATGCAGGGAGACAAGTATTGACTGCCAGATGCAGGGCCGGCTTTAGAGCTGGTGGCACTCAGTGCAACAATTTTTTGGGGAACCCCCCATGGCCTCCTCCTCCTTGGATTCCCTCACTACCACCTGGTAAAAGTGACTCCAGGTGAGCGCCCAGTGTGGTTGAACGGATGACATTGCCCTAAAGCCGGTCCTTGCTAGATGATTACAGGGCACTTGGGGCGCATGTAGAAATGTATTGTACTGAAAATGAACACTCTGCCAGATCCCAAATAATGGTGTGGGCTGCCGGGAAAGCAACCAGATGGGGCTGCCTAACACCTGATTCAGTGGTAACAACATGTTGAGACCTATAGGAGTCTTGAGAATTCAATAGCTGTTCTCGAAAAGTCCTATTCTGAAAACACTGCCCTTCAGAATAGGCACTGTATGAAGAGAGAGAAACTCAAACATATTTAGCTCTTTGTGTTGGCTGGTGGAAAAGTGCTTGTCAAGCTGAAGCCAAGAAATATAATTGAAATGGGAGCTATTGTAACGATAAGTCGTCCAGATGACAGGGGCCTCTAGGATGTTCATGGGAAAGGGGAGCAATGGCTTCTCTTCTGGGGTCACTGTACCGCAACCTTATGTATGCCTGACGTGATGGTTGGCAAACTGGGGGCTATGGGCATCTGTCTGACCTTAGGTGCCATCGACAGGGAGGTTAAGAGCAGTACAGGCCGAGGGTTGGAAGGGTGGTGTATGTGAGTCATTTTTGCTTTTAGCTGCTGTATTTTTCCTGTTATGGGCCAGGGCCTCTGACTGACCCTAGTGGGATTTGGCAAGATTGGGGGATGGCAGGAGTGACGGCGTGTTAATATTTTGAGGGGAATGTTGCACTACTGTTTCATTTTTACAAGGTACCATTGCTCTTTGGGACAAGCCATGAGCACCACTAACATGTCACTTTTTGTGATGTTACGGTGCCGCACAGGGCATAGTCATATCTACAAGGCCATGTAAAACCACCCTGCGTGGCTTTTCATAGCCTTGTAGATATAGAATAAGGCATGGCAGCACAAATCTCTGTCTTGCCTCACTCTGCAATAAAGAGGCATTCCATAGGTGTTGCAGTGGGTGCTCCAACTCAACACCCATGGAATTTTACACTGCCTCAAATTTACAATGTCTCATAAACCTGGGACAGTGCCAAAACCTTGTTCCTCCCCAAAGCAGGTCTCTGTCCACATGTGCTGCATTCTGCAACACACATAGAGCAATGAAAATGCCTCCTGCTTGCCCCTTCCTGCAAAAAAAACTATTGTGCCAACAACACAGGCACCCTTGCACCATGGTGGAAAGGTGCTTGCATGCATTGGCATGCGGCTGTTAATTGTTTATCGGTGTTGGTTGAAAGGACAAGAATGCACCATATATTGTACAAGTGGAGAATTCCTGCCCTTTTTATTTGGGGTAGGGCAGCACAACAATGGGGGCAACAATACAGGCACCCAGAGTTACAACACTGTGCTTTCTTACCACCTTGACAATCACTATACCCCCTGCCTTTCTGTTGTTAAGGACACCTTGTCCACTACTACCTCCTCTGTCTGACTCCTAAAGTTATTTGTGCCCTTACCCTGGCCATAAATCTGCTTCTTTTACATACCCTTACTTTTACCCTGATACAGGAAGAGTTCCTGCGTTGTAGACAGGATTGTTTTTGTGGAGCAAAGGTCATCTTTCTGCACAAACACAATCCTCAGAGGCTTTTACCTCTTTCTAAGTGAGCTGCAAAATTCAGCACACTTAGAGAGAGTAAACTACAATGAGATATAAAGATATTTCTCCCCGTTGCACCACCCTTTGATGGTGTATCATTTTGACCCATTTCCAGGTATAGTAGTCTGGGTAAATCTGGTAATGTGACAAATTCCATCGGTGGATGCTCAGCAACAGCCACACTCCAATCATGTATCGCCTTCCAGGACAGGATAGCACGATTTGCGCTGCCTTGCTTTAGTCCATATTTACCAAGCCACGCAAGTTGGCCTTATTAATAGGAAGCGTGGCACGACTTAGATGAATATGGGCCTAAGTGTGAACCATTTTGGCAACAAAGAAGCATTGTACTGTGATGAGAATATTTTTGACACATTATTTTCCATATAAAGGTAGATGTTTGAAAGGTAACCGTAGATATGTGTCCTCATACATTCACATATTGCAATTCTTTCCATTGTTCAGATTCTGGTGTATGCCATTGCAGTGTGAGACCTCCACACCATATTGTTGAAAAACTTGTAAAACCTGATTCATAAATGTTAGAGC